>CM053509.1:40829119-41168986 GCA_028627145.1 Eidolon dupreanum | reverse complement strand
CTCTCTCTCTCTCTCTCTCTCTCTCTCTCTCTCTCTCTCTCTCTCTATATATATATATATATATATATATATATATATATACATACACACACACACACACATCTATCTATCTACATATCTATATATCTATATCATGTATAAACATATAAAGAGTCTTTCCTTATATTCTGTCTCTCTCTCTCTCTATATATATGTAATTTATGTAATGCTTTAATTTTTAACTTAACAATTATAGCAGTTTTAAACTGCCAGTTAATACTCTTAAAACTAAGAGAAAAAATCTTCACAAATACTCTACCCAAGGTAGGACTTCTAATACAGCAAGACTCCCTGACTCTATTTAGTCAACCATGCTTCAAAGTAAAGCAAAAGAAATGTCATGAAAATACCACAAATTTATCACTGTCACGGTTATCAGTAGTTTCAGAGTTATAGTTATCACAGAGCAGAGTATTTTAGGAATGTAATCTGATATTTCCAATCAGTGCCAAATCTTGGACCAATTAACTTCTTTGACGGACTTCTTATTGTCTCTTAGTTCCTAGGCAATTGTCTGCGTACCAAGTTTATTTTAACTTTTTGGGGGGAGTGTTGATAAGAAATGGCATCTTTCTTCTTCCCCAGACATGCCAATTGCTAAACTAGAATTTTCAGAGGCCCTGTATTCTGGACAAGTCCCTAGCTAGAGATGCCCCTGTGCCAACATATTCAGCCAGTGTGCCTGACCTGAGCTTGTCTGCTTCGCCCATCCCCTTTCTTGTCCTCTTGCACAATGAAATAACAATTGTTAAGGTAGACATAGTTTCAGCATGGATAAGTGTTGTGTTAGAGTGATAAAAAAAAAAAAAAAAAAAAAAAAAAAAAGAAAGAAAGAAAGAATCCCTAAAAAAATGCAGTGAAGTTTTTCTTTTTTTCTACTTTTTGTTTTTAAATATGCTGGTGCATCCATATTTCAAGTGAGTTTGTCTGGCAGGGAGGAGGAGCTGTGCTAAACAATAATTAACAAAATCTTTAATTGGCCAAGTAGTAATGAGTCTACACTAGCCCCACATATTGACTCTTAGTTCAATTTCTAGAAAAAGTGGGCTCCCACGCTGAAGGCCTTCACGAGACTTATTTTCCTTCCTCATAAGATGTCTGAGTCAAACACAATGTCTACTGGTCAATCTGTGAAGTCTTGGGCAAATGGTTTACCCTTTCTAAGCCTTCATTTTCTTAACTATAAAACGGGGATCAAATTCTTCATGATAGGTTTACAGACTTCAATAAGAGAATTCATGTCAAACACCTAACACTGTGTCCTACAGACACCTATCTTCTCTTGTACTAAAGGTATTTCTAATTGCAGACACTTTGCAGTGGATAAACACAGAGTTATCCTGTGGGGAGAGACATTAGGGCAATGTTGGTAAATAGGTGGATAATCTGGTAAATTGGTGTTTGAGAGCTCAGGCAGACTTTCAAAATTAAATCTGGAACACTTAACCTCCCTCCTGCCATATCATCAACAAGCATCGTGCATAAGTCGCAATCTCCTGGGTCTGCTCCCTCCCTCCTGCACTTCTTTTTGACTTTGTCATTGTATGGGGCTAGTAGTTAAAATAGCAGCTTAAATGTAGCACATGAACATTAGCATGTGTCCAGCATTTAGTCTTTTTTTTTTTTTAATGGCTAACAATTGTTTCATGAAGAAAAAATGCCACTTTGTGCTGGATCTGTATCCCCTGTCCCCCAATCCTGAGTTGTCCCATGAGCTTGCTCCATTCCTCACATCATCAAGGAGAGATTTTATGCAGGAGGTGGATCAGGAACACAGCCGAGCAGGGCCTCACCAAACAAAATGATGTTACAAAACCATGTCCTTGTCTAGGACAAAAGAGCTATTAATGATAATCAGTACATATTACTGAAAGTGCTCCAAGTAATCTCTGGACTTTGTTTCAAAAATTCTTAATGGACACTAATGCTTAGAGTTCACTCAAAAGAGAAATAAATAATGTGCCAGGGTTGCAGGGACCAAGGACAACACGCCGAAGGCATCAAAGCATTAGCAATGTTACGACAATCAAACATTTTGTAATTGCATAAAAAGCCTTTAAAAATCATTTAGAAATACTAATTATGAAGATAAATAATACTTTAATGTGAGGTTTCTTTTATGTTATATTTGAGCCTAGGTTGAGCTGTTTCGGTAATAATATTTCAGCTCTTTTACCAATCAAGGTGCTTTTTACGACAAAAAAAAAGGTTCCATTTTAGTCTGAAAAATGGTTATGGGCATTGATAAGAGGATTTTTTTTCTGCTTTTTTTTTTTTTTCAATTAAAAATTTTTTGGTGTGCATGATTGCCCTCCATCTCTAGGTCATATTTCCTGATATTTGTGCTCAGAAATTCTTATAATTTTAGACAGGCAGGCCAGAGCTATATCCTCTTTCAAGTCCTGCCTTTATCTTTGACAAAACAGTTCCAAGGACAAAACATTATTCCTGGTCCCCCAGCAAAGTCAACATAAAGAGACCATCAGTTTATGTTAGAAAGAAATTTTGAGTCTCAACTTATTTGGGAAACATCCATCTTTATCTTAGAGATTACTAATCAATGCATTATGAAAAGTCCATACCCAAGGAAGGTAATTTCTCCTCTTATGGCTTCCTGATGCTAAATGCATGATTAGCATTAATGGAAACAAGAATAATATGAATCCTTGTTCTTTCAAATTGATTTTCTTTTCTCAAGTCTCCATATTGAAAATGAAGCTACTCATCAGATATTATTACTTAGTTGGCTTAAATTTGATCTTGGAGCTCTGAGCAACATCAACTATCAACATCTCCAGCTTAGACTTCTGGAACTGAGTTGTTTTATCTTATAAGTTGAATAGTTCAACTCAGGTAGAAATTAGCAGCTCTTATCACACTTTTCTAAAAAATGCTTTTACTTTATGTGCTACTGAAATTGTTTATGTTTGCCACTAATAAGGGCAGGTACTCACTTGAACTATCTGTAGGTGATTTGCCTGGATGCTGTCAAACACATGACAGTAGCTATAATCCACTGACTCAAAGCTATCAGAACGGTTTGGGTGAGGATGACCCAAAGATTATGGAGTTGTGGCCTCAAGAAAGTCAGGCAATACAGACACTTTTCATATATTATACCCTTGTGTAGATAACATAAATCATACTTCATGAAGCATAGACCCTGGTCTGCATACCAGGTCAAAGCATGTAATGACTGAAGAAATCCCACCTGGTGTGCAGCTGCCCCAAAACTGAAGTCTGCTACTGATGGTAGAAGCATGGATAGGGCAGGGATATGCTAGTTATTAAAAGGAGGAAACAGTTTCAAAGATTGATTCATGTTCTGAATCACCTAGAAAGAAGAGGGAGCCCGCTGAAGTAGAAACAATTGCAATTTGGTTCCAAATTTGGGGAAAATGAGTTCTACTATTAGAACCAGCATGAACAGCAAAAGACCCAGGATCCAATGGGATAGCAAATAGATATTAAGAAGGGGAGAGGTGGCTTCCTTAACACATAGGATAACAAGGGTCTGTTAAGAATTTCTAAAAATGTCAACATTATTATCATCCTGAAGAAGATGAAAACTTCAATTAAATATATCTTTGTAGCCTCTCTGTTCTCCTCTGATGACAGAATTTTAGGCAGTTTGTCTGGATTGGCCACTGCTGGGTGACAATTCAAGAAAATGAGATGGTTGACAAGGTATTTCCTTTGCATTCACAGAATTTATTGAGTATGATAATGATTAGACTAATGGAGAAACTCTTGTCTCATAAAAGATTAGGAGTCGGGAAACCTAGATTCCAGTTTTAGCTCTGTCACTTGACAGCCAGGTGAGTTTGACCAAAATACTTAATCTCTCTGAGCCTGTTTCCTCATCTCTAAAAGAAGGGAAAAATATTTTCTTTTATCTGGCAATTCTAACATTAAAAATGTAGGCTTTAGAAAATAATTATGGATGTATACAGAGTTTTCATCATAGTATTGCTTCTATCAGCAAAACATTAGGGAGGAACGACCCAAATATCAACAGTGTAGGATGAGTTAAATAAACCATAGTATGCCTATAGAATGGAGTACTCTACCATCACTAAAATAATGAAAACTTAATTGCATAGGGGGATATTCTAGCTGTCTTAAGAGAAAAAAAAAACAACTCATAGCATAGTGTGATTCTACTTCTGTCAAAAGAAAAAAAACCCAAACATGTATAGAACAAAGACTAAAATATATGCACCTATACCCCATTCATATCTCTGCTCAAAGGTCACCCCCTCCCAGAATGCTCCCCGGCCAGCTTATTTAGAATTGTGCTCCCCACCTCATTCTCCGCTTTGCTTTACTTTTCTCAATAGTACTTCTCTCCTTATGACATTTTATTAAATAGTTGTTGTATGTATTTCCAACAAATGTCAACTCTTAAAGTTAGGGATTTCATATTCCTGAATTATCACTGCATTTTTTAGTGCTTAGAATGGTGTCTGGCAGACAGTAGAAACTTAAGAAAATTTGTCAAATGAATGAACGAAGATGGCCCCAAGAGCCATGCATCTAGTTACCATTTGTGACACCAAAGCTTAGTTCTCTGGAAATGTACAGAGAACATAAGAAGAACAGAGATGGTGCGACAAGTGCTCAGTGAGATGGTCTGGGGGGGGATAGAAAGAAAGGTTTACAAAGGTTAAGAGAAACCAGAAGGCTATATATAAAAGTGAGAGAGGAAAGAACACACACCAACTCCAGGAATCAGAGGTCAGACAATCAATAGAAAAGTTAAAATGGCGCTTTTAAACACTTCTGATAAAATCAATTTGGTCATTACCAGAGCTGAACACAGGGCATGTAGGCTTCATCTGTTAGAAAGATCTTTATGATCTTGTTAACAGATCCCCGACACAGAAGGTGTAAGGTTATAACCCAGCTTGTAAAGCTAATCTCATATTGGCTCTGGCATAATAAAGAACCTACAGAAAAATTTCCACTTAACCATATGCAATAGCAAGAAGAAAGAGACTTCATGAGTTCTCATCATGGCAATTTAGAAGAGTTTAACTCTCCCATTTCTGAGATTGAGAAAGCTGTTTTGGAAACGATGATTTCAGTACTCAGGGTTCTTAGATATAACAGCCTAAAAGTTAACTTGGATTTAGTAATCTCCCTTCTATTCAAAGTGATTTGAGAATAAAAGTCAGGATGCCATTGCCATTGCCACTGAATTATGCTGGGACCAATAGGGAAGAGTAGTATCACAAAACACTCTTTACCAAACTTAGTTTTTTTTTTTTTTTTTTTTTTTTTTTTTTAACATAGCTCTGTTTTCTACTTGTATATCCCAGATTTTAAAATCCTTGGAATATTATTATTATTTGATATGTGAGTTTGGGAGTCATTCTTCTAAAATAGAACAATGTAGCATCATTTCTTGATTCATGCTCTTCTGAATCACATCGTCTAGGTCACGTCAATGAGAGCGGAACAGAAAGGGAAAACAAGTGTATGCTACATAAAGAGCACAGAAAACAAAACAAAATAACAATTACAAAAATCTCTGATTGGCTCTGAAAAGAAAACAGGGAGAATGTGAGTACAGCGGGCATTTAATTACATACGGAAATATGTAGGGATGAAATGTTACTGTGCCTGAGATTTGCTCTAAAATGCTTCAGCAAGGGAAAAAGGGATAGATGAAGTAAGTGTCGCAAAAACTTGAAAAGTATTCAGTCTGGGATGGAGTTCATTATACTGCTGCCCCTCTGTATGTGTGTTTGAAATTTTCATAATAAAAACTCCTCACTGGCTGGAAAATTTTAAAAAGAGACTCAGTCTCCGTAAGTGTGTGAGTGATTCTGCCCGTGCATTGAATATGCAGCGAGGGTATTTCCTGCTGAAGAAAGTGTTACTAAAGTAGGTCCAATGCTTTGGAGAGCAGATAACTATAGAATATATTTATGTAGCCATTCATCTTATGTTATTTATGAAAAGAAATATTCAATACCTTTTATTCTTCCTCCTTAAATTCTTGTTTTTAATGAGACTTTAATCTTGCCAATCATGATTTTGTCAACTAAAATACATTTTAGGATCATAACCTCTTTGGTTGATGAGGGAGAAGTGGAATTTGGTATGGCTGTGTGAAGGAAGCATGCAGTAGAAAATAAATCAGAAGACCTGACCTTGAATTCTACCTTCTCCTGCCCTGACCCTCTGCCATCTTTTTACTATAGTTTTGATGGGTCTGCCCTCTCTGACAATCTTTTGTTTGGTTCCCCCTTTGTTCCGGCAGCCCATGTTTTTGTTGGCTGGATGGAAAGTTGTATCAATGGCATACAATAGCGTTCACTCTTAAGTGCAGGGCACCTCGACTATATAGAAACCTAAACAGAATCAGACATCCCTTGGTTAATGATCCAAAATGAGAACCTGAGAAATTCTGGCTCCTTTCTTAAGTGATTATTTTAGGGCAGACGGTTGTTTCTCACTTGGAGTTTAGCCCCTTTGCAGGTAATTTCACCATTCAAAATAGCAATCTGATCCTCATTTTTACAAGATGTAGTGTTTCCCCATCACTTTTTTTTTGTCCTACTTTTTTAAACTCACTAGAAGCTTATTCAAAGGCAATTTGCAGTTAACCATTGTAACAATGTGTTCACCATTGTAAGGTCGACAGCATATTTTCAACCGAACTTCTGATTTGCTCATTTCGTTCTGTGAACTAAGTGTGAAGATATTGTTAAGCCATTTTTCAGTGAGGAAACAGTGTCAGAAACATGGAGGGGCATGTTCAAGGTCAACTGGCCCTGTATGGCAGAGCTAGGGCCAGAGCTCAGTGAGTGGCGTTTTCAGTGTCATTGCAGCTATTTCCTCCTCTGGCTGAATCCTTTAAGTGTTCCTCCCAAGCCCACAGCAAGAGCCAAAGCATCCAGCAAAAATCATGAGAGACAACTATATCCTGGCTCAAAGACCCTGTGGTCTCCCCTCCCTTCCACCAGTGTTAACTTTTTCACTAACAGGCTCTCCTTAACTTTATTTACATTCTGGCTGTCTTTTCTCATTTTGTGCAGTTTAGATGGTGTACTGTGTACAAGTAAGTGCCCCTGTTCCACCCCGTGTATTTGTAAACAAGAGACTGGAGGGGACTTGTCCAAGCCTTGAGGATACTCCTAGCTGCCAGGGTAAGAGACTGGACTCCTCTGACATGATGTAAAAGCAGGGACCAATTCTTGCCACACACAGCCATGTCTTCCACTCTGTCCTTTCACCTATACAATGTAAAAACAGCACCCTTAAAGCCTTTATGAATTTAGAAATCAACTCCTATCTAGTGAGATAGCTTTAGTTACCTCTAATTTCAGAGCTATCGCTAATTCGGTCCCAGAGCCAAAAGAAAGCTTAAAACTATTCAAACATCTCATTAATGAACAATCTGATATTTCAGCTAAAAGTGGAATTTGTAAAAATTCAGACTTGTCACATATACTGCTGCTTGTTGGCTGTACGAGTGTTTGTTCTCTCACCACCCCATGTTGTCACGCACTGTTAGGTGATGGGGACACAGCAGACAATAAGACAGCAACAATCCTGTACTCACGGTGCTGAGAGGGAAAGCCTATGGTATGAGTATCAGCCAAAGCCTCCACTGGTGACTCGAATTCTATTCTGGACATTCATTTTGTACCAGCCTCGTTCTCCTTCCTAGAAGGTATCTCTTGTCTCTCGGGAAGCCCAAACACTGCTCTTGACATCCATGAGCTTCAAGGGCAAAACGTGTTTTAGGGTCTCTGAAAAAATGCAGGTTATGTTAATTTAGCCCACCATCCGTATATTCTCTTTTCATCCTTGGTCACTCGAAGCCCTGTTGACTTTTCTTTAGGTGCCTATGCCCATCAAGGAATGTACGTGACAGAGATCTCTTCCTGCTTATATATTTTCTCCTACAAACATCTTTTATTTGCATTTTAAAAGATGCTTATACGTGATTTAGATATTTCAAATAATTCCTACAACTGCTATATGATGAAGATAACTAATTCTGTTACCCTTTATTTGCGCAAATGAAACCTGTGCCTTAGTTTCCAAGGTAACAGAATAAATAAAACAAGCCATCCCCCATTAATATTGGCATTAGCCAATATGGTAAAGGTCGGACGGCTTTGAACTCAGACATCGGGAAGCTTTCAGTCAACTCAACATCCTTCTGATTTTTAATGTTTTTCCCCCAATAGTCAGACTTTGTGTCACTTACTGTAGGGTGCTTTAAATATGGCTATCAAAGGTACACAGATGAAGCAAGGAAACTTTCAGGATTTGAGTTCCAGCAAATGAAGGTAGAAGTGACTAATCAGAGTGAATGCAGCGTCAGTGTCAGAGTGAATCAGCCTCAGACAGCAAGTTTGGCACCAAGTACTACGTCTATGACCACCATGCCTCAGATAAACCACCAAGCTGCAGAGAATTGCGACACCACTTCTAAGCTGACAGAAGTCTTCTTATTATTATATATTATGCTGAAACTCTGAGCTTTACTGTAAGTCATCATTTTATATAGCTTTAACAATGACAGTAAAATACTGCCACAAGTGGCACTGTCAACTTTTCTGTGAGGGCTACCTTTTCCTCACAGTGACATTCAAAGTACAAAGTCTCCTTCATCTAAAGGAGCTGTCCTATCAGCTTGCTAATGGGAACAATTCATTTAACCTGCACTCAAAGTACCGCCAAGGAGTGAAGTAATACGTATAGGATCCAGGGGGACTTAGTCCTCCCAGCTGGCCCCTCCTGACTTTTGATTCATTGATGAGAGCTCTACTTTCTTTCTGGTTGGGCTGACTTACAGTAAAAAAAGGACACTCCAGAAAAATTAAGTTAACTATTAGCCCAATCCCATCAAGCTGCAGGTGTGGATTATATAACTCTCTGGTTCCAGAAACTAAGGAACAGGAGGCCACATTTCTCTGATTTCCTATCCTTTTAATGTCCCCTCCAGTCACCCCTCCTCTTCTCCCAGCCCACATATGTCTTTGATGGTCTAAGTAGCATGTATTCCTCATCTATTTTAATTATGTGTGGGTACTTCTGCTTGTACCGCCATGTCTCCCAGCTTCATAAAATCCTCGCTTTCCACGACCCTCGCTTGCGCCTTTGACTCGCTCACATGTAACATCTGCAGAACCAAAATTCTAGGAACGGCGCCTGCAGTTAATGTATTAGATTGTTATTCCAAAATGACAAAACGCATTACTTCTGCTGCAGAAGAAAATGCTGAGGTGAAGTAAGAACAAAGGTAAAGATCTGGTTTTCCGAAAATGGATACAGCCCTGGAGGTGCTTAGATTCTCGAAGGACACAGTCATGATCCTTCTGATTGTTTTTCAAACTAACTTAATGAGTAGGAGACGGTCCTCTCATTAAACTGATAGAATAGACAAACAGTACCTGCATGCAGAGTGGGTGGCTGAAACAGGGAAAGTGTTTCCTGGGATTCTCAAGGGTTTTTTTTATCAGAGCGAAAATCAGGGCCTAACTTCTGAAGGCAGCTTTACGTCTGCCCTTACTCTTGACCGGCGGGCACAATAAATAGGGGGTAGAGATTTCTCAGCTCTAATGAACTAATAACAACTCCAACTGGCATGAATTGCTTTTTGTAGGATTTTGAGTAATTACCATATTACAAGTTTTACCTCTGCTTATGACTACCTAAAAGATAACTAAATGCCAAGCAAGTTGGAACAATAAACATCTAAGGAGCTACATAAACCCCAACATACTGTTTTTTTTTTTTAAAAACCACAAGCTTAAGTTAGATGCTATACATTCCACACAGCTGCCCAAATGAAGCCTCTCCCCACCACAGTCTTCATGTAGTCCCAAACCCAAACAGGACCTTTCTAAGGAGCTGTGACAAAGTGGATGTTAAATGCAAAAAAAAGCATCATCTAACCAGCTGTTCTCATTGCCTCAAACTACAGAGTTGTCCACATCTGCTGTTTCCTTCCAGAAAAGTTGGTTGACTCATGTCTACTTTTCTGCTCCCCAGCACTGGAAACGTCAGAGCTGCTCGCATTGTAGTAGTTCCGCCTACTCTGGGTAAAATAGGGCCTGCTCTCGCCTTAATGAAATCAGGCTGTTACTCAGTGGAACATGTGGTCTAGGGTGACCCTGAAGAGACATAAATCTCTCATTTTTACACTTTCCTCAAATTTCCTAAGTTATTTTGTTATTGCAAAATCCAGTGCTTTATAATAAATTTATAGGGTGCCTGGGGGAGGGGGATATCCATTCATATTATGTATGGTATCTCATTCATGGTTCCTGAGGGATAGAAACATGGGGAAATACCTCCCAGCCAGCCAACAACTCTCACTTGTGAAGTTCCAGTGTGACAGGACAAATGAGGCTCCTGTGGGATTCCACACACATGCAGAACAGAAAAGCCTACAATGTGAAAATGATTTCACTCCACTCCTTAAGTAGGATCACCTAGGTAAGCTGGAAAATGTTGCAGTTTGCAGCCCTGAAGTGATTATGTCTTTTACTGTAAAAACTGATTTAAAGTACCGATTTCAAGTGGTGTTTACATACCCGATGCTGAAATTGAGGTGTCACCCTTTCCTCTTTCTTTCCCGAAGCATCAGCTGGTACAGTCGTGTATGAAGGAGGGCAGAATGCCATGGGAGTAGTGGCCCAGGGTGCGATAATTTAAAATAATTTAAAAACATTTTAAAAACAGTAAAGAGCCTGACTAAAAGCTGGTTTGCTCTTGATTATTATCATGAGCTGACAATTCGAAGCAATGTCAGTGATAAAATATTCCTTTTCCCAGAAGCTGACCACTCCCAGTGCCTGCTCACTACTTGCCATGCCACTGTGAAGTCATTCTGATCTTTTTTAAGATACATCAACATTTTACAAAATAAAAGTGATGCATATTTACTGTGAAACATCTAAACAAATTTTTAAAAATTAAAGGATTAAAACTGATAGAACCCTTTATGCCATTTTCATTTTTGGCTATTAAAAATAATTTTATCATACAAGTATCCTTTTTACATAGATCTTTGTTGGAATTTATGACTTAAAAATTACATTCTTGAAAGTTTAACTTTTTAAAAGAATGGACTATATATCATTAAAGTGCCCCATATATAGTAATTCCTAGAGTAGTGTACTCCCTCACCAACACTGAATATTATCATGAAAAATAAATCCTGAGGCTGAATTCACTAAAAAGGTATCTTCTTTTAATTTACATTTTTTTTTGTTACTTATGATTTTAAGTTTGCTGACTTTTGTATTTCCTCCTTTGTTAATTGCCTGTTCATAATCTCTACTCATTTTTGTAGTGTGTTATTAGTCTTTCACTTGCCAATTTATAAGAATTCTATAAAGTTAATCATATGTTGCTTTTCCCCCTATTTTATTTTTATTTTTATTTTTTTTAGGCAAGACAACCCTTGGTTGACCTCACAGATTGCAAGGACCTTGTCTGCTTACAATACCTTATTTTTTATTTTTTACGCCTACAGTTCTTGATCTTCCTAGAAGGTCTCCCATCCAAGTACCAACCAGGCTCGACCCTGCTTAGCTTCTGAGATCAGACAGGATTGGGCATGTTCAGGATGGCATGGTCGAAGACACTTTCCCTCCTGAATTTTAAGAAAGTTATTCACTTATGAAAATTTAAAAAATATATATTCAAGAGGGTAGGATCAACTCTATCTAGTCTTTTATATATGATTTCTGCCATGGCTTGTGTAGCTATAAAGACTTTGTTCCAAAAACAAATTCGCTTATATTTTTAAAAAGTTATTTTTAAAATAACTTTCATATTTTATTTAAAAATTCAAATGAAATTTGTCTAGATATATTTTTCTCATTTTCTTTCTTGCGCTTAGCTTGTAGATAAATTATTCCCTTCCACTTCTTGAAATTTGAGTCCAGACAATATACCAACTGTCTTATCTTTTTTTGTTCTCCAAGTGAGGTATGTCATTGTGTCTATCATGTCAGAAAAAAACCCAGAAACATCAAGAGGCTCATAGCCAAATTCTAGCCCTAAAATCTTTTTATTTTTATTTTTTTATAGAATTTGAGTCAACTCACCCATTCTTAAGAAAATGAGGCCAACAGTAAGATTTGGAGCATCCATTTCTTAAATTTGTTTTCACTGAGTAGACCTGGGCATGTTTCCTGACTTCTTTGTAAATTGGGATTATAATAAGAGAAGCATAGAACTGTAGTACTAATGGTTAATGCTTTCTCTAACAGATCACTGGCATCACAGAAAGTTTCACTTTTAACCTTAGTATATTTAGTATTTGCCTGCAATGAAAATTACTAGTGACAATTTAATAGCAGTAGTTTTTCAAATGTAGCTGATTCTGTCAATAAGGCCTCACGTGCTATTTACACAAGTTTGTTTAGATTAGAGTTATATTCCACAAGCTAAGAGGGCTCCATTCACTGATTTCACATGAAGGACACACAAAGAACATGATATGACACTCCTCATACTATGCCATGAGCTGATCTGTTTTTTGTCCAGGAAGAAAGCAGGGGAGGCCAAAGAAATAGGAAGGAGCTTGCGGAGTGGGCTGCCTCGCCCAGATATGGGAATTGTGCTCATTAGGAGAAACAGGCAGAGTGGATGGGGGTGGGGGGTAACAGCCAGGGAAGCACATATTTTATTAAAAAACTAGAGCATGGAAAGAACAATGTGCACATTGGTCATCAAAAGAAATCTGAATAACAATTTACCACTCTATTGAAAAGTATCTAAATGATAAGAACCCCTCCATATTACTCCTCTTTGCGAGCATAATTGCCAGCAAGGAGGTATTGCAGAACACAATTTTTGGCAGCAATGCATTCTTTAAAGGAAGGTGGAGCCATCTATAAGAGAAGGGGAACGGGTTAGTTAACCTTGATCCTCTTTGACCATAGCCCCAATCCCTGGGTCTTTAGCTCTGCAGAAACTGGAGGAAGCAGAGCTGATGTGTTGATGTGAAAGAGAAATCTTTCATTGCACTTATAGGAAATGGACATCCAAGGGATACTTACAACTCACTCCTTAAGGATATGGGAATTGAAGATAATCTACAGTCATCTTATGCTTTGTGAAGGGAAAAGAACAGCCCAATATGCAAAACAAAAAAAAAAATCAAGAATCTTTTTGCTGATGTATTTCACCAGCAATAAATGTTTTCCCAATATAACGCTGAAGAAAGGCAACTGGTTTCTTAGCCTTTATGACTTCCCAAGTGTTCCATATTTTTAGAGACCACTGAGTTTTGTGGTCTTCTGTTTCCTCTGTTAGGAATACTCTTCCTCTTTTCTTTCTTGGGCTAATTCCCACTTAGCCTTCAAGACTCATTGTAGGCTTTACTTCATCATCACGCCCAAGTTGTGTCAGTTGTCTCATCCCAGTGCACCCTTAATTCAGCCTGTATGGTCTGTTTTGCAGCTTGTTCACAGCTCAAGGGCACTGAGGAAGAAGTGGGTGCGGATGTATTTCATTCACCAATCCATGTGCCCAGATGCAGGTCTGCGTCTGCATCTACCCCTAGGAAGGGGCATCTTTTCTAAATTCCCCCCAAAGGTTGCCTTCTCTGTGCTTACCATTCTTGTAGCTTTCAATCTGTGTTATTTTTGATTATGTATCTGTCCATACACACCCCACCATCTATTCACACTCTATCCCCCACCATCATCCTTTCCAAAGATATAAAACATCACTCCTTCCAATTAAGTACAGGGACAATACCTTATTTCTGGATCCTCAACCCCTTCCATTGTGCCTGGCACATAGTGACTCCTTGGAAAAGCTCTTGTGAATATTTGGTGATTGAATCAAAAGTGAATGCCTTCAAGAAACTTGCAGCTCTGTGCAAGCACCTTATCTTCCTGTAAGTACCATAACACAATAGTATAATGCTTCATAGGTTGTTTCTGAAGAAAGCCTCAGACAAGATGTGCCAAGGATAAGAGGGGACTGAAGAAGGTAGAAGTTTCACAGAGAAAGTGAGCTGGTATCACTGTGTCACAGGGTCTCACAGAGAAACTCCTAATTGGACATTAGGTCTCTCCCATTTAGGAGAAATGGGCAAAGTACTTAGAACTCACCAATCTACTGCTTTTCCTCTGCTCTTATAACTGTGAGAATTCATTCATTTGTTTATTCATTCAACAAGATTTATCTATTGCCTACTACATGAAAAACATTGGCAGTGCTCAGGCCCTCTGCACAGCACATGCTCTAGGGAGTGCCCTGATCCTGGCAGGGAGGCTCTGATTTTTCCTGATCAGTCCTTCCGTATGAGAGAAAGATAGTACCCTCTTCCATCTGTGCCACGTATGTGCTCACCACTGACCTCTGAAGTCTGACGGGAAGACTGATGAGGTAGCATTTCAAAGAGCTGTGAGTTTAGCAGGGACCACTTCATCAGGCTTGGAACCCTCACAGGCCGCAGCATTCTGGAGAACAATGGCAGCTTCTCCTAAAGGTCACATTTCTGTACCTTCCTTGGAGTCCTTCCTGATGAACACTTATTTGACCAATTAACATGCAGGAAACTCTCCGAAAGACCCTCTTCCCCAGCTGGAGGAGGATAAGCACTAGGGTTTTGTGAGGAAGGAAGTTCCGGGTGACAATTGAGAAAAGGACAGGCACACAACTGAGTTTGAGACTGGGCTTGCCACTTAACAGCTACGGAATGTTGGGCAAGTCGTCCCCTCAAAGCCTCAGTTTTCTCATCTGTAAAACTGGTATAACAGAGTCAATGATCTTACATATGCAAACAACTCAGTAATGACCAGCATAGGATGAACTCCTTTAAGAGTATCTGTATAACTTGAAGAGATTACATCACACATAAGGTAGTATGAATATTATCTAGCTTGGAAGATTTTTTTATAAGGATTAATTAAAACAATGCATGTGCAAATGGTTGCCATACAGCAGGTCTTAAAAAATGTTAGTTTCTTAAGGTCATTGGAATGAGATTTTTCTTGGGTGCTACGTTTAACATTCTTGGCTTGGTTTGTTAGGGAGGAAGCCCTCACTTTCCACAGCCACCTTGTTTGGATCGGGCCTTTCTCTCTCGCCGTTTTCATTCAAGATATCTGTGGCAATGCTGCGGAATATTCCAATATGTCCCCTTGACCTCTATCCATAAACAGCCTTTCTCACAATGAGTGTTCTGAGTTTAGGAGCCTTGCTATTTTCAACAAAGAATTAATTGCAAAGTAATTAAGTTTAGAGCAGGGGAATAGATGAACCCTGTCTATCATAAAGGAACAGTGTGGATGGTGACATAATGAAGCAAGGAGACGATACTTTAGATTAACGTGCACATACTCACACACACACATAAAATCTCTTCTAAAGCACACAAAGAAACCTCCCATCACTTATACTGACAAGATAAATCTAAGCTGCTTAAAGGAGCACTTAATTTTGTTCTCATTAAGTCGCAGGGTTAAGGGCTTTTACCCTCCATGTCCGTGGAAGCAACGTTAGGTTTTCACCTTGGAAAGTTCTCTGAGACCTTAAGTCCATTGACAAATATAGCACTAAGATGTGTTACAGAAACATGCGTCTGAAAGCCAGTTGCGTTGCTGGCCACATTCCTACTGGTCTCCACATTCCTCAATGAACACAGAACAGTACAGAGAACACCAGAGGGGCACAAGTGTTCGCCTCTCTGTCTTGAAGCATGCACATTTGCGATTAAACAACAGTGGATATGGGGGGGTGGGAGGGGAGGCATATGGGGACAGTCACCAGCAGGTTTTACCACTAGATGTAGGAGGTTTAATCTGCTTAAGGACAATTAGGTTGATGGTTGATGCCACCCTAACATTTTTTCCAGTTGCTTCAGGCACTGAGAAGATGCCAACTCACATCACACATCCTTCCTGGTCAATGTGAATGGAGAAGGTGCTGGAGAAGTACTATGGGGTAATTTAAGGTGTATCCTTACACATCCCCGTGTTTTGATTAAAGCTGTATATTTCCAAATATCACATATTTGAGCCTGGAAACCGTACTGGGGGATTTAAGAAACATTTGAGCACTTGGGAAAAAAAAAAAAAAAAGGAAGGAAGGAGATCTGGAAGGAAATATGTTAAAATTTTAACTGATTATGTCTAGTACTTTTCCTCCTTTCTGCTTTTATATCTTTTCCAATATTTTATAATGAGTATTACTTTACTTTTAAAGTGAGGACATTAAAATGAACTTGAGTTTGATAATTTAATAAAGGCTCTTTAAAACACACACACACACACACACACATCAATTCTAATGAAATCTGCTTGAAAAGCCCTCACTGCCCTCAAAGAATTTTACCTCTAACTTTAGGCCACACAGCTATGACAAATATGAGTAACTCCAAATGTGAAAGGACGAAGTACAAAATTAAGGCTTTTTTTCACAGAGTTTACATTTTCGCTATTTTCTGGTGATTTTTCATGGTTTTGGGTTGGAGATGAGCTGTGGGAGGGGCTACACCAGTGTGTGGTTACGAAGAAAAAAGGGCGTTGCCACCCTTCTTTCATCACACCCATTCTAAGAGCAAACACGACCCACAAACCCTGTTGTCATACTGCCTGGGTGGCTCCCCAATATGCTGGAGGTACACTCTTAGAGGGTGGGGCTGATGAGGCTGAAATGCAAAGGAAAAAAAAAAAGCAACCACCAGGGCTCTATGGGCAAAGTTTTCTGTTATCTCCTTTCTCCCTGTCCCTATTACCCACAGAAGTTGACTGGTTTTTGCTCAAGTCTCTCAGAGAGGCATTAACCTTCTCAATGGAAAAGATAAAAGCTTGACAAAGATGGCCAAGAATGCAATGCGAAGAACGAGGAGATAAAACCGAATTTGCAGGTACTTAAAATGCATAATCTAGGTCAGGTGGGGACTAATTCACAGAATGCTGTATTATTAGAGATACTTACATCAGGCCTTGTGAGCTACTGGTTTGGTTCATACTATGCTTACCTTCTGGCATCCTACATTGATTAGTTTCAAATCTTTCAGATTGAACACCCTGACTCATATCGCTCTGGATAGTGAACGAACTTACACATGATACCACACTGCTCTCCACGCTGACCTACATTACATTTTCCTGTGAATGAGTTTAATGGATTAAGATTTGATTTGCATGAGCTTCCACATGTGATTGCTGGGGGCTGGCAATGCTCTTCGTGTGCCTGCAGAGGCACCACAGACAGCTTTGGGGTTTTTTCTCTAAAATTCACTCAGCGACTCACTTTAAGGTCTCAAGTTTTTTTTTTTTTGTTTTTGCTTTGTGTTTTGTTTTACTTCCCCCCAGCATGATTCTCATTCTCATCATGAATTTTTGTGCCAGAAAAAGAAAGCTGTTCCCTACCTACACAGTGAAGAAATCTAGGCAGTTTGCACCTCATTATAGTTACCCAAAACACGGGTCATGTACAACTGGTTTCATTTGAAGGCTGCGCTTGCATTAAATGCCAAAAATGGAATTTTGACACAATCTGGAAAACGAGGCAACTATAAAATGAATAGTGGTTTGAGTTTTCCCTAACATTTCTGTGGACTGGATTTTGGATTTAAAATTTTCCACTCATAACTTACATTATCAATTTGTCAAAATATCACCACAAGTATGTGTGCAATGGTGACCCTGTGTTTTTTGAACAGCTTCTTAACTAAAATATGATTTAATCAAAGGATTCAACAATAGTAGGATCAAAAGGCCATGAAATGAACAAACTTAGAAATATTGAGCTGTCTTTACCATATAATTTTTATAAAATCAGAGAGAAGGTGATAGTAGTGTCTATTTTCTTTGGTAACTACATCCTTCAAAACAAGCTTCTGGAGTTGCGGTTTAAAATCCAATCCATTCTCTTTCAACAACCAGCTTGCTTCCCCCTTTCCCCCCTCAAGTGCATATTCTGTTCTATAGACTGTAAGAATTAGGAAACTGGGAGATAATTTCTCTAAAGGGAAGTATAATCTATTTGCTTAATGATCCTACAAGGAGCTAATAAGTACCGTCCCTCTTAGAAATAATACTTTGCTTTTATGTAAAATCTTTCTCCAAGGAGCACAAAGTATATTATAGATACTATCTAATTAATCCTCATAGGGTCCCAGGTGTAAGGGAGGTGGCAGGTATCATGAAGGTTCATCAGACACCATCAACATGTCTCAAGTGAAGAAATGGAGCTATATAAAGTGGTAAAAAGGGTACCACCTAGTAATTTAGGTTAGGTCTGTATGACCTCAAAGCACCTAATCAACTCATTGAAAAAAAGAATCAATCAAGTTTGATACTGGCTGTCAAGTGAACAACAGAACAGGACCATTTGACTACATACTTTGCCATTCCCTCAGGTAGGCTCATGTGGCAGGAGCTTTAAAGGGAGCATCAAAGAAAAGAAACCACATTTTCTAACTTTTAGCCTGGTGGTCTCTTCAGAAGGCAGATTTCTATAGCACTGAATTTTCTGTTTGTTACTTGACAGACATAGTACCTCAAACAGCCCATCGGCCACGTGGCTATGGTTTTGTTTCTCATTGTCCTTACAAGTTTGGTGGACTAAGCCAGTCGGTGTCCATTGCCCTCTGCAATGTGGGTTGGTTTGTGCATGGTATTTTGGGGCTGGTAGTGTGGTAAGAAGGGGTTGGGGCTTGAATGATCTCTTTGGTAGTTCTAATCTATTAAATTAATAGGGGGCATGTGAGAAGTCTACATCTCTTGTATCAAGAGAGATCTAAACCTGGTAGCCTTGAGAGAGGATGTGCTTGCCCTCTGCCTTAAGTACTGCTCCACTGCAATTGTCAAAATTCCATGGGTAGAATTCAGCTTCCCATTGTTGTATACCCTCTCTTGATCAAGAACCGATGAAATGAAGAGGGTGCTACTGTAAAGAGTGAGCAAGCCTTACAATAACAGCCAAAGTAGCACTTCCTAAACTTCAAACTCTTTTTAGTGCCATGCTCTCTGGGGAGTTAGGGCTCAGCTTAAAAATCACTTCCCAAAAAAGAAACCCCCTCAAGAGAAAACTCAGTCAAATTAATAAACTAGTTGATGTGAACTACATTTCTTGACACATTATGATAATAAAGTTTCTGATTCTTATTTACCTAGCTCAGGAGATGTTGGTACTTGTCTTTTAAAAACAAAGACACTAACAAGTCGTTCGTTTAGTAAATATGTGCTCTGCAGAAAGATATCACTTTGCTCAAACTTGGAATTTAATAGGTCAATCAGATGGCCTCCAGTTTGTCACTGAAGTCTATGGGTCTTGGTTTACTACCAGAAAGGTGGACATTTACTGAAGCACCTCAGGATGGCAGATTAGTTTACTGATGGCTATTTCAAAAATACCCCTCGCTCAATCCCCTGAATTAACTTTCTGACTCTAGCTTGCCTTTCATACAAGCAAGAATAATTTCCTTTTAGCATCTGTAAGACTCTATTTCTTGAAGTCACTCAAGTAGTCTCTTCTCACTCCCTCATAAATCCTCTTCTAATATTCTTCTTGGATCCTTCCTCTCCCACAACTCTTCTCTTCCTTCACTGAGGTCCCTTTGGTTCACAGTTCTTAGCTTGTACACTAGCCATTCCTCAGCCTGGAATATTACTCCGTCTCTCCAACTTCAGCCTTGTTTCTTTTTAACACTGGGAGCCCACTCTGATTTCTCCCAGATCTGCTCATCATCCTGGTCATCTCAGCAGCCCTGTAAGATTTACATAAAACTAATTGGGTACATACTTGATTTCATGTTTATCACCCATTTGCATATATTTTTTATGGTTATTTGTTCAGCCTGAGAAAACTTCTGACTCCTTGGACTGAGGCTTCAAGTTTAGGATTCTTGAGATGGTCTGTGAGGTCCTTTGAACTTTCCCATAGCACTCTGGCCACAGAGGGTCCTTCTGTATTATTTGTGTTTACTGCCCAACTGGGACTTTCCTAAGCACCTGCCTTCTTTTTAAAAACAAAATGTCACCAACTTCTTATCCAAATAACATTCAACTGTGGCTTAGCTTTAGAGCTTGAGTTTCTTTGTCATTTCATGCCTGTGTGTGTCCCAGGGTGGGTGGGAGAAACACTTAGAAATAGCTTCTATTATATAAAGGGCCATGAAGGAATTTTCCATACTATGTGCACAAAAATTCTTTCACTTAACGCCTCAGATGCTCCATAGAAATTCTGACGTCTTCCCCACCCTCCTAGGCCCTTTTAATTCCCTACATTTTCACCCTCCCTGTTCCCAGAGTATAGTGGTAATATTGTGGCTGAGTCTGTTTGGTATTAGAGTTAGAATTATTTATATCTTAGAGCTCAGGCTTGTTTATGTAGAATTCTGAGAAGGAAGTGAATCAGGAGATCTATCCCTTAACAGGGCATCCAGGGGTCAGGCTGAAAACAAGCACTGATGATAAGGTAAAACCCCATGCTGTACAGTAGGCTGGCTTCACTACAGACCTCAGGCCACGTAGGCAACAGGCCTTGATGTACTGCCAGTACAGCTAGCAAAGGGTCTGTTAGCAGGTAGACAGGATTATCTCAGGGCAGTTCCTGAAAGTGTATGGGGATGGGGAGAAACACTGAGGCCTTCAAGGAATCACTGAGCTGCAGCCTCTTGCTCCAGGCTTATCCACCCCAAAATTTACTTCAGAGAGATCAGCAGTGGGATTCTGTGATATAACATACCCTAGTATTTCCTTTCTTAGCCTGATGAACTTCAAGTAAATGCCTCTTTGAACTAAATATATTTAAGTTTTTAAGCAGTAGTAGTCAACAGCTACTGCCATCCATTGAGTTTCTACTATGCACCAGGTATTTTATAAACAGATCTCATTTAATTCTATGCCACCACTGAGAAATCATTATTATTACTCTTGTTCTACTGATTAAGAAAGTCAGAGAGGTAAAGTAACCTCCTAAAATTTCATAGCTATTAAGTAGCAGACTGGGGATTCAGCTCAGGCTGGTTTGATTCCAAAACCCATCACTTTCCTCTAGACTTCCTGCTTCTCCATGCTGCAAATGAGAAAATGGCCACATCTAGGGGGTGGAGTCTAAAAGTTTTGGTAGGGAGGGGAGAAGTAACTAAAATATCAAGTGTTTGGGTAATCAGAGTTTTACCTTGATTTTACTGTCCCAGGAACACTCTTGGGCTGGAGGCATGGTAGGATGGACACTAGATTCTAATCCAGGCTCTGCCACTTTGGAAAAAGCCCTATTTATCTTTTCTCGCACTTGAACTTGGGGAGACGGATTCCTCCTTACCTTGAGAGCTATCCATATATAAAAATAGAACAGATAACCTTCCACTGGAAATGTTCAAGCAGATCATGGATTGGTGTAGGAGATGTTCAAGTCTTTAGCAAAGCAAGAACTGTGAGATGAGGAGTTGGCAGTTAATGGCTGGATAGCCTTTAATTGGCATGAGATTACTTAGATTCGCACTTTTGAAGTCCAGTTTCCCCCGAATAGTGGGAAGACTGTGATGGGCCTTCTGGATGACTCCTGTGGTCCCTCCAAAAAGCAGGGCTCTCTCCCTGCACTGGTCCCAGGCCAGGAAAGAGGGTAGGCAGGCCCTGCATGAGGAATCCCGCAAATCTTTGACCCTCTGTGCTCCAGGGTACATATACAGTCAGCACCTGTAGCCCTTTCAGCAGAAGGGGGCCTCAGGGATAATCCCTCCAACTCCATCACTTAGAGGTAGGAACTGAGGCCACATGAAAGGAAAGCTCCTTGCATAATTGGCACACTGCTAGCAGGGTGCTGAATTCTGGGGTTCCTTTTATCAAATATTGCAGGATCTTGTTCAGCCTCCCTCTTCTCCTGCAGCCCAGTTTATGCAGATTTATCTCAGCATAAGTTTTGCCTCTAAAGGCTTCATAAGGACAGTTCACTCCTGCCCTTCCGATGTGCAGCTCCCAATACAGCCTCCAAGACCTCAAGGCCATGCGTATCTCTTACTTCACCTGGAATTAGTTGTTAATGCACTTTCCTCACTCTTACTTCTAAATGCAGACCTGAGACTATATATATTTCTCTCTTCACTGCCAACTTCTTTTTGCCCAAAAAGCTGCCAGCATAGAGCAGGTAATCAATACATATTTATTAATTAAATGAATGAATAATGAATAAATGTCAAAAAGTTGCCTACAGTACTTAAGAACATGGACAGCTTGAGGCAATAAGGGGTGATATCAGGTGACTCTCTTCTCCATTTTGTGCCCTGCCTTCCATGAACACACAGACCATGACCTAGAGGGTTTATTTTAAGGGAGCTATTCTTCAGTTGAAGAGGATGCTTGACTGAGAATTGCCCACCTTGTTAGGAGCATCTGTGGATTTGGTTCTGTCCCTGTTTCTTGTTCTTTCCCACTGTTTTTGACCCTGCTTTCTCTGCTGCTCCTGACACCCTGTAGTTCAAGGGCTATGGAGAGATGACACTTTCTTTAGGGAAGATGGTTTAACTTTGGATTGGTCCTCCAGGTTTTTCAAAAGCTTCCAGCAATACACCTTTGCATCTATGACCTACTACAAAAATTCAAAATTTAAAACACCTTTATTGAAACAAATTATATGACAATAAAATGCCAAATTACTTAGCTTTCCCACACTCACTCTCAAGATGCTGTAAATTATAATAGCAGTGGTTTCAATTCATTTTTTCCTGCAACAATACAAAACTATTTTGTGGTAAGTAATCTAATAATACATTGACTTTTTTTTAGAAACGAAGTCTGAAATATCAATGACAGTATATTTTTCTTCTATGAATATTAGAAGTGATGTTTGTTATCTTAGAAAGAGAGGCTGATATTTTCAAATGGAAATCATACCTTAAATGGGACATGCTTAAAATATCATTGTGTTGATTTAGAGATGAAGACTTATTCCAGAGGTGACATACCGGCAGTTCCCTACATGTTCTGTTTGTATTACAAATAGCTGCCTACCACTTGTGAAAAATCAAATTATATAGTATATTCCAGTATTTAAACATACAGGTGTTTCATTTAAGACATATATATACACACACACACACATACATACACATACATATGCACACACACAAACACACACACATCACATATATAGTCTTTTCTTGAAAATAGAAAATATGGCAATACAAAGCCTATGTTCCTGTATTACACATTTACAATTGATCTGAATGAGAGGTTGCCATCTTTAGCACAAGTTCTCTAGTTCAGCGGTCCCCAATCTTTTTGGCACCAGGGACCAGTGCTCCTATGAGAATCTAATGCCTAATAATCTGAGGTGGAGCTGAGAGGGTGATGTTAGAGCTGGGGAGCAGCAGCAAATACAGACGAAACTTCGCTAGCTTGCCTGCTGTTCACCTCCTGTTGTGTGGCCCGGTTCCTATCGGGCCACAGACCGATAATGGTCTACGGCCTGGGGTTGGGGAACTCTGCTCTAGTTGACATACGCCATACCACTCCCTACTGTTAGTGGAGCTGAGGTCACGTGTTAACATCAGGTTTGCACCATGGTTTTAAGTTCATTTTGATTTGTCTTTAAATATGCATCCATCTGGCTTAAGGTCTTATCAACCATTTGCATTTAGTATCTCAGTGTGTTGCAAAGCATTACACAATGGATGGGGCTCAATTTAAGCTCCGACTATTCTTCTGGGCTAGGAGGCTAGCCTGCCTTCTACAGCGTACAAAATCTGCCTCAATTTCTCTTGCTTCTGGGATGCCTTTCCTAACTGCTAGCACACCATTTCTTCCCATGACTCAGGATTTCGACAACTTGAGTTGATGATACACCACAGGGTTAGAATTCACAATGTCCTCCAGTTGCTTCTTTGAGGACAGGTTGCTCTCCTCTGATGGAGAAAAATCCTGAAGTTGGAAATCTCATCTCTCAGACTAGGAAGCTCAGAATCTCTCTGCTCATGGATATTTAACCTATACCCTATGCAACAATAAGGGTGGATACTTTGCACCTGAGTTAACCTGGACAAACGGCAACAGTTTAGGTTACATTGACCGGCAAGGTAAACAGATTTTTCCTTTTTTTTTTTTTTTTTTTTACTTTTGTTCAGACTGTGGCTGAGGCTTCACCAACAATTAAAGATTACACTAAATTGTTCTAAATTATGTACAAAGATTATAAGTCCCTAACATAATCATCTTTCATACAGAAGTGAATGTACTAAAGCTAGTAATCCATGCCAGAGAAGCCCAGGAATTCACCTCTTATTAGGGTGTCCAGATACCTAGGAGCATGCAAGTCATCTCTCAGGCCACAGCAACAAGGTTGAAGAGGTCATTTGGTTCAAGGAAATGGCTTCTGGCCTCCTCCTACTCCTCTTTACCCACTAAAGAAAACCAATGGCGCCTTTTATCAGTTTGGCAAAAAGACAAAGGGAAGTTTAATTCTGTACTTAAAATTCTTGGTTCCTACTGTCAGCGTTCCCAGTTCTCAGGGAACACTGAATGGATATTTGAAGAGTTTTGTGAAACTGAGACTGAACAGCGGCAACGAGGAGGAAAAGATCCAAAATTAAAAGAACATTTTAAAATACACTCTCCTGAATATTCTGTTCTCTTTGCTTTTCTCTTCTCCCCAAGTCATATTCAGCCCATAGGAATATTTCCATAGGAGAGAGGTGATATAATGTCTCCACACTGTCTGTGTTCAGATCCCAATCACCCTAATTAGCTGAGGGGACCTACACAAGTAACCCAACATCTCCATGCCATAATCTCACATCAGTTAAGTGAGGTTAGTATCAGTCCCTAGTTCTAGTACTTGTAACATAGGAAAGGCTCAGTATATATGAGATGTGATTATCATTTTAATTTTCTGAGGAAAGCACTTGATTCTAAGACACATGCCTTACAACAGGATTTATGATATAGAATAATAGCTACCACCTGGCAGACCACTAACCCCAAGTCTCCCAAGCCAAGATTTTATAGAGAATGAAGTAAAGACCTGCAACCTTCTCAGATGAGTGAGGCGCTCTCACTGTAGAAACTCAAGAGGAATCAAATTAGTACCTTCTTAATTCTAATTTATATATAGGGGAATCCTGGAATGTCAAAATGGGCTTCTGCCTTTTCCCAGTCTGAAAATACACTCATGCGGCCTGTGACCAGCTAGAAAAGAAGAATATCTAATAAGCCCGCCGTTGCACTCAATGTGGTCTCCTTATTTTGTAGACTGAATAATGGAATCCTTAAATTTGAAGGCCAGAGAGGCTGTATGTGGCTCTCTTTTTGTAGAAGTGCCATCCAACCCTGGGGAGTTGAGGAAATATGACCAAAATCTCTTAACTATTTAGGGGCAAGGGTGAGACTAGAATGCAAGTCTTTTGACTTTCTGTCAAATTAGTTTTTATTTCATCAAGCTACCTCTGGTAGCTGGGTTGATTGACTATTCTATTAGAAAGTGTTAGACTTTGCAAGACTCTCTGATTCTAGCTCTTTCTTGCAAAGGAGGATCAGCTTTAATAACTTACACAAAACATCTCATTCCTTCTTTAGCAGGCTCTGTGATGCATGGTCTGGGCCATACCTCCCAGTAAGACCTACGAGGAGCAGGAATCCAACATACAAGGTCTTACTGTGGAGGAAAGGAGCATATAGAGAGGAAAAACAATTTCAGTTGTGGTGGAACTTTGAAAACACTGATTACTATGAATCTTCTGTCAACATGATATGGCACAGCAACCTGTGAAACATCTTCCTCCTTTGCTAACTTTCTTATAAAGCTTGCCAGAGACAAGTGGGTGGTAAAGTCTCACACTGGTTTTCCAAGGGCCTTCATATGGTGTCTCATGGCAGACTGAAAAGAGCTTCCTTGGAGATTGTCTAAGGAGAGTAGAAGCCTGGGCAAACAAAGCTATGAAAACCACAACTTTACTCATTCCTTGAGGTTTACATTCACATAAATCGTGCAAATTGTTCTGGATGTTGAAAAACAACAAAGCTAAAATTATATTTTTAGAAAAGGAATATAATGCAAACACAATTGAGTTTCCATTAACCTTCCAAATAGTGCCCAACAACAGTTTCCAATAAATTCATAAGCTAGCTTTTTCCTAATTGGGTGTGCATGTACACAAACACACTCCCAGTTTATTAGTCAAAAAAGTAATCAATCTAACATGTTAGAGGAAAGAAAGATCCATCTCTAAGTTCAAGTCACCAATTCCGAGATTCACAGTTGGAAGGAATTCCGTTATACTTTCTTTTTTAATAAAAAAATTATGATTCTTCCTCTCAGCCTACTGCAGAATTGCCTTTACCCAGAAATGATCTTACGCTACACTAGAACTACTCAGTCAGCATCTTCAATTATCATTTCCCACAAGCCTCTAGGCCAGTGCTTCTCAAAGTTTAATGTGCATATGAATTGCCTGGAGAGCTTGTTAAAAATGCTGATTCTGATTTAGTAGGTCTGGAGTGGGCCCTGAGAGTCTATACTTCTTACAAGTTTCTAGGTGATGCCAAAACTTCTAGTCTATGGATTAAACTTTGAGTAGCAAAATTCTATACCAAGCCCACTTGTTCTCGCCAGGGAAAGAAATGAGCTATAGACAATTATGGTTGGGATAGCAGGCTTCTCTGGGCAACCATATTCCTTGTGGATCTTCCTTCATTCAGATACCTTCCTCAATACCATCTTCCTTCCCTCTCTTCTGAATGCATTTGCAGTTACTAACCTAAAGGAGTTGGCCTAGTGCACTGGCACAGGGTGAAGAGTATGCAAACTTGGGTTTGAATTTCAGCGACACCACTTAGTAGCCAGGCAGTTCTTATCCTTGAGCCACATCTGTAAAAATAGGGCTGAGATTTCCATACATGTACCTGTTATTGTGGATAAATGAGAGAATTTACAGTATGAAACACAGTGCCTTGCACTTCGTAGGAGTTCAACAAATATCAGGCTCTTTTCCTTTAAGTGTCATACCCAGAATCAGCGCTTCATGAATGGCTTGACCAGCATAGACGAGGAAGTGATGGGGTTTAAAATACCTAAAGCATGTTAGTAAAGTCTGCCATGAAGTTGGAAGTTGGAAGGCAAGGTGGTGGAGGTATATGTAGAATATTCCTCTCTTGGCAGTAAGTTATAAAACCCTTATCTAGCTCTGTTTTCTTCTGTCATCACTCCTAATTTCATCTTTTGTCTTTGTCAATTAATTTGCTAACATATTTTTATTAAGTTCCTATTATGTGCCAGACACTGAATCAAATATCCAGGCGAAGCCTCCAAAAGTAATAAGCCTTCAGATTAGCTGGACTTTATGTAGAAATACTGGACAGTTGATCAAAATATTGCATTTTCATTCTAAGAGTTGATTTTTTATAGATGGGACCTTCACATAAGTGAAGTTATGTCAACATGGTCAAGCTGGACTAATGAAAAAATTAGTTCAACATACAGGCAGAAATAAATTATGGTCTGGAGATTACTAGGCAGAAATTTATCTTTCTGTTCATCTACCAGTCACTGATGGAAGAATCTTTCTAGAATATTCGTTTCTCACCTCATCCCTGATGATACAGCCACAGTACCTGCCAATTTCCTAAAGGTTTTTTCTCTTGTGGAATTCAAGGTGAATGTGATGGCAGAGAACTAAAGACATGCACCTAGAAAAGGTAATTCCTATTTTTAAAAACTAGTTAGGCTTTTTAAGATAAATCTAAAAAAAGTCAGATTTACAAATTGAACAGGAAAAATTGTTTGAGAAGAGGATTTTCTGGTTGGATAGGAACAAAAGTCTTTGGATTAATCACATTTGAATGTGTCAAGGTCATTTACGAAGCTTGACTTTCCTGTCAAATTGTCATCATGTTGCAAATAGACTTTAAAAAGATAACTAGAGCCAGAGTGGAATATTGATAACTTAATACACAGAGCTTGGGTAGCAGGAAATTCACCTAAATAAACATCCATGTCTGGACCTCCTTTTAACCCAAAGTATAAAACTTGGCAGAAAGCAGATGTGGAATAGGGACCTCTCAAAGGCACACCAAGCCCATATGCCTTTCACTGATAAGAATCAAAAAAATTGTGCAAATATTTACCACAAGAAAATAATAAGTTCTCTCACAAAGCTGAGGATTCCACAATAGATTCAGGGTACTGTATTATTACCAAGACAAAATTTCTGTTTAGTACATCCTCCAGATCCATTCTGAAAGTGAAGTGCAGAGATCAGAGTATAAGGATTGACCCTTCTTGAACTTTTAAAAAATACCAGCAATGTGTTTGTATGTGTCTATTTGTGTCATCTCCAGGCAATGGTTAACAACACGGTTAAAACTGCTAAAAAATCTCATGTGAACTGTTCAGTTATAATTCAATGCTTTTCTCCCTTGTTTGGATCTTTAATTGATCAAATCAACTGCAAATTTGAAAATGGACTCAATATTATACAATATTAGAGAATTATTTTCTTTCATTTTTATAATAGTATTACGCTCACATAAAATTTCTAAAACTATGTACCTTGACATGTTTAGTGGTGAAATGAAATGACGTCTGGGGTTTTCATTAAAATATTCCGGCAAAATTAAAAAGTGTATATGTGTGTGTGGGGGAGGGGGGAGTGGGGCTAGATAAAACAACTATGGTAAAATGTTGATGGTTGTTGAAGCTGAATGATGGGTCCATTGCAGGATTGCATTTTCTTTCAACTCTTAAGTATGTTTGGGAATTTTTACAATAGAAGTTAAAAAAATCCAACCCTGAATAAAAAGAGTTATATAACAATATCAACTTGTATGGTGAAATGCAGGGAATAAGTGCAAAAACCCAAAAGCAATAATTAATGGCCAATTCTACGTGCATTTCATTAAGCACGAGTGGCTGTCATAAACATCTTAATTTAAAGAGTTGGGGTTTGGGGAATCATGGCACTGCAAAGAGCTACGTCCTGCTGCTGCTCCGAAGAACTGGTACATATCAGACCCTTAAATTTTTAAACACAGCTTTCATGTTTTTGAGAACTGAAAAACCTTTGAAAAGTCAGCTTGTTAGGAAATTCACCTTGCAGACTCCGGTTTCAAGGATTGGTTGAGGTGCTTGGGTACTAGCAAAATTGATCTGGGGGTGGGGTGGGCGTTCACAGGTAAAATAAATGTGTTGCATGCTTAAGGAGCAGGGAGAGACAGCTCTGAATGCACGGATGCAGCCACATTACCGTACTCTAAGTAATGCAAAATATATACTACCTCGCAATAGAGGCATTTCGAGTCTAAAAAGCAAGTCCCCTCCCCCCACATCTTCTGCTCCTTTCCTAGTCTCTACCTAAAAAAAAAAAAAAAAAAAAAAAAAAAAAAAATGGAGAGAGGCAGCATGTTTTGAAGGGGGCAGAAGTGCTAACTATGAAGCAGAAGCCTAGAATCGAGTCTCCCTATTGTTGAGTGCTAGTGTAAATCTTAGACAATGACCCTGTCTTGGGGCCTCCTCTGGGCCACACCCATGAAGGTCTCTTGGATCCCTTCTAGCCCTAAGACACCTGAGTGCCTGGGCTGTGATTCGTATGAGAGCTAGTCTGACGTCCCCACCCTCTACTACCTATATATTCCTCCCCCAGAGTTAAATGGCAAACAAGTGTCCTATTTGGGTTGCAAAGTTTAATGTGAACAAAAAGGGGCAGAATAACACACTCTAAGTCAATAATTTAAAATTACAGACTCCACAGTTAAAAAATTCTGAATGGACCCAATTATCTTTTATCAATAGGAAATTTAGCTGCTCCCATTCATAATCTGTTTATTCTCTTTCTTCTTCCCTTGAGAACTCTGCATTTTTGCCTAAATAAGTGTGTTCCACCACGAATTTAAGAACACCTGTGTGCAAGCTCAACTTGACAAGAAACGAAGCTTGCTGGCAGCACAGAGCGAGATCTCCTATTAATTTCTTGAATTGATCCTGGCAATATTATTATCTGGCCCAGGAAAGAACAGCTCTTTACTCATAGTATCAGATTTGAATTTTTTTAAAACAACATTCTCTATTGCCCGTAAGAATGACTAATAACCGTCGGCTGTAATTTCCCAGAGTTTGTGGGTATGACTTCTACAGTGTTCCTTGCATTCGAATCTACCGTATTTCGTCTGGGGGCTTGTGAGGGCTTTCAAACACAATTTAACCAAAACCCCCAGCCAGCTCTCGGTTCAGCCTAGAGATCTTTGTGGTACTCTTGAACTTACTACCTCCCGCCCCCACACCTGAGAGTCTCCCTGAACGCTGCTTTCCCTGCATCACACATCATCAATCAAACAACTAGAGAAACGCAGAAACCTCAGTTCTCAACTGCAATCAATACAACCACCTTTCCTGGGGTAGCGATGCCTTCGTTTTGAAGGTCACGAAATGAGTCAGGGGCAGAAGACAGAAAAAGAGGCCATGGGTTCTTTGACTCCGAGTCGGAGAGATCAGCCTCTGCAGAAAAATGACCTCATTAAGCTGAACTGATTGCTGGGGAGAGGACAGACCCAATTCACAAAATTTTTGAATGATCAAAATATTGTTTTGTTATTTTATGCACTGTCTCAAGAGCTAGACAAATTTGCCTGGTGTAAGTTCTGATTCAGAAACAGATAAGAGGAAATTGAAACCACAGTAGCCAAGTACCTCTCTCTCTCTCTGAGAGCGAGGTTCTGCTTCCATTGCAGTTATACTCTATGTTTTCTTATGTATATTATGTAAGTATATATTTATTTACTCATACAAACCAGATTTGTTGAGTACCACCATGTACAATTCATTGTATGAAGTGCCACGTGGAAGACAGATATGGGTACCTTTGAAGAGCTTGGTAAATAGCTATTTTTTAAAATGCTAGTAAACAAGTTGCTCTTTCGGTATGAAAAAACATTGCTGGAAATTTTATTTACACTATTTACTTAGAAGGCTATAAAAAAAAAAAACCAGATATGTGGAACATTTATACGAAGCACTTCTAAAACAGATGTACCAGGAATCAGTCTTCTTTATTAAAAAAATAAAACCCTGTGTAGTTTGAACAAAGATGATTTCTGCAAAAGGACCTCGCTGATGAGAAGTACCTGATCCTCAAAGTCTTTGGGGGCCACTCGTTGCAGACTGATGATTTATTTTATGGAAGGATTCACATTGAAAGTGTATAATCAGCTTTTTAGAAACACAGTAATTGTTTAAACAAACTATCCCTATATTCATTTGCTTAACAAACCATTTTGTTACAGATTGAGCCCACTAAGTGTCTAAGTGATCACAACTGGTAAATTTTACCAATACTTTTTTACTGAAAACCCATCAAAGAAATAGCTCATGTTACCACTATTTATTCTTGACCTTTTTCCTCTTGATTCCATTCTCTTTCCTTTCAGTTTACCAAATACTAGTTCTTTTCTTAAGTTCTGAATTCAGAGAAAACTTCTATGTGTTATCAACACAGAGTATATTATTAGCATAAGTACATAAAATTATCTACATATCATTGAAGAACTGAGCATGAGTTGCAGTTAGCAAACTGAAGAGGAAACAAAATCACAAAGATAACCTAGCAACTCTAGCTCCTTCTCATCACCAATTATACTATTTCTTAGAACTTTTATCTTTACATATGTACAGATAAATCTGTCCTGCCTTATTCGTGTAGAGGACTTACCTGAAACTCTCTGAACTTATTCTGGCTTGATTAACTCCGAAAGGAGCTGGGTACCCACATTCAACAGGCTGATGACACCAGCAGAAATCTGCCTTTCTGAAGAATCAGAGTCTTGGATCACTCTTGCTGCTCTTGTTACCTGTCTGACCTCCTGGACTCTAGGCCCTGCCCATATATGGTTTCACCTCTACCTGCTCCTCCTTGGTTCGGCTGACTCCCTTGGACTCACTTCCTTGTTGGTCTGGATGTATGCTATATCCCAGACTCCTCGACTCTGGTCTTTCTCCGTCATCTAAGAAGAATGTGGGAAAGAAGGATCACATCCTCTGCTGATGCAGACCATCATGTTCTGCTGAACATATACAACACCAGACGTGAGGGCTCTCCTTTCCATTCCTCATCCTTCCCTCTCCATGTCTTTTAAACAACGAGAAGATTTCAGGATATAGCTAGAGATGACGCCAAAGGAATTCTGCATGTGAACATGTAACCACAGACCACTGAGTTTAATGTCTCATCAGATCTTTGGTAAGATGGAAAAGACCAGTTTGCTAGAAGCCCTGGGTTCCCTGGATTATTTGTCCTTGGGCTACTGAGAATTTTAAGTGTATGGAGATAATGGAACTTCACTTGTTGCAATAATCATTAAAATAAAACATAGAAATGTGTGGGGTTTTTTTTGTTTGTTTCTGTTTTTGTTTTTAGGACATGGAGCTTCTTACTCAAAGAAGGAAGCCAAGGAAGATAATGCCAAGGCTAGATTTTATAAAAAGCCTTAACAGTTACACATAGAAAAATGGCTTAATATGTAAAGTTTTACTTCAGTAATAGCAGTTACACTTTATTTAGATGAGCATGGAGGTTGAAAGGTTTGTGGAAAGAGAGAAAATAAAGACCATTTGTTACTTCAAAACTAACTGAGATTGACAAATGTGACCCTTCCAAACCATTTACACACACACACGCACGCACGCACGCACGCACGCACACACGCACACCCATTCTCTTTGAAAAGTTTTGGACAGACACCCTCCTCAGGTAAGAAGTAGGAAGAAGCAAAGGAAAAGAAGGGTAGTTGGATTGGTTGAACACTTTCTCAGTGAAAGGATCTGAAAAATAAAATCCCCCTAAATAAAATAAACAACAGATTGTAAGTAAATAATTCGTCCTGGAGGCTTTCACACCAAAACAAATATGATATAAAATCTTGAGAGGTTATCAGGGTCAGAATGATGACTCTAGGCAGGACTACACCTGACTCCATTTATCCTGCCATCCATGCACTGATCCATCTATCCACCCATCCCTTCCAACGACAAATCAAGAAGTGTTTATTAAGCACTTACTATGTGCAAAATCCTGTTCTTGGGGGCTGAGAGCTACAAGAAGGAACAAGACAAGCTCTTAGTTTTCCAGTGGGGTGACAGTATAGAGTATGTTCACGTGTGTAGGGCTTTCCTCAACCACATCAGAGACCAGATGGATCGACTATGCAGCACAACTAACTCTGGAGTCCTTGACCTTGTCTTAGACTAGGTACTTAGAGTAAAGGTGTTAATTTTCTTCAGGCTTAGCAAATCTGGTAGCATGCAATTTGTATACTTATTTACCTCTGGGTTCATTATATTACTCCTACTCATCCATGTTTTTTTTCCACCCTGATTTACAAACTGAATTTTCATCTTGAGTACTGTGCATTATTACAACCTACCTCAAATCCTCTTGGGAAATAAAAAGGTCTAAATTCCTAAAAAATAAATATAATTACCCTACTACATCACATAATAGCAAAGATAGTAATTTTTATTACTTGTAACTGTCATTGAGGATCCTGATGCGTCAAGTACCATTCCAAGCACTTTATTTTCTCATTTATTCATAATAATCTGTTGAGACTGTTACTTCATAGATGAGAAAAATGAAACACAGAGAGTTGATGTCACATGCTAGTAAGTAGAGGAACCAGGATTGAACCTGCACACTTTTGGTTCCTTGTAGTCTCTTCAGGTGTTCAAGGATTCCAGGTCTCCTGACAAGGCAGAAGCCTTTGCTTACTGGTCTAACCCACAGGCTTCCTCTATCATTTGACTTTAGGACTCTTATATTTTGTCCTAACTAGTCTTGGAGGCCTTCTTAAATACTGGCCTGATTTTCTCTGTGACCCCTCTCTGACCCTGTTGTGGGTTGATAAGAACTCCCACATCTGAGCACATATATCTCCTAAGCTCCTTAAGAACAGGACTGTGTCCTCTTCACTTTCAAGTTGTCAGTACCTGGTAGCATATACAAGCCACAGCATATGTTTAAAAAGATTGGTGTGGATTGAGTGAATGAAAGAGGGCTCCGCCACTTTCCCATGAGGCATGTCCAGGTCCTGGCTCCCTCCTCCCTACACTGGTCCCTTTGTGATGGCTCTGCAGCTTCACCTACTTGTATTTCTACCTGTCTACAGGATGCTTCTAAAATTAAACAGCTATTTATCTGTTAGTTGTAAAGTATATGCATCCAGGTTTTTATCAAACAGAGAGCACAGTTTGCAAGGAAGAAAGGTCTTGATTAGTGATTATAACACTGACTTCGTTCCAGTGTAACTTAGTATATTCAAAAGTGCCATATTAAAAACTGGAATGGGCACTTGTAATTATTTTATGAATCCAGGCATTTCGATGGCATTTCCATGTCTTCTTTTCTCTGATTCATCTTGATTCATCTTAGAGTGATGCCCCCAGCACTAAAGCCTTCCCTCTCCTGCTCGACATGTTCTTTCTCCCCTTTCATCTTCTATGCTCTTATTATCAGGAGTATTTACTTGACAATCATGTTTTACTTAGAGGTATACATTATTGTCCCCAATCGTTATTTAACTCATTGTTAATTCATGGTCCCCATATTTCTGACTTATTTCTCGTGGAAATTTCTTGACATGAGACCATTGTGACTTGTGCCTCCTGCAATCCTTCACAGAGTCTAGTCATGCAAGTATTGGTTCCATAGTGGCTTGGGAAAGGCCATGGAATGTCATAAAAGATTATGTCCCTCAAATATGCTGGATATAAATGTCCTCCACGACTGGATGATTCATAAGTGAAATCGAGGGAGGTTCTACAGAGTAGTCTCCAGGCAGAATTGTAGAAGTTCTGGTGAAATGCGAATGGCAAGAAAGACAGGGGTGAGTGTGGTAGTGTGGGGGGGGAATGGTGATGGTGGTGGTGGGGTGCACAACATATCTTGAATGGCCACATACATTAGGTGCAGGACTAAATGTTTTACACACTTGATTTCATTTAATCATCACAGCACCCTCATATGTTGACAAAATTTCTCTCTCCTACCTATGATTAAAATGAGGCTCAGTAAATTTAAGTAACTCAGCCAAGGCCATACAGATAGTAGGTGGTAGGGTTGAGGTATGACTCTAGGTTTATCCGACTCCAAAATTTTACATTTTCCTCTATACTGCTTCCCAGGGTCACCTTCACTCTGAAATGCATGCACTGGCTGGGATCTCCCTTTAGGCTCAGAACAAAGGAAATAAAGGTTAATAAGAGACCTTGCTGGCAAGTCTAATAAATGACTGGTTCGAGACCAATAGGAAAGGGATGTTGAAATGTCTAAGCTCCCAGTTGGATTAGGACTGCAAAAACAACGACAGTAAATGGTTCTAAGCAAGAAATTAATGGCCAGTTTTGAGCACCTACTGTATGCAAGGCAATCTGCCACGGCACAGGGCAGGAATGGAACTGGGACAAGGTCATATTACCCAGCGGCCGGCTTACACTAAAGCTAGCTGAGCCAGGAAGCCACCTTTTGCCTTCCATTCCTGTTTGAAAGTCATCTTCCAATCATCTCTTTAAAGACCAAGAGAAGGTGGTCTGTACACTTGCTCAAGTGGGCTGCTAGATGCTCATCTGATCATCCCTCCTATGGGGCTGCAGACTTGCCAAGGTGTCTGGGGGCAGTGGGTGTGCAAAGAGATAGAACCAGACTGCAGGCAAGCAGGGGGTTAATAGCTCATAAAATAAAACCCTCTAATACAAAAATGTTATTTTAATTGTATTACATTGAGGAGCCCTGAGGGTCGTGGGGTAGATAATCAAAAAGGACAAGGAGGAAATTAAAAAAGGGAAGAAGGCAATCAAAAAGGCCATTTAGGAGAGCCCCTTAATCCTCCATAGAAAGAACACTAATTATACTCTAGAATCTCCTTATAATTAACCCTGATATAAAGTGTTTTTTGAGCAGTAATAACTTTCACATTCACAATCGTTTGGATCACAAACTTCGGTGAATGCCTCACAAACAGCAGCCCTCACAGGTTGGCGGGTTTTTGGGTTTTCTACCCTAGTAAGCCACACGATTACATGGCTGTCCATAACCCAAAAGATAAATATTTCTGCCCTCAGCTAACTCTATTGCTCTGTTGAATTCAGCCCATTGCTTTCCTTTTTTTTTTTTTTTGGCAGTAATAGCCCGAAACATAACCATACTTGTGCTTCCTTTCCCGTCTTTGTAATTGCTTCCCGATGCTCATTTTTAGTCTTTAATATGACTTGGACTCTGAGATGGTTACAAACCCACTGAATTCCCAGCATACCTTCCCTAGCTAACAGACCCCAGCTTAGATTTACCTACTCTCCTAGGCCACTGGGCACACACTGCTGTAGTCATTCTTAACGTTTCCAGACAAAAGCAAAGACTCAGACAGACTGCCCAAATCGCATTTAAACGAAGAGCCTCATATTCCTCGCCCTGACGGCTCATCACTTATGAACCAAAGCTCCAAACTGTCAACTAGAACAGTTTCGGAGCAAAACAGAGCAGGAAAAGAATGCAGATAGTTTTAGGCTTCAGGTATCTGAGGTATCACTGGAAAGAAAGAGGTAAAGGAAAGGCAACTGAGAATATCACTGTGAAGGGAGAAGGGCTGGGAATAGGTGGTTTGGGATCTTTTTTTTTTTTTTTTAATGGCATGAAAATGAAAAGAATCTGTCCCTGTCCTCACATGAACTGACCATTTCTCTTGTCCCACCCAGTAAGAGAAGCAGCAGTATCTCAGATCCCATGAGATCCCAGGGGAGATAGTTTCAATGGGGCACCTGCCTGCCAAGTGAAACCCTAGGAGAGGTTCACAGGGCTTCTGACATTTACAGCACTCAGAAGGTATTCGTCCCATCTTTGAATGTACTCCTGAGCCTGGCTTCAATCTCTCCCAGCAAACACATTTGAGAGGTCTGACTATTCACAATGGGTGACATCTGCAACTGAACCAGAGACTGGGAAACTAAGGACTATGAAACACTGAGTCCAGTGTTTTCCCCCTGTATCAAGAGAATGCTTGCCTAAGGAACTTTCCCATTTTTTTTCTTGCATGCTATTGGAAACAAAATCTTACTTCTTCCCATTTGGGTGATTATTTTTCATGTAGAATTTAACAAGATAAGCAGATGTTTTCTATTTTTTTTTTGTTTTCTAACCCACAATCTATAACTGAGAGACAAATGTTCCCTTACCATTCAATAGTATTAATTAAGGATCTTCAGTATGCCCACTGCCCTCAGACCTAGGAAATATGGAATATGAATTATATTGTCCCTGTTTGTGTTGGGACTAAGTTGCTCCTATCCAATTATATATTTGCTTGAACAGCAAGTTATAGTTCATTAACATAGAAAAACTTAGGATGTTAATTCATTTGCACTTTTAAATAGTACTAAATAAATCATCCTCATCCAAAACACCTGTGAAGATGTACAATTCACTTATAAAGTTGAACAAGAAGATTAAAAATGAAGAACAGACTATGAGTCTCTCACTTTTTAATTTTCAGAAGTACAATGCTCTTACAAGTATAATACATGAAAGAGAATTAAAAAGAGCTGTGTTAACATCCCTGATCCTTTCGTTAGTGTAACAAGTACATGCTGAAGTGTCATTCATTTCTTGACACCTAATGATAAGGTGGGCACAGATCCTGCTTTTGAAATGCTTAGAGTGTGGTAAGGAGGTCTACTCACATTTATATATAATTAAATTGCAAGTCAGAGTGTGAAAAGTACTGTAAGATAGATGCAGACTTAAAAAAAAACTATAAAATGATAAAGTTGCTATATAAACATAATATATTAGTCATCTCATCTGGCAGGGGTCTCTTCTTAAACTATCCTATTTGAAGAAAAATTGACACTTTAGTATTACTATAGATGGGGCATTTGTGACTTCTTCTGGTAGAGTATTCATTCTAGGTTTATTTAATATTAGCAGGACAGGAGCTGGAAGCCAATAGGAAGAGTTTAAACTGATGCTAATTTTTACTTCCCATTTTTTGGTGTTCCTTGTTTTGGGATGCAGGTTCCCACACTGGGCTCCCTCCCAGATCTCTCTACCCACTCCAAAGTCTGGATGCCTCTGTTCTGCTTCATCAAAACTTCATTGCTAAAGACACTCGTGAATGCCACTGAAGAGGACAGCAGATTAACTGGAAAGGCTCAATCTCTTGGTCACTTTTCTTATTCCAACCTTCAACGGTACACTATGTTTTAACTAGGTCTTCTGGGGTAGAATCCAGAACCAAAAAAACCTCCATATTAGGAGAGCGGGAGAGAATAGAGTCAGGAGGAATGTTGGGTTCCAGTTCCAGATTAGTCACCCCCATAGTAACCTTGGACAAACCGATTTATTTATCCAAGCCTCCATTTTCTTCACTGTTAAAATTCAGCAATAACAGACTCCCAGTGTTGTATATAACTTGTAATATAAAGCTCTCATTAATTATATAGATTTAATACAATCATGGGTGGGAATTTTAGTCAGGTGCAGGGAACCTGTCCATACTGCCTTGGGTAGGTTTGTTTTACTAAACCAACAAATGTCATCAAATCCATCCCAACTGGATTGCAATAATTTAATGTACTTGTTCCTCTAACTGTGCATTAAACCTGAAATGTAAAGTCTAATTCAACTTGCACTTTATATAGTCAGGGGTGGGGCTAATAATATAGTATTTTCTATCTCACATCTCTCCTCTCTGCTTCAAGGCTAGTCGCTGACAATGAATCTAGCTTCAACATAAAGAAATTGCTAGATTCTTTCATTTTTGGTTCCATCTCGAAGTAGCAACACTAGCAGCACTAAATCAAAGTGTCCCTTGTCATGACCTGTCACTCCTTACATTTATTTCCTGTCATACTAAAATAAATAAAACCACAAACAAACGTAAACAGCTAGTGTCTGGGAAGCAACTTATAAAAAGCAGACCTTAGTCAGCAGTTCCATAGGTGGCTCCCAGCATCTTATCTTTCTTCGGTAGACCACAGGAGAGGGGCTGAAGTAGAAGATGGCCTACTCACTATAAAGCAAGATGACCCTCCTTTGCATTTCATATATGTGTACAGGACTCTTGGAGATGATTGTTAGCAGCTGGAAACTTCCTATCAAGGACAATAGGAAATGCCATTCTTTTCTGAATAACTGCATTTGGTCCAATGGCCTTAAACTTTTATGGTCTGCTTTCCTTGGCTGTTGTCTTCCAATTAATTTAAATCAGTTCTTTTGTCTTCCTTTAAAGAGACCAATGCATGCTAGCTATAAAAAACTAAGAAATATAGTTGGATGTAGAATAAAAATCAAAAGACCCATCATTCACTTATTTCCATATTTTAAATCCTTCTCCCCTCTTCTGAGGCAAAACTTTTTAATATAACTTCTTCTAAGCTTCTTTATATGCTTTACATATAGGCATATGCACATATACATATGTATATGTATGTGTGTATATTCACTTAGATTTTTCTTTGCACATTATTCTGTGATTATTTTATTTAACCTAATAATATATCATAGTTTGGTATTCAAGTCAATATCTATATTTGTATCATTTCTTCTAATGACTATATAGTATTACATAAAATAAGTGGAAAGGTATATTACAGTCTGAATTTTTATGTTTCAAAGTTAGCTGCTTTTATGTGGGAAGGGAATGTTTCTTTTGACAAAAAGAACACAGAATAAAACAATATGTACATACTTCTTGAGACTAATATAGCACATATTGAGGGTAAGCAGTAGTAAGTAGTGAAATAAGTAGCAAAACAATCCATTATTTTCATTTCAAGAGACTTGAGAACTCTGATGGGCTATATGGGATGAATATGATGGTGAATATGGTCATTTGAACCATGTCAAGAAAAGGGCCAGGCCCCAAACCTCCAAGTACTATATATACCTAAATTTAAACAATAGAAATTCATTCGTTTAAATATGGTCAACTCTAAGCATTCTCTTTAAACATTCATATGTTTTAGGAATGAATGGCCACTTAGTTTGTTAGGTGCTTTCCTTCCCAGAAAACATGATTCAACCTGAAAACATTGAGTGTTTCTGGTGGAAGAGAATTCTAAAACTGGGGAAGGGGAGACACAGGGTAGAGAAGATGCAATGAAAATAGAAAACAGAGAAAAAGGAAGAGTCCAAATTAACTGAACTATGTCACCTATCTAAAAATAGCCCCAATTGCTGAGAGTAAAAGTTAACTTCACTGAGCAAATAAAAATAGACTTTTATAAAGGTGGTGGTTTTCTTTTGTTAACTAGAACAGAGGGGGGAAGTACAGCAAGCATGCTTGTACCCCCATTCCTGTTTATAGCAGACATGATTAATCTATAGTGGCATTCTTTCCCACTGATCCTGGACTCAGCTTCAGATTTCTTCTGTACTCAGCACTCCAGGGAGTCACTACCAATTGACTATACTTGGTGCCCCAAATAAAATCCAGTTTGTCATTCAGTCACAGGAGTCATCAACTCCATTATTACCAACCACAGGTTTGAATTTCACAAGAAGACATGAATTGCATAAGCTTAAAGTTGCTGTTGGGATTCTTTTTCAGCCAAGAATCTGCAGAGGACATGCCCCAGTGAAAACAGGAGGTCTCTCTTAGCTAATAAATTAGGATTCTTCCATATCACACTGGAAGCTCCATGTAGATAAAGGCTTTGTTTCCCTAGAGCCCAAGAGAACATCCAACTTATAGCAGGTGCTAAGTTGAAAGATGGGCTAAATCAACTGTACAATGGAACAGAACACAACTCTAGCAGACGTTTACTAAATAGAGTTCCTGAGAATTTAAAAAAGGAAAGTTTGCCTTAAAACATCATTGTTGGATAGGGCAGCTTCTGCATATGCACCCTCCCTGATCAGATATCTTTAAAAGAACCTATTATCTAAAAATATGATATAATATTTTAAAATACAGTAACCATCAAGGAAAGTGGAAATGGAATCTAACAGGAAGAAGATGTGTCAGTTGTTGCATTATATAAGATAGAAAGGTAGGTGACAGTGAGCAAGCACCTTCCAGAATCCTGAGAGGTGGCCAAGTCAGGCTGCCTGGGCAGAAGTCAGGCCAAAGCTTTTCTCCCTGTGGTGAATCTTCAGCAAGCAGCTGCTTCCTACATACACCAAGACACCCTGAAGAATCTATAGCCACATTTTATGAAGCTGTTCCAGAGTTTCTGTGTAGAAGCTTGTCCAGTCAAAAAAAATTAAGCAAGTGAAATAAGCCTTTACCTGATTTGGCCAGCTTTGTTTCACTGCATCAGTGAGATCAAGCAAGCCCGTCTAGCCTGTCTGAGACGAGATAATCATTCTTGTTTTCTCTTTCAGTCACTTACTTATACACACACCCACCTATGTACACTCTCACACATAAAAAAACTTATACATACACATCTGTACACACATACATCCAAATTCACATTTCACACATGTATACTTACATGCCTACTCACACATATACCCACTATCTTATTATCAGCCCCTAGAGAAACAGATTCAGATATTGCCCCCTCATCCATCATACTATTATCCTTCTAAACAAAAATGACTCTCTTTTGATAGAAATCTCCTTCTTCAACAGGGACATTTTTATAAACACCGAGCCTGGGGGACTGTGTGGAAAATAAGCACATACCTGCTCTGTTGTCGGCCCCTTTATTGCCGAGAGGGTATTAGCCTATTCCTCTGGAGGAATTCTGGCTCAGAACTTTTATAAGTAGGAGATTCAATTATGCTTCTTATGAGGTCCCTAAATTTGGAAATGGAGCTAAATAAGGAAATACATTAGTCAATGTCCTCAACCTCCTCCCTTACTCATTTATCAATCTTTTTCTGATTTCTTGGGGTGATTTCTTTGAATTAGTAAAGCTACCAACCGTAGCAACCATAAACAGAGTACTATACTGAGTGGAAAGGAAGACAAATTAAAAATTAAATGCCAAACTTAGATACTGAGTATGATCAGTATATGGTTAAAGACCATGGACAAGTAGGGTCCTTGTATGGGACAAGCCAATTCACCTTAATGCTGAGGTCTACTGAAAAGTGAGCAGTATTGTTGTGAGATTCCAAAGGAAGAATACATTTCAATATAGGAGGTCTTTATACTTTAACATGTAAATATTAATGTTGTCATTATTTGGGAATTACAGAGTGTATCCCCTAAGAATGAGTACTAGAGAAGAAAAAAGACCACGGCCTGAAAGTTAAACTGTGTATCTCACAAAAAGCGTCATGGCAGAGATATGCAGTTACCTTATAGGGCTTTCTGGAAGACAAAATTTGGGACCTACTTGAATTTATAAATACATCCAAAGAAGGTATGCTAATTAAGTCTGGCCATGGAAGCAGAGAAAAAAATGGTCATGGAGACAAACATGGGCAGTGCCCTTTTAGGGATTTTTCAGGCCAAAGGACCCAATCAGTTGTTCCCAGTAGCAGGGAAGTTGAGTTGCCTAACTTATGTGTATCCAACCATCAGCACACAGATGAGGGGAAGAGAGAGAGGGAGGAGAAGTGAGGGGGAAGGAGAAGAGAAGGAGAGGGATGGGAAGAAAGAGAAGGAGAGGGAGAGTGAATTGGCAGAAGAATGAGTAAGAGAGGAGGAAAGCAGAGGGGAAGGAGGAGAGAGAAAAGGAGAGGGAGATATAGATATAGGAGATATAGGAGATGTGACTGCATCGATCCTTCAATCAGCCCTAGTTTTTGAGACTGTGAGCATCTCTCTATGCTAGGCATGATTTTTAGTGTTTAATTATAGCTCTGTTCATTGAACATGACCCCTAACCAGTGTTCTCTAAGTGCGGTCCTTGGGCCAGCAGCATCACCATCACCTGGAAATTTGTTAGAAATGCAAATTTAGGACCTGCCCCAGTCTCCACTAAATCAGGAACTCTGTGGGCGGGGCCCAGCAATTTGTGTTTTAACAAGCTCTCTCAGTAATTCTGATGCATAATATAGTTTGAGAACCTCTGCCCTAAACACAAGCCAATGACTGTATCTGGAGCTCCACTGAAAAAAACAGCTAGAGAAATCTCCCATTTAAATAAACACAGAAACATTCTGGTTTTACACGTCAGTTTTGGGAGTTTGTGGAATTTGGATCTGTCCTCATACCTCTGAACATTGCAAAGACAGATCTTTGAGCCAGTGGGGCTGAAAGCTATTCTCCACCAATGGGAGAGTCACCAAGGTAATGGCTCACTGTTAGGCTTCTTGGGACACCTGACCTCTCCATGTGGTGGGTGGGTCCTCTACTTTTTTTAGACATTTAAAGAAAAGTAGGTTTCTATTATTTGAGAGAGATCCACACAATGGTATCATGCTTCAGAAATGGTGCAGTACACCTTTCCAAAAAGCCATTCAGCTCTGTGTGTAACATCATGGTAATCATGTTGCCACTTTGAGGTGACAAATGGGGCTAGGAATTTCTGTGATACTTTTGGCAATGGCTAACTAAATCGTTTTTCCTGCAATCCAATACATTAATCTGGTGTTTGCTTCTATACTGCTTTTATTGTTTCACTTTCTCTGCTGTGTGCACTCAGACTTGACTTGTAGACAACTGTGGGCAGCACAGTTGGGTATAAAAGAGAGTTATTTAATGGTGTTATTTAAGGTGTGCCCCTTAGCCATGCAGTTTACAAAAGCAAATCCCTGTGAGGCATAAAGCATCAGAGAGCAAAACAAGTCACTGACATCTCTTTAGAGGAGAGAAAGAAGCTGAGTCATTGAGCCTGCAATTCAAGAGAAGGCAAATATATCACAGAACAAAGAGTAAACCTTCACCCTGGGTCACAGGACATCTGCTTCAGAGATGTTCACCAACACAGAAAGATTTGTTGCTTATGATAAAAGACATCTGTGATAAGACATACTGAACAAAGCATCATCTGACCCCTAACTAAACATAGCTTGCTTTATAAAAGGTTGTTTTTATGTAATATTGCCAAACACTATTTCTGTAGCTCTTTCAAGAAAACAGTTAGTCTGTAGCAGACATCATTCTAATCTGTGTCTAGGAAAGCATATGACACCTACATCCTACCTGTCTAACCTGCTACTTAGGTATAGAAACTAATGCCAATTAAATAAATGCAAACTACTGCATTGCTGAGGGCCTACCACCTTTAGAATTGTGCTAAGTATCCTAAGGAAAAAAAGCAGGTACTAATTTGGTTTCCAAAAGAGACTAGGTAAACAGAAATTCGGTACAGAAATGTTTGTGTTTAGGAAGTCCACCTGTCAGGAGAAGCTTTCTGTGGATGTGATGAGCTTTGCTCACTGGGAAAAATTTCACAAGGAAATCTGTCAGGAAATAGAAGCAAAGCAAAACAATGGGAGTCAAGGCCCCATGCTTTTTACGGTAAAATTCAATTCCTCACTTCCATTTAAGATAAAGAACTGGGAAGCAGGAAAGTCACCAAAAGAAAGGTTGATTCACCACCAGAGAAAGCTGTATTGACCATCCATGCCCAATTTAATCCTCCATTCTCATTTCTAAACACATAGTAGATTAGATGTGTCCAGGCTCTTCACAACAGGGTACTATCTATTACATTTCAGCTATTACCTCTCCTAATTATCTTGCTCACCTGTCATCTCTAAGAAGTCATCTAGAGATCAAGCAGATGCTATCAGAAGCAGGTATTGAGTCTGGGGAAGGAACTGTGCAGGTTGTGGGGGTGGGAGAGTGTGAACAGAAATGTCAGCTCATTGTTGGTTGAGTGTGGGGCCCAGATTCAATCTTCTACTTTTTTCCCTGGTCCCAAAGTTTCCTCGAATAGTACTTTCTGGTTGGGCTATGAGCTTTCATGTTGGCAATCTCAGCTGGTGACAGGAGGTCAGAGTTATTAAGAAAAACATCTCAAAATACAACCCATTTTGTCTTCCAAAAAGCCCTGATAAGAAGGGCCCTTTGGCACTTAGCAATATTAGAAAAAGGACTTCTGCATTCAAAAGAAGACCTTTGTACGTGCCAGCATTCAGTTTAAGACTTTTGGCTTTGGATTCTCAGTTCATGAACTCTGATATAATATTTTCTGATTTGAACTCTAATCTGATACTCTATTTTCCACTCCTGAAAATTAGTTATAGTTAAGACATGATGATTTCTGGAGCATCTTTGAGGAACTTTTAATTTGCTTTTGTGTTTCTGTCTACCATGTATTATAATGATTTATGGGCCTGCCTTACTCTCCCCCACTAGAACATAAGCTCCCCTGGATGAAACACCTTGGCATTTCTCACCTTGCCCCACAGTGAAAGTTGCACAGGGAAAGTGTTCAATAAATAGACCTTGGCTGATGGAACACAACGGAGAGAATTCAGGTTCTTCCCACCTTTCCATACTCAGAAGACTAAAGTCTTGCTAAACCTTTATTAACCATTCCTTCTTCACCCTCTGCACCCTTTCTTAGACTCGAGTTGTGCAGCTGTTCCTAAGTGCCTCAGCATCCAGGTATACTACTTTCATACCTGAACACCTGCAGTGCCTTTCTCTTGGACCATCCTGCTACAATCATTTAAATATCTACCGATCACTAGAGGGGATGCCAGTGGGGTGACGATGGAGACTAGAAATTCTCATGGAAAGAGAGCAAGGTGCAATTATGTTGATCATGTCATTCCTGTTTCGTGGTCTTGTAGCCAAACTGCCTAAAATCCTTTTGGAAAGTGGTGGGTCTATTTCTACCCAAATCCAGGAAAGAAGACTCTATAACTTCAGGCAGTCCATTTAGCTCCCTAGTAACTGAAGAATGGTGTTCTCTGCTAGCCATTAGTGATAAAGACCAAATGAAGGCTAATGTCTAGACCAGTGGTTCTCAAAGTATGGCCCCTGGACCCGGAACAGTGGCCTTACCTGGGAAGAACAAGGGAGAAATGCAAATTCTTGGCTATCATCTCAGACTTACTAAATCAGAAACTCTGGAGGTGTGCCCAGCAATTTGTGCTTTAAAGAAGCCCTCCAGGAGATTTTGATGTTCACTATAGTTTGAGCCCCACTAGGGGCATGAAGGTCATGTGTTCATATTGCTCATCAATTTAGAATTACCTGATTTGTTTGACCTAAGTTACTTCTGTTTATGGCTGCTTGTCAGAAAGGGATATTCACTTTCATTCCATCGTTTGTGTGAACTTTCACCTGGAGAGGATGGGATACAATCTTCACAGGCCACTGGGCTCCTGGAAGCTCAGGCTATTTGAATTCAAATAACGAAATACCAGACCCTAATTAATGAATTTGTCAAGAGATGCTCCCCTTTGTCAGGATTTTAGCAAAGACTTCAGTGACATTCATCCACTTCTATGGCTTTTAACTGAGTAATTAATAGGATAACAGTTACAAGTTCAAGTTAAGTGCATATTATTTCTACTGGACTGAGTCATAAATAAGTAATATAGCTTCTGAAAGTGAATGGGAAGAGATGCTGAAAAGAAAGACCTATTGGAAGCTGAATGAAGGAGGCCAGACTTAATTTGAAGCTCTACCTTCTCATTTTAGTGAAGCAGGGAGTTCCACAGAGGACAAGCGAGACTATGTGGATTTGGCTTCACTTTGTGCTCTAGCTGTGTCCAAACATAGACAGTCTACCAAATGGAGACATTCTCCAGATCCTCTTCCTCCCACAGAAATAAAAAATGAAAACAACTCAATACGCAGAGGTAAGGAGGAAGGATGAGTAGCAAAGCTTGCGGAATATTTTGCAACATATGGTACCTGGGCTAACTCCCACCCCAACCATAAATTCCAGGAGCCCTTTTCCTGTTCTGAATCAGCTCTCGGCACCAGGGCTGCATCACAGCTTCTATGGGCCCTGGGTACTTTAGCCTTCACAAGCCTCTTCCTCCATCAAATGTAAAAATTGTATTGTAGGATTGCATCGGTATGAAGACAAATATATTCCAGGCTGGATTTCATGATTATATATTCATCACTACTATATCTACTTTTCTGATTAAAGAAATTAAAATTGAAACAATTTATTGGGTCCTTAAAGTATTGTTGGCCTATAGTAGTTTCCTAGGGCTGCTGTATCAAAGCACCATAACCAGGCGGCTCAAACAATAGATATTTGTCTCACAGATCTGGAGGCTGGCAGTCCAAGATCAAGTTGACAGCAGGACCATGTGCCCTCTGAAGGCTCTAGGGAAGGATAGGGACGGATCTGCTCCAAGCTTCTCTCCTAGCTTCTGGTAGTGTCTTGGTTTGTGGCAGCATAACTGTAATCTTCACCTGGAGTTCTCCTTGTGTGTATGTCTCTCTTGAAATTTCCCCTTTTTATAAGGATACCAGTCATGTTGGATTAGGGGCCCACCTTACTGCTGTATGACCTCATCTTAACTAATTACTCTGAATGACCTTATTTCTAAATATGGTCATATTCTGAGGTACTGGGGATTTGGGATTTCAGTATATGAATTCTGAGGGGACACAATTCAACCCATTGCAGGGCCTTAGGCCCTGTGTCTAATGGAGAAGTCATCACTGCAAAGCCTTCTCTGGGATTCTGAGGGTGAGATGCGAGTCTGGGGTCTCCAAAACATCAGAAATGAGATAAGGGCCCAGGAGGTGAAAGAGGGAGATGTTTTACATTTTATTTAATTATCTTGTTTTCAATGGAAATACTTCCGAATTCAAAAACACTTAAAGGAAGATTTTCAGTGGATTCACTCAACCTGGAGGAAGGTGTACTTCTCTCAATGCCTGGTGTCCAACAGGTCCTGGGTGAGACCCAATGCTGCCTCGGCTCAGGAGCAACCAGACTGCAGAACGGAAGCAAACCTTCCTCCACCCCAAGGTTTCCATCCTGCATGTTTGCTGCTTATTTTTGGAGCTGAGCCCTCCTAGGAATTGAGGAAGAATACAATTTCCTTTTTTTAAAAAAATCTGATTTTCACTATGGCGATGTACTACTTATGCTTTTCTCCCCCATGTTAACCATTTTCCTTTCCCTGCAAGAAATGTTCGACTTGCCCCTGTCTCGATTGATGATCCAAAACAGAGGGGAAAAGAAAGAGAGGTTTCCTCTGAAGAGAGAGAGTTGCCTGTCACCCCAGGACACCAACCTCTTTTCTCCTCTCCCCTATTGGAAAAGAGAAAAAGAGTGAGGGAGGCTGGAAAGGATACCTGAGATTATCACTTTCCCCCTTTCATTTTTGCTTCAATTTTTAAAAGTTACTATCAGCCCATTGCAACAAAAGCCTCCAAATTCTTTTTCAGTCCCTGGCTCAAGAGTTTAATTCCCAAAGGATTCTATAAACTCAAACAAAGTGCAGGCTACCCTCCTGGACAGCAACCTCCCCCCATCCCTCAACCCCCCACACACGAATACACACATTCAGAAGAAAAATCACTTCACACAAAAACAACCAAATAAAGTAGCACAGCCTGAGGGGGCCCATAAAGTGAAAACTGAAACAGTACATGATCTTTGCCTGTCCATTTAAATTGCAAAAGCTCCAGCTCATTCGCAGACACACAACTGGGTCTGGCAATACCATTCACAGCCCTGGATGTGAAATGGAGTCACAGACATCATTAAAGGCACTAACGACAATGCCAGTTAGGTTGTATCGAAAGCTGAACTGTTCATGTGGAATGGTTCTCCTAGAGTGGGCTGAGGTAAAAAAAGCAATGGCTTTGAGAGTGTGTGGGCCAAAATCGAAGAGTTTTATGTTTTCGTGGAGCAGGAGTTGAAACCACCCCGGGAAGGCGTTTCTCTGCACAAATTGTCATAAAATAATGGCATTTGGTACTCTGAGCCATAAGTCTCTTAGGTCTTTGTTAACTTTCTTAAAAAAGTGATATTGCTATGTACATATATGAGACCAAATGACTTGTGGAGGAAGCTAGCAAAGTCCTCCTTTCTTCTCAAAAGAGATTCGAAGGTAGGTTTACCTACTAGACTCAGCCTTAAATGTTGAGCAATCCCCAAGTGAGAAAGAAGCTGTGGTACTTTTCAAGAGTGTACACTCAGATCATCTCTATTTCTTGCAAGGTGTTCAGCAATTGCAAAATATATGCCACAGGCATTTGATTTGGGCAGTAGAAATGGTGTGATTTAGAGTGAATGGATGTTCTGTGCTCCAGGTCAGTATACGACAGACCGCTGGAGGTATCCCAAAGTCCTCTCCAAATGCCTCCGCTGACTAATCAGATACAACACCGATCATTAGCAAATCATGTGGGACAGGAAGAGAAGGTTCAGTGAACAAATGACTCAAATTAAATTCCCTAGCCAGAAACTTCATGTGGCACAGTCAGATTTCAGAGACAGGAACAGTGTTCTCAGGAACAGTGGCTTCTGCTTAATATGACCTTGAGCCTTTCCATGTCTTACAGGAACTGTGTTCACTCCCAATCTTCCCCCTCTCCAAAAGGAATAGGATGGTTTATTCTCTGTCCACATGATCTCTGATAATATAGCTTTCAGCAGACCCTGAGCTTCAAGCTTTCTTTCTGGAGGCTATAATAACCAGGATCAGGGCAAAGTGAGATGGGAAAATGCCTCTGGGCAAAGGATTGGGTCAGATCGACTGTGTAAGTTCTCATCAACACTGCTCAGAGGGCTGTGTTCCAGAACAGAGATTGCTGCTGGTTCTTCCCTGTCTGGCTCTGGAAATATGGAGATTTACACCTAGGGTATTGAGCAAATGCCCTATAATTTACTACAGCAGGTGCTATTACCACAGCTCAGTGCAAGGACCTGGGGGCTACACCTCTCCTGACCTAATGGACTCCAGAGACTTGGCTATGGGGGCGTCTAGCCCTCTCCCCAGAATCTCATCTTTAGAGCCTTAGGGCCCTTCTCACTTTTTGCCTCTTTATTCACATGCGAAGCCTCAGCAACCTTACTTTCTTTATCTTCTTTACCCACTTCCGGCGTGGCCCCAGCTGACTCTCACACCCCTGTCTCTGACCAACTGCACAAATCTCCTTGGAAACCAACATTCCACCCCTTGCCAAGTTTCCTCAGAATGCCGCCTTCCAGTTCCTTCCCTCCCAGCTGAACAAAAGTTTCTCTCATTGCATTTATATAACTTCTGAAATCTGATTTCCTCCAGGAAGCCTTTCTAGATTGATTAGAGAGAAATGATTCCCATGGCCTCAAGTGAACAGAAGTTATTGTCTCCAGTAGCCACCGAGTTGCTTCGTGTCCCTTCTATGCCACCCACAGTAAATGCTATTACTCTTTTAAAAGTGAAAGTAATTCTAATACTTTACCAGTTATAAAAATGTCACATGCTCACACCAAGTAGTCAGATTTGTGGATGCAGAAACCTATCCAGAAGAATCTGGAAATCACACAAACTCCACTACACAGAGGTAACATCTTATATGATATACTTCTTCACAAATATATTTAATTTAGACTGATACTGGCTGTATGACACAGGCAAAAATTAAATGGAGGCTAATTTCCATAGCAGAGTAAGTACTGAAGCTACTCATTAATTGGTCCCATTTGCATGCCTACCATGAAAGAATCATTTTTACACTTAAGCGGAAAGCTTAAACTTGACTAAGACTGTCATAAGAAAACAGTGAACAGAAGATATTTACTGTGAAATGGAAGAGAAGTCGAGTTCAATCCTATTATCACTTGGCCATAGATACCAATGAGTCTAATGAAGGCAAGAAGCATAAGTTTAGGTAAAAGAGTGATTGAGGTTGACCAAAGAAGTGTAACAAGGCTTGGTGAGTGAATCTGCCAATGTTTCTGCCCATCGTCAGAAAGCAGAGTCTGATTCTGAGCCCAAATTTAGTGTGAGGCTCAGCCATGCACATCTTATGCACTACCTGTACTGCACTGAAGGTTCGAGGCTGCCATCTTTATGTCATATGCATGTGTGACCAGGAAAACAAATGATTCACAGCTTCTCCTTTCTTCCTGCATTCCAAGGAGAAGACAACCTCAGTTCAATCTGATCCTGGGCCTTGTTGTTCCAATCCGAGTAATGGATTGGGGATGAAGGAGAAGAATGAAAAGAAGCCAAGTCCGTTTGATTGGTTTACATTGGAGAAACCTGAGTTATGGAAGAGGTAGGTAGAGAAAAAGAAACAAAAGGCACTAGGTTTGAGAAAAAGTATGAAGGAAATTTTTTCTCTTTTTGAGGAGGGAGCACAACTTAGGCAGCAGTCGTATTGTGATGGGTGAGGTTTTAAGGATTTAGGTGGATAGATTTTTTTTTTTCCCGGAAAATCTCCTATAAACTGTAGATGGAACCCTTTCTTTAGAATTTTCGGAGACTGTAATAAAGATATAAATTGTTTTAAAATTTCTTTGGAAGTAATATGCACTGAAACTGGGGACACGAGGCACCTCAGTTTTCTTTGGGTTACACTGAAATATCTGTGATATTTGCTTTGTACTCTCAGTTTCTAGCAGGCAGGGGCCCATGTTCACGTAGCTGACTCGGTCATATCCAGGGAGGCATCTTGTCCTATTTATAGAAGCTCTGAAGTCGGAACCTGAAGACCAGAATTTGAGTCCTGGTTTTCCTTCTTACTAGCTATGTGGCCCAGGGCATGTCACTTAACCTCAGTGAGCTCAATGTCTTCACAAGTACACTGCAGGCAATGACGGTGACATCTGCCTACACCTTAGGCCTCTGTGAGATCAAATGGATAAGTGTATGTGAGCATGCTTTGTGAACTGTCAAGAGCTACCCAAATCATCACTTAGTATGGCCTCCTGTATAGCATGATATTCAGCCTCTCACTCTAACTGATGATAACAGTGGTGGCTGGAATGGCTCCAGAGCTGATTCTGCCCAGGGCTATTAGTGACTCTTCTCTACTTCTTCTTGGTATCTTCTCCGAGTTGGCAGCCAGCAAGGAATAAACTTAGTCCTAGGAAACCTACTGGGAACTGTACAACTTCCCCACCTCATTTCACCCATGACCTCTACCACTGATTAAATGGAAATGCTGGAGGGTATGATGGGCCCAGGCCAGGATTCTATTGAATCCAGCCAATGCCTGGCTACCGCTCCCTGTGCTGATGGTGACTTCACCTGCTGGCTCCCATCTCAATGGAAGGCTTTTTTTGAAAGGCCATTTTGTGACTCGTCCTGGGAGCGTTTCATTCATGCTGGCTGAATTTTTTCCCTTTTTGCTCAAAATTAACCCTCTTCAGACCAAAGCTTCCCAAAAGAATCTGAATGAGATAGTGGAGAGTGAAGACCTTGCACACTCCAAGCTTGTTTCCAGGGGAGTTTCTTCTGCTTTCCAGGATTCCAACATAATCCCATCCAACCAGAGGCAACAGCTTGGCTGGAGCCAAGAGCCCGCCTTCAGCGGAGGTCTCTCCCATGTGCTCCTGTCCCTTCTAGGACCTGCACCTCCCTATGGAAAGGAAGCCAGACGCACATCTACCTGCTGCCTCAGAATCAGATCTTGTCTTTTTGTTTTAGTAGCTGAGACCAAAAGACTGGCCTATTCTCTCTTTGGTTTGAGGTGAGATTCTTTGCAACTGGTTTTCCTGAGAGGCAGCCCAAAGGCTGGTGTAACGAGGAGCTGCCCTGCTTTCTTTGGCCATGGCATGGCCAGTCCTGCCCTTGTCTTGAGCCAGACCAGCAGAAATCACGGCCCAAAGCAGCACCAAGACCTTGAATTAAGACACAGGCAACTTATTCCACTTTCCTGGCCGCCTCAACACATCTGTCTTGTCGGTCTGTGTCTAAACCTCTGAGCGATTCCAGCCACTGAGCCAGGCCTGTGGACACAGTGACATTTGGTTTCAGTTAGAACACAACAGATCAGTGTGTTCACCTGCTTCATTTTTTCCCTCCTGCATAAGGAAGGGGGCAAAGGCAGCCAAAACCTGATGCTGCTGATCTGGAGATTTCCCATTTTGTTTCAGTGACTTCATGCCTTGGCCTAGCCTCTGCTGGATCTTCCAAAAACCACTTTATTTCCTGTGTATTTCCAGCACTCGGCCAAAAAGAATGTACAGTATGAAAAAAATGTCTGCTACCCTCAACTGCAGAGACCCTTTGGAAAAAATATCTGGAGGGCTTTTAAATAAAAGAAATAATTAGAACCTGCTGAGTGCCTTACAGAATCTATGAAACTCGACCTTTTCCAAAATATCATAGTATTTCCTGTGGCTTCTGTAGGCTAAGCCTTCATGGATTTATAAATATGTGTCCAACACAGTCTCTGGGCTCCATTTTTAAAATACAAAGTCAGATTTGAAAAGCACAAATATATACTCTTGGAAGATAACATTCCAAAAGGTGTTAAGCTAAAATCCAGCTGGAAAAATATAGGCTGCCAGATGTCAGGGGTGGTGGGCCATGTGCATTTACTTTATTTTATTTATTTAATGAATGGAGGTTTGATTTTTCAGCTTGCTGCCCAATTGCTGAACATGCCAGGTATGTCTTGCAGATGTGCACGGTCGTAGCTTACAACTATATGGTGGGTGGAGAGTGGTTTATAAGCTTTGAAATTCATAAATTCTAATCGTTAGAACTCTCTCTATAAACATGGTTAAAGATTGGGAAGGAGAGAAAGAAAAAACATTCTGACCTTAAACTACCTGTGATCAATGATCCAGGCTCCTGCTAGCCTTTCCCAAGGGAAAACTGAAACCTTTTGAAAGAGAAACTCAAGGAGACAGAAACTTCTACTGACTTTCTGGAAGAGGTAAAGATTCTAGGCCTGGGCTCATTGTGTGTGGCTATTTCTTGCTAAGTCTATGTGTGGACAGACAAGATGAAATGAAGTACAATTAACTGGACACTTAAACCTGCACAGACCATCTCAAATATGTGGTCATGAAAATATCTTTCCTGTGGGGGCTTTGAAAAATAATTCAGATTATTATTTTAACTTCATGCTATAGGCCGCCTACTTTAGTTGAACCTGTAGAATTAGGACCTCATTTCCAGTGAGGAAGAGTTGAATTCTATATCAAATTACTCTGAATAAAATAGTGAGTACAAACTCACTGATCGACTCTTGTTAGTGTCAGCCTCAGGCTGAACTGTGAACTGGTGACCATTTGTTTTCAAAGCCCACGGCCCTCCGTTCTTGTTTCCCCTTCTTCCCCAACAAGGGGGACCCTCCATTAAAGCCTGGTAGCATCCCAGGTTGGGAATAGGCCCTTGCTCAAATTAAAACTTACCCAGGTTCTCTCTTCTTCTCTAAGAAACCCACAAAGTAATTTCTGTTGAGGTGAGAACAGCTAAGTATGTCCCACCTCCCAGATAACCTTCCACAAGTGGGAGTCCAAAAAGAGTTGGAATCTTTGGAAAGAAGGCAAACTGCTGAGAGAGATATTTTTAATTGGGAGGTGGGCATATGCAACCCTTCTCATCCACCAGCTTCAGGGGAGTAGAACATTCTCTGAGAGAGAGAAGTTCATGGTATGGTATAGAATTTGAGTGACTGGAAGTAGAGCAAACATAAAGGAACAGGTTTGAAGTAACTGACATCTCCTTACTTAACTTTGGCCCTCTAAATAGAGAAAGATATACAACTATTTTACAGAGACAGAAAAATGCTAACATGCCCCCACCACCTTCCAGAGACACTTTTATAAACCTCCTACAGTTTTGGCTTGCCGCCACCATCTCGCACCTTCAGAATAGGTGAGGCTTTACCATATGGACCACGAGAATGAGGGCTGTGCATAAGGAGGTGTTCCTGAGACACACGGTATGTGATAGCTGGAGGACACAAGTAAGGCACAGAGTAGGATCTGTAAATAGATCACAAGAAGTTCTTGGATGAGTTGTCTTGGGCTCCTGGTCAGCCACAATCAAGTACTGGCAAGTAGGTAGAACCTTTTCTGTTTCTATGCCTTTACTTTAGAGGATCTAATTCTTAGTAAAGCCAACTCAGGAAGGAAAAAACTAATGCTTCTTTGTTTCTAGGACTCGGTCCTTTGTTTTATAATTAATATATATTCCCACCCAATGCATAAATGTTTAAAGCATCATTTATATTGCATCGCCCACTTGTTAAAGTTTAAAATGTTGCAAATAGCCAAGAGTCTGTGCTTTAGTTACAAGCAAACTTGCTCACTCCATGGTCTTAATCTCTGGCAAACAGTGGCATAAAATTGATCTCTAGATCAATTTTGTATTTGCTGCTCATTCTTCGCCATTATAAAATAAGACATAAAGATCTGATTTTTGAGTCAAAGCTTAACTTAAAATATTTTAATTATGTGCATACACACGCTGTTCTGAAATGTGTATGTGTGTGTATGCACATGTGTACATCTATATATAGTACACAGAAATGAGTGGACTAAATGGTTCTAACCCAATTTTAGTACCATTAGTAAATAAAGATCTAAAGAGATATAAACTAGCACCTTTAGGCATAGGGATTATTTTATTAACAAGGGAATAGGTATACATATTGAACAAGCTGTCATATGCAAATAGAGTAAGGAGATTCTTTCTTAAGTTGTTCTTAGATGTGTTAAAGTCTCAGGTCACTTTGGCTTACATGTCAACAGGGGTGTGGATTGTACAGTGGCTCTAAATCAAGGTAACCTCTTTGCCAACCTGTCCTGAGCATCATTCCAATAACTACGCTCCTGACATGTTCTTTATGACCAAGCCTCTCTTGATTTAGTAATCAAATCCCTGGCATGTTCTTTTCTGGTTCTCTTTCCATGCCCCCAGCCCGGTTCTTTTCTTTTCCTCATCTCCCCGAATTACAATCTTACCATCATAATTTGTAGGCTATAAGGTTTTCTGACTGTTGGAGGGTTACAGTGTAGGAACTCTGGTATGAATCATGGGAAGTTAGGGTGTGTTTCAATGATACCTCATGTTATGGGGAAAGGTCAATCTACACAAGTGTTAATAGTTTAAATTCTGGGATAGTTTAACGAGGAGAGGCCTGGTGTTTTCTAGTACACAGAGAGGTGCCAGTCAATCACTAAGAGGATTTCTTGGGTTACTTCAATCAAGGTATATGTGATTTTCCATTTTTGTATAAAAGCTGTTCTTAAGTTTTTAGTAAAACTACTAAATTACCCAGGGCACTTATTAAAATGCACATTCCTAGGTTCCTCCCCAGGGATTCAGAAATTCTGGGGTATAGTTCAGGAACTTTTGAATTTTTCTCCCCAAGATTCTCTCTCTTGGATGGAATTTTGAGATACGTTGCTCTATGAATTCATTGAACAACACCCATAGATGAATTATAAGTTTATTTTCATACAGACCATTATTGTTAGGAAAAATAGTTGCTATCTTTAAAAGGTTTAGTATATCCCTTACAATCTCATTTGTAGCATTAATTCTTCTAGTAAATTATTTCTGTAAAACATATATGTAAAAGAAGTTAACGTAGTCTGATCCAGACTAAATTACTGCAAATTGCTCTAAGAATGGATGAAATACAAATTAATGAGATTTCTGTGAATGCTTGTTTTTTTCCCTAACTAATATTCTATGGTGGTGAATTATGATATGCAGTCAAATATTGAACTGTTTTAGCTGTTTTAGGAGATTAATTTAAAGGCTATTTTTATACTAGCTAAGAAGAAGAATAGAATTGATGATCATCTAAGTAACCCTTGCCTTAATAGGCCAAGTTTTTCAGGACCAAGTGGATATGAACTAGAATTGCCCAGATAAATGTTTCAGGGTATCTGTTAGCACATTTACTCAGTGTCTCCTTTACCAAAAGTGTGATAGAAAGAAAATCTGCTTTATAATTTTAGGTATCTGAAGATCTAAGTCTAAACAATAACAATAACTAATATTAATTAAGCCTTTTCTGTGTACCAAATACTTAATAATCATTATTTCATATTGTCTTCACAGCATCCCTATAGATGGAGCCTATATCAACCAGTTTACCGATGAAGAAATTGAGGTTCAGAGAGGTTAAGTAACTTGCTCAAAGCCAGGTAGCAAGTGGTAGATACAGTGAAAGTCTGACTGCAAAGCCCAAGAGACCACAGCTGTGTCTATACCTGAGAAAGAACTCACTCTCCACACTGCTACTGGTCTCCTCAACCAGAGTTTCCTCCATTTTAGGTACAAACCAGCTAGCTAAAACGCAGTTTGGAAATTTCATGAAGAATGAAGTGGTGCACAGTAAGTAACTGTGCAGATAATTTTCTTTAGGAAAGGGGGGAAATATCTCCTTTTAATTTTATTTTCAATATATTTTTGTAAACATAGTCTGGCATGATTGCCACAGAACTCAGCTTTGTCTGGGTCTGTGACAAACCACAGCATTTCTTCCAGGTTTTGGACAGCCTGGTCATTAGACTCTCCATGTAGAAAAACTTTACAGGATATCAAACTGAGATTAGATTAGAGAAAAAAGGGTGAAAGATGGCCATGGATAGTCATCTATTTCCTTTTGTGACCAGTGTGTAGAGAATAATTTAGAAATGAATTTTCATTCTTTTAACTTAAAAATTATCTGTAGCTCATAAAAGGAAGGCAAGGAAAAGCAGCATTCGGTGTTCTATTAGTTACTTCATAAATGGGGAATTGTCTGGCACTGCAGGTTACATGGGCTATGCCCCTGACGTCCATGTTCACAGACAAAGCCACCAAGGTTCATAGACAAAGTCATCCAAGAGGTGAAGGGCAGGGAAAGAGTGATGCTTCCCAGTTCCCAGGTTGGGTGCCTCTCTCATTACACCACGATAAAGAGATTACTTCATTCTGGTGGGAGGGCTTTGCTGGCAGAAGGCATTTCAAAGTAGGCAGTGATCAGAGTGGAGGAGAAAGGCAGGAGGGGGACTGAACGTGGAACAAGGCCGAGGATTGTGGAGCCCAGGAGAGGAGGGTGAGGCCACAGTCAGAAGATCCAAGGAGAAAGTTGCCTAAGATCCTTTAGCTGATTGTCTTTTCTTTCCCCATGGCAGGGCATCCTTCCCCACAACCTGTCCATGTTTTAAATTGTTCTGCTTCCTTCCACCCTGCTGTCATATCTTGAACTTATGGCAAATAACATCTGGAGCAACTGGCAGTTGTGTGAAGATAAGTGGTGGGAATAAGAAGTGAGGATAGTAGGAAATGGATCATTATTTGATTATTCTTTTTATTTAATTAGGTTTTGCTATCATAACAAAAAAATAATAAATGAGCATGATTACAATGCTGATAAGCTAACATTTAGTAAGTCAGGCACTATGCCAAGCATTTAAAATACAGTCTTATTTAACTCTCTGTGGTTCTGATCGGTATTATCATTATCCTACTTCACAGATGAGGATGCTGGGGCATGAAGAGGTCAGCACCTTGACCAAGGTCACTGAGTGGGTGAGTGATTGACAGTGCTGGGACCCAAGTCCCAAAGTCTGGCTGCAGATTTCAACTCTGGAGCATGCATTCTGGGTCACCATGTGCTGGGCCTTCTTAAGTATTACCTTTCTGAATCTCCACAGAAACAAGCTGAGCTGGCGTTGCTATCATACCCTCTTATGAATGAGGAAACCAAGGCTCAGAAATGATACCCTGCCTAGGCAGAGGAGCAGAGTTGATGTACAAAAATAAGACACTAAGCCATTCTCCACTGTTCCACAGACCATTCTGTGAAACCCATCCTGAGATGAGAATGGGACTCTGTTTCTCATGTCTAGGACTCTATGTCCAGGCAGGAGCTGAACAAGAACTTGGGAGGAGGAAAGAACTGACAAAGTGTGTTAGAAGATCGAGAAGCTGTAAATATTCAGCATCTCTCTTGTGATCTATCAGCTGAGCAAGGGGACATGAAGGAGGAGCTGGAAAGGGTCGTCTGAGTTAGGATGAGGTTTCTTTGACTTGCTATAAGAACTGGGGAGAGAAAAGGCAATAAGGCAGACTGGAGGAGAACAACGAAGAGAGTGAGGCAGACATAAAGAGCATCAGGAGAATAGAGAAAAACCTCTCAGAACAGCACAAACACAAACAGGTACCAACAAAACTCCTGGATGTTCAGACACCTCTGACTCCCCTCCTTTCCTTCCTCAATGGCACAATTGAAAGCTCTGATTTCAAATCTCCTTTTACTTCTGGATGATGCACACTGACAAATACAGTATATAAAATGCAGGGATGTGTGAAAGGAAAGTGTGGTGAAGGTTGTTTTCCATCTCCCAATAACAACGTTTCAATTTGGTACCTAAATAAACAATCTATTTTAGTGGCTCCCCTTTGATACCTCGAATGTTCCCTTCTGTTATTTCTGGCAGTTCCCAATCCTGTGATGTGATTAGAGAGGATGATTACACTTACATAACAGCATCAAATTAATTTGCCGCCGAGAACAACAGCGGCAGGAAATCATTGGAGTTCTCAACTCGCTCCCCCCACCCCCAACCGCCTAGAGTTTATTTAAGTGACATCAAGGGATTAGAGCGAAGTCGGTCAGTAGAGCACTGCTGGGAAAACAACCAAAACATCGACTCTGACCTTGTAAACGAAAGAGGAACAGAGCAAATAATGGAAAGTGCTGGTCCCAGGCCTGGTGCAAGGGCCATCGGATGAATCAGCCTCCCAAACACATATTTCCGTCTGTGGGAGAAAGAAACAAACTGTACCTTTCAGTGAAGATTATTTTCTCGGGCTATGTTCTGGCAACCAAGGACTGTCAAAACCAAAGACATTTGTGATTTTGCTTATGTTTTTTTTTTCTGTTCTTTTCCTTTTGGCCTCTTTTCAAGAAATAAAAAAAATTAAGTTGACTTAATTTTTTTTCTATGAACCATGATTGAAAAAAAAAAAAAGAAGAAAAAATACAGATAAAAAAGCAGAGGCAAATAGGATTGCTTTTGCTTTTCTAAAAGGACAATAATAGCTCACAAAACTTTAGCCCATGATCTCACCAAAGGCCAGAGGTTTACAACAGAGGGCAGCATGTGATGGCTTGGAAAAGGGGCTCAAGACGTAGGTCCTGTTTGTAATTTTCTGTTCTGACATTAACCTTGGACAGTCATTTAAACTGTCTGAGCCTTGGTTTTCCTACCCAGCAAAGCAGACATTACCTTCTTTCATCTCTATTACAGAGTTGTGTTCACTCACCCGTTTATTCCGTTCATCCATCCATTCAACAAATACTTATTGAAAACCAATTCCATCTCAGGAACTATGCTGGCCACTGGGAATACCTGCTGACATGGTCTCAGCCCTAGGAGCTCACCTCCAAGTGGAGTGCAGAAATAAAGACAGCCACTGTACACTGAGGGTCTGTGTGCGCAGGTGCTGACCTTGCCACCCTTCATCCACTACTGTTTCCAAATCTCACAACCACCCTGCCAGGGTAGGTATCACTATCCCTATTTTACCAATGAGGAAATGGAGTCTAGATACTTTAAATAACTCTATGCCAAATCACATTAGTAAGAAACAAAATTGGAATTCAAACCTAGGTTTTCTGAATTTAAAACTATACTAGGTCTCTTTACAGTTTTTTGGAACCTGATAAACTCCAAAGCATTCTTCTAATTCAAAGAATTATTTTAAGTGTGTTTGCACAAAGTGTTCCTATACTACACAGACATCACAAATGCACAAATTTTTATTGCCTCGTTCCAGCAATTCTAGCACTTGATTCTTTTTAAAGCAAATTTATTCTCATTATCTCATTTGATCCTTTTAACAGTGCTGTGATACGCATAGAGTGGGTATTATTATTTCCATTGCATAGATCAGGAGACTAAGGTTAAGCAATTTGCCAGAAGTGGACCTAGCACTAGAACACTGGTCAGTAACTATTCAACTGCCCCCACTCCATCATCAACCTCATCTCAATGGGTTTGTGAAAGTGTAAGCTGATGTTTCTAGTTGTGCCTTCAATAGATTGCTGGAAGCTCCCTATGTGTGTCAATCCTTTGCGTCTCCATGGCATCCCTCGTTTAGGTAGAAATCCACACTAGAAATACAGCATAGGCTATTTTTACACTTTCCCACTTTGACAATCATTTGCTGCTTTTCCACCTTATAAGAATTTGTAGCATTTTTCCATCATCTTGTATTAACATCATCATCACTCACTAACATGGAGATTTCATTGTGCATTCTCTCACTGAGTTCTTCTGTAAGATTGCTCGTAACATCAATTTGTGGAGTTTCCAAAGTTGGTACTACTCCAATTAGATCATTTTAACCTTTTGTTTCTTGTAGGTAAGCGATAAAACATTACAACAAAGAGACTCATGTGAACTTCAGCTATAGCAATCCATCATATCACTTGACTCTCTTGCTCACACCTCTCTTCTCTTCACTAATTCGTAAATGGCCATTAAAAACTTCATTATACAATTAATTCTATCCTTATGACGTGGATCAGGAGTCCCCAAACCTCAGACCGCAGACTTGATACTGGTCTGTGTCCTGTTTGGAACCAGGCCGCACAGTAGGAGGTGAACAGCGGGCGAGGGAGCTAAGCTTTATCTGTATCTGCAGCTGCTCCCCAGCGCTAGCATCACTGCCTCGGCTCCACCTCAGATCATCAGGCATTAGATCTCCTAGGAGTACCAGTCCTTGAGGCCAACAAAGTTAGGAACTGCTGATTAGATTATTGTTAGTCCTTCTGTCTGAAATGCTTGGCACCCAACTTCTACAGCCATCTCTCATTCTTCAAGGTTAACTCAACTTCCACATCCTCGAGGGCACATTTTCACAGTACCTCTGCCAATACCAACACCTCCCTACTCTGAAGTTCCAAAGCCCATAGTCTGTCAAAGGTTTACTGGGCAGGCACCTTAGAGGAGATCCAGTCCTAATCCCTTCTTGATGAGGGGACAAGTCCAGAGAGGTCAAATGACTTTCTGGCTGATGCTGAAGCTGGAGCAAGTACTCCACTCTCCTAATTTGTAAGGTTAGCATTACTTCTGTTAGACCTCTCTGTCTCTCCACTAATGTCTGTGGAATTATATGGCTAAATAGTGTGTACACAGTCTAGAATGGATCTTTGTCTCACTACCCCCACAATCTCTGTGAGCTTCTGAGGGCAAGGGCTGAGTCTTTTTCATCTTGAAATCTTATAGCATCTTTCACAAGCACAAACACATAGTAGTTGTTCAAGTAACAGTTGTGAGATCAATGAAGTTCTTTTATGGATACTATGTCCTTTATGGAAACCACTTGCCTTTCATTTGTAAAGTCATTTGCTAACCCATCCCCTATTGGCTCCCTTTCTTGTTCCTCCCTTCTCCTCGGTACCTTCTCCACCTGTTCCCACATCTCCACAGAGGACTTGCCCTTCTAATTCAGCATGCATTCATTCAGCAGCTCATTCACATATTTAGGAAATATCTACTAAGTGCCTGTTGTGTGCCAGGCACTGTCCCAGGTGTTGCTGATGCAGCAATGAATAAAATGAAGTCTCTGCCCTTGTGGAGCTGATTGTCCCCCATGGCTCCACCTTCTTCTCCAAAGTAACAGCTCCCAACTTGGAGGAAATGCAGAGCTTCACAAAAATGTTCCAGGAATGTTCACATCATTACAGGTGATAATGGCATATGTTTTAATTTCTAATTAAGTAACTGAATAAATATAATGATTACTTAAATATGCTTTCCATTTAAAATAGAAGAGTTTGGGATCAGGTACCTGGGCTCATGACTAGGTCACTATCCTTTACTGGCGGGTAGCTGAAGGTCACCAGTTACTGTGGCAATTTGACTGTCATGCAACTTAGGATGCTTATTTTCTCATGGTTGTTTACTTAATTAGGTTGTCTGATTTTTATCCAGAATGGGTCTTTAGGTAAAGGCAAACAGCAGAAGAATTCTGAAGTAAAAATTTGAAAAGTTTATGAAGAGGGTACATATGATAGTAATTCTGCAGATACACTTCAGTGTGTTCTTCATTGGATTTTAGAATTACATTTAATTGGTTCACTTCTCACATAACCCATTGAGATCACTCCATTATCTTGAAAAGCGTTGTTAATAATAGAAAATTTGGTATTGCTTATACCCGATTTGGCTTTTAATTATTTGTATAGAAGTGTTTATCAACAATGGCCAGAAATCTTCTTTTTTTATTTCACTATTTAGGAATAAAAGAAACAAAGAATAAAACTAAACCAGACAAATCCTTTTTTTTACCCCAAATGTAAGGTTTCCTAAAATTTCTTATGAGAGCAGATTTTATCTGTTTTTTATCTATATTTGATTCTATGATACATGGTTAATTTTCAAGCCACCATTTAATATTCATTTGGTTTCTAAACTAAGCACACCATTAGATGTCATATTAATGTATGTTTTACAAACTGTCATTTCTTACATAATTAAAATAAATTAAATCATGTGCATTACTTGTTAGATGGAATGCATTCAGAATTTATTATTATAATCTATGAATATTAGTAAATATTGTATTCAATTAATTTTGTAATAAATTATTTAATATGTACTGATCTAAAATAACACATATTTTAACACATTAAATTACTTCATTTTGCATGCGATGTGATCAAATGATTTAAAAAATTTTCCAAATAATATATATTACTAATAATGAATTCACAAGTTTAAAAATGGTCAGGAAATGCTGTTCTGGATTCTCTATCTGTCCCAGCTCTTATCATCTATGCTCCTTCTCCAACATGAATGTGCTTCTCAGCACCACCTAACATCTTTTCTGTCTCCTGTACTCCCAATCTTTCCCTTTCACGTTCTCCTTTTCTTTAATCATTATTGAGTCTCCCTATTGTAAACAGCCAGCATCAAGAAACCTCTTCTTCAGCACTGCCTTCCTCTCAAGCTGCCACCTTACACAGAAAAACTGCAGGGCAAAATAGTTTCTGCCATATCTTCTGCCTCAGGGCCTTTGCAATAGTTGTTTCTTCTACTTGGAACACTCTTCACCGAGTTTTTTGCACTGTTGGCCAAGTTATTCAGATCTCAGCTCTTCCAAGAGCTGACCAATTTTGCTGGAGTGCCCATTAAATCCGTCTCCACCACACCACTCTCTTTTGATTCTGAGTGTTCACTACTACCTGACATTTTTCTTGTTTATTTTGGAACAACTGCAAAAGAGAGAGTATTGTCTGCTCCCTGGATGTGACTCTAGCATGTAAAATAGTGCCAGGCCCAGAGAAACCACTCGATATTTATTTGTTGAATAAATGAACAGATGAATAAATGATGATCTGTTTCAGCTTCGTTTGCTGTGTGTTTTTTTTTCTTCATTCCTTAAATACTTGCTTTGTGTAGGAGTCTGCTTTCCAACCTCTTCCCTTCTCCCTTTTCACATTTTCCCTGGGTTATCACAGCCACCCTCACAATTCAAACATCCATCTATGTATATGGAGATGACAACTTCAGAGCATGGTACTGCCCTAGGCAGACATTACCAGTGGGTTTAAGCTCTTTTTTCAAAACAGTCTAGTCCTAGTATACACTGTGCTCCAAGGAGGCTCTGCCAAGTGATAGGAGTTAGTGCTCCAGATGAAAGCTTTCTCTGACCTATATGCCAATGACTTCCTAAATCTATGTTTGCAGCACTGAAGTTTTCAGACCCCCTTTTCAAACTGCCTCCTAGACACTTCTGTATGTTCATCTCTATCTTCTAGCACAGTACCTGGGGCATGGTGAATGTTCAATAAATGCTTTGTGCAATGATAAGCACATATTCAGTGACACTATCCACTCAGTTTCTAGTAGCTTGCCAGGTATAAAAGTGAGACTTACCTATTTGCACTTCTCTTCTTTCAGAGTTGTGGTGGCAATTTGCCAGGCTTGGAGCACAGTACCTATTTGTAACAAGTTACACATTTTGGCCAGCAGTTCCACAATTTCACCCTTGAGTTCCTTCAAAACTCTTGGGTGGATGCCATCAGTTGCAGTGATTTATTTACACCTAGAGTGTCATTCCAGGACATCCTGTCCATTCACTACAACTTGTTCTAACGCTTTAGGCTTTTCTGTTTTCTAAATACAATTGGGGAGTGGGATTTTTCCTTTTCATTTCTTTAGTAACAGTTAATACAAAGAAGCTGTCACGACTATCTCAACTATTTTCTGCTCATCTTTTAAGTAGTGATGATCAGGTGGGTCCAACTGATCTAGCTGACTCTCTTATTTTCTTACTTCCATTTGCGCATAATAAAAAATGTTTTCTGACTGGCATAGAAGTTCCCTGTAAAGCCACCCTCAAACTATGTCCTGCAGCACTTTGCCAAATAATTCTATAAAATTCAGGCTGATAATGCAAATAAATTAAAGAACTTTCACATCCAACAACTCATTTCATCTTCACAAAACCCCCGAAAGATCGATAGGAGAGGTTAGACAAATTATCATTTTGCAGACCAAGAAACCAAAGTTCAGAGAGGTCAGAGATATGAACGTCACGTAGAAAGCTGGTAGCTGAGCAGAGGCTGAAATCATTCTTTAGTGCTTCCTCCCCTCCTCCCTTCTACACCTTGATTCAGATGAACTGCATCAACCAATCCTAATCCAATCAAATGCTCAATGAACAGTCATTAGGACAACTGGAAAGAACTAACTGACGTCAAAATGGTTGATTCAGTGGCCACATGCAGCTATGGCCTCATGTAACAAAAATGTGCTCTGCTAAGAAATATTCCCCGAGGAGAGCCCAAGAGAACACACTGAGAGTCCTGATACACAGAGGCCAGCCCAGACCATGTCTGAGGGTGCACGTCACATCACACATAAATATATACACAGTGCAATGTATTTCAAGGCTTAAAACTTCTTGCTGCTGGATTTTCTCTTGAGACTAATTGAATTCTCATTATAAGACCCTCCATTAGGGTCCAGGCTGAGGGGAGCGGTGGGCTTATCTCTGGCAATTAATACATCACCAAACAGAGGGGAGGAGGGACAGTTTTGAGTCAGTAGCAACCACAATTCCCACAAGGGAATAATGAGGAAGCTGAGTCGCTGGAAGGATTAAATACTGACATTTCACTTTTAGGATCACATTTTGCGTGCAACCGCAGCTCCAGACCTGAGAGACTGGCCGGCTCAGATTTGCCCATAAACATAGGGAAATCTGCCTCTAATGTAACCTGACATCGTCCCTACTCTCTGATTAACCACTTCTGGGTAGGCCTCAAAGAAGTGCATGCCAAATGGTGCTCTGTGGATCCCAGCAGTTGCCAGTTTCATTCTTCCTTCTACCCAGCCTTTTTCCAAATATTATCTTGCCTGTTAAGCCAGCCTGATTGAACAGAAAGGAATATTTTACTAACTTTGATACAAAGGGGGAAAATTATCATATGATCTCTTATTTGACCCGCCCCCCCCACCACCACCATTGAGATACCAAATAATTTGTTTTTACTTTAATTTTTTTGGCACAAAGATCAATCTGATGATATTTTGGATTGCTAGTCACTTAATAACTCAGTATTTAAAATTTTTCAATATACAACCTTGGACAGTTTTTTTAATAGTTTTAAATTTGAAGCACAAAAACAAATTTGTGTGTTTTTTTTAAAAATTGTTTCAATTTGCTTCAATACGAGTTCCCTCTGACTTTTCAAAAAAAAAAAATATTTCTAATGTTCCAAATCTTCCTCTGGAAGAGTGAAACACTCTTCTAACGAATGTCAATTGAACATTGGTGCTAAAATAAAATTCAAAATTTACTGGGGGTGGGGAACTGCGGAGGGGCTGAATGTGAGCAGAACATTCTCTGGGCACCCAACTGATTTGTCTCTTACAGTAAGAGTATTCGCTAATGAAGGGAACATTGGTATGGGACTGAAAAAGGATTCCCTGGGTCTGTTAATTTACTTGGAATAATTCATTAGCTGACACTTTTAGCTGTGAATTTAGCTGGTAAATCCCAGGTCACCCCAACATTATGTGTAAAGAGGGTAGTGCAGTTTTTGTGTGAGACCTTTGCGAGGACGGATTAAAGCTCTCTCTCCCAAAGTTACCCTTACTTGAGGGAGCTTGTTAATAAAGAGCTCTTCGGAGCCTTTCCTTTGTACAGGCACTGTATGAATATTTATAGAATATTCCATCCGTAAACAGTATTAAAATATAAACAGAGCATACCAAGAAACAGGAAAGCCATTTTCTCCTAATACATAGCAGTTCTGTGACATGCTGGGGTTCTGTTCCTGGAATGGCTAAGGAACAGGACAGAAGGAAAAATCATTTGTTTAACAAACCAGGGGGCAGCAGATTGTGTGGTCTGGTGGAGCTTTGTTCTTTGTTAACGGAGCCTTCTGAGTAATTGAACGATAGATACATATCTACACAAACACATTCGCGCGCGCGCGCGCGCACACACACACACACACAGGCACCTGATATTTGTAATTACTGAAATTGGTCATATGACATTGCTGCTTTTGTAAAATAGAAAATGGTCAAATATCAGAACTTTCTTATGGTCCAACACCTATTTAACACTGCCCCAAGTTTCTGGCCCTTCTCCTTTTGGGCACAGGGAGGGGTGGGAATATGGAATTCTGTTTGTGTGTGCTCCAGATAGCAAACTGAGAAAAAAAGGCAGGAGTCTGAGCAGTTAAATGGAAACCTTCACAGAGAGCAATTTCTGCAGATTTCCAGGGCAGAATCACCTCTTCTGAGGCAGGAGGATGGAGGATATGAGGGTGGCAATCAGCCTGAACACCAAAGAAACTTCTCTCTCGCAGTTGTGGCTGCGTGCTGTTGATTGTAAACCTCTGGTAATCGTCATAGGTGTGTTACCAATTTTCAAAGGGATTAGTATACAATAAAATATACTCAACAAGAAAACCACCCAGAACGCAATGAATCATTCTTTGATGATTCAAAAGGCATTTTGGGATCCTGTAGTGCCTTAGGGTCAGCATTACAAACATTAATTATTTATGGTAAATGTGTGGAAGAGCCAGTTCACAAGCAGTACTAGTTAAGAAAGTGCTAGGCAAACCTCTCTTACAATATTTTAAAAAGATAATGTTCTGTCTTAGGCCTTCTCTGATTTTAAGCTCTTGCCCAGAATACTGCTTCCATTCTCTGGGAAAAAAAAAAAAAAAAAGCTCATTTATCAGCTTGCAGAAAAACCTATTCTATAAAATGTTTGAGCTGGTAAAACTGAAATTCTCTCATCTTCCTATGAATCCTTTTTGGGGTAGACTTCTGTCTTTCTCCCTTAACCATTTACCTATTCCTCTCATTAAATTCAAATCATTATATAAGAAGTTTGATCTGACAAAGTTGACGAAATTATTTTTTAAAAAGTCAGGTGGCACACTTGTGCTTTGTTTAGTTTCACATACTCCTAAAAACCAGGAGGAAGTGACTCTACTGCACGCAAGCCAATCACAAGTTGAGTTTCCCCCTTCTTGCAAACCACAGTGGTTGGTAACAAAGTAAAAACATCTAGTCCTTATAAGTCAAGTTCTTGGGCACTTTTGAAAACAAATTAATCCAAAACATCAGCAAGAATTTTATCTTTAAAAACCCAGGTGTCTAAAAGTTAAGAGGAAAAAATATGCAAAGAAGCTTTCCCAACCAACTTTTTGAAAAACAGGTCTCTAGCAGAAACAAAAGGTCACAAAACATAATTGGCTTTATGAATTTTTACTTTCCATGGTGATTCCTTTTTTTGGCCTTGAGTAAAGAATGAAATTCCTAGATGAGTCTGATCATCAGATTTTCCAAAGAGCTGAACTAAACGAGGAGATTCCAGGCACACTAAAATCTCCTGGAGGTGCTCTGGTCTGGATTTATTAAAAAATTCCGAGTCTTCTTAAATTTTAATGGTGGTAAACCCAAAGTAGCCAGATGTAGAGGTCATGGTATCAGGCTTGAATAAGCGAAGACAGATGTTTTGTCTTTCCACTAAATGACATGCTTACAGCTTACCCTATCCATGGAGAAAAATCAGCAAGAATTCAGAGAAAAGAGGACATGTTACTGCACTTGTGGCTGATTGTGTCTTTTAGGAAATGTGTAACACACACACACACACACACACACACACACAATTAAGGAGTGTCTCCAGGTCACTAGCACACATGTTTACTCTCATTACTATGAATAGGTGAGCCTACATGTATCTTAATGAACATCATTTTGCTTGAAGCAACCGTGGCTTTGTAGCTATATTTTGTAACACATACAAGTTCAATACCATCTAACTGCTACCAAAAAAATTATGTGTCCAAGAAGGGCACTCTTGGTATTTTGTAAACTCCAACTGCTCCTCCTCATTCTCTGTTAGACATGGTCTATTAGGTTTAGAAAATGACATTCAAGATGCTGCTTTGCCAATTAGAACTTTTGCTACCTGATTCTTGAAGGACATAAGCATGCCTAATTGTGTGCTCAGACATTTTATTAAGTTGTTTTGAATGCTGAAATTCTCTTAACCTTGATATAGACTCATATTCATAAAAAAATAAACGTTTTAGTGAAAAAACAACTGGAGAAAAAGAGGGCATTTAATTCCAAATAGAAGTTCTATTCATTTCCAAAAGGCACAAAATTTAGCCGACCTACCAAAACAAAGGCAGGCAGCAGATGTTGAAAACTGAGCTAGGAGACTTGCACAGATATTTTCCCCAAACTTTCTCAACAATGTGGTAAAAGCTGTTCTGGGAAGCTAAGGGGAAAAGACACCACCACGTTGCCAGGGGCAGGACTTAACTCTCAAACCATTTTTGATAGTAAGAGCTGTATGAATATGACTTTGATGTTTCCACTGCCCTGGGTTAATTGGTCCTTGGGCAAATTTAAGTCCCAGGTTTCCTACCAGGGAACTGATTTCATGCAAGGACAAGACATCCTCAGCATCAAACTCCTTCTCCTTAACTTTCTGTTAGAAAGCTTCCTTTTCAAAGTTTAGGAGGTTACACACACAGTATGTTAAAACTCTTAACAAGTTCTAAGACAGAGGAAAGACAAGATATGCTGCTTCCAACCCTCCAAGCCCAGCTGTTAACCAACCCCAACTGTTACCAATCATATGGATCCCCGTGTGGGACATACTTAGCATGATCACAAACTTGCCTCAGGAAGTATGTGTGGGAAAATGTGCCAGACGGTTGCTCCCCAATTCTCCTGCTCAGTTTCAAAGATACTTCCATAAATGACACTGACTTGCCCATTCAGGAGCACTGCAAGCTCCCAGCGGACCTGCCCCTCCAATTCTAGATCATCCACGTGTGTTTCCCACCTCTGGAGGCTTTTCTGCTTCCTACTTTCTCACTACAGTGCCAATCACCACTCTCCCCCTGGTCGCTCCCTCCCCAAAGGCTCTCTGAGGCTGCTCCCTTTGTGATTGGCATCTCATTAATGAAGGAGGGCTGTGTCTCTCTCATTACAGTTACAGTGAGTGAGAGTACCTCAGAACTAATTTACTTGCTCTCACTAGGGAAGACACGTTCCTCCATCAAGAAGTTCACTTTCCTGCTGCCTGTGGCAATAAAAGAACCCGTTTTGTTTTAACATTAATAAGGTGAGAGAATAGAGAATTTCCAAAAGAAATTAAGAAAGGCAGGAGGGTAGGTGCTGGCCCGTGGAAGTTTCCCTAAACAAGCCTGATGCTGGAGTTCAGTGAGGGACCTTTGATTCAGCAACATATGGAAGACTTCGAAAAGCCCGGCAGGCAGATGAGAAACTAGGCACACAGGGTGTCTGGGGGATAAAGCAGGAGGTGTGGGTTCTAGTCCTGGGTCCAAAATCCCTCAGTGACCTTGGGCCAGTCTTTGATTTTTGATTTTTTTTCTGTTCCTCAGTTTTCGTGTCAGTAAAATAAGGGGACTGAATAAAATGGTCTCTTAGGGGTTCTTCTAGCTCTAAAATTTTAATATTCTATAAATTGGACTCAGGACTATTAAAAAAAATTTTTTTTTCCTGTTTGGGGTAAGTTTTTATCTCTGGCAACAAATTAGAAATTCCTTCAGAATTAAAGAGCATTGAATGGAAATCATTTGGTTTCTCCAGCTGAAAAGGTCAACTAGATTCAGAATGTACTCCAAGCCGGCACCGTCTGCATGGAAACCTAATTAGAGATCATACTTCATTGGCTAAAAGGGATCAAACTTATCCAAGCTTTCATCTGGATACGTATTTTTTAAAAATTACTCTGAGTTACTAATTCATTTATCTTTCTACTTACAGGAAATTCCACTCATTGATAAAGCTCTGCCTTGACACTCCTGATTATACGAAACTCTCTCCTTTCTACCCAAATTACTTTACAATTGTGCCCCTTTACCGCGTTATGCTTAAAATGCTTCGTGATTTAAGAAACCAAAAAGGACATCTTAAAAAACTGTGTTCATCGTGCAGCTGGAGATGGCTCCTGTGGAACCTGAGAGGGTGCCCTCTCCGTGGCTCGCCTCGATGAAAGAAGGCTAGCCTAGAGATGGTTGCCACAAAAGATGGCATCCTGAGTTACTTTGATTCCATTTGGATGGGAATGTTGGTACCGAATTTCAATATGGGTGATAAAGCAGTGAGAATCAGAAATGTCTATCTTAGAGAGAGCAGTGACTTTTTATTGGGAAGGCCATAGAATCCAAGGCACATTTCTAATTCCTCTCTCTCTGGCTAACACAGGCATTTGTGAAACGGGAAAACTCTGGCCCAAGTCAACAGTTTGGTTTCTTACCTTTTATGTCTCTGGGCTGAACTAGTACTCCCTGCTCCCAAGACCCCCACCAAACCAAAGGAAGATAAGTTTCGTGTCTGCTCACTGAGTCTGGCCCAAGAGTACATGAGATCAATTCCGAATCATGGTCTTACTGTCATTTTCAAAACTACCATACCTATTTCTACCTGTTCCTAAGTATCACCTTAGGGTACTGACAATCTTTTCTCCTACTTAGTTTTTGAATGAAATTAAAACGAATCCTCTCTAGCTTGGTTAGGTCTTGTGTAATATTCCCACACCCCACCATCAAGGCCTTGCAATGTGGTGTCAGAAGAGATAGCCAAGCTACCACACCTTCATTACAGTGTGGATAAGGATATTTTTTGCCTTCTATGCAGCAGCTTTGAAAACTTGAATCACAGAACCTCTCTTATGAAAATATCCACTCTCTTCCTCACGGTCAGAGCCTTGGCACCTCCTTTTAAAAACAAGCAGAGAAAAAGGAACAAGACATTTGTGCACCTTGGAATAAAATTTAAGGTTTTCAGAATTCCTCCCACAATTTCACTAGGCCAATGCGGCCCGGCTTCATTTTTACCTGTATCATGGTGGCACAAACCTTGTAATACTAGTATTTTACTCTCTTAACTAGTAAGAAGAATAAGAAAAAGAGAATCAAAGGGAAGAAGGCAGGAGGCAAGGGGACCAATTTTCAGGTCATCCTTTCCTTTGTAAAAAAAGGAATTTGTCTGCAGTGTCTATAATTTAGAAGGTTTTAATGAATGGCTTTTAAATTATTTATTACTCATAGAAAGCTGTAAACATACCTCCCTATACCATTATAAAATTAACTGGGCAGGAGTCAAATGGTTCAAACATATGGCACTTTTTACTAGACTGTTGTTGAAAATAGTTCTGATCTGTGAGTAAAACTTCTTTCCTTCCTCATTACTGCAAGATTGCATGTGAGCATATGAGTCTGTGTATTTGATTATTGACTTGAGATTGTCAAAAGGCATCTTAGCTTTATAATTTGCTCTTTTACAGACTTCTGACTTCATAAGCGATTCCAAAATTAGTAAAAAATAAAATAAAGATTTTTCAGAAAGGCATCAGCAGAATATACAAACTGGATATTCAACAAGCAAAAGTGTTTGAAATGCCTCAGCCTCGTTTCAAAGAGCTTCCTGCTGTCAAGCCCAAACACCCAGACAGGTAGACTGCTGTGAAATATGTAGGCGATGCCTGCTGCCTGATTTTCAGATGGCGAGCAGGCATTTGAAAGCATCAAAGTTCCCTGTATAGATGTGTGTACATTAATCCCAGCCTCTGTGATCTCCGCACTCGCCTATTGTAACTTGCTGTTTAATAGATTGCCAAACTTTGCCCTTCACAGACTGCACATTTTTTCCCCCCAAGGATCTGCTCCTCTCCCAGAAGCTTCTTGCTGGGGCCAAGTTTTAAAAGTTTTCATTTCTGGGCTTGTGCGGTGGCGCTGGGTCACTCTTTGAATTCTGCACTTTTGAACACCTCACTTGTTGGCTGGCTTGTCCTCACCCCTGGTGCCGATGTCTGTATGTGGCTAAAGTCAGTGCCCTCCAACCATGAATCCGCCATGAGCCAGCCCTGATACGAATCACTAGCAACCACAGCCCTGGCCCTGGAAGAGCTTGTACTGTAGTGGGAGAGAGGAGACAGAGATCAGAGGCCATAAACTGGCAGCCTATGGTTGATGTACGGTCCGTAGACATGTACTGTTTTGCTTACACCATGCTTTAAATTTGGATTAGTAGCTAACATAGAAAAATCAAGAAATTTTACTTAGAAATCTGTACCTGCAACTTTTCTTGGAATACTGGAAGATGCGATTGTGCAGGGCTTCCTTCCTGTATGGGGCCTGTTTCAGGTGGGGTTGTGTTCCCTCTCAACTGAGGTGGGTGACAGATGCCATTAAGCACTTTAGACAGGGCTTTCTTGATATCTTTATGTTACCTTCTGGACCACTGGCCTTTTGAGTTTGTGATTCATGGTTAGGACATACACAAAGACAAATAATGATAACTGGCATATTTGGGGGACACCGGCAGGTACTTTAGATATGTCATTTCATTTGTTCATTTTAGCATGTCTACAAGGCTAGGATTCTAAAATCCATTTTACAGATAAAATTTTTGAGGCCCTCTGTTTAAGTACCTTGTGCTATTTCATACTGCCGACCAGTGGAAGAGTTGTTTGTTGGAACTAGAGCTATTGGCTTTAAAGCCTCCTTCTTTCCAATTAGCAATGCAAGATGGTCTCTGGTAAGGGCGCACTGAGCACTGCTGAACCCGAAACTCACCTCTTCCACTCTCATTCAGCTATCATTAGAACTTCTCACTGTACCCCAGATATTCTGGATCATTTTATCACTTTTTGCCTTTGCATGTTCTCTCTCCTCTGCCTTGAATGCTCTTTCCTCAACTTCCTTCTGGACTTGAAAATGCCTCCCCATCCTGCAAAAGACCAGCTTAATTATCAGATCCCTCGTGAAAATTTTCATGAACCCCTGAGTCAGTCATTCTGACTTTGGCTTCTGTAGCCTCCATTCTTACTCAAGCTTTCCATGGTAGAAGGTCCACATACATGACTCCTCTCATCTGGCTGTCAGTTCTTTTAAAGGCAGGACCATATCTCATTCATCACTGTATCCCCCATGCCTAGCACGGGTGCCTGACATGCAGTCAGTATCCAACATGGGGTGGTCTATGCGGTAAAGGGATCTGAACCATGCATGTGTCAAGGTCCCCTTGTGGAAGTAAAATTAGATTGGAAGGGTCAACAGTAAATTTCATCTATATTTTGTTTGTTTTCTCGTACCCCATCACTACATCTACACCTATCTTCCACACTCTCTACTTATTAAGACTTTGCCACTCTTCTGTTGCCAGATGGTTGAACATACTGTTTTTAAGACCCAGATATGCTTGTTGAGTGGCTTCAAACATCAGAAACTTGCTCAGCACTGCATGGGTAATGATGAACCGACAGATGAGCACTGCAAGATCATGACATGATCATAAGGTCAATCAGGAAATGACCAATCCCACCAAGAGCCTGTGAAAATATCTGAAAGGATACAGGTTTGCCCAGGTATAAGTGGAGGGCGGGCTGGACATCTCTTTCTCATGCGGGGAAGGGAAAACTCTGAATGTTTATTGATTTCCCTCCAAATCACTGGTTGGATCTCCACTAACCTTCCCATTTTTATTTTCTAGCCCCTTATTTTTGAAAGTATAAAATAATTGTCTCTACAGCTAACCACTAATGAACTCATTTAAAAAAGAAATTAATACGGAAAAGCATAAGTGTGGAATAAACCAAACAAGAGGCCCAAACATAAACCCCATCTCACACCCAAATCATAAATGAGTGGTAAAATTAAGAGCAGGTGCACTGACAGACGAAGGTAGAAGTCTGGCTTGATAAAATGGATTTTTATTCTTTCTAATGAACTCATCACATGCAGACAATGAGAAAGGACTGACCAGGTGGGAGGGAGGAGTTGACTTTGGCAATGAATTATTAAAGGTGAGAAATGTGTCTTCTCACAGAATGATTATTTCAAGAGAGGATACAGAGTAAAGGCTGTAGTACATTCAGGGGAGTTTTAATCAGCACATTTTCATTTCTCATCTCGAACAAATTTTCATTGCATGTGTGGTTATTTCTAAAATGTGAACAGTGAACATAGCCCGAGAAACTTCAGTCATCATCATAATCAGGCAGCTGATACCCTATTCAAGACTGGTAGGTGGTAGAGATCACATTTTTTGAATTCTTTTTCCTGGTATGAAAGGAGAGTAGAGGAAGGCTGCCCCTTTTCCTTAATAACACGTTCTTAACTGTTAGCACCAGGAAGTAAAGTACAAAGGGAAATTAACTTTCATGATCAATATTTGTTAAGAAAAATACTCTTTAATTGAGTTAGAATGAAAGCAAATGTGCAAACTGCTATTTAAGATAACTGTCTTGATAAGCCTCTTGCAAGTACAATATGAAGCAGAAAACTTGTTAACTATTTTTGTCACTTCTTTTATTCACCAGGGTCAGGTGCTCTGATGGCGTGAGAGTAGGGGTGGGGGGAATGTGGACTAGTGATATCTTGATGAAGTTGCAAAAAAAAAAAAAAAAAAAGGAAAAAATCTATTTTTGTTGAACATTGTGAGTTGACATCTGAATCTGTAGACCAAGATAAATACAGAGTGGCTCTACAAATTTGGTTAAGGGTCATAGGATAATCTTAGACTAATAAAATAAACAGTCCTCGAATGTTCAGGTTACCAGGTAAGAAAAGTGGATGCCTTCTTTCTGGTCTTGTTGGGAGTCAGATACTGATGTTACAAACTTGAATGCTGTGGGCTTGCCTCTCTTAAGTCCAAAGTCCATTAGGATTAACTTTCAAAATGTTGTATGAGTAATTTATATAAAACTTAACCAATCTGGCTGTTATGCTCCTGGACCTTCTCTGACCAGGCTGGGCCTTTCTTCTCCTCTAATGATTAGCCACCCAGTGTCTTCCTCCAATTTCTTCCAACCCTGTTTCTTACCCCTTGCGTTTTTCTTGCTTCTTTCACTTTTCCTGTGTATGCTGACTCCCTAGTTCCCCCTCTACTAAATTATGCTCTATTATTTCCACAGCCTGAAGAACTCACAGCTGAAGCATTATTTCTAACCTTATTTTGTATTCCTAGCATGTGCTATAACCTGTTTTGAGTTTTATTTGCAGCCAAGATGCTGACACAGCTCCAATTTTGTTTTCCTATTTTGATTGGGTAGGAGTGTTCATTACTGTGTGTACCAGGGTAGAGAAGAAAAGTCATTTTAAAAGGCACAATTTACACCTTCGTTAAAGGGCTTTTTGTTTCTGAAGGCTGCCCGTTTAAATTCTGAAAACTACAAATGTTCAAAAAAAAAAATACATTACTTATTTTCTTGGAGAAAAAAGATTTTCACGAAAATTATAGTGGCCCAGCATTATTTTCCTATTATGCTTTTTTATGTCATGCCTATTATGTCTGATCTCTCTTTGTGTTTCTTAACTGTCCAGCACACACAGGCAGGGGTAAAAAGACTAGGAGTCAGGGGTTTGTAAGAAATGTTTTCAAAGCTGAATCCAGCTCCATGTTTAATCAGCTTTCCTAGAGAAAACTGATTCATTGGTGACATTGTGGAATTCAGGGTTCATGTTAAGCTCATGTCTTACGACCACGTAATTCAGCAGTCCTCAACCATTTTGGTACCAGGGACCCGTACTCCTAATGATCTGAGGTGGAGCTGAGGCAGGGATGCTAGCGCTGGGGAGCGGCTGCAAATAAAGATGAAGCTTCCCTTGCTTGGCTGCCCGCTGCTTGCCTCCTGCTGTGCGGCCCTGTTCCTAACAGGCCAGGTGCTTACTGGTCCTTGGCCTGGGGGTTAGGGACCCCTGATGTAATTCATGCATTTCAGCTACAGGGAACCCCTTAGATGGGGCATGAGACTGCCACTGAGAATTTCCTATAACGGAAAGCATTAGATGAAGGCAGTTTCACTATCAGATTTTCAGATTTCTTTTTGGAAGACATTTCTCTTCATGGGACTCTTGCATTCTAAAACCTTCAGGAGTCCCACATTTAGGGTTGTCAGATAAAAGACAGGATACGGAGTTACATTTGAATTTCAGATAAACAATTAATACTTTAAAAAAAAGCATGTCTGATGCAATATTGGGGACATATTTATATTAAACATTATTCTTTGTTTACCTGAAATTCAAAACTAACTAGGTGTCCTGTTATTTTTCTTTTATCTTTTTTTTTTCTTTCTAAATCTGGAAACCTTATCTGCAGTGTATAAGAAAACAGGTTCCTCCATACACTGATTCTGACCCTTTTCTTTCTGCCTTCTTTTCTACTATATCTGACCTCTCCTTCTCCCTCCAATTCCATGTGCCACTTACCAGCCTCTGAATTCAGGTTATTTTCCCATCTCAAATGCCTCCTTTCCTCCTCTCCTGGATTACTCAAATGTGCCTCCTCTAGGAAGCTTTCTCTGAACACTCAGCCAAAAGAAATCTCTTGCTCCATTTAGATCAGAGAGCTCTTTCTATTTGGGCCATGCATTGGTGCTTCTCACACTCTGTCAAGAAGCTTCGGTTATCATTTCACTTGTATATTGTACTCCTTCCAAGAAGGCACAGCTCTTGCTTGGAAGTGGCCATCCCTCATACCTCTTCATGTGCATCACAGAGTTCTGCACGAGGCCTTTCACTTGGCTGGTGCTCATAAGAGACCTCCTGACTTAAAAGGTGACTATTGATAATCACTGAGCTGCCCTCTTGTGCAGTTTATTTTCTTGCATTGAGGGAAGGCTCAGTGCCTGCTCTACAATGTGAACTAGTGAGCACATGGGGAAGTCTACACACATGCTCCCAGTCATATTTCAGGGCTAATGTGAGCATCAGATCTTCAAATCATGGTTGCAAAAGTGGGACTTAAAAATGATACAGCTGGAGACCAAACTAGCTGAGGAGCAGGTTGCAGGATTCTCTGGCTAAGCTAGGTTACTACACCACGGTAACTGGGAATTTATAATTACAAAATAGATCGCATGAGTATTTGGATTTAAAAATACGCAGAAAAGGAAATTCTAAGGAAAAAACAACAACACAGCAATGATACTAGCTTTAACTTCTTTGAAAACTGTTTAAAATTTTTTCATATTTATATTTTGCTTTTCCTCACATTCATACATTGGTCCTGGCCCTTAGTTGATCATCTCAAAAACCGGGGCTTTCAGAATAGACTAGTGAGGCAGGAAGTGTCCCATACATCTTATTAGGAACTTGCTTACCCTTTTTGCTTCCGTTGCATTGCAGGAAAGACAGTGGGGCTTTCATTTACCTGGGAGCCTTAATAGAGGGGTGAGCCACATGTAGTGTTTGTGCCAGCCAAGGTGGCCCAGCACTCTTGCAAACCTCATTTTGCTGCTGGATGTGCAAGCCATCCGTACACTGTGGGACCTTCTCCTCAAGCCCACATTCAGGCTCAATCAGTGAAATCCCAGTCTTATATCCACAGCACAGCAGCACATTAAAATGTCTCCGATTAAGCCCTGGATTAGCATGTGCCTTGACTTTATCTTAATTGCCGATTAAGATTAATCCCTCTGGGGAGTTTTCCAGGGCTGCTTTATTACCATGGGGTGAATCATTACATTTTTGGGGTTGCAAGTTTCATTTCGCTTCCTTTGACTCAAATGGGAGACCCAGACTCTCCTGGCCTCTGAGGAAGAGGTTCTTTATTTCTCTCTGAAAATCTCTCTTGACAGCTCATTTGCATTTAAAGTTTGGGGGTGTGTGGATGAAGCCTTGATCTATCTTGACAAGTCAATGAAAGCTGGAGCACAGGGAGCCAGAGGCTTTTGGGTGGGCTCTTGCTTTAAACAGCTATGTTGAATTTTGGCCTGAAAAATGATATTCTTCATTTACTCAGTGTTGGCTTTATTATTCATACTGATTTACTTAAAACGTTTGTTTTCTTTCTCCCTCCTTTTTTCTATATGGATATACATAATTTGTTTTCTGAACGGTTTGAGGATAGGGTATATATGGCAGGTCCTATAGCCCTAAATACTTCACTATGTGTTTCCTAAGAATAGAAATATTCTCTTATATAACCACAATTGAGTTATCATATTCATAAATTTAAACAGCTACAATAATTGTGTGTACTCTACCAATACAGATTGACTTTGAAGTCCACTAAATAATACTCTGGGTACCTTTTAAGACTTGGTTACAAAAGAGGGGAAGGAATCAAGAGAATGAAATAATATTTTTGGAAAAGAGTAAGAATGATCTGTCTTGGAGACAGAAATCAGACTCGGAAAGGTAGAATAACTCGGTGAAGGTTACACAGTGGCAGCAGAGTCAAGACAAGCTCAAGGACTAAGGTAGTCAGCTTTTCTGTCCTGCTAGAGGATTTCAAACAGTGTTCTGCAGAGCTCCAAGGTCACAGAGGCACCTCGGGGTGGACTATAGAGGGCAGTGGCAAGAACGGCTGCAGTCCCACCCACTGCCTCTGTATGCTGAAGGAAAAATGCCATTGCTAACAAACGTTTCAAAGCTGGCCATGAAGAAGCAAATGTAGTTAAATAAAAGGCCAACAAGGCCAACTTCTGGCCACAGAATTTATGAGCACATAAAGACTCATGGAAGGCCAGGTCTCCCCCGACTTGGGAAACATTGAGAAGTATCTACCCAACCAGACTTGAAACCACCCTACCTCGATATGGAGCCTTCCTCGGTACAGAGGCCAAGAGTTCTTTTTTCTTTTTAGGGGTGTGCTGAGAATGTGTGATGTGTAATAAAGATTTAATTACAGCTATACTTACATCATTAAAAAAAATACCTACCCCCCCGCCCCCCATCCCATGTTTAAGATTCTAACTGCTTAAGAAATACTGTGTGGCTACTTGGGAGGCATGAGTCAGGAGCACTTAGCGGCAATGTGAAGACCACTAAGGTGGAACACAGCTGGAAGGCCTTTTGTTAATAGCATGTGCCTTTGGCCTGACTCAGATTCAAGGATCTGGCTGACATCCATAGCCATGGCTTCTGGAGATACCCAATAGGACAGTCTCCTGCTGTGTATACCAGGAAACTTAATCCCATCACTGCTCTGGATGGATTAGCTTTTATCCGGGTCAAATGAATCTGTGTAGTGTATGCCCATCAATGTCAAGGTCAGTCTTAAGCGTCATCTTCAAATGTGCTGCCCACTTTGTGGTGCCTTCATCTGAGAATCTTAATCCAGGAACCATCACCAGAAATGATTTCATCTTGAGAGGTCTCAGAAAGATCACAGAGGCTCAATTTACTTCATGGACCCTCTATCAGACATGCCTTTCTAAAGGCTCCTCCTCAGAGGGCTGTTGGTTTTCTTGTTTTCACTGGTAGAGTTTACTCCTAGAAAAGAGAATGCCTCTCTTGTTTCCCTGCCTTGATTACTGCCTTGAGTAGTCAGCCGCCAGTCTTAGTAGTATTTCAGAGTCTCAATAGAGGTACCCATATCTAGGTCACTCAAATGTCTAACAACCTTTATCTTACTTTACACTGAAGTCCTAAGATATACCACATTTTCCACTAGTATTTCAAATGGACAGAAGTCATTTATGGTCTCTTTCTAAATGTTCTAGTCTGCCCCCTCCCACGGTAATCTTATTTTTATCTTGAAGTAGAGCATAAGTATTGAGGATGAAAGCTTTCTCTGTTGAACCCACATTATAAGTATGTTCCTTAGATTCTATTACAAAACAACCATTGGCTTTAACTGGAAACTTGAAAATTTAGGGTAATTGTAGTATCAATTCATGATTACTCAACACATTTCCTCAACTTCCTTTGTGACTGATACTTTGAGTATATTACTGTAACATTCTCTGAATAAAGTGTGTTGTCCTGAAACAAGTTATCGGTGGGGTCGAAGACACCCCACACTTCTAAGTTTTCTCACCAGTAAATCACATGGCTGCCAGAGTATCTTTACCCTCTTCTTTCCTTTTTCAATCCTTCTCTCTTAAGCACTCTACACTTGTATTGAGCTTCCTGGATTTGCCTTCAGCATTAGTAGTAACTTGACTCTAAACGAATGGGATTTCCACGTTATTCTGGTCCAAGCTGCAAATGATTACAATCCCTACCGAGCCCCGATGGCAGTGTTACGAGGCTTTAACTTGATGGGACTGACTTTGTTAATAGAATTCTCTCTTCAGTTGTTTGACTATGTTAATGTTGCTAGAAGGAAAAAACTGATTTTCCTATATGTAAGCTGTTTTCAAATTTGCATGGGGGCTTCTCCTGAACAGATCTGCCGTTTTCTTCCTATGGAGACACTACAATTACATATTCGTTTTTCTCCTTATAAAAACTAATATCTCGCTAGGCACTCCACCAGGAGCCCTTAGATTTAGTTCAGATAAGAACTCTTCTTGGATATTTTTGGTCTCAGCTCTAAGACCTCTTTTCCTTCTTTCCCTCTTTGCTCTTCACCCCTCCTTTATCACCCTTACTCAAGGAGCAGACACACACACACACACACACACACACACACACACTTCATTTATGCTTCTCTTGGAATAATCTGAGCCAACATATTCCTTGGGGGGAAACAATGGTCTCTTTTCCTATTAATGAAACAGTATGTTGTTGCAGATTCATGGAGGGCTTAATTTAATAAACATGGAAAGATGAATATGCTTATGGGACATCAAACCTCTTTAGGTTTAAAATTACTGACATAGAAGAATTATCTCATGCAGCACCTCTGTCCTTTCACGGCTGGGTCATTATGGAAAACAATGTGGCAGGGGAAAAGCCCTACATTGGGCTTCAACATCTTCTTCTTTCCCTTGACTCCATCTCCTCCATCCCTAAGTGCCAGGAAAGGTGTCAGATCTGTAGACATCAGCAATGCCTGTGTGTGAACTAGTTCAACCTCAGATTCTGTGGCTTAGTCCTTATCGGTAATTCAACGGGAACCTGAAACTTTGTTGAAGCAGGAGGTGTTTGTTTTGCTGGCTCAGTTAGAATTGAGTTTAGACAGCAACCAGGATATTGAGATCGTCAACTGGCTTGAGGCGAAGGGACTCATGGCCAGTTTGCAGGGGTGAGCCTCTCTCCTGCTGCTGCCCCCATCCCCTCACCCCACTTCCTCTGTTATATTTCATGGATGTTCTTCAGGGTGCATCCTCTGTATTTCCAACCTCACACTTCCCACTTGTGTGGGGAAAAAAATAACCATAGTAAGAGAATAAGAATCAGATTCAGCTGGTAAATTAGGGAGCTGACTTTCTATTCTGATTTAATAGGGACCAGGCCCTATACAGCCCACTCATTGGCCATGCCGAGGCCCAGCTCTCCAGTACTCCTATGAGTTAAGCCATTCTCACCAATGATACCATCACATCATCACTTCCCCGATACTGAACCCATGGCAGACATTGCTAATCAATCACAGAATTCTTTCCCACTGATATCAAACACAGCTCCAAATCCTTCTCACTACAATATTTCAAGCAAACACCACCAATCAACTGGAGTTGACAAGGGAGCTGAATGCTATTTACATTCCTAGGCTTAAGCACTGAATAAGCCTACACCACAGGGGTTTGAATCCCAGCTCCACCACTTAAAAGCAATGTGAGTTTGGACAAGTTATTCTGTGCCTTGGTTTCAGTAACTGTAAAATGAGTATAATTAGTATTATAAAATACTAAGAACAGGACCTGGCCCACATCAAAAGGGATAAAGAGTTAGATATTGTTATTATTGTTTAAATGCAAATGTCACCCAGGAGGAATGTGTTACAGTGTATTAGCCACTTCCCCTTCATCTTGGATTAGTCTGGCAGATGGCAAGGTAATCTCCTAGCAAGGTCCTCAGGAGGAGGGAAGTAGAAAAGGGCAGCTTGGTGTAGGCCTTTGGAGATGCCAAAGGCTACCTGGTGGGAATGAAGGGCTGGAGAGCTCAGAGCATGACTGAGAACTCAGTGCTGGGGAGAAAGAAAGGAGGGAGCATCAAAGACTTTACATCAGGGCTTTACTGAAATGTGCTTTTTCTCTCCTTGTAAATTAAGCAAACCAAACTGAAATAGCAGAGCATGGGTTCCCAGCCAAAAGAGTTGCAACTGAGCCATGGATGCAAAAGGCAGGGGCGAGGTGTGAGTTCCTCAAAGTTTGGGGTCCTGACCTTGTTTGGTAAGTGGAGTTATTGTAAAGAGTCTTTGAATCTTCATCTGCATCAATCACTAGATGCTGCATCACTAAGTGCAATTACTGTCTCTAGATTTATGCAGTCCTATCCTGATCACCCTATTTAATCCTGCAACTTGCCTCCCCTTACATGTTCTAGTTTTTCCACTTTCCCTTAGCTCTTATCACTTTCTAACACACTATATTATACAGTCGGCTCTCTGTATCTGTGGGTTTCACATCCCCAGATTCAACCAACCACAGAGGAAAACCAGTATTTTTGATCTGCTGTTGGCAATCCACGGAAGTGGAGGACCGACTGTATGCATTATCCTATGCCAGTTTGTAGAAGGGAGTTTGAGCATGTGTGGATTTGGGGGTAGGGGGTCCTGGAACCAATCCCCCACAGATATCCAGGGAAGACTAATTTACTTATTTCTTATATTTATGGCTAATTGTCCTCTCCCTGCAGGAATAATAGCAACTCAAAGGCATAGATATTTTATTATGTTTGCTGATATATTCCTAATACCTATAATTGTGCCTGGTTAATAGTAGGTGCTGAATAAATATTTAGGGAAAAAAATGAATGAATGTTGTTAACTCTTAAATGCAGTTGTCATAGTCTAAAACATTGGCAACCCTTTAAGATAGTGGGGAAAACGAAACGACACGAAAAGAAAGAGAAGCATTTGCAGTTTAGTCTACTCTAGCAAAGTGTACTCTAATTAGTTAAGTGAAAAGCTGAAAAACACAAACAAATCCAGAACAATAGCTCAGAAGAAAACATATATATATATATTTCCTCCTGAGCTAATAAACACAGGTGTATCTTCTTCACAAGGAGAAACCTCATGATATCACGGAAAATTCACTGGTGTAGATATAAGGAGATCCTGGTTGAAGCCCTGTTCGGCACAAACTGGCTGTGTGACCTTAGGCAAATCACTTTTCCTCTCTGGGCCTCAGTTTCTCCATCCAAATTAAGCTTGATTTAGTTCAAATATTTAATGAATGCCTACCTCATCACTTCTAGCTCTAAGATGGTATTATCTTACCTAGTCCCACTCAATATTAAGATGCTGAAATGGCTTACCACCTGAATTTGATCGTTCATGGAAGAGAAATTAGAACTGCATCTCCTCCTCTTAATTGTGGGCTGCAGCCCCTAGGTGGATTACATCCTTATTTAGACACCCTTACTCAGCAGAGTATGCATTAGCTCCGAAAGGTGAGGTGCTGAGAGCCCCCAGTGCAGCAGAGTCCGGGTGCTCACGTCTCATAGCCACTTTGGAGAACCAGAATCAAACAGCAACCTCACCAGCACAGGGAATGTGTAAAGCGTCGATAGTCAAAGTGCGTATTGAACTGCTGAGCAAGGGGTGAGCATATGCTCTTTCAAATGGCTTAAAAAGCATCACAACAATGTGAATGGGTCACCACCGCTACACAAAAGCACACCTGGAGGATCTCTTTGCTCTCGTGCATCCTGGAATATTGAACACAGAAAAATAAATTGACTTGCCATTTAATCCAATAGTCAATATGAGCTTCTGTTGTATGGACTCAATTGACTTAAAACTCAAGCCATAGCCTCCGGCAAGAAAAATCTAATGCAACAGTGCAGGCCTGGTATTGATACATATCACAGGCAGTTGTTTCTTCAGTAAGAAACATTTATCCCAAACTAGAAATGGTGGGAATGGTCATTGCTCAGGGATCCATGTGATTAATAATTTTTGATCTGGCTTATTGAGGAGCTGGGTGCAGGCTTGCTATCTTTATGGTTTATGAAGATTCTCTAATAGGATTAGCTTATTGAGATTCCCCCCCCCCCACACACACACAATGACCCATCTTTCTCTCCCTCTTCAAACACAAGGGTTAAATACTTCTGGCTCCAAAGAGCTGCTGCCCATTAATGTACTTGCTGCTATGTGTTGCTCTGGCATCGAACCTCACCCCATCTTACAGCCCAATGACCTGGTTGCTGACAAGTGTCTGTATTTTGCTGTTTTTCTGCCTAGTGACAACAAGATAAATTAGGAGAGTTAGAAATTAAATTATATTGAGTATGCTTTAATGTCTTACATGCAAACTTTCTGCCTGGCAAACTCTGTTTGGCTTCCTTGAGGACTTAATGAAGGCAGAGAGGTTGCAAACTAAATGTTCTGAAAAGTGACAGCTCCCTTGACCAAGGAACAAAACCAACCCCCCTACCACCCATATCCCTTCTCAGTTCACACAAAAAATGGCTACTCTTCTTTTCCTTTTGTTTCAGGATCCCTTTAGAGCCTTAAGAATACACCGTTGACTGGTTAAAGGGTAGACGTTTCCAGGGAGTTTGCATTAAATCTTATTCCATTTTATCACCCCTCTGGGATTGCAAAGAACTGTGAACTTTCCCTTGAGTTTCAGGTTCAGACACACCCCAGACCTCAAAGTAAAAATGATATAGGCTTAATAACATCTTCTAGGGAATCCTTTTCAAGTTCAAAGCAGACTGTAAACATTAATTAATCAATTCCCCCTCCCAACACTGTGTGAGGAATGAACTGGTCCCATTTTACAGATGAGAACCTTTAGGTAGGGAACATGAATGACTCATTCCAAGCCCAGATGGACTTCAGTCGTGAAAGGACAAGTGACTTTGATTCTTGCATACAGTAAGGGCTCATGCAATTTTTCCCGTAAAAAAATTGATGCAAACCCTGTCCCAGGACCGGGAAGCTGAGCCCAGCTCAGCTGGCTACTACCTACTCTGTCTTCAGTTTTCTGGCCAGAAGGGATTGCCTCTTCTAACACAACTAAAAGGAGCTCAGAGCAAACGCTCACCTACAGGCCATTTAAATGCCCAAGACTGTTCAACATTTCTCTCTAATGAGATTCCATGAACCAGGAGGGGGCAATCAAAATGGCGTAGATGATAGAGGCTCTGTTCATCCCTCTGGCGACCAAATCAAAGTTGTGATAGAAACAAGGAGCAGCAGCAAAGAAAAATTGCCTGAAATGTTGTATGACTAGATTTAGTCATACAACTAGGGAGAAATCCAAGAAAGCACCCTGCAATGATAGAAGTTAGGATGGGGCGAGGAAGCGGGGAGACCTGGTCTCTAGTGGCTGAGTGAGACTGAGGCTGCAACAGCGGCAGTGGCAGAAGCCTCTAAAAGGGGCCGCATCTGTGAATGGATTTTTGTGGTGATGGACCTGCTTGCTCTGAGCACCAGTGTCAATTCAACTGTGCACAGGGAGCACGAGGGACTTACAGGGGGACACTGTCGGAGTGAGGGCCTAGACGAGACTCACTGTACAGAAGTGCTGGCGGTATCCATTGTTCCCTGTTGAGCTTTACCCTCTCCCAGTGCACGAATACAGCGCCACCATTGCTGTGAGGTCATCAGACTGGATAATAGAGGTCGCTCTGCCCAGAGGATTCCCTGAAACCCCACCTCCCCCAACTCGCGGCCCCACCCAAGCCATATCCAGGTGTATGTATCCTCAGTGAGTCAGGTGCTCCTTGCTGAGACTCACACTGGAGGCAGCTGGCCTCAGTTTCTGGTGTGGCCTTTTGAGGCAACTATAAGCACAACATCTGTGGATTGCTCGCTAAATCTTAATGACTGCCCCGGAGGGGTGGAGGCTTAGGCTAAATTTGGCCTGTAGCTGAGCCCCTCTCAGGACCGTGCCACTGGACACGTACTTTACAAATTCACACTAATAAGACCGGGAGACTTAGGAGCTTTGCTTAATACATAGAAACAGACACAGAACGGCAGCCAAAATGGGAAGACAAAGAAACAGAAAATGTATGAGAGAACAGAACAGAGATCCAGATATAATAGAGTCAAGTAATCTAATAGATGCAGAGTTCAAAACACTGGTTATAAAAATGCTCAATGAACTTTTGGTTAAATTTGGTGAGAACTTCAACAAAGATAAAAAAACATAAAAATGGAAATGGAAATTATAAAAGGGAACCAGTCTAAAATGAAGAACACATTACCTGAGATGAGAAGTATATTAAATGGAATAAACAAAGGGATAAACAAAGTGAATAAAGTAAAGGATCAAATGTCCTATCTAGAGGGTGGGAAAGCCAAGGACACTCAATCAGAATGGCAAGAGATAAGATGCCAAGACTATAAAAATAATTTAAGGCGCATATGGGACACTATTAAGGGTCCAAATATCCGTCTGAGCGGTGTATCTGAAGAAAATCAAGACGCTGAACAGCTGTTTGAAGAAATAATGATGGAAAACTTCCCTAACCTGGTGAAGGAAATGAACATAAAACCCCAGGAAGCTCAGAGAATTCCAAATATCAGAGATCCACCAAGACACATCATAATGAAAATGCCAAAGGTTAAATACAAAGAAAGAATATGAAAAGCAGCAAGAGAAAAATAGGTTGTTACTTATAAGGGAAAACCCTGGCAATTGATTTCTCAAAAGAAACTATGCAGGACAGAAGGTCCTGGCAAAAAATATTCAACAGGATGAAGACCCAGGATCTACAACCAGAATAATTTATCCAGCAAAGCTATCATTTAGAGTTGAAGGACAGATAAAGAGCTTCCCAGACAAAATAAGATGAAGGAATTTATCTCCACCAAGCCCATATTACAGGAAATGTTCTTTAAGAAGAAACAACAAGTAACAAAAACAGTAATAAAGAATGGTAACAACTACATTCCTATCAATAAGTACCTCAAATGGAAAAGAATTAAGTGCTCCCACTAAAAGTGTGGATGAATGAAAAGGAAAACAAGACCCCTACATGTTGCCTATAAGAGACTCACTTCAGATTAAAAGACACAGACTAAAAGGAAGGGGATGGAAAAAGATATTGCTTTGATAGACCTAGAAGGTATTTAAGTCAGACGGAGAAAGATAAACACTATATGATTTCACTTATATGCAGAATCTAAGGAATAAAAAGAACAAACTAATCAAAAACAGGCGCACGAATATAGTGGACAATTTGGTGATGAACAGAGGGGAGGGGAGTTTGGGGGACCAGGAGAACAGAGTGAAAGGTTAAAGAAGTACAAATTAGTAGCTGATGGATAAACATGGGGATGGGGAGCACAGCATAGGCAATGCAGTTAGAATGAATATGTTGGCTAGGTGGAGGGTGAGGGGAGGGAGGGAGCAATTGGGGGGGATCGTTTTACAAACTATATAGATGTCTAAATAATGTACTGTATACTTGAAACTAATTAAAATAAATAATAAAAAAAATCCTAAGGGAAAAAAAGATTCCGTGAACCACAGGCTTGTGTTTTACTAGCCTAACTCTGCTATGGAAGTTGTCTTCAACGCAGACTGCCCACTGCCCCTTGTACCTGAAGCTGTGGGGGACTAAGACTGTGGCATAACTGTATGAAAAGAATGGTGTTCTGCAGAAGCAGACAGATTGATGATAGATAGATGATAGATAGACGAATAGATAGATGAATAGGCCAATACATTCTGTAACCATTCATTGTATAAACCTGTTGGTTAATCATAGTAAATCATATGTCTTTTACAAAGACTAAATTAGTGGTTGCTTTGGGGTGGGGGGAGGGGAAACTGTGCACTGTTTTTCTCAAGACAGTCCTAGCAATGGAGCTGCTGACCACCTTGAAACAGTTTTATATCTTCCTCATGAATTGCCTTAAACTGATGAACAGTAATATTCTTCCTGTTGACTAAAATACTGTGAAATGGTCAACGGAGACTCAGGAGAAATTATCTTTGTGGTTCAAATGCACCAAGGAGGTTTGCCTCAGTTCAGAGGGTGGTGACAGATTTCAGCTCTCTCTCTCTCTCATCAAAAACATGTGGATACATGTTTTCCACAGCACTTGGGGGTTTTCAGCAAATGTTTATACATCTCACAAAAGTACCTTCGGAAGCAACAATAGTCGTATTTCACAGGAAGCACAGGTAATGTGTCTGCTTGGTGGGGAGACAGTAGGAGAAGGAGTTTTAGATGAGCCTTGATGAATATGGGCATTTAAAGAAAAATAGCGGGAGAGAAATTTCTTCCTTTACGACCATGCTGGGAATGGAAAAATTTCGCCTAGTGGATCTCAACCCTGGCTGCTTATCAGAACCATCTGGAGAACTTCAGAAGATTCTTATGTCTCTTTCAGTACCAATGAATTTTCTCCAGAAGTAGGGCTAGACAGGAGTATAAGAAAAAAATCTCCTTTCATAATGCTGTTGTTTAGACAGGTCCAGGAAACACTGGGCTGGTCTAGGGAGCACAGTGTAGACTGTGAATATCCACATGTGAGTTATGTTACCTGTCAGGGTAACAAGAACAGAGATGCAATTTTAAAAAGAATCGGGCATGGCCTCCATGGGTAATTGCTTCCAACCAGCATCACTGTTTAATTAGTAAGTTAGTTAAGATCTTTCATGTGAGAAACTTTTAAAACAAGAAATCCTTCATTCTTATTTTCATTTAAATAACTCAAAAGAAATAATTGCTTGATAGATGAGCAGAATTAGGGGTCACATTAATGACCCCAAAATAACTTAAAATAAAAAAAGTATTTAACAAAACAAAACAAAACGAAGCTGGCATGGCTACATCCATGAATCCATGACCCCTGGGCCAGATTTCCTCAGAGTTCAACATGTTGAAAGACACACACACCAAACTTATTAAGGGTCCACTTTGTGTTGGGAACTGTGCTTGACCTTAGTAATACTGGGATGAAGCTGATATAGTTCCTACATTCTAGGGTTGTACAGTCTAGCAAGGGAGGGGATAAGAAAAAAAAAAGGAAAAGAGCTAAAATAAAGGCTGGTTTTTATTTGCCTTTTCCCACAGGTCGTATAATCATTCAAGTGCCTTCTATTCCATATCTCATTTCACCCTCACAAAAACCTTATTAGATGTGTTCTATTATCGCACCCATTTTACAGATGGGGAAACTGAGACTTTAGAGGGCTTAAGTAACTTCTCAAAGGTCACGAAACCTGTTAGAAGCTGACCTGGGTCTTTCTGACTCAGTAGGCCAAATTTATACCCCCTCCTTATTCTGTTTCTTAAGTTTATAGAAGTTATATGGGGGTTCAGGCATGTGGGATACTCAGTTTGGCTGGCTGTGTTGGGGTAGAGTGCAGAAAGTTGAGCACATCCTTTTCTTAGGTCAGTGGTACTCCAGCTAAGAGTGAACTCAGCATCCTGGGTGCTCGTGGCTTTCAAGATTCCTGTTAAGAAGGCCCTCCACCTCCTCTTGAAGTTGCACACCCAAGCAGCCTGGGCAGCTTTACAGTCAGCAGTGCCTTTGAGGCTGGTCTCTTGAGGGAGAAAAGGAAAAGACGGACTCTTCATGCTGGGGCTTAGTTTGGTACCTGGGAGTCATTTATTTCAGTTCCTGGGGCAGGATTTCTCTTGGCCTGCTTACCAATGTTTTGGCAGCACAGAGTGGCCCGGCCCCACAGACTTCGGTGCAGCTGATCTGTAACAAGAAGTCATCTATTTATCCTCTAACTGTACTCCTCCCTGGCAAGTGCAGGGGAGGAGAATGCACGCCTTCCCACAGTTCAGTGAGCTGAGCTCCTGCGCTCCAGTACCTTGGCTGTGGTGTCAAGTCATAGTTATATAACTACTGGGCTGAGTGCCTCCCTGGAGGGGGAGAAGGGGGAGGGGAAGGGGGTGAGCAGGAAAAGCACTATTAGTGTAATGTTAAGAAAACAGACTTTGAAACCTTCCAGAGACTTGAGAGTTTGGAAACGTTTGTTTCCCATTTACTTTCTACAATATTCCAACCCAGCGCATTTGAGTCTGGTCAGCTGTGGGTGGGGAGGCTGACAGAGTGAACAGGGCAGTGAGTTTATTTAGCCTTAAAGTATGCCCTGTTGTACTGCTGTTTTCAGTTGACTAAAGTTGACGAAGAGTATGTGAAAACTAATGCATCATTACAGCTAAGGAAGTGTCATAAGTTTTGCAACTATTCTTTTGCTTTTAAAGTTTTAATGTGGACAACTGGAAAGATGGAAAGACCTGAAGACTGATGGCCTCTCAGAAGCTCTTTGACACCTTTCAATAAGGACAACAGGATAGACAAATGGCTATTTATTTTTTTGAAGTGTGCGGGGGCGGGGGGGAGGGCGTGGTTCTGTTTCTTTTGCCCACGAGAGTTACAACCATCTGCTTTTTTTTTTTTTTTAAACTGGAAAGGTGGTCATATGATATACAGTCACTTCATATCACAGAAATCACTTTAAGTTTTAGTCATATAGATTCTGCACAGCTGTCATCTGCCCCTCCAGCTATGAGAAGTTTCCCATCTACACTCCTCCCATGTGGCCCTAAAACATTTTTAATGAATAGTACTAGATAAGTGAACATGTGGGAAAATGTTCATCCCTGCTAGTAATAAAAAATGCAAATTAAAGCAACTTTGAAAAGGTAGCATTTTAGTCTTACTAAATAATGCCCTAATGATGGTTAGGCTGCAGTGAAACTGATAAACTCAAATGCTATAGGCATTGAGTTAAATCAGCATAATTCTTCTTGAAAGAAATAAGGCAAATGTGTAATAAGAATCATAAAGATGTGCTTACTCTGACCCAGTAATCCTTCTCCTTGGAATTTATACTAAAGGAATAATATGGCAAAAGCAAAATGCTACACAAACTGTGGCACTGTCTATAATGATCAAATCTAATCATGCATACACACAAAATTTCAAAAGGGGTCTAATGTTCAGTAATTGGGGATGGCTTAACAAAATACAGTATATTGACAATGGAATATTAAGCAGCTATTAAACATCAAAAGACACAATGGGAAAATTTAAGATCCAATATCACTAGACTTTCTATCACTAGAATTTACTTGGATGTATTTATCTTTTTTTAATATATAAAAGACATGAAGAGTATTTTACAGAATGTACTAGGAGGCCTATCAAACAATTATGTTCCTATTCAGATCATCTGTGCAAAGGAATATTTATTCAGAATTTCCCAAGTGAGAATAAGAACATGGAGAGGGTTACCAAGGTCATGGATCCTGGGGGAGGGCTTAAAACATTGCATCCTTTACTCTGTAGTGTAAGTCAGGTCCTTGGCCTTTGAGTTTCACCTCTACAGACAACCTCCTCCTTCCATTTTTCCAAATGGGATGACTGTGAGTTGCTAAAATGGGGCCCCACTCTCCCCACACCAGCTATATTAGCTTATGTCCATTCATGTCCTAGAAGCACCTCCAGAGAAACATTGAGAAAAAATTCACTGCAATGTTTTCAGAACCATCCAGAGAGACAACCTGTATGTTATCCATCCTGAAATTAAGGAAACTTGGGTCCAAGTGACTGGTCATCTCAGAAAGACTAGCAAAGAAGTCAATCTCTATACGTGATACTACACCAGTTCTATAATTGACTGAACTCAATGATTTCTAGTCCATCCAAGTGCAGCCAGCCCTTTGCTATATATACATCAGTAGCTCCCCACGCCTGTCAGGAACTAGTGTGGGCAGGTCTACGTTCTGGTTTTCACTGGTCTGTGTCCGATGAGGAAAATAAGGAAAATATAATGACTTTTCATAAAACTAAATATATTCAATGTAAAAAATTAATTCTTACTCTAAGATAATGTCCTTTTCAGTTTTTTTGGTGTTAAACCTCCATCCTTTTGTGAAAAGATGGTGAAAACATATGGGAGTTATTTTTTGGTCCTATTATTCCAAAAACCCTTATATGCTAGTGAAATCAGAGTACTTCATTAAACATGTTTACCTTGGGTCCTCATACACAAGGAGATGGATTTTTTAGACATTCTAATGGACACACCTAACAGTCTGGCAAAAAGTTTTGGTCCTTTTGACTCTTCAAAATGTGCTGTGTAACTATTACAGAGCTTTGCTTCCATAGCTGTATTTGCCTGTCTGAACTTCCGGGTTGTGAGCGTCTTTGCCCAGGAACCGCACACTGCCTTACTTGTTCTTTTATCTTTGGTGACTAGCACAGTATTGAGTATACTGTTGTTCAACTCTTCTGTGGTTCGGCAGACAAAATGGGTGAAATCTGAAGAAGAGCTGTGGAATTAAGTGGGTTCAGAAGACGGGATTAGAATCCTGGTTCTGCCATGTAACAACTGTGTGACTTGGGCAGTTACTTGTCTTCTCCAGCTCTAATAGTACAGACACATTTTTTACGTCTTCCACCAACATCCTAGCTGTGTCACTGTGTATAGGTCATGTGAAAATGCCTGCATGCATGTTAATTTCATTTCATTCTCTCTATCTTACTCCCTGATTGGATGCTTCTCACATTTACATTTCACCCCTACCCGAGTCCTGGCCAGAGGGGATTGAGAAGCAAAAGGCCAGGTCCTCCCACTCAGGGAGGTGTAGGGCCAGAGGCAGCCATCAGCATGCTTCAGTGAAAGACAAAATCAAATACAAGCAGCATTCGTTTGCATTTACTCATGATTATTGTGTTTGACAAGATAACCTGTACCCGCTTGTACATTCATTACAGAGCTTCTGAAATGAGTTTTCTTTGTCTGCTTGAACATAGGAATTTTTAATGAACAGTTTCAATGTCTGGTTTCGTGCACTTGAAATGTAAACATCAGTGAGCATCTTTCTAACAGGCTTGATTCATACCCCTTAAACAGTCTACCAGCAGGGGGACTTGTGTGAGTTTAAAACTCATGTGCTTTCTTCCAGAAGTCATTGAGGCAAACAAAGAAAGGGAACTTTCAGCCTCCCCTTTCCATAGATAAATATTTTAAAGTGATAGAGGTAAATGGAGAAGGGACTTGAATTTTAAGTGCTAGTAAGTGAGGCATGAAGGGAGAAAGGGAGATTTGTAATTGTCAGGACGATCCCATGTATTCTTTTGAACAAATTCATTTCCAAATTATGTTCACATGCAGCACAAAGAAATGTCAGATGTTCTGCCTTTTGTAATTGCGTGAAGCTTAAGTGAGACCACTCATCTACTTCTCCATCTGCATCTTTCCCATGTTTCTGGGGGTCCAGCCTCAGTAGCTCAGTAGCCTTTACCCCGTTCCTCGAACACGTATTCTTCATCTCTCTACAGGGCCTTTGCCCACCACAATCTCTTTTTTCTGGTTTAGTCCTATTCGTGTTTCTGATCATCCCTTCCTCAGGGAAGCATTCCTCCCTTTCATGATAAGACAAATCTCTAATTATGTATTCTTGGAGGTTGTAGCCTCCTCATACTTGTTGCTGTTATTTTATTTGGTGACAGTTTGATGAACTCCATCTCCCCCATGGGACTGTTAACTCTGCAGAATAGGGGCTGTGCATGTGTTTGCTCCCTATCTATACCCAGCACCTCACATGGCAGGTATCTAGTAACTATTTACGTACTAGATAAATGCATTGAATGAATCCCTGACAATTAGATTCACCGAATCTTTTTTTAATGACCTGTCTTTGCAAGACACCCTGTGGAACAAGTTAAAAGTCATGGTTCTACAAACAGAGACTCATAGTCATGGACAACAGACTAAAGGTTACTAGAAGGTAGGGGAAGAGGGGAGGTAGACGGGGTAAAGGGAGTCAAATACGTGGTGACAGAAAGAAATCTAACTGTGGGAGGTGAACACAGTGTAAATATGTATATACGCCTTACTGTTAAAGTGTACAGCTGAAACTTATTGGATTTCATGAACCAATGTCGCCATAAAAAATAATAAAACAAACAAACAAATAAATAAAAAGTCATGGTTCTAGGCCTCTGGGGGTTTCACCAGCTGGAGTATCATTTTCACACATAAACCATGTCACTGAGGTTGAAAGTTGGGTTGTATATGGCATCAGTGAATCCAAGTGTGTTCCAGATAGTACACACTACCTTGAACAAACCACTGAACCTTTCTGTCCCTCCATTTGCTCATTTGTCAAATGATGATAATATCAGCATGCCCTTTGCTGAATGGTCAGAGGATAAAACCAGATAACAGAAATAAAAAGGCCTTGAAAAGGTAAATTGATATTACTTTTTACCTACAAGCAACGAACTCCTTGGCCACGTCTATAGTCTTGGGCCTGACCAGAAAAACATAATGGAAGCAACCCTTTCGGGTGAGACACAGCTGGGGCAGCAGGAGTGGGTTGGGCCAAGTTGGAGGCACAGTCCAGTAGCATGTGGGCAGAGAGAGAGAGTGAAGGGCTACTCCAAGGACCTGGGGAAGACTATCCTCTTTCCACCAAGGCCACTCAGGGAGGACTGCCACCCTGAACAGGGATACTAAGTAGCTCTGTGATGGCACAGGAGCAGGAGAAAGGAGCAAAGGGGAAGATTCTTCTGCAAAGCAAACCATCTGCCCTGAGTTTGGTTGTTTCTCTAAGGGTACTTGAGCCATGTCTCACCTGGGTTTGGCAAACAAACAGGAAGGCTCCTCCCTAGCTGACACTTGCCTGACTGGATCCTGCTCTCACACCGAGGCAGCTCCCTCTGGGAGTCTCAGCATGTGATAACTATTCAGCAACCTTACGAGCAGAGGTGTGGAGAGTCCTGCATAATCACAGCGAGAACCATGGCCTTTCTCAGGATAAGGTGACATGAACCACTGAGTGGCGAGGGTGGTGGTGAGTGCAACCTCATCAGTGTTTTCTGAAGATACTCAGGCCTCCCAGTATATAGTTCTCAAAAATGCAATGTCATCTTGTTTTGCAAATGAGGAGCAGAGACATTAATAAACAAGTCTATAGCAAGTCATTTAACACTGTGAAGGTAGATGTAGGTTCATCAAATGAGACATAACAAGGTAACTGGGGAGAAGTGCTGGGTAACCACAGAAGGCCCTGTTACTGCTTAAGCAGCCACTGCAAAGTTTGGGAGCTTAGAGACCCTGGCCCAGCTATGTAACAAATGTGGCAGTCACAGAATTATACACTGTACCAATCCCTTTCTTATTTGTTTGGAAAGGTTATACCCTCGTCAGATGGTGACAGGAATTGTGAAGGATCCATCAAATGTGGTGTTTCCTCACAACCTTGCCGCTCTGACCGTGGCCAACACTGAAGAAGGGTGGCCACAGCCAGTCATCTTTTCTGAGTGTCCCTTGGCAAGGGAATGAGTGAGAGAACTTGTTAGTGGTTAAGAATTTGTTCGTTTAATAGAACCACTGCTCAACTAACCCAGGGATACCTACAATTGTTTTCATTAATTCTACGGCCCTGCATTGAACACCCACAAAGGCCAGGCCCTTCACTAGGCACTGAGAATGCAAAGCTGAATAAGACACCACTGTGCCTGCTTTCAAGGAGCTATATCCCAGTTGATTAGAAGGGCATATAAACCAAAATTTACAGCTCCTCTTTGGCAAGCCTATTGCTGTAATACACAAGGTGTTAGGGGAACTCAGAGGAAGGAGAAACTCTGCCAGGAGAGCCTAGGAAACCTTCCTGAACACTGTACTGATGAAAGACTAGGAATTCATCAGCCATCAGAAAGACCATTTATTTATTCACTCATTCATTAACATTCAATTGTGCTGGGCACCCTACCAGGCACTGGCGATACAGCCGTGAGTAAAACAGCCCAGTCCTCACCATTGTGGAGCTCACAGTCTAGTGGGGGTGGTAGGCACACTAAGAGTTAATCAGAAATTTGGAAAGTGCTACAAAGGGAAAGTACAAAGTATCTCAAGAGAGTCTATCTGAGGGACTGATCTTGCCTGGGAGGCAGGAGAAGCTCTGTCTAGGACATGACCTTGAGCTGAATGGGAAGGATGCTCAGCAGTGTCCAAGGCCAAGGTGCTAGGAGTGTGGACACAAAGAGACTTTGGGCAGAGGAAGCACCACGTGCATTCATTCATTCTACTGACGTTTATGTGCTCAGCACTGTGGTCAACATGATGAGTAAGATTTCTCTGACCCAAGGAGCATGGAGTCTAGTGGGGGCGCAGGAGCAGATACTTGTAGTAGAAAGTGTTCCCTTCATGGCTGGGAGGGAGACACACTTTCCCACCAGACGGAATAGCATATGCAAAGTCAGGAGAGCAGATCTCAGGACATCTTAGTTTGAGGCTGGGGGTTACTAACTCCCCTAGCTGACTGCTGTGTGGGGTCCTGCTTGGCCCATCATCTTGCTACGCCTTGCTTAAGAAAAAGACTCCTTTTTTATTTTATATTTTTACCAATGGCAGTGCTGCCGTACCAAGAAGGAGCTGCCTTAGCAAATGCTGACATGTGCATTTTGCAGTGAGCTGGAAGTAGCCAGCCTGGCTTGGCCCATGCCTCCCTCTTCTCCTCCTCAGGCAGGATCCACATAGTAATGAGCACCATGTACCAGACTGCTTAAAAAAGGCCCCCTCCCTGCCTCATTGCTTCCAGCCTGCCTCAGCCCTGGCACCCCGGTCACACCACAGTCCATCCATAACTGCAGTCTGAGGGTCGGGGCCACTTCCAGGAGAAAGGCCTCATCTTGCTTAATAACACTTTCCCTCTGCCTGTCTAATTAACTCCGTCACTGTATCTGCAGTCAGATAAAATGCTCATTTCACACCACATTAATTTTTATCAGCTGAACATTAAGCAACACAAAGCTATCTATGCTTGGTTTAATTTACATACTGACAGACCTACAAAGCGTTACCCAAAGTGGCTGTGAAGCAAATAAGCAGAACTGGCATCAAACAAGTTTCTTCAAAATGAAATATTGATTTGCAAGCCTGACAGTTAAGAAGAGTTGGAAGGATATAGGAGAAGTGAGGAGTAAAAGAGTTGTTTTCCCTTGAAGAACAATTATGGATGTAGTCAACTAATAGGTCTCTTAAAGGGTAAGTAGAGGGGCCAGCTGGGCTCCAGAATCCTGAGGATCAAGCATGCTCTGGGCACACAGCCCCACAGTCTATGCAGCTTCTTGGAACCATCCTGCTCTCAGAGGTTCCTTAACCTAAAGGGAATGCCTTCAAATAGCAAAGAGCTTTAATCCCAATCTCTCTCTCTCCCTCTCGCGCGCGCGCGCGCGCTCTCTCTCTTTCTCTCTCTCACACACACACACACACACACACACACACACACACACACACACCATGATATATCTCACTTCTGTAATTCTACTCAAATTATTTCTTTAGAAGAATCTTCCTTCCCCTATGTCACAGTCAAGGACAGGCATCACCTCCTCCAGGAAGTCTTCCCAGATCACCCTCCCTTCTTACAAGTATACTCCCAGAATACTCAGAAGAGAGTCTACATTGTACCTACCACACTGTATTTTAGTAATCCATGCATATGTATCTTTCTCCTACTGGTTATAAACACTTTCCAGGGGTAGATACGGGTTTGGGGTGGTGGCTGAAACTTATTCAAATTGGAGGGCCTTCTTTAAGGAAAAAGAATTTAAAACTAACTTTTGCAAACATTACAAAAATGTATAAGCATAAGAATATATTACAGGGATCCCTCCCAGGGCTTTGGAAGAGACCTATGCAAGTAAGGGGTTCTGAAGTGTAAGTGCCGTTGGCTTTGAGGTAAATCTACTTGTGGCCTCTTGAGCATAGTTTCTTGCTCATAACAAACATCTGATGTAATGTAGATAACATAAACTGAATGACTAAAGGAAAAGGAACTACTTTTGAGCACACAGTCTATGATAGGCTCAGCTAAGAGCTTTGGCAAGGTCAGTCTCCTCTAACATCACAGCAGCCCAGATGATACAGCTGATAAGGGTTAGAGCCAGAATTGATTTCCAAGAATCATGTTTTTCCATCTGAGAACCTATGACCAAAAAGAAAAATAAAAAACAGTTGCCCCTAAGTAAAAAGACAAATGGCTCAGTCTCTAGACTTTAGATTGCTCTTAGCATTCATCATTTCACCCAGATCAGTGGTTCTTCCACTTCCATGAATACCAAAATCACCTGCATCACCTGCTACATGGTAGATTCCCTGGTCCGAACACTAGAGATCCTAATTTCTTATAAATAGAGTGGGGACTAGAACCTACATTTTAAACATGTGTGCTCACCCATGATCTTCTCTCCATCTTTATTGAGATATAACTGACATATAACATTGTGAAAGTTTAAGGTGTACGATGTGATGATTTGATACATGTATACACTGTGAAATGTTTACCACAGTAAGGTTAGTTAACACATCCTTTGCCTCACAAAATTACCATCTTGTTTTTGTTATGATGAGAACATTAAAGCTCTACTCTCATAGCAATTTTTAAGTATACAATACTGTATTGTTATCTATGGTCACCATGCTGCACCACAGATCACCAGAACCACTCATGATATTGCTGTGGGTTAACTAAGACCACACCTTGAGAAACCTCAACTAAATACAAATGTTGATGTTGAAAGGGAGTAGGTTGGGGGAATCAGGTGGGAGCTGGTTGGTGCAGGGGCTAGTGGAAAATAATATATATATTTTTAAGAAGCTTGAATGTGACTTAAACATGATTTGGCATCATGACTTGAGGAAGGTCTAGGACTAACTAAGGATGTGGAAAACATGCATTTGAAATCTGAAGAGTAGAAAAGGCTTTAGATTTACTTTGAAATAGCTATGTGAACCTCAGTTTGAAAAAAGCCTTGTCTTCTGTGAATTGCATCCTGCAGATTCTTTGTACTGAGTCCCCATTACGAAAAGGAACAGACACCTTCCCCAACCACAGGGACCAATGCAGCTTGAGTTTTCAGCTCTACTATACTAAGAATTTCAATAGGTAGCTCTGGATAGGTAATACATAACACTCCTATCATGGCTGTATTGGCTCCCCCCGCCCCCCAAAGAAACTTCTGGGCTGGCTTCTATTTCACAATCATGCATTTTGAGGCTTGAAGGAATCATTTGTTTCTAAGATTACCAGGTATCTTGCTTCTGACATCAGCATGGCATACTTTCTCTTCTCAGAGACATTTGTGATCCATGGATGTTCCAGATCCTTCCATTGGACCAAAAAGCTTCAAAACGCCAGGACTGTCATTTGCTTGTTTGTTTAGTAGTGTTTAGTGGGAAGAGAATGCAATAGGAGCTTTGGCACTGGAAAAGTCTGGCTCATTTAGAATAAAATGTGCGTAACACTGACTGTGGTGGAATGAGCTCAGGCCAAAGTCATGGGCTCTGAGTTCCAGGCCTGGTCCAGTCTCTATGAAGCTGTGTGAATGTGGGCAAGTCACTTAACTTCATTGAGTCTGTTTCTTCATCTGTAATATGGACTTAATATAATGTTAGTTCTGCCTCACAGTGCTACGATATGGAGCCAATGTGTTTTGAAAAATCTAAATGTAAATAGAAGGAGTATTGGCTTCTGGTAATGGTCTACTGAATCTCCAGTGGATAACAATTAAAATATCTGTACAAGACAACTTAAAAAAAAAATGATTGGAAGATAATGTAGTGCAACCTAAAGCAAACAGAAGTCTAGAAGACTATAAATACTTCAACATGAAATACAGGACCTCCACTTGGTGAAATTTGTGAATTTGTGGAATTTTGCCTGAGAGCCACTCTCTAGTCAGCTTCTGGCTCAGGATAGCTTGAGCCATCATAGGATAAAGCCAGAGTTAGGAGAGGAACAAGAAAGTTAGGGGAGAAATTCTGGAAGGGTAGGAACTGCAGAGGGGGAGGGTCAAAAAATCCGTAAATAAAATCTGCCCAAGTCCTTGGCTGAGTGCAAAAAGATACATAGAGAAAGAAGATCTTGGGGTCCAGTACAAAAGCAGCAGTTGGAAGATGAAAACACAGAAAAGATACTTTAGTTGTTACCAAGCATAGGGAATAGAGGGCTGGAGTTTGAGTCCAACCAAGTTGCCTGGCTGCTAAAAAAATTTCTCTTCAGAAGAGAACAAAACAGAATCTAGAGTCTCTGCAACAATCATTTGTATTATCTACTATCCAGTCAAAATTCACTAGACATGCAAAGAAAGAGTAAAATTTAACCTATATTCAAGAAAAGAAAAGCAGTCAATGGAAACTAACCCCAAGAATATTCAAATGATGCATTTAGCAGGTAAGGACTTTAAAGCAGTTACTATAAATATGTTCAAGGAATTGCAAGAAATGTATAAACATAATGAATGAACAGATGTGGAACCTTAGTGAGAAACAGAAACTATAAATGTGAATCGAATGTAAATACTAGTGTTGAAAAGAAAAACAACTACAAAAAATAATACTTGAGTTTAGGAGGAAATTGGAGATGTAAGAAGAGTCAGTGCACTTGAACACGGACCAATAAAAAGTATCAGATCTTAAGAACAAAGATAAAAAAGTGAAAAAAAGTGAATAGTCTTTCAAGAGACCTGAGCATAACAGACTATCAAACAGTCTAACCTATGTGATATTAAAGTCTCAGAATGACAGGAGAGAAAGGATGGACAGAAAGTATATTTGAAGGAATGGCCGAAAACTTCCTAAATGTGGTGAAAGATACTAACTTACAGATCCAAGAAGCTTGATACACCCCCAAGCAAGATAAATACAAAGAAAACCATACCTATGCACACTCTAGTCAATTTTCTGACATCAAAGACATAGAGAAAATTTTGAAAGCAGCAAAGAAAAGCACATATTACAAATAGTAGAAAACAATATGAATGAGAGCCAACTCCTCTCAAAAAAAACAGTGAAGGTCAGAAGATGATGGAATCTTTAAAGTACAGAAAGAAAAAAATGTTGCCCCAGAATTCCATATTCAGAAATAAAGGAAAAATAAGGTCATTTTCAGATAAATTAAAACTAAGAGATTCATTAAGTAGACCTACACTTAAAAAATTGTTAAAGAAAGTTCCTCAGTTTGAAGGGAAATGACACCAAACAGTAACTCAGATTTACAGGAAGGAATGAGGATCACTGAAAAAAAATTTAATGTAAGTAGTTATTAATTTTTTCAGTGGGTAGTAAATTTATCCCCCATAATCATACTTTACTTTAGACTAAATAACACATGACCTCTAAACAGAACCTATAAACTCTAAAAATTCTAGTTTTTTTCTGCCTCCTCTCTATACCCCAACCCCAACTCCCACAAAAAAAGAAAAAAGAAAACTTGGTCTTATTATCTAGCTGTGTGATCTTAAGCAAAAAGTTAACTAATCTGTATGTTTCTTTATCCATTTATAAAGAGAAAAGATGAACTAAATAATCTCACAAGTTCATTTTGGCCTGAATATACTGAGATTCTGTGACTTAATTGAAGCAGTATGTTAGTAATCTTCTCCATTTAATTTTTACTGTTACCATTTATATTTCTATTATTATGATTAAGGTAATTGAGTCTTATTCTTCATGATCAGACAAACTCATGAAATTCACCCAAGAACTAATGAGCCTCAGAAGCTTCTTAAACACACCAAAACCTTTTGTGCCTCACAATTATTTTAAAAAATAACCCAAAACATACTCTCATTGGTAAAGTAGTCAAATGCAATAAGTCACAGTACACATGCTTTGCAAACTGTGAAGCCTCAAGCAGATAAAGGTAAGGTGTTTTTATTATCCCAACTGTCAGATTCCCTTTCATATCTGCAATATATTGATGCTGGATGCCTGTTTCTTAGTCATCTTGAACACTGAGGAACTACATTAAGCCACGTCAGAATGTGCTTAGCCAAGTACAAAAGTTCACTGCACAAGTCCTGCCTGTGTGACAAACAGAGAGTAGGGAAGCCATGAGGCCCCAAGGAGTAGGAACAGTTAATTAGATATGCAGTGTGCCCATTTTCTCTGAGGGGAGAATCTGTGGAAATTCAAAGAGCTTTCTGGTGATTCGCCTCAGAGATGGAATGTAGCTAGGCTAGACTCCAAGGGAAGGCCACCATATTCTGGAAGGCTGCCCCTGGGGTGGCCTTCCTCAGTTAGGATGCTCTGTGACATTTGAGCTGGGAAGCCTTTCCCTCCTGCCTCAGCACCTCTGAGACTCTGCTGGATTAAGCAAGCCCTGGGGGGTTCTCAACTGACTTAGTGCACTCTAGAACGGGCTCTTTGAGAACCTGGGTCCCAGCTGCCCCTCCAAAGTGGCAGGGAAGAGGCAGAATAATTTAGTCCCTTCATTAGAAGTAGCTTTATGATTCTGCTGAGCGCAGTATGTTTAATTATTTCTTCCTTCCCCAGAAAACAGTCACTGCGAATAACATGCTGTTTGGAAACAGGTCTACTTAAAATGCCACGTTAATATAATTATTTACAAATACTGGCAAAAATGAAATAAAGGTCTGACTAAAACAGAAAATTTCAAAGCCTAACACCATTGCTTTAATGAACAGAGCAGAGAAATACTGAATAATTTTCTGCTTATTTCAAGGCATTCTTGACAAGCCTTTTCTCCCTCCTACACACACATTCCAGGTTAAATTTTCCTTTTTTAATTTGCTCCAACTTCCTAGCTGGTAGCCCATAATGCTGTATACACATCATTGTGTTTTTGAATGGCTCTAAGAAAGATTCAAACATTGCCACCTCAAGACCATTACACCCGCTTTTATGCTATCCTTTGGGGGGAAAATAACAACAACAAAGCCCTTGGGGAAAATTCTGGGTGCATAATCAGTGAGCCAAAGCCTGCTTTCCAATATCCAAATCTCCACTGATGTCAGAGGCAACTGAGTCACTGACATTCCTGGGAGCTGCCTGAGGGTTTCTGACAGTAAAATCCAATATATTTTCAAAATGACAACTAGAATGGTCTCAGCCATTGACCACTGGTTGTTGAGTAACAGTACTTCTATTCTGACAGTAAAGAATAATCATGTAATTAGAGCCCAGACAAAAAGCACCGGCCTTTCTTTCTCCATGCTTTCTTGAACATATCCTTGAACTCACTTCTCAAAAGCAGCGTAGATATGGAGTTCTACCTTTCAATTTCCATTCCTTCAAATAAGCAAATGTGGGAACTGCAAGGCGGTGAGACTGCTCTCAGTGAGGTTCGTCTAAAACCAAATCTAAGACCTAAGTCTGGAAAATGTGACACCCCCTCCACTGCTTGCCAACCACATAAAAAGCCTCAAGAAAACGGTGCCATAAGTATCATAATTTATAATCTATCACCATTTTGGCATGCATATCCTGGGGTGATAGCAGCTATTCAAAATTCCCACCCACTCAATGTCCTCAGCTAAGGAATCCGAGCAAAGAATCCTTACCTCTAAAAAGCCAACCTGGATTTTGTGGCTGGTTATGGGAACAGGTATAAAGAAAATTCAACATGGCGTCTCCGAGCCAACTTTCGACATGGGAAATACACTGCCTGAAGGTTGGCAGGAACTCATTACTTACCCTTGTATTCACGACAAACAACAGCAGCAGCAAGAGCAGTGATAAAAACCTCAGCCCCCAGATGGGTTGCCTGAGATATATAATTTTCTTCCACACTCTTCTTCCTATGACCTGTCTCAGAAAAGGTGGCTAAACTCCAGGAGAGTACTTTTTGAGTTAAAAACTTGACAGTTGTTTAGACTAGAAGCTCCCTGAGGAAAGGCTCAGTGCTTTGACTTCATTCCTGTGGGGCACAGTATTTTCCCCTAGGGCTTTGTTGTTATTGTTCTTCCCAAAGGATGGGCATCTAATCCTGTGGTGCAATAATAAGGGAAGGGTCTGCAGCAGTCACTGAACTCTTAAGATTGCAACTTCAAACAGCTTCCTCCTTTCTCTGCCTCCACAGTGAGCCGGTCAAAAACTGTTTTTTTGGGTTACCCTCAGACTCTCAGAGGAGACCTTCCTAATTCTTCCCTCATGTATTCCAATTCCCCTCATTTGGACCACCATCCATTCTTCTCCTCTAGCCCTACTTATGTGAAGGTGCCCTGTAGACTGTAAGGCATTGAAACATAAATGGAACACTATTTAGGGGAATATATTACAGTGGAAATAGCTCTGGGCAGTTACCTAAATGGCCCTATGTCTTGGTTTCTTCAGCTTTAAAATGGGGATAGTAATACCTGATGTCTGGCCTACCTCAGAGGGTATTGCGAGTATCAAAATGTTTACAGCCTATGTAAATATTATCATCATCATCCCAATATTTTTCTAACCTCTGCTTCCTCAAAACAGGAAGTATAAAATGAAATCTGTGGTTTGTGACAGAGTGGAAAGAAGCCTGGGAGTAGAATGAGCCAAGGTCTGGCTGCAGTTCTGACACAATCTCATTCTGTGTGTGAGAACAACGCTCCCCAGATCTCTGTGCCTCTCTGTATCACAGAGAGGGTGGTGGTCTAGGTCTGGCGGGACACACAGACTATTTAAATTGGAAGGGACTCCTTGAGATGGCGCAAACCCACAAAACTAGATGAGTTCTTGACCATACTGATGCACACTGCAATCCTGGAGATAACCCTTTTTATTTCCTAAAATGCAAGAGCCCAATTTTAAACTTAAGAGATGGGACGAGGTCTCAGTGGGAAAGGCTAGGCTGGGCTATGGCGGTGATTTGCCTGTGCAAGCTTTCCACCACTGAAAATATTTAAACCATTTTAAGAAACACCAGCAAAAGAAAACTAGACAGAGACCATTTCATACCCACTAGAATGGCAAATAAATAGAAAAAGGAAAATACGTGTTGGCAAAGATGTGGAGATATTGGAACTCTCATACATTGCTGGTAAGAATGGTGCAGCCATTTTAGAAAAGAGTCTGTCAGTTCCTCAGCAGAGCAAAAATAGAACTATCATATAACACAGCAATTCCACTCCTACACATATACCCTACTCCAAATTGAAAGCGAGTGTTCAAACAAAAACTTGTATATAAATCTTCACAGCAGCACTAGTTGCAATTGGCAAAAGGGAAACAACCTTAATTGTCTATCAAGTAATGAATGAATAAACAAGACCTCTTATATCCGTACAGTAGAATATTATTCAGCCACAAAAAAGGAATGAAGGACTGATATATGCTACAACACAAATGGACCTTGAAAACATGCTAAGTGAAAGAAGCTAGGCACAAGAGGCCACATTTAAATTCATACCCTGAATAGTTAAATATATGGTCGCAGAAAGCAGACTAGTGGTTTACAGGGGCTAGAGGTGGGGAAATGACTGTTTAATAAGGAGAGGTTTCCTTCTGAGGTCATGAAAATGTTCTGGAACTAGATAATGATGATGGTGGCACAACTCTGTGAATGTGCTAAATGCCACTGAATTGTACAGTTTAAAATAGCTAAGATGGTAAATCTTATATGCGTTATACCACAATTTAAAGAAAAGAGAAAGCAAGCCAGACCAAGGTGGGGATAAGGTGGGAGGAAGAAAGCATTTTGGAGCTCCAGCAGAGGCAGAACCTTCCAAAACCATCTCTGCTGTACTGTAGGTGCCCTTCCAAGGGCCCGGGTTGTCGGCTTAATTGAGAAATTATGCCTAATAAGTCCCAAGGAGCGACAGGTCTTTTCCTTAAAAACGGGAAACAATCATATCTCATAGCAGCTCATTACGCATTCTTTTGGTACCACCAGTTGTTTTAAAACCGTGAAATTAGTTCTGGCAGAGTTTACAGAAAAACACCCATGAGATGAGACTGAATGGGTTATGTAAGACTCCTCATACTCTGCACACGAGATGTTAACTCCTTACTGGCACAGGCAAGGACAGTGGTGTCAATTTATAAAGGAACAGCACACTCTGGTTTCCACCAAGACCAGCACGGGTTGACGGGAAGAAGTTGTCATTGGAATGCAGATCTGGACGGGCCCTCGAGCAATCGCCAGGTCAGGTCAGGTCCTCCTTTCCCACATGAGGTCATGGAAGCCCCAGAAAGGTAAAGGGACTTGACTACACAAATCCATTTTACTAACAGTTCCAGTCTTTTTCCAGGAGCCAGGTTGACACTTCAGTGTAGTGTACTGAAAAAATCAACCAGATATCTAAAATATTAATATAATCATCACTGCTTTATAGCTGTGCCATGGGACCAGCCCTAGCTCAACTAAGAGAATGACTAGTTTGATCAATTGAGCTTGAATTCTGGCATAAGGAGATACATATTTCAAAAGTTTTCACTTGGCAACAGTCACTAAACCTAGTATAACATCTGGGAAAACAAACAAACAAACAAACTAAAAAGCCTTATGTAATGAATGAGCCCCAAACAAGTTGCTAAGCTCATGAGCTCTCCTTCTTCCTTCTCTTCTTCTTATAGACATAAACACACACATTCTACCGAGAGTGTTCCTACAATAAAAATAAATCGTTATATGGAATATTTTACCATAATATGTAACACTTCATTATTTCATTTACTTAGAAAATAGCAAAGAATTAGAAAACAAGTTTTAAAAAACCTGCTCAAGGTATGTCTCAAAGATCGAGCACTTAAATTTTGAGACGCCCTTAAGACTCTACTCAGAACCCATGAACTCTTATTTTACAAAGAAAAACAAAAAGCTTAATTATTTGGTTCCTAAACCAAAACACTGGCTCCTTAGAAATGGGAGAGGGACCCCCACAAGCAAGGTATCCTGACTGCAGCAACATGTGATTACTGACTACTAAAGCAAGAAAATCCAAAGTGACTAAAGGCAAGCAGAAGCAATCAAAAATCCAATAGCCTGGAGCCATGTGAAGTACCAACAAACCATACCCCCACTAACAGGCAGAGTGCAGCAAACACAGGCTTCATCGTCAGAGAGACCCACATTTGAAGGCCAGACTTTGCCACTTATTTGCTGTGTAATCTTGAGTAAATTACTTCTCTCAAGTTTCCTTCTATAAAGGAATGCTGCATCCCCACTTGAGAGTGGAGATAGGCATATCGAACTTACAGGGCTGTTGTGAAAATGAGATAATGTATGTAATGAGCTAATAAAAGCATCTAGTTATTACTCAATGAGGACTTTTTTTTTAAGGACCCAGGATATCAGGATATCATGGTGTGGTCTGGTTATTCATGTTCACAATGAGAACCTTGAGTCATCCACAGAGCATTAACATGTAGTCAGGGAGAAGGCAGGGAACTTCCCTCCCACAAGGCTCTTCGTTCCCTTCCTCTCCCAGGACCCCTGGTATCGCAGGCCTTCATCCCTTTATGCCCATCTCTGATGCTCTCCCTCTCTCTTTAAAACCTTTCTGCTAACTATTCTTCTATAAATTATCTGATAAACTAGTTTATCCTAAGGTATCAATGCTTGATAATAGCAAGGAAAAGTTTTTGTGGGTATCAGTTAGCAAGGGGCTCTGCTGTCAGCCAAAGGACTATATTCTAATAGTGACATTTCAGCAACGTTGTGTCCTCTCAACCACCCAAATAAGCAGTTTCTTCTGTGTGGCTAGTCTGAAGCATTACCCTAAGAAGCTTGGGTTACTACTAATAGGGCCCAAGCACTTGCTGTTGAAGTTATCTGATGTTTCTGGTTAGAGGTAGATGTTGATAACTATCCATTCAAAACATTCTATCTCCTCTTGGTCCAAAAATACTGGAGAGAGGTGCTGAATCTCTAAGGGTAACAAGGTCTTATGCCTAAAAGATTCCACCATCAAAACACTAAGTTTATCAATAGGCTTTCATGCTAAAATGCACTGAGAAGTAGCACTCATTTCTTTTTCCTTTTCTCATTTCTTTTGCAATCCGATATTCTTTTAAACACCCATGTGCTGGAGAATGCAATAGTTGAGAGGTAGATATGGAGGGAGGGGCACAGGAAGAGACAAATGGCTGAAGCATTTTAGAATTTATCAAGATAAATATATTGGAATGTATCCTTTTTGTCTTTCTAGCTCTCTGTCTCTCAGTGCCTCTATCTCTTTCTCTTTAAAACAATAACAGAAATAACGCTAGGTTCAAACAGAAAATACTATCTCATCTGCCCAATGATGGGAATTCTGATTTCTTACAGACTTCTTACAAAATCATGTCTATTTTGTTTACTAGTCTAATTCCAACCCTAGCCCAGGCTCTGCACCAATTCTGCAAATCTCCTCTCAAACTTTCAACCCTGCATTCAGAGACATGTATATTCGTTGCCTAAAATCGACTATAATGGAAGTATGTCAAAGAAGTTGGCAAATGCTACAAATCAGGGCTTTTTATTTCCCTCTCTGGAGAGTCAATTGTTAAACATTTATCAGCACACCATTGATAATAGGTATTCCATAAATATCTGTTAAATCAGCAAAGGAAGAATGTATGATAAGCTGTTCCATTTAATCCAATAGCTCTCTGGCCCTACTCGTAGCAAACCTTCAGCAAGTTCTTCTCAACAACATGATGACAAGCCTTAGAATTTAGTTATGAAGCAGAGAAAGAAATGCCAGGAAGACTAATTTAAAACAAAATTTCTCTTTGGTAATAGTGTCTCTGAGTCAGCTCTGGTGGAAAGTATCAACCTTATAAACCCACAGTGAAGAGGTGAAGATTTCACATCGTGTCTCATTTCTTTTGATGTTAAAAAGAGAACCGTGTTAAATGCTGGGACAGGACTATGAGAGGATGCCAGGCTCAGATGGAGTAGTCACATATAACAGCCTCCTCTTTGTGACCTCAGGGAACAAGGGACTTTCTCTGAGTGCAGATTTCCTTGGTATTGACTAGTAAATAACACCTTTTCTGCCTCACCTACAGGAGACTCCTCTGCTGAACTCCTATTCATCCTCTAGAACCTAGTTCTCATGTCCTTGCTCCCTCTGCTGCTTTAACAAAGCCACCGGATTTCTGTCAGAAGAAGAGAGCTTACTCCTTGGCATGCATGTCCCTCAGCACATTTATTATGCTGGGCTGCATACAGCTGCATACAGATTGGGTCCTCTCCACACCTCTGTCACTCTGTGACCTCCTCAAGGGCAGGAGCCACACTGAAGCTGCATTCCTAGTACTTTTCAAGGTGTTTGGCACATAGTAGTTGATCGCTGCATATTTATTAAAGTGAACTACTGAAAACTAGAATTGGAGGAGTATTTAAAATATGAACATAATATGTAAAATGTAAAGGGTTCTTATCAAGGGAAGACCACACACACACAAGAAAGGTAGCACACTATTTCCAAGCCTTAGGAACAGCCTTTGCCTGTGCCGACCCTATTAAAGGATTTAATCACATAGCTGCTAGAATAAATTTGTGAACGCCTAGAGGACCTGGGCGGAAAGGTTCAATTAGGAACTACAGAAAGCATTCTTCCAAATAGTGGCCTCCTCCTCCTTCTCCTCCCAGTGTGTTCCAACAGCTTTACTCCAGGATTCTGAACCCTCCCTGCCCACAGGGCTCAGAGGTAAGAATATTACATAAGGAATGAATGCTGCCTTCATTTATTTTAATAAAAGAAACAGCCCATTTAAAGGAACACAGACTTTAGTGCCTCAGATATTTCAGAATATGAATATGACCCAGAGGCTCAGAAATACAAAACGGCTGTCTTGAGAATGACCGTTTTTTCCTATTTAAAACATTCTGGAAAATTGCTCCGTGTCCCCGTGCCAAAAAAGAAAAAATGAAAAACATAAGGGCTATCTGGAATGTCTCTTCATCTTACAGTGACTTTAATGCATAATGTTATAAAGACATGAAACTCTCTGGCCTCAAACGCCCCTGTTACGGCTGTCCAGAAGCCCGGGAGAGGCAGTCTGCCACAGCGTGGAATTTGTGGGCAAAGAAAGCTCACCATTTCAGATGAGTTTTGTAGTTGTTCCTAGGCTTTAGTGTTGAGGCATTTCCTCATAAAATATAAGTATGCTGGTTAGGATAACTTAACTGTCTTTTATAGTATTAAGATGATGGTGGTTGTGTTGGTGGTGGCACAGGTGTAACTCAGTGTAACTAGCTCTATTTGACACAGCTACCATTTAGCTAGGTAGGGAATGAATTACTGATGTTACGATATGGAAAATGAAGACAGAGAGGTGCCGTGGCTGGCTCCATATCTAACTGCTGGGCCATGGATGACCTTGGAGCAGAACCCAGAGCTCTTGAAGGATGCCTGGTAGCATCGGGGAGTCAAATAAGGAGGGGGACACCAATAGGTAGAGAGGACTGTGAAGAGAATAAGTGTGAAGTCAGACAGGCCTGACTTTGCTCCTGGGCCCTCTCAAGAATAAGTCTCGTGATCATGGGCCAACTATGATTCCTCTGGCTACAGTTTCCTCATCTGAAAATGTGAATACAATTCCCAACTCAAAGACTGTTGTGAAGATCATGTGGGAGGTAGGGTAAATAAAGTCCATGGTAGGGATCAAAAAAATGGTAGCCATTAGTATTTATCATTATTTCTAGCTTATACGGGGCTCTTGGCCCTAGAAAAGGGCTAATTTTATTTGTTCTTTGGGATTCTGCCTGGGTGGAAATTCCTCTAAATATTTCATGAAGTGTCATTTTTCTTTTTCCCCTTTAGGGGCTTAGCAAATGACAAATAGCTCAAGTATGGATCTGGCTTCCATGTTCAGAAGGAACAACCAGGTCTGCCAAAGGATCGTGTATATATGTGTGTGTGTGTGTGTGTGGGGGGGGGGTGCTTACGCGTGTGTGTGTTGAACCTAGTGGCCTATTCTTTCATTCTCCTTTACTTCTGAAATGACATTCACCTGTTATTGACAAACCATCTTTGTCTTTTTTCAGATATTTCAGTGTCAACAGAGATGAAAATCTTTGCACAGATTCAATAAGGCAGGAAATCAATTAAGGTTTTCATTTTCTGCTTAGCCTCAAAAGACAGGATGATGAGAAAAGGCCTACGTTAAGGAAATGTGTACAGATTCCTGGAGGTTTCATTCTGGGTTGGTTCTATGTTCTGGAAAAAATAAAATAAGAACAAAAAGCCTTACATGTCCTATTTAAAACATAAATGCTACTTTTTCTGTTTTTCCTTTTTTTCTTTTTTTTGATTTACAAAGCCCCTCCACTCTGTTTTGATTAATATGAACAATTATGACAGAGAAAAGATGCCTCAATTTTTAAATGACAGCCCTAAACCTAACAGCTTGGTTTTTAAATGGCTACATTTAAATATTTCTTTCTCTGTTCATTTCCAAACCTGGGCCATAAATCACCCTTATGAACACAATGGCTTGTGCCTATAGCCATTTATCATTTGGATAATGTCACCTGTTCAGGTGTGCATTAATTTATGCTTCAAATTAGAACTCCGGTTGGCTGAAATCTTCCCTTGCATCTTGCACATCCTGAGCAGCAGCCCCTTAGGACCAGCTGTGCACAGCCCAGGGCAGAGGAGAACCTAAGCAATTCTCACTCTCAGGATAGGAGGAAAGAGCAGGACGTAGATTGTTAGGTTTAGGAGTGCTATGGTGGGGCTATAAATTATGATGGTGGTTATTCATCCTATGTGGGCTGGAAAGAAAGTTGAGGCTTAATAATCCTCTCCAGTTCACTTGTTCAGCCTCTTCATGTTCACTGTCCAAGAAGGAATCGATTATGAAACGTTCAACTATTCTAGCCCAAAGAGGAGAGACATACATGCAGCACGTGTGTCAGTTTTTGTCGCTCTAAGAAAAGGCAAGGTATAAAAAGAAGTGAGATGGAAGGATATGGAGCCCAGAAGATGGCATCTCAGAGTGGAAAGGGTGCCAGACTGGCTGTCGGGAGTTGGGAGTCCTAGATTTGCCGATTATTGTGTGTAACCTTGGTCAGGTCATATTCTTCTGGGCCTCACTTTTCTTAGCAATAAATAAAAGACCTTCAAGATCTTTCTCTCTGACATCCCATGACTTGAATTCAAGAGGAAGTAGTTCATTGTTTACTACTATAGCCTACTGCTTATTACTACCTAAACCCCTACAATGTAACAATTTTCTAAAGCTACCCCAAAATAGATGAGGTAGGGACAACTATGAGTTTCTGACCCATGATATAGAGAGCTGATTTTCATATATCTAGGCAGAGAAACCTGTTTTTGGTTTTCTTTTCTGGCTCCACTCTATTTCTTCTCTGTTCTTTCTGCACCTCTGTTTTACTGTCTCTCTTTCCTACATATCTCAGAAATAGGCAAAACACTATCTGGAACTAGCATTACTATTAACAAACACCCAAGATGGGTTTGCTCTGTGTTAGGCATAATGTCATAATTTTTTAATAAAACTATCTTGTTTAATGCTCCAAATAACTTAGGGAGGCCCACATTAATCCTCTCCCTTTAACAGAAAAGGAAACTGAGGCACAGAGAGGTAATTTGCCCAAGATCTCACAGAGAATGCCAGCATCTAAATCTGAACCCAGGCTCACCTGACTCCTACGTGAGAGCTATTTCCATAATGCTGAAGTGAGCAAGTTCATGAATCAGGGGCCTTTAAAATGTTGTTTTGTAAGTTTGATTGCTTAAGCTCCACTGGTGATTAGATCACCTGTAGCCAAGGGGGATTACAAATATTTTTTTAATTTCCACAAACGATAGAGGTGTAACTATAAAATTACATATGTATGAGATTAAACAACTGATTTCAAGAGATATACAAAAACTAGTCTTGTTTCATTTTGGCCAGGGTTTATATATTTGAATTGTAAATTCAGAGATCCTGGCTTAGTTTATTTCTCTTTATAAGCCTGTGATCACAGCTCTTAAATTAAAATAGTCTCTCCTTTTCGACAGAAGAAACCTAAAAATTCAAATTTGTTCACTGCTCTTTTTTAATGGTGCCTTTATACATGTAGTTTTAAAAATTATTTTCTCATCGCCCAAGTAAATCAAGGGAAAATAACTTTCTAGCCACAGTTTTTAAATGCGCCAGTTTTGTTCAGGGCGTGAAAATTGTGAGAATCCCATGGATCGAGTCCTGAGCACATCCAGGGTGGTGAATCACCGCTTCCACCAGTCACTTCCCCAGTATGCAGCCCAAGTTGTCCCAAGCTCCTCTCTGCTCCCCCTTGCCCCCATATGCAGCCATCCTCTGTCACCATGACGCCACTTTCCCCTGACAGGCAAGGGAACACCTGCCAGAGGGTGACTTCACCATACCAATCACTCTGACAACAGCCCAAATAAAGCCTTGTCATTTAAACCACAAACAACAATCCAACAGGGCTGGGGAACTCAAACAGAGTAACAGAAAAGAAGAGAGGGAGAGAAAAAAAAAAAAACCCACATGCTGGTGCCTTAAACAATTAAAACACAGTTACCCATGCATGGACTTGGGAAATACAGGGAGACAGCAGAGCTAGAGGGAGGAGTAAGGAGTCAGAAAGAACTGGGTTTGTGTCCAGCATTTCTGCTTACTGGGTATGCTACCTTGGGAAAGTTACGCAACCTCTTTCATCCTGTTTTCTTATTTGTAGGATGGAATTAATAATAGGACGCAACTCACAAGGTTGTTTGAAGATCCTGAATATTTATGTAAAACACACAGACATGGCACTCAATTTGTATTTGCTGATTTATATTGTATTAGCGATATAGGATTTCATGGTAGGCCTGCCTTCCTTGTACATCAATGAACCATCTAGAGCGCAATATCTCTCACTTGGCAAACTGCTGCCTACACCATTTAGAAGGGGGCCTGAATTCCAGTCCAGGTTTTGCCTCTGGCCAGATGAGGAACTTGAGGCAATCAAATCACATTACTTGGTGTCAGTTTCCAATTCTGCCAAATCAGAGTGCGATTGTCTCTAATAATTCTTTCCTCTACTCATTGTTCTATACCAAACTGTCAACATAAGTGACAAAGGTTTACATTTTAGGTGTCCAGGAATCCCTTGCTTTGGAGCATAGAGTCCTCTCTCTCCAAGCCGGCCCCCCCCCAGGAATGTGGAGGGCGGACTGGGCGGATTGGTGCCTGGGAATTGTTTGTAAAGCCTCCCTCTGGAGTGCTCCAGCCAATTCCACAGCATCTCTAATAAGCATTTTCGGCAGTGACGTGCTGCTTTGAAATTTTTCCTTTCAGTAGGAAAGTCAGAACTGTCAGAAGGAGTCTAACTCTTCTGTTTTTGATTTCTTGGTACAAACTCAAGAGGGAAAAAATGCAAGGGATTTTAAAAACAAAATAAAAAACTCCAGGGGCAAAGGAAAACCCATATTCTAGTAGATGGCTGGCCTGCCCGTGCACCTGCCCAAAAAGCACTCAACAGGACACATGCTCTGACTAGAAGCTTACCTCTGACTGAAGGTGTCTGTGCATCTACCCATAGACAGGGAAGCGCCAGACTAATTCTGGGCTAGACCAGAAGAGAATAGTTCAAACAGCTTTTGCTATGCCTTCTAGAATGCCATTCTTTTAACCCTACACAGGATTCTCATCAGCGTTACTAACAGGAAATCGCCTTTACTGTCCCCTCTCTCAGGGGGTTGCAGTAGTAACAAGAATACTAGCAGCTCTTGGTATCAGTAAAGGCTTTACAATTCCACAAAGTGCTTTCTTCTCTATATTTTGATACCCAGAGCATTGCTACCCATTGGTAACACCACTTCCTCCATTTTGCAGATGAAAAAACAATCAACATGTTTAATGAGATTAAGGACCCGCAGGCTGGGAGCAGAGCAAGGACTGGGGTCAGGGTTGACTTCTTCCACTATCATCATGGACCCCCCTGCCCCCGCCCCAGCCACCCACCACTATGTGGCACACGCTCAAATGCAAAACCAGGAGAAAAGTGGAGCCTTGAGGCTGTCAGGGAAAGAATAAATTGGACCAAATGCAAAGGGTCTGGTTTTCAGTTTTGATTCTTCTTCGAGTTGGGCAAGTTACTTGCCTTATTTAAAGGGAGGTTCTTGTCTATAAAACAACTCCTCAGCTCTAAATTCTGTAACAAATTCCAGGCCTCTTTGGAATGACCAAACTGACATCAGATTTGGAATGGTAAATTATATGGGAATAGTGGCCTAAAATACAATGATCGGTGAAAATGTGCACAGTTCAGTCCCATTCTGTCTTTTTAAAAACTCGTGTTTAAAAGTTACACTTGCACAATATTTAAAGAGGCAAGGAACTCTAGAAAGCTTTGTAGAAAAACCAACTAACCCCTTCACTTCCTCATGCCCCGAGGGCAACCACTTCCAACTCTTTTAGCTGATTCTTTTGATATTTACCTCTGTATCTCTAAATAACATGTTGATGTAACTACTTTTTGACTTTTCAGTTTTAGGCTTTATCTATTCACCTTCCACTACGGAAGATGAGGTTTTTTGCTTTCTTTCAAGAACTCCCACCCCCACCACACACACACACACACACACACACACACACACTTCCTGTCCCCCATCCTGCCAATGCAGTTCTATCATAATCTGGTTGGACTGATATTCTGTGCTTCTGGTTTAATGACAGTGAAAATGCTATTTGCTGCTACGTCATTTTGTATCCAATAGGTAATCTTCCTTTTCTGAAGATTATGTTTCTCCTGGAGTTAATAATGAGCTGTTTTGCTTACTTAACTTTCTATGTACTGATTACTTATTCAAGTCCTAACTCTCATCTGGTGTCGTCAGTTTCAATACATTCGAACACATCAGGTATTCTACCAGTTTCACCTTCACATAGCAATTTCCCCAGGAGCCTTCTGATCAGCTCCCCTCTGGACTGGTTTTTTCTCTCAGCTGTTTCATAGCTGTTGTCTCGTGATTTCTCTTTCCTATCGTCCTGGGCACTCTCTTCACTCTCAGTTTTGTTGACTTGTTTCTTAGAGCCAGTGTTTTTCTTGGTTTATGTCCTCGTTTTAATGGAGTTTCCCTCAGTAGTCTCCTGGGAAAGGATGTGCGTGAGGTAAAATTTTGGAGTCTCACATATTATAAAACGTTTTTATTCTAACTTCACAAATAAATAAATAATAGCTGGGTTAGATACAGAACTCTACACTGGAAATCATTTTCCCTTGGTATTCTGAAAACCTTGTTGCATCATCGTCTGTTTTCCAACATTGCTGTTCAGAGGCTTATTACCGATCTAATTCTTAACCCTTTATATGAAACCTGTTCTTTCTCTTTGGAAACCAAGGGTCTTCTCTTTAGTGTTCTGAATTTCAGAATGATCTTGCCTCAGTATGGATCTAATTCCATCCATTATACTAGGAATTCTGAAAGATTTCATGGGAAACTCATGTCTCTCACTTTCAAATTTTCCTGAATCATCTCTGGCATTATTTTATCCTCTTCCTTTCTCCCATTATCCTTCTCTATTTTTCATTTCTACTGTTAGATTTTTAATTTTTTACAGCTCATTCTTGTTTTTTGAGTGTTCCTTTTTTTTTTTTTTAGACTATTCTATTCCTCTTTCACAGATGTCATACTGCCATTTATCTTTCTGTGTTTGTTAAAGGCAGGAGTATTTCTCTCTCCTTTCATAGCTTCTGTTTCCTCTAATTTTCTACTTAAAAAAAAATCTGTCTTTCCTCAAATGCCTGATAATTGTTGGCTATCTGCTCATATTTAAGAGTGGGGTCTTAAAAAACTGAATATGATCTTTGGGTGCACGAGAGGAGTTCATTCACTTTTAGGGTAACTGGGCCACATCCTTGGGGAATTCCAACTCCTGTTTTTTTTTGTTTTTTTTTTTTAGTGTTTTATTCCTCTTACACTGGTCAGATACTATAGTGAAAGTTTCCTAGAGGGAATCTATTACTTAAACAGACTCTGAATCAATATTCTATTGTTAGCCTATCTTCGACTCCACTTTCAGGGGTAACTGGTACCATCAGTTCTTGAATCTTTGTGACAGTAGGTTCTGTGATGCTCTAGGTTTTCCCTGTTACTGGCTTGGGATTCAGCTTTGTCATCTGGTAAATCAGTTACCTCTTCCACTGGCTTTCCCACTTCTAAAATATTGTAGCTGATGTATTCTCATATTGTAGGTTATCCTTCAAAAAGACTCTTTACAAATCATTTTAGTGGATTTTGAGGAAAGAACAGATTTGAAGATGTGTATTAAATCTGCTATCTCTAACAATTTTGTTTAAGCTCCTTCACTCTGTCTTTAACAAAGTAAAATAGTCAAATATATTTTGAACGAACAATATAATAACATTGTCTAAAGGAATCTTAATCCACTAGAAAACTGATATTTTCTTTATGTCATTTATTATTACCTATACCCAATTCTCATTTCTGCCTAGTACATATTTGTAGGCCTGGTCCTGCCCAGTGGACTTGTAATCTGAGGCTTTTAAATATCTATTTGGCCATTAATCTGCAGTGAGCAATGTACAAAGCCAGCCAAAGACCAAACTATGTCCATTTCATTTACTGTCTCTTGGGAAGCTAACAATTTTCCATCTCAGGATATAAATGAAAGTTGAATCATTCAAATGTTCATTATTTCAATAATAAAATGGCTATGCTCTACCTGTTTTAAACCTCAAGGTGGAGTCAAGTGGTAGCATTATTTAATTTTGAAGAATTACGTGCATTGCAGAAAAGCATAGTGTGTTTACAAGGGCCTCTGGTACACATTGCCTACATTGGAATCTTTGCTTCCTCTGTTTGGCCTTGGGGGAAATTGATCAACCTCTCTGTGCCTTGGTCTCTCCATCTGTAAAACAGAAGCAAGAGCAATACCTATCCTCTAGGTTTATCCTGAAAATTAAATGAAATAACATACGGATAAAGTACTTTTACCAGTGACTAACACATAGAAAGAGCTCAAAAGGTGTTAGCTAATGCTATTCATTATTATCCCATACTTTTAAGGACTCAGGAATAAAGTTAACAAATATGTGTTAGATATAAGTGTGGCTTGACAATGAGACACTCCCTCACCCCACAGTGATATAAGAGGAATAATAGTGTTATCTAATGGTTAAGCAATAAATTTTGCACTCAGTTGGTTCGAGTACAAATATACAAAGTTGGGTGGAAGGAGGTCTCAGGTCAGAGGGTCCTAGTGTGACATGACTGAAGGGATGTGCAAATCAGATAGATGAACATCATCTGGGGGCATGTCCTGCTAATGTGCTATAAAAAAGGATACTGCCAATGTCTGCATTACGGTGAAACTACTGAGGAAATTCTACTGTGCTGACCAGAAAAGGCTGGGCTCCACGGTAACAAAGAAATCCCTAAATCTCAGTAGCTTAACAGAAAAAGCTTTCTTCCTTGATTCTACCAAATCTGATGTGGATCAATAGTTCTTCTCCATCTTGTTTCTCTGCCATCAAGAACACCTGGTCTCCAAGGTTCCCTACAGAAGAGAAGGGAAACCAAAAAGCACATAGGTTTCCAAACGCCTTACCCTAGAATTTGTACCACATCCACTAACATTCCATTTGCCAGAACTCAGTCTCCTGGCACCAAACTAACTGAGAGGAGGCTGACAAATGTGATATCCTGTGTGCTCAGGAAGAGCAGACAAGGTGGCTAGTCCAGAGCCTCACACAGGCCACCCCCATTTTGGAGAGCTATCTGGACAGCTGGCTGCTTTCTACTAGGGAGCCCTTTTCTGTCTCTTCCCTGAGCACCCCCAATTGTGCACAGCAGACCGCCAGTCTCTTTTTGCTGAAGTCCTATGGAGCCCACAGGTGGCCAGGACCTGAAACCCATGTGCACAGCCTTCCCAGTCCTCGAGGTGGTGAAATTTTAGGCAGATAATGTGGTAGGAGCTGCATCCCTAGTAGTGAGTGGGGTCTGGAAGCTGTTGACTGCAACCTGGTCTTTAAAAATGAGCTCCACTCAATTGTATCCTTTGCCCGTCTTCCCATCAGTTCTGCCTTGTGGCTGAACTTAGAGATTCTCACTGGTGAAAGCTGAAGGAAGAGAAAGAAGGAAAATTGCTCTAGAATATTACATCTTTATTGTATTTATTAGGTCGGACCGGATAACAACAATATTTTGAATAACATATTATAGTTCACAGAACAGTTTTATCTTGGTTGTCTTATTTTATCATTGAAATAAGCTGAGAAATAAGAAGCAGAATTATGATAATTTTACATGTGAGAAAATCAATGCTCAGAGAATGGAAGCATCACATTCAGATTACTCAGTGAGCTGGTGCTGGAAGTGACCCTTGTGCCTGGGTCTTCTAACTTGTCTCTAACTTTGACTTTTGACTTTTCCTTCCTGTGTCTTAAGTAGATTAGTACGTAGTACTCAGCACTGCTCAGTTCTGTGCTATGGGAGAAAACAAAGTCTTCAAGCTTAAGTAATGTATACTCTATCTACTACTATATTCTGTCTACTACATTTTATGAAACAACCTATGAAAATTAGGAGAGAACATATAATTAGGGACTAATTTAGCTCTTCCAGTCCAAAGGGACAATTTTGCTCAACGAAGATGAAAGTGTTTTAATACCCCCAAACCTAGTACACTACCATGTCTCCATGACCTTGTCCAGGTTGTTTTTTTTTTTGCACAGAGAACTTTCTCTTATTTCTCATCCCAATAATCTCATCTTTCTAATGCTGGCTCACATGCTACTCCCTCCTCAAAGTGTTCTCCAAACTCACCGGGTAGAATTAGTCAGTCTGCCTTCTCCTGGGTGCCCTGGAGCATAAATCACACATATGTTTAGGTTGTTGATTTTTGGTGGGCGCGGGCAGGGTGGAAGGGCTATATCCTATCTTTATTTCCTCTGGGTATATCCTTGATTTCCTGAGAGTAGTAGGAATCAAGCCTTTCCCCTCCTCTGTATCTCCATGGTCCAGTGTGGTTCCTGACATGAGTTCAAGGTCCATGAATTAAAAAATAAATAATCCGAGAGAGAACATATAGCTACCTAAGACTGTCAATAGAGTCCCTCGAGTGTCTTTCCCAAGCCTGAATCCTGGAATTTTAGAGGCAGGAGACCAGAGCTGAAGAGAACAGGTGGAAGGGAATAAAGGGGCCGCACCAGCAGATGCTTAAGAATTTCTAGGGCTCATACTCCTGCCACAAAACATGAAGCTCTGGACAACAGTGACCTCTCCATTCTGCCAACACCCCTTCCCTTGCTTTTTGGCTTTGTTTGCCGTTTCTGACCAGAGCTGTGATCCTCCTCCAAAGGGCTGCCCTTGGCATGGTGATGAATCAGCCTCTCTGTAGCATAAAGGCCAAGGCAGTGGGGCGGGGGGCGGGGGAGAGTAGGGGGCACAGTTATCGGGATTGGTTTTGGGTGCTTCTCCTCTCCTCGAAGGTCTTCCCTAACCCTTAAGGTATATTCTTTGCTTAGGCACTGAGAGAATATGAATCTATTTTCATAAGCGGGTCTCATGAAGCAAAAGAGTTTGATAGAATGTAAAAATCCCAGTTTCTCTTCCCACTGTTTGACCTTAAGGAAGTCAACGAACCCAACAGCGTTTCAGTTTACTCTTCTATAAACGAGTCTAATGATACTTTGCCTAACTCATGGAGGAGTGGCAAGGCTTAATTAACTAATGCTCACTTCTCTCAGCACTTTGGATGCCCTCCATGGGCACGAAATTATGTTATTACTTGGAATAATAATAATAGTTTCCCCTAATAATTCTGTGTTATTATTGCATTTAAGAAACTGTATTAGAGGCCTTCTGGATCTAGTTTAATACCTATAAATGTCTCTCCCTGGCAAAACAAGGGAGCACTGCCCAGTGATTATGGTTTGTCTTACGTTTCAAAACTAGTAGGTTTAAACTCTCAGCTGAGTCCTTAAAACAGCGCCTGGCCAAGAGGGACCTCTTTTGATCTCAATTTGCTGGACCACTGAAAGCACTTAACTTTATCGAGGCAGCCTGTTTTCAAAGCCGAGGACTTGGCAACTCTAAGGGCCCAACCTACAACTGTGAAAAGATAGGCATAGAGCCAAGATAAGCAGGCCCAGCTTCCCTCCCTGCAGCCAGAGCAAGGTGCCATATCACAAATATGATCACTGTTGCCCTCTATTTATTTCCACTGGTTTCCTCTGGCTCTCAGAGTCAAGTCTAAACTCCTCCCCAAAGCATACAAAGCCTTTGCATTCTACCCAACTGCCCTTCCATCTCATCTTTAGACATTCTCCCTTGTGCCCTCTGTTCCACCATCCTGATCTTTCATTTCTTCAAACACACCAGATTCTCTCTTTTCTTAGGCCTCTGTACATGCCATTCCACAGCCTTTGAGAACCCTTTGTTTCCTGTCTTTACGTTCAGCTCTTAGGTAGATGTTACCCTCTTTCCAAGCCCTCCGAGGTACCCTATAACATCCTTTATTTCCTGGGCCAATGCACTTGGCAGAGAAAATTGTATTCATCTGTTGACTTTCAGGTCTGCCGATGAAACTGTGGGATTACAAAGCATGCCAATTCTCTGCACCAAGTCTGTACACAGTAGGTGCTTAATCAATATTTGTTGAATGCATGAAAAATGTAGTTTCTCTCTTTTCACTTATATGCCATTATTTTATATTTTATGACTGATCTTAATCCCCATCCTTTCCTACCCCCTATGCCAACCAAAAGCAAGTAGCATGGATAAAGGAGAAAATATAGATACCTAAAAGGAGAGAGATACTATAGGCAGGAGAGATTAGGAACAAGGCGAAGTAAGAAAGGAAGAGGAATATTTAGGAGGGGAACATCTGAAATGAAAGTAGGGAAGAGGTACAAAGATTCTAATATGTTAAGATTAGATTAAAACCATTACTCTTTCTTTTCCTGGAATTTTTGACATAAGAGAAGTGGGGAGGGCAAGGGAAGCTGTTAGGATTCTTTATATGCATTACCTCTTTTAGTGCTCACACTCCTTCTATTAGACATTTAATAGAAGAAGGCAGGAAAGCTCAGAGAGGTGGAGTACCTTGCTCAAGGTCACACAGCTAATAAATAACAAAGCCTAACATGGAACCTGAATGTGTCTGACTCTCACTTTGTCCATTTAGAAGAGTAGGCTGTCCACATCACTGATGGCGTATCCTTCCCTTCGGAACTCTGGGGCCCTCGAGTGTCCCTTCTCTTTGGGATGCAGAAGACAAAGTGGGTAACTAATAACTAAGAAAAAAAAGGAACTTAGCCCCCAGTTAGGTGTAAAATGCTGTACTTTGAAGAGTGGTTTCTTAACGTTTGCACACATATATACACAAATTTCTGTTTTCTTTCATCAGGAGGAAAATAAACTGAACTGATTTTCCCTGGCTCTTGGTTCATCTTTTCTATTATTAGATACATGTCTTGGACTCCTGTGTACATAGGTCCAGCAAACAAGTTGTTAATTCCTCATCGCAGCACTATTTTCCACCATGGTTTGGGCCTGGCACACAGAACTATGCTTATGGACTTTTGCAAAACCAGCACAACACAGCCCAACAGACATGCTGAGGAATAAACTCCCCACCGCCGTTTGCCTTTCTTAAAAGCTCTGTGACACCAGTTAATAGATTCCAGCAGTTCAGATGCTTACTGACATCTAAATAACTTAGCCTTACTCTCTGGTTTTCTACATCTAGATTTCCCCTCCCTTTGGGGAATGCGATTAAAAACAAGAGTCCTGCTCAGAGCAAGCAACTGTCTTGTCTTTGATTTATGCTATTACTGTAACTGTGATCCTTGAGAGAAATTCCATCGCTACCACAATGAGGGTGAAGATTCAGTTAACTAATAAATCCTTCAGGAGTGTGCTCTGATGCTGTTGAACTTTTCATTAAACAATGATGTACAAGAAAGGAAGAAAGATTTTTAAACAACATGATACAGACACACATCCGCTATGGAATTAGTCAAGGCCTAGAAATATCATGTGTAAGAGAACAAAGTTTATTTATAATCAATAATTTCTCCTGAAAATACTAGATAACTTAGCCTTTCTTCATTCCTGGGCCTATCTTTGTAAAGGGAAGGGAGAGAACCAAAACCTATCTGTGATTCAATCAGAAAATGCAAATGAGGTCAAGTTTCTTACAGGCTTGTGAGATTTCCCTAGAGAAATTTCCACAGCGTCTCAGCAGCTGCCTGCGCCCTTCTGAGGCTGGGGCTTGTCTGTGGAGTGAAAGCAACACAGTGCTGGCTCCCTCCTTCTTCCCTTGGACCTCTGGCTGGCTGGGCACTCGAATTCCAGTAAGGGGCTTCCTAGGGCTTTGGGAATATCATCCCAAGACTGAGGTCAAACTCACATATGTGCGTGCACACATGTGTATGCACACATGCACAAGTGAGCGTGCGCGCGCACACACACACACACACATACACAATGCCTTTTCATGGGTAATGCTCAAGGCCTGCCTCTCTGCTCTGTCTCAGAGTGAGGACCTTGCATCCCAAACCAGGAAGGAAGGAGGCTCTTAAGGTAAAGCCTCACAGGGAGAAGGGATCCTGGAGGTGCCCTGCCAGCTTCTGGGACCAGTGACTCCACCCCTGTGAGGGCCTCAGGGTAACCTGGAAGGAAATTTCTCTCACACAACCCCTCCCCTTCGTGACAACCTAAACTAAAAGTGTGCATGTGTATGCATTTCACCTAGCCGTGTCCTCCCTTGGGCCACAGAACTCTGACTCCATCCTGCTATCTTGTGATTGGGAAACTAGTAGTTTGGGACAAGCTGACAAGTGATGCTGCAAGTCAAGACACTCCCCTCTGCGTTTATAGGGTTTCTCTCTGCTCAGCACAGGTTCTAGCATGTGTTTTGAAAGTCGACTTTTTTTCCTTCTCAGAGAAAGGTAAACACCGCCAATCAAAACTATAAGGCCTTAGGTTTTAAAAGACTAGACAAGGAGTTGAGAAAAGCAGGGAAGGGCCAGAGCCCCCCAGCTCTCAGTATGCTGGAGGTCTCATAGAAAATGAGCCCTTGACTACACATGTCACATGTGTGAGAGGACTGGTGAGAACTACACCTGCATTGCGTGAAGGGGGTTTAAGATTTGAGGTTGAAAAGTTATATTCTCTTCCCTGTAAAACTTTTAAAAATTATTTTAAAGCTAAATGTTACCCTTTTGGCCTGTAGCTTTCACATTGAGAATGAGGACAGAGGGTGAGGTGGAGGGGGCAGGTGTATGGGTCTTACAGGAAACTTGGAGGAAAACAACACAGATTTCCCCTAAGCTGTGAAAACTGCAGATCTGGAGGTCCCAATTTACGTGTCAGTCGGCCTAGTCTCGGTTTTTCATTACCGAGCTCCCCTCCACCACATGTCTCTCACAGTGCGGTGGCAGACTACAGACATGAGAACTACTTGGGACACTTGTTAAAATGTAAATTCCTGGGTCTCACACTGAATGATGCTGGGTGTGGGTTTGGGGGATCGATAAAGGAGATAGCTGATCTCTAATCCACACACCCACCCTAGCCCACCCCATCTCTTCTACTCTACCATTCTAGACTCCCTAGTGAGGAAAACCACCAAGAACTGCAGTTACTCTACTGCCAGAGTACACCTCACCTCTGCCAGGTGTCACCAATTATCTAGATGTCCCACCTCAGGGCCTAGAGCCATAGCCAAGACTGGCTCCTAAGAGAGAATCCAGAAGCAGGTCAGCTGGCTGCAAAAGGGACCTCTCCTCCACTTAAGATGACTTCAGCACCTTCAACCTCTCTGACCACTTCCAGCTTGCCATCTCTTCTCGCTCTCTGCTCCATGCTGCCTGCCCATCTCCTCCAGGCTGACTCTTGCCTTGCTCCTCTGGTCATCGTGACACTTTCTGCCTCAATTGGCTGTTTGGATCTGGGGCTCCTAGACTCTATTTCACACTGGGCCCACTCCATATGCTGCCCATGTCCCAGTGCTGGTGGTCCCTGAAGCTCTCAACCCTCCAGAAGGAGGGACTCACATTAAAAGGGTAGCCTTTTATTCTTCCTCTCACCATCAAAGGGGCCCAGAGTCTTCAAAATGATTGGTAACACCACATTGACCCCCTGCCCCTGAATAATTACTCCCTCCTCTATACATGTCTTCTGTGATTTCACAACATATTCTAATTATTTGTACCTGTCTCTCCTCCCTTCCTAGGCTGTAAGCTCTATGGTGCAAGCACTATGTCTTACTCATCTTTACATCCTTGGCAACTAGTGTGGGGCCTCAATGACACTGATAACAAACATTCATGGAGTACTTATTCTTTGGCAGTCACTGTACTAGGTACTTTCAGGCAGTATGCCTCTTTCTCCTTGCAATAACTCTGTATGAACGACCCTTTTATTAACTCTATTTGAATGAATGAGGCCAGTGAGGCCAACGAGTTTAGGTAACTTGACCAAAATCATACAGCTATTAAGTCCAGGAATGGAATCTGAGCAGTCTGACTCCCAGGTCCCATACTGAGAGCTTGCTCATTCAAAGTTTGCACGAATAAATTAAGGAAATATGAACAAATGAATGACTGAAAGTATCCATAGGAGCACCGCATTTTGTAGCTAAAAAGAACCTAGAAACCATTTAGTCCAAACCCTGACTTTATTATTGCAGAAACCGGGTCAGAGCAGTGACACGAAGTATCTGAGGAAAAGCAATGTGGTGGTTGGGGGCCCCACCTGTGAAAGAGATGGCTTGGGTCACGATACAGTTCCATCACCTGCTCGCTGTGTGAGCTTGGGCTAGTCCCATAGCTTCTTTGTTTCTCAATTTTTTCATCTATAAAATGGGAGTAATAATACTAGAATTTATCTCATTGTTTTGTTGTGAAGATTAAATGAGATAATATAAATTTCTTAGAAAAGTGCCTGGTATATATGAATGTTCTTGAAAAGCTAGCTATTGTCATTATAGTAGAATCATAGCACTCAGGGTTGACAATAGTCTTAGAAGTCACGGATCCAACTCTTATTTTATCAGTTTCATATTTGCCTCCACAACTAGAATTGCTAGAATTGGACCATTTAAAAGAAGTGTGGTGATCTCTTAGTTGAATGCCCACTTTTTACAAATGAAGATGCTGTAGCCCACCTTATCAGAGCAGAGATAGAAGCAAACCTTGGTTTCCTGACTCAGGCCACACCACTATACACCCATCTGTCAGCCCATTCCCCACCACCCTCTTGTCCCAGGCTTCTCAGCTCAGGAACAGAGAGTCCAAATGTTCATGACACAAGTTTATTAGAAACACTCCATGCTCAAATTCATGGCAAGCTAGTCCATCCAGATCAAGTTCTTTCATATGACAGGTAGATAGAATTACAGAATCACATTGCAACTGGGGATTTGTGAGTTACACACTAGTAAAGGCAGAACTTCCCACCATGAGGTTGACTGGTGAGTGAGTCAGCATTCACGTTGCAGACTACCCAAGGATACATACACTAGCCAGCACTCAGCAATTAACACCCACCCTCCCTGGTGACATCTAGCATTAATGGTTCTTTATCCCCACGAACATTAGATGGCTTTGAAAATGCTGGTGCCCTGGCCTCAGCTCACACCAGCTATAACAGAATCTCTAGGGATGGGGCCAGGCATCGGCATTTTTTAAAAAACCTCCAGATAATTCTAATGTGCACTGAGTCAATTATAAGGCAAGAGTAAAGTCCTCTACCCATAATATCCTAGGCCAGTGGTTCTCAGAGTGTGTCCCCTGGGAACTTGCTTGAGATCCTAATTCTACATTAGGTACCCTCTGTCATTTTCTCTCAAAGCACTCTGCTGTTAGTTTTTCATAACACTCAACAAGATGTGAAATTATCCATTTATTCATTTAATGTCCTCTGCCCACTCCTCTCTACTCTAGATGGTAGGCTTTACAACTGGGGGTTCTGACCACGTCTGTTGTGTTACTCAGAGCACCTGGCACACAGGGCAGACTCAACCGATATAGATTCAATGAGTGAATGAATGAATAAGTGTTAGGTATGCATAGGCAAGACAGATGTATTATTGACATTTTCATTTTTCAGAAGTCACTGCCGTGGCCTTATAAAGATAGAACACAAGCATAGGTAATACATGCTTTATCTGCCCCTGCCCCGCCACCACCCCCCCCCCCCGCCCCGCAGAAATAATAAAAATCAAGTTTAACTCAATGAAGCAGGTAACTAGGACTTTTTAGACAATGACTAAGAAAGGCGAAAGACAAAAGAAAAAAGAATAAATACTGCCCTCCCTACCCCCGCCCCCGGCAAATCAATGTAATAACTTTGCCTGAAACACTACCACCTCTTTAGGACAGGCCCCTAAATATTCATTAAAGGTAGCTTGGGGGTGGCCAGCATATCAATAAACCCTTCATGAGAAAGAAAAACATGAGTTAGTAGGTAATGAAGTGTTATTTCCAACATGAAGATTTGTTGAATGTTACATATATATGTGCTGGTCAGATCAGCTGTCCTGACTGAGGTTTAAGGGACAGGCAAGGAAGAGATCCAGAAAGGGAGAGCACACAATGTTTTGGCATCATCAGGAGGGCCTACATGTACAGAGGAGGAAGAGTTCTGGGACTGAGAAACATTCTTGACTCAGCTAGGCTTTTGGGAGTTAACGCAGTCAACCTCTCTCTCTAGTTCTGAATGAAGAACGGGCCTAATCCATGAAGTCAAGACAAAATTTGTTCCTGGACATGATTTGGGCGTTCAAATGAGGAGAAACAATTATCTCTGTGAGTTTCAAATACTGTTTTGTTGACAGAAGCCAACAGGTTCTTTTCATAGATCTCTTCCCTCCTAAAAGGAATTCTCAAGAGCCAGCAACTGGGGTATTACACTGAATAGTAATGTCTATGGTTCAAAACTCAGTGTGCTAGTTAGTGGCCATATACTGTAGTGATTAAAGCAGACCAGCTGGAGTTGAATCTCAGCTTCTGCTATTTAATAGTTGTGTAACTTTGGACAAATTACTTAACTTCCCTTTGCCTTTGTTTCCCCCTTAGTAAAATTGGGCTAATAATAATAATATCTCATTTATACAATTATTGCTGTGAAGATAAAAATGAGGTAATTTATATGAAGTTTCAAACAGTGCCTGACACATAAGAAAGGCTAGAGAAGTGTTAGCAATCATTAAAAACCAAACCCAATCTCAAACCCACACAATCCGTTGTTAGATTTACTTGTTTATCCCAAAGACACCTAAAATGAACTGCAACTCTGCTAAGGGACAGCACAGCAGCTGGCCAAAAACAAAATAATGATATTTATAAAAAAGGGCACAGAGGTGACTACGGTGGTGGAGTATAAAACATTATCAATAAAGAAGGTGCAAACAGGGTAAAGTAAGACTGTGTAGAGGGGAACCTCTGGAGTCATCTAGGGCCTATACCTGAGGATTAGCTCAAGTGATTGGAGCATCACCGTGAGGAGCAAAGAGTTTCTAATTGGAATTAGAAACACTTCATGCTGGAGCTCAAATTTGTGGCAAGCTAGTCCATCAAGATCAAGTTCTCTCATATGACAGGTGGGTGGTACTGACTTCCCTCCTGTGCCACAGTAACAGGGATATCTGGGTGGCCTTCTAAATTTCTGTGCCATTGTTACCAAGTAGAACTAGAAGAAAGCATAGTGGAGCCACACCCATCAATGTTTCTAGTACATGCCTAGGTACTTCTGCATCTGCACAATACATACACAGAGAGGCATTAATGCAATAATTGTACAGGACAGTCAGGGATGACAGTGGTAAAAATGATGTAACTCTTCTGTGGAAGTCACTGGGACATTGGTAAGTATGTTCACTATCTATGAGAGACCAGAATCTGGACTATGGCAGAACTATTGTAGCGTCTCATTCAGGAAGTTTGTTTCAATCACTGAGGTTTCATAGGGGGGTTGATTCAAGGTGGCCTCATTTATAAGTCCCAAGGCCAAGAGTGGAGGCATTATAGTGAAATATTGGCATAATCCACAGTCAGCTCCAAGTAGGTCTGCTTCCCTATCTTATATCTACATCCTCAAAGTGTGTGCTGCTGCTGTCTCCTTAGCGCAAAGCAGGGCAAGGAAGAAAGGACGGCACGCCAGGAACCTGACTTTCCTACAACTTCCTCATCTGTAAAAATATGGAAATTAGATGAGCTAATTTCTAAGGCCTTCCACTTCTAAAATTTAAATCTAAGATGATCTTTGATATGCATAATTTAGATAGAACTTACATGATTTTGGGGAAGAACAAACAGCTGTCACACGGGATAACATGAGGAATCTCCCTGATGAAAAAGTATCCCCCTCTCTCCTTATCACAATTTCTGACCCTTTACCATTATAAATATATTACTTTGGATTTCAAAGACTTTAAATTCTTAAGAGTCTTCTATTAAAAGCCAGGTAACTGAAAACAATTGAAGCCTTCACTAGTTCACACCTTAAAGTCAGGGCCAATTGGTCAGCTTGCTTTACAAATATGACTAAGAGAAAGGCCCCATGGGAATGGAACACTGGATGGGATGGGGTGGATCATGTTTTACCTGAGAGTGGGTACCATGTTTCATTCATAGCCCTAAGTCCTGTTTTTATACAGATATTATCACATGTTTGGTATATTTTAATGTTTTTGTTTTTGTGAGGAAGGAAGGAAGGGAGGAAAGGAGGGAGAGAAAGAGGAGGGAGGGAGGGAGGGAGGAAGGAAGGAAAGAAGAAAGGAAGGTCTAAAAAAAGAAAATATTCTTGAGAGTACCTCCCGTATCTGACCTGGTCAGTAAGTATGTACCCAAGGGAACTTTCCAACTTGGGTCCAAGGTACTAAAAACAGCCCCTACTCTTGAAGGGCAATCTCCAGCTTCCCGCGGATTTATCTTTGCTCTGAGAGGGCGCTGGGCTGTCACTGAGGACTATTCAGGGACTCTAGCAAACCAGCTGCTGCTATGCTGAGCCCTGCACCAGTTCTAGGTGCTACACTTTTTTTAAGCACTTGATTTAAATGAAGAAAGAAATTGGCTTATATTTTTAGCAGCTCCTGCTACTAAAACTCATTTGACAAAAGTGCCAAAGGGACAGTTAAGTCTGAGTATGATTTTTTTTTTTTCCCATGGAGGAGGAGGAGGGTATAATTTATCTGAAAATGACTGGTACTTTCCTGGCCTGGGGACATTATTCTACCTGCACTCGAGCTCGTTTGCGTGTTCGCACTCTCACTCACTCTCTCATTCTTTTAAAGACATACTTTTTTTAAAAAAAAATTCCCATCAAATTTCAAACTTAAGATACCTGTCTTTAGCTTCAGTTCCCAAGCCCTAACACAACCACAGAAAGTAAATGTGTACAACCTCAGTTCAGAAATTCTACAACTTTCAATTATATTTCAGAATTAAAGGCATCTAACTAGGTAGACCAACACCCTCTCCCTCCCCCACCTTTGATACAGATACAACATCAAGTACCTGGCACAAACATAACATTAAGCTGATTGGAAAATATTAATATTGTGTTTACATATACTGAGTACCACCTTAAGTATATGATTTCAGAGTGCCCCACATCCCCTCTTTCCAAATGTTTCTGTTATTGACATTCCTTAATATCTCAGATCCCCTCCATTACAGCTATGGAGAGAATTACCAGAATGAAGAAACCTCTTTTTTCTTTGTTTTTGAGGGTTAAGGAATTAGTCAATTAGAAGCCTCTGCTAAAATGCATATTACTTATGAAAGTAAAATTTTAACCCAGCAATACTGTGACCTAAGTGACTTCAAAATATGAGTTAACTTGTAGAAATGGAGCCTGGGAGTTTTGAAGGGTTTAGGGCTGGTAAGAAAATGGCTGGTGTACATAAAATCCAAAATGAAATCGTATGTTCATTTGTTATTTGGAAGCTTTTCCCTAGAAATGCAAAATTACGAAGAGTGGTTGTATTTTCAGAGGACAGTCTGAAAACATAGTTATGTATTAACCATAATATACTTGAAGTATAATCCTAAAGGTAGCCCCAAACCACCTTCATGGCAAAGCTTCCATAAGAAAGTGTGTTCAGGAACCAGTATGGGGGCCAATATTTCATCTTCCTGCTGCAGTGATGTTGGGATGTAGACTGCCTCCCGGGAGACAGCGGGACTTTGAAGGAATTGAGGCGGGGGAGGAGCTGCCTGTGTTGGTCCCTGAGAACAGTCCAGTTTCACCTGTGGGCATCTGCTTCCCAGAACCCTAGGGGTTACTGACTGCTCCTTATTATTGTTGCTTCCCATTAGGATTCTTGAATTCTCCTTTATAGCAGTTAGTACCATGACAGCAGTTAGAAAACTGTATTGTAGTTACTGTTTTATAAACAGCAGATACAACATCTCATTCATGGTGCAGTGGACAGCATGTATTAAGTGCTCAATGGGAACTGGATGGAGCAAGAAAGATGTGTATGCATTTCAGAAACAAACTAGTACTGACTATGTGGGGCATTTCATTGTAGAGGGTCACTAAGGATGAAGAACAGGAAATGCCGGGAGTGGTGGGGAAAGGAGAACAGGCTGAAGAGGCTTCCTGAGGAAGGTATGAAGGAAGAGATGGGAAGGGAGCTAAGAGTAGAGCAGACACAGTTGAAGAGGAGTTGTGGCAAGTATGAGGAACGGGCAGAGCTGCTGGTGAGATTCACTTCCCCTACTTACCCTCCTCACAGCCTGTGGCAGGAAGGTTAAGAGAGGGAATTATGTGAGGAAGGCAGTCCTGCTAATCTAGTGATCAGTTCCAGGTAGAGGAAGGCTTAACTTGGGGCCCAGAGACCATTAAGAGGCTCCCAGAAGGGAAGAGAGTCTAAGAAGAGGACAATGGGAGGGGAGGCAGAAACACTCGGGTGACTGTCAAATCTGGACTCAGCCACAGTGAGAAGGTCTATTCACTTCTGGCACCTCCAAACAGCTAATGACTGAGGTACACTGGACATGGAGTGGACCATACCCTTCCCATGCCCTGAAGGGCAAATGGTTGCACCCCTACCCTGGTTCAGACCCGCAGGGAATGTGAAAGCTGCTGGGAGGCACTGGGCAGAATCCATTCAGGATAATTTTTATAACCTTACAAAGAAAGTAGTAAAAGCCAAGTCTTGATTAATAGCTTCTCCAAGGACTACCACTTTACATGTTTCTTCCCTCCCTTCCTGATTCCCACTGATTTTGATTCTCTCTCATGTTCAGATGTCTTGCCACCAGTAGCTCCTCTGCTCTCTCTCAAACCTGTGCAAAGGTGCAGACCTCATTTGCATTCCCTATGGTCTCAGGGCAACTCATTTACTTTCATCTTGCGATTTCCAAAGAGTTACTCATTTACTTGGATCATTTAAGGATTTCCAGGCATCCTGCAAAGAAGACATCAGGAATCCTCCTTTCCACAAGACTTTCAGAAGATCTGAAAGCCCCACTCAGCAGAGGTGGTATGTCTCAGAGAGTGCAAGAACCCAGTTACACGCAGCATTTAGTAAGACTCTACCAGGGAGGAGCTGTCTTTCCTTTGGCCCAACCTGGCTCGGGCCTCACCTGTGCTTACCTGGATTACTGCCAGTCTGGGGATAGGATATGCCCCAGGGAGTTTTGTAGCAGGAAGTGTTACTCTCCCTAGGCATTTATTTATACCATAGGGCTAATGGAATTCAGTGGGTTGCTGCTCCCTGGGGCACTGGCCCGTTAAACTCTATCTCCCACTACAGTGGAAGATGCTGTCCCCAGTTACTGCATCAGTGATAAGGGAGCCCTGGGGGTGACAGACAGGCTTTTCAGGACCTTCAAGGTCACACCCCAGAGATACTAACTTCTATCTCCTGGTGTGCCCAATTCTGATAAAAAATAGTGGCCTGTTCATGTCTCTAGATTGAGTTCTAGTCCCATGGGAACCCTGCTTTGACTAGGGAGAAACCACACATCTGGAGGCTTCCACCTCTGACTCCTTCTAGAGTCACCCATTCCTGAATCAGCATGAGCTTGCTAGGACAGCACATGGAAAGAGCCTGTCAGTTCTTCCAAGAGCATTTGTAATTTTATGAAGCAATCAACTGAAAGGGCAGGGCCTAAACACTCGAGATTCCTGCAGGGTGATGGGTGAGATCTCACAGAACACCAGAAAACTCCTGAAGGAAAGGTCAGTGGTACCGACGAACTCTTGTTTCTGTTCATTCATGAACTGATCTATCTATTAATTCATTCAGAAAACATGTACTTTTCATTTACACCATAAGACAATGATCATGTTGTCTTGTTAGTAGTTAACATCTCCATACTGTATAGCAGGCTCTGCAAGGCTGGGGCCTAAGCCTTACTCAGTTTAGCACTGTGTCTAGCATATAGTGCTGTTGAATAACAGTTTATGAATAAATGAATGAATGAATGAACAAATGAACCAACAAAAAAAATGAAAAGATATCCCACTGAGCACATGACTGTATGTTAGAACTCAGTGAAAGGTAAGGAATCACATCTGTCTTGGACTTCTGCAGAAATTATCTACTTTCATCAATATCTTCATATATTCATAAAATGGCATTTTTGTCTTTATTGTTTAACTTTCTATAATTATAAATGTAGTATATATTTGCATTAAAATGGAAGGAATAGTTGTTTATTTAGAAAATCTAGAAAAGATAGATTGTCTTAAGGACAAAACCAATCGTCCATAATCTCACCAACACTGTTAACAGGAAAATTTCATTCTAGTCTTTTTTTCTGTGTATACAAATTTACAAAGTTGGAATCATGCTGTATTTACAGTTTTAGATCTTGATTTTTTCCACTTACATTATATCATGAGCATTTTACCACATCATTAAATATTCTTTGAAATGTTATACTTAATGGCTACATAATATTACATTATAGCTCTTCAATTCTTAACTAATGCAGATTTATTATCCTTAATAACTCCCTGAGTCACTGCACAATCAAAATTGTTCCCAGGCTTCTGTAACCATTGTAGTGGCTGATGCTGACTGAAAACCTTCACAAAATGACAAATAAATACTTTCAGGCAAGTAAAGCCGTTGCAAGTATGACTGAATCTAATCTTCAGCCTTTCCCTCCGCAAAGTTACTAATTCATACAAGCATACTAATACCGTTGGAATGTTTCTTCTCTTCCAGTTGGAAGCTCCAGGGTACACAAGAAAACAGGCACGGAGTGTAATGAGAAACACATGGCAAGAAGCTAGTGGATTCACCAAACACTTGAGATTTATTTGGGCATGCGGGATCACACCTCAATTTAGGAACAGAAATGTTTTAGTTCTTTATAGCAAAGTGATTTTGCTAAAAAAATTTATCCTAAGTCATCAAGAAGAGAAACAATAATGAAAAATAGACACACGGTCTCATGCTTGCATTATCCGTGCAGAGACTAGGAATACCGGTGAGGTTATGACCACAGAGGAGGTGATGAAGGAACTTTGCCAGACTGAGAAACATTAAGCGTGTCCTGGCCTCTCTTCTATTGATAACTGGTTTCCAAGTGTTGCCACATTCCCTTTCACTCTTTGGGTCCCGTCCTACCCCAATCCAGCCTTCTTTGCCTTGAAGCTGGAGCGTTTGATACAGTGAATTTGAAACTCTAATTTAGGAAGGTTTTCCATGAAAAACTCAGACCAAAGACAAGGAAAGATGGCATGTTCTGCAGGACAGAATACCCTCAGCACTCAGTGGCTGCACCTGTGTACACTGGTTCCCTCCCCATGACATATCAGCTTGAGGGTTGATACTATTTCCTAATAGTACAGGTCATGCAGAAGATCTTTCCCTCAAAGCTGGCCTGGGTGCCCACTAGCTAGTGCACTAGTCTTCCTCAGAGGGTGAGGCTGAGGAAGTCCTCAAATTCCTACAGCTGAGTCATCTAGAACAGTGGTCCTCAACATTTTTGGAACTAGGGACTGGTGCTCCTATGAGAATCTAATGCTTGATGACCTGAGGTGGAGCTGAGGCAGTGATACTGGCACTGGGGAATGGCTGCAAATACAGGTGAAGCTTTGCTCACTCGCCCACCACTCATCTGCTGAGTAGCCCGGTTCCTAACAGGCCAATGACTGGTACCGATCCACAGGGTTGGGAACCCCTGTTCTAGAAGCCAAAAACATATCTGATAATATTTAAACACAAAATTCTGGATCCATGCATTTACCTCCACCTCATTTAAGTATTTTGGGGTGAAGGAGATAATCGTTCCTCCAGATGAATCTTTCTCAAGCACCTTTTCATTATATCATTTCATGACCTCTGAACTTAAAACTATTCTGACGACCTACTAGAATGCATCTTAGTTTCCATGTCTTGCCACATTGGTGTGTTGCAATCATTGTGAGGATGTTTTAAGAAACATGTGTGACTGATTAATACTTTTTAAATAAGCTGAGTAGAGTCCAAGGTTATCCCTATAAAATGTCTCTTTGGTTGGGAAAAAGGTGAAATTCAGCTAATGTGGCAGGACGCACACAAAACCCACAGGTTTGTATTTGCAGAGCTATCGTTACTGTCATAGCACCTTTGTTAAGTTTTGTGAAAACTATTCTCTAACAAAAATATTTGTGTTATGGCAGATGGCCCAATATCTATTACATTCTACTTCCAGAGGAAAAAGACCTGAGCTAGGCACATGGTCACCTAAACTAAAGATGATATTTCCCAGCCTTCCTTGCCGCTAGGTGTGACCATATGACTAAGTGCTAGCAAAGAGAACATAACCATGAATGAAGCATACAACTTTTTCAGGTGGGGCCCTAGAACTGGCATGACAACTCCCCCTTATATGCCAGGGACTTTCCTGGTTTTACCATTGAAAACCTCATGTCCTGGAAAATCATCTAGTTCTGGGCAAAAAATTAAATGTTTGTTGACTCTCTCCCTACTACCCCTTTCTTCAGCCCATCTCCTGGAATATGGATGAGGTGGTGAACCATCTTGGCAGGAATGGCAGAAGGAGCTTGGATCCATGCCAACTTCATGCAGCACAGCTGCCACACTAGCTTCCGACTTTCATGTGAAAGCTAAATCAACTTTGTTTTCTTGTTAAAGGCCTCTTCTACTTTCTTTCCAGCTAACCTAACCCACCAAGCTCCATCTCTTGTATCATTTTTGGCTATGATGACTTTGTCCTTTTCTGGAATCTGGCAACACCTACCTTGACCATGCATTTGATATTTAATCACAGGCTTCTTTGTAGTCATTTATCTTATTACATGTTTAAATTTTTTGTCTTGGAAAGAGGCAGTGTGGCTGAGAGAATATGGTTTAGGGATTAGAAGATCTATGTTCAAGTTTGAGTTCCAGTACTTGCTATGTGGGTGATCTTAAGTGACATTTTCCTCATTTATAAGGTGGCAGTGATTATAATCCCTCCTCTGCTGATTCCACTGTGTTGTTGTAAGATTAGCACTATGAGAATACTTCATCAACCATCAGGTGCCATAACTATGTTAACTGTTCTTGAGAATTGGTTCTCTCTCTAATATTCACTAGATATTCCTAGCAGGCTTACTACTGTGCCATGGACATGATGAGTAACAGCTCCATGCATCCTTGTAGAATGAAAAAGGTATGAAGGAAAAAAGGTAAAAATAACAGTTCCTTCAGTGTTATGAAATCATGAAGAATAAGGCTCTTCCTGGACATCCACTCCTTCAAATGCAAAAAAGGCACAAAATATTGGGCATATATCAAACTGAAGCCTCAGATACAAATTTTCACTCATGACTGGTTTAAGAGCCTCGTTACTAATTAATTCATGGCAATAAAGTCTAAGTCAAAATACTAGAAATACGGGTTAGCTTCTATGAGCAGTGGTACCTCCCTTCTCAGTCTTAACGCTGTGTGTTCTGTACCTCAACATGAACATGAAGAAACATCAGAAAGGATCCAGACACATTTATAAATATCAGGAAAGAAATGGCTTCTACTTAGTAAGGTGCTAAGAGAGTTGCTATTTTTAGGTGCTCTGTCACTTAGTGGATTACTAAGGTGATGCCATTAGGTTTAAGACTACCTGTTAATGGAAAGATAAAAGTGAGTAATTCAGGGAGGCCACTTAAGCAAACACCAACTGAATGATAAAAATCACTTTGAAACCCATGGCGAAAGAATAGAGATGCTGCTTTACCCAACAGTGCAGACAATGGACCCGATCCCATTACAGATGCAGAGCTCCTGCTCATTCGTTGAAAAAGCGTCATTTCGGTCACACCAAAGAGTGGCAGAGCTTCCCAGACTTAACTGCTGCTCACCAAGGCTATGAGCTAGCCCAACGCCAGAAGTTCTCCTTCTTGTTCACCTTTTCCCGCCTCATACCTTACATTGATATATTTTCCCTCAGGACCCTTACCCTAGCAGGATTTTTTTCTCCCCAAAGAACTATCTCTGTACTCAAAACAGGAGCCAACAAACTCAATGTTACTGAGCTATGGATGACAGATAGTTATTTTCCCTAGAAATATTTAGAATTTCAAGGGGACTAGAGGTCTTAAACTCAGAAAATGGACTTTATATTGTGGAGCTCAAGTGTATCCATATGGCCAGGGTGGGCGTGGCATCATAAGGGGAGGTGGCTTTGGAAGGAGAGAGGACCCCAGTCTCTTCAGAATAAAATCATTTGGCCACTGTCTTCACTGCCTTTCCACAAATAAGGACCAGAACATTGCATACAAATTGCTCTGATCAAATCAAGGAACCCTAAAGGAGATCAGGCTTGGTTTAAAAGCTATTGGGCTATGAGTTAATAAGAATTTTAATAAAAATGGAAAGTATAGCCCTGGGCTGTGGTACACTATCTCTCCGGGTTGCTGGTGTTCTATCAGTCAATCATATAATCTTTCTGATGTTTGTAAAGTGGAGAGGGTAAGCGAAAACTCTGTGGGCCAAAAAAGGTATCAAAAACAGAATCAGCAGAAAGACCAGCGGCTCTGTGATTAGTCCTCTAGGGTCCTGAGACATACCTGAAAGTAAAGTCTTCCCCACAAGATACCAGTAACAACAACCTGTGCCCAACACACTTCACATAACAAAACAATTTCTATACACATTTAATTGTCATGACAACCTGCAATTCTAATTTATTATCATTCCTATTTCACAGATGAGGAGCCTGAGGGTCAGAGAGGTGCCTGTAAGGGAAAACTGATCTCAGGTCTTCGGATTTCTACCTCCTTTCACAAATTCCTCAGCAGCTTAATAACTATGATGCTCTGTTTCCGTTTACTGTCCTCAGACACAACCTAGAAGATAGCTGGTCTGTGTCATTTGATTCACCTCCAAAGGTAGGAAAAATTATTAACCCTTTTTTACCTCCGAAAATTAGCAATGAGATGAAAAGGTACTACTGTTTTAAAAGCAAACAACCTTCCCGTTATTTATCTGTTTTGTCTAAAGGACTGTCAAGCTCTGTGGTTTTTAAGGGATGGCTCAATTCCTAGGGTGTTGCCCAATCAGTTATTTACTCCATTATACTGACCTCTCTTAATATATCTATCGATGGATATACTTTTGATAGTTAAACTTTGCTCATAACAGTTGATAGGTAACCGACTGGTTTAAAAGATTTTTTTTTTTTAAATAAATGGCATTCAGGTGAAAATACAGTTGATATGTTGTGATGTTTAGCCAGAATATGCTGGTATAAATGCTAGCCCATGCAAAAGGCACATTCCTGGACAGAACTACCATGTGGCTTGAAATGTCACTTAAAAATCAATGCTGGCCCGTTTTGCTTTATATACTGACTAAGAGAGGAAGCAAAACAGAAACTTCACTCTTGCTCTTGATTTTTCTCACACTGATAATGACAGAGGAGAAGAGACTTGAAAGGTTACACTGGTTGTCCTTGAATCTTTCTGACCATTTTTTCTTTGTCAGCAGGAAAGCTGGGAATCTTTCCATACTCCACCCTCTTTATCACAGCTCCTGTTCATCAGTCACTAAGCCCTCAAGAGTTATGCTGCTAAAGATTCCCCAATCAGTCTCTACCTCTACCCTCTCATCTTCATTGTCCTAGGTCAGGTCCTCCATGTCTCTTACCTGGCCTACAACCCAAATCCCTGTGTATACTGCAGCCAGTGGGGCATCTGAGCAGGCAAATCTGACCAGGATCTCCTCTATTGAAAAATCCTTCGATGACTCCCTATGCAAGTACAAAAGCCTTACCTTGGCTTGTACAAAATTCTCTATAACCCCATCTTTTGCCTTTTCCCCAGGCTGCCTGAATGTGGACCAAGGCAATGAAAAGACATGGCAGGCTAAAGGCAGTTCTTGGGCCAGAGCCCAGCAAACTTATCTTCTCATCTTGATGTATTGTCACAAAAACCATTTCTTTCTTATTCATTTTCTAGACCATATTTCCTACTTTTTGGTCAATGCCTTATAATAGGGAAATTAAGTATTGGGAAAGAAAAATGAAGCCTATTTGAGGCAATTCCAGATATGGAATGAAGCTTGGCTAATACCAGCTCATCCACAGGTGGGGCTCTCATAATTATGCAGCAATGAAGATGCTCATATATCAATCAATGGGCACTGCACGCTGCCAACCCAACCCTCCCTGCACACGTCAACATAGGCTTGGTAGCAGGTACTACAAGTTTAACATGTGAAAAACAAAAAGCCAGAGAATAGCGACCTCCTTCCCTGCCTTCCACGGGAGACTGTCTGGAGTGCAGAGATGTACCCACTCTAAATCGTGTCTTATGCTGCTGATACCATTTATTCCTCTAAAGAGCTAAGTAAAGACACAGTCTTCATTGTTTCCACTCGCTTTGAAATCACAAAGGGCCTCGCCAAATAAGTTAGCATCTGATTGTTTCTGCTTCTGATGCCAAAAACCTGGATATCTAGAAAACTTGGGAAGCAACTAGCTGTTCATTTTGTATGCCAGCATTTAGTATTGCGAAGGTACATCCTAAAACAAAGAGGGGCTGTCTCCCTCATCTTTGTGTCCTTGTTCCCTAACACAGGGGTTGGCAGAAAAAATGTCCATGAATGCTTGAGAAGGAGTCTTATAAACAAATAACCTAGCCAGGTACTATGAGGTGGAATACAGCTGACCCTCCACATCTTTTAAAGTTTGGCTACCCAGCTCCCCTCTGAATGAAGATTCTGTACTTACAGCCTATGTTGATCTTTGAGATCTGCTCGAGCTCTCATAGGCTGCAGGAGGACCTGGGTCCCCTACCCCACTGTCTTTTTTGACACCGTCCTCTCCCCATCACACTGCTCCTCTGGAAGCACACCCTACTGTCTGCTTAATCTACCAATGACCCTAGAAAACATGTACACCTGTTCAGGCCTGATCCTTACCCGCTGATTTCAGCCTGGCCTGGACTATAGCATCCTGGACTCTCATCCTGCTTTAACCACTGAACACAAGTGGACCACGGCAGGGCCTGGGTATGGAATTCTACCCAGGCTGCAACGGCACAGCACCAAGCATCTGGAACATAATGGAAAAGAAAAAAGCTCGCCAACTGTTTCTAAACATCCAGATGTCTGGCATAAAGTAAGGGTAATATTCTGGCGCCTGCGCCATCAACCGGGGTGTGCAATCCAAACAGAAAGGCAGCAGGTTTCTGGGCCCGGCCACTGGTACCTCATGCTGGCCATGGATGCAGAGACCTGTGTTCAAGGCTGCCACCTTGTCTCTGTGCAGGGTAAGAACTGATCTGAAGGCCACGTACCTAAAGTCTCCCCTTCTGGAAGTTTCCAAGAAACATGGGGTGGCGGGAGGGAAGGGGTATGGCAAGGAGGTTGGAAATGGCAGATACAGATACAATATCCTCACACTTGTAGGTGTCAAAATTTTGGCCAGGTCAAGATTCCCCTCTCTGCTTTCAGTTCCCAGGGAACACGATTTAACCAAAAGCACACTAAAAAAAACCTCAGTGTCTTCTGGTTCTAACTCAGTTCCCTCAGAACCTCTTCTTGCAAGAGGTCATTTGGATTTCTACCTGGTCATCCCTGAAAACCTTCATTCAACATATATTTATTAAGTGTTTATGTGTTAAGCATTGTCAGCATGGTATCTCCTGCCTTTAATGAACAAAATAACAATATGACTAAGCAATAATTATACTAATGATGATAATTTATAATGTGTGTTGACCCTTTATGTGCCTCACTGAATAACCTCTTTATTTGTATTTTTCATTTGCTTTATCAAATCACCCTAAAAATAAATATAATTATTATCTCCTTGGAAGCTCAGAGAGATTAAATAATTTGCCCAAAGCTACACAGCTTATAGATAGCAGAGCCCAAATTTGAATCTAGATCTATCTGAGTTTGGAGACCATACACTTAACCACTGTATTATGTCATCACACCTCTGCATGGTTCATGTGGCAGACAGGACCCTGGGTCTATACAGTGACTTCACACCTCTGGGGAGCATCACTTATGATATTTTATGAGACTGGCACCTGCAAGAAAATAGTGCTGCAGGAGACGAGGTAAATGATGTCCCCTCACCACCCCTGCATTCTCCCAGAGCTGTGAGACAAGAAGGTCCTATCATGGGCTCACTTAGAGGCACCCGAAGTACAGGAGGAAAAAAATCCTACACAGGGATGGGCTATGTATGTCTTTGTATCACCAGTGAAGTCCAGTATGGAGGTGGGCAGGAGGTGATTCTACATTTTTGCTGTTTGCCTAATAATGTTAACATATTTTTAAGGTAAACGGAGAAGGAGTATGTCCAGACTGGAAGAGGATGAACCAAGATTTAGGTTCTGTTCTGGTCAGCAGGCTGAGGCAGGGTTGGATAGGTGAGTGCTTCCACAGGGGCACCATCCAAGGGACATAAGCTGTGTGTGACCATAGGAAGAGGGCTCAATGTGTAGAGCTGAGATGGCTCCCAGTGGGTAGAAGGAGGCCTGGGTCTACAGCAGCAATTAGAACTGCTTCTTGGGTAACTGATGTTGCCAACTGCTGACTTAACATGAGGACCTTGGTTTCCACTGGCAGTGCTATTCTGGGGCAGTCCATTCCAGCCTAGGAGGGCCTGCTCATTGTGCAAAAGAAGGGGGTGACTGTTTCTGTGACTCACTGGCTCCAGGTGCCTTGTCCTCTCACCCAGAAGCCTTGGCATCTGTCTCAGAGAGCTCTGCGACATCCCTGGGGGAAACTGGGGTCTTGGTATGGGGCTGCATGAAGACAAAATCTCCTTTAGGCTGGATTTGGTTTGCCTGGCTGCAAAGTCAAGCTCTTTGCACTTAACCTAGAAGTCTCTGAACATTGGATCCAGAGCCCTGACATCTTGAATCTTATTCCAGATCTAAGCTGTAGTGGCTGGACCTTGAGAGTAAGTTCAGTACTATAGGCCTCAGGGTTCCCCTCAGGAAGAGAATCATGGAGGTAGATGTTTGCCAAGCTTGCTTGTCCTCTCCAGAAATGGCCCCTGCACATGTCCAGCCACTGCCAGACTACGGAGGAGAGAAGGGAAGGTGTGCAGGGTTAACCAGCACAACTTCTCATCCAGCCCCTTGCTATCTGCGTCCCAGGAATGGGTGGGCCTAGATTCTGGTCTGTGCTGAGTGGGGATGTGTTCATTATCTCCCAGAGCCTGCATCTGTGGCCCAGCAACCTGCCTGACAAAGCAAGCTGCCTGTTAGCACTGCGGTAACTACCCTTGAAGCCTGATCAGCTGGAGCCCAGCCGATGGTTTTCTGAAAGCTGTTACCCAAAAAAAGCAACACTGAGTTGGGTGTAGAGATAACTATCTCTGCGCTGTCACACCACAAGGGAGGGAGGGTGGCGATAACAGCGCCTTCTTCCTCGACAATAATACCTATGGAACCAGAGAAATTTGGGTATTGAAAGTAAAAACGTTCACTGCACTTACCAAATGTTGAGTGACTCTCCGTTAGTATTTTCAGCAGAGACCTTCAGGAAACAACTTTTTCTTGTTTTAGCCACCCAGCAGCTAACCCCATCTGCAGAAAGAACACTTGCCCAGAGACTCCACATATTCTGCGGTGGCTGTGAACTCTCTCAGGGGCCTCAGGCTTTGCAAGGTGCCCTCACAGACCTCTTGGGTTCGGAAACCCTGAGGAATGTAGGGTTGAGTGATTCTGTGCTACTAGAGAGAAGGAGGAAGCAAAGCCACAAGCTGGATGGCTCTATGGCAGCCGCCGCCACCAGAATCCAACCAGCGAGTCACCTGGCAGTGCCTACTGGTGATGGGTTTCTGTGTCTCTTCCTTTCTGTGTCTCTTTCTTGCTTTCTCTTTCTCTCTCCCTCTCATCCTTTCTTGGGAGTTGTAATATTCTGGAGAAGGAGGTACCTGTCTTTGCTTTTTCCATTACAAAGAAAAGGAAGATGAAAAATACCATTGAGAAATACCCCACTGTTATTCTGCAAGTCAGAAAAGAGGTCAAAGAATCTGTTTTTTCTGTCCCTTTGGGAGGGATTCTTTCTTCAGAAGGGGCTCGGGTTAGAAATGATAGGATCTTAATTTTAAGGCCAAGAGTGGATATTTTGGGACTAAACAGCCCCCCCCCATTTGTCAGTCACTCATTCTATACCTCCTACTCTTATTCCTCTATTTTCTTTTTCCTCTTTTCTTTGGTTATTACTGTTACAGTTCATTTTTACTTATGAGGAAAGTATAAACCACCTAACTATCAGATATAAAACCATCTCAAGCCCTTTTTAGACAAAGTAAGACACAAACGTACACATTGATCAATGTGCCAAATATCACCCTTGAGGATTTGAGACCTGGGTCAAGTGACCCAGGATGGAAGGCCTCCCCTACCCACCAGGCGGGGAACAGCATTGTCCTTTCCCCTCTGCAGCTCAGTTAGGGTCAATGCCATTGGTACTTCTCAAAACACATCTTTGATTCTTACTTCATTCCCCCATACTGTGTCCAAGATGAGTGTCCATCCCTTCCTTTTCAGCTATCTTCCTTTTTAAAGTTCTTCAATTGTTTTTTTCCACTCTATTCCTTTGGCCACCTCCCTGGGCCCTTGTCCACTTTGCTTGGACACTGATAAAGCCTCCTTGACAATGTTCATTCTTTCTTTCCATGCGTCCCAAATTGATAACGGGTGGAGACTTCCCCAAACACCAATTTGTTTAAAACCATTTCCTGCGGGAGGACCTTCACTGGCTGCCCACAGGCTGTAGGAGAAAGTCCAAATTCCTTGCCTTGGCAGACAGGAGCCTCTACATTCTGGCCCTAACTTACTTTTCTAGATGTAAATAATTATATATATATATATATATATATATATATATATATAAAATTATTTATATAATTATATGTATATATATAATTATTTATATAATTTTATACATATATATATTTTTTTTTAAAATAAAGCTACCATTTACGGAACACTTACTACACACCAGGCACAACATTAAGCGCTTTATCTGAGCTTATTCTTATGAGTCCCATGAAGTCCTGTTACTTGTACTTCACAGATGAAAAAATGGGGCCCAGAGAGAAGTAAATGTGGAAGGCTGTACAGCAAGTCAGTGGTAGGCCCAGCATTTGAACCCAGGTCCTATGATATCAAAACCTGTGCTCATGACCACCTCTCTCCATTGCCCCTTCTACCTGAACAGGGGGCCCCATGCTGTAGCCAACCTGCTCCTGGCCCTCGCCTTCCATACAAGTCTTGGGCTGCCAAGGATCACCCGTTCCAAAACCCAACCTGGGACCTGGTGCAGAGAGCCCTAAGGTGCCCTCAATGCAGATGAGTTGAATATTCTCAGCCTTCAAAGCAGAATATAGGGTGAAAAAAGATAGGCATGGGAAGCTTTGAGTGGACAGGCAGGGGGAGCAGGCCCACCGCATTGCTGGGGGAGAGTGGTGGTGGAGGACTCTGAGCTGGTTGTATTCATTTGAGTTGTAGGTAATTAAACTACACCCTGAAACTGCCTCCTTCTCTCTCACACCCCTTTTTTGCTTCCTGCTTCCCTCATGAAGCTCCATTCCTAGGACATGTTCTCCAAATTTCCAAACCTAAGGACTATGAAGGCAGGAAATCTGGGGTCCGACTCACCCCTTAAGCCTCATCCCTACTATTTTGCTGCAGGGAGATGGAGGAAGGGGCACCCACACTGGGCCTCCAGCTGATTTTATTTCCTTGTCCAAACACACACACACATGCACACATGCATGCACGCACGCACGCACGCACCCACCCACCTAGAGCCAGTTGCTAAGGTGAAAAACTTCTTGGTTAGACTCTTCCATCATGAACAACTCTGACTTCCTAAAAATTAAAGAGGCAAGATAGGAGAGGCCCCTTAGGAGCCCAAGACTGATGGATGGGACCATGTTGCAGCAAAACCTGGAACAGGCATGAGCAGAACTTCAGAGAGGGGAAACATCCACATCTGTGGCTCATTTTACAAATGAGTTAGTTCATTGGAGACTGGAGGAAAATTATTTGTCCAAGGTCATCCAGCATAAGAGTGGCAGAGCCCAGACAAGACCAGGAGTCCCAAGTTTCCCAGGCCTAGAGCATTTTCCCTGGCCTAGCTACCTTGCAGCTATAGCCACACAAACCAAAACTGTTCCTATTATGGGGGTCATGGTTAAGTGGTCACTGGCTTCCCAAAGGCCAGATGAAACATAAATGCGATTCTTCCCATGTGTCTTTTAAGTTGTCAATAGGAGTCAAGGACACTTTGAAGATTCACACTCTGATCATGGCAGGCTAGGTACTAAGAGGGTGAAGTCACTTGTGAAAGGAAAGCCACCAGCTGAGTCAGACCAGTGACAAACTCATGGGCACAGCTCTGTCTGGTGGTAGAAGGCAAAGCTCTTCATCTTGGTCCCTGAGGAGTCCTCTTGATTTTCCTAGGGTCTCTGGTGCACTCATTGGGTTTCAGTCTTAGAGTATAAACTAAGTGTTAAACATTCTGGGATGATGCACAAAACATCCTCCGCTGGATCAGCTCATCTTTTTACAGCCTCACCTCAAATACATTCTCTGGTTAAGCCACACTAAACATAACCCGCAGTTCACATCTTTATTATTCCTTTTGCGATTCCCTCTGCTGAGAATATTTTTCCCTCTTTAACTGGCAAACTTGTACTTGACTGTGATAGGGAGTTTAAATGCCTGCTTCTTTTCATAGCCTCCCCTAGCCTTTCCTTCTTAGTCCTCCTCACCTGTCTCCCCTCAGAATTCCATTCATGGCACCTCCTTGGCCCTTCCTGGATTGGATTCTAGCTATCTGTTTCCTCTCTGTGGATAAAGAGAATCTCTCAAGGACAGTAGCTCAGTCCTATTCATATCTGTATCCTGAGTAGCTAGGTCAGTTCCTGGGACATAGAGGGAACAACAGAATTACCAGCTTAAGTTAAGTAGAAATGTGTCTGCTTAAGAAAAACTCTGCTCCAAATTCCCAAGTGAAAAAGCCAATGAAGGCCTTTTTTTTCCCCTAAGAGTATAGCAAAGGGCTTATAGGTGAATGGTAAAGTATCATTTTACAAACTTCTGCCATGAGCCAACGTCCATACGTGCCTGAATGCACATGTGTGCATGTGCACACACACAGAGAGAAGTTGGAAGGAGCTGGGTGCTCTTTGACAAGGGGCAGCAAAAAAGATAAGATCATCATGCTGCAACAGAGGTAAGCCACGTGATGATGTGGGTAACCCCAGGAATAAATGATACCCTCGGCAAGGCCTAGCCTAAATCTAACCACATCATCTTTTCATGAAGCAGACATGAAAAAGTACGACTAAAACAATTACAAAAAGGGTGGTTTAATGCCTTCTTGCCTCGATGGTATCAAAGCTATTGACACCGAGGCTATACTTGGGGAAACAATTCTCTGAGATAAGGAGATGAACTATCTGCTCAAGAGAATGTGCAGGAAGCCAAGGTGACTGGGCAACACATAACGAAACGGTTTGTGGCCAATGAGCCATGTAAATCAAACTGTCCCCAGAAGGCATAAGTTGTGTAAGCGAAGGAAACCAAACTCACCCTTGTCTCAAAGTGAAGACTCTGTGGGTGTCAATCTTTATGTGTCCTCACTAAACACTATGGCTAAAGTGAAATTCACAGCTCCCCCACCTGTGGCTGAGACTAGTATAAAACGAAAAGGTTGAAAAGGTGAGACTTGTTGTCATGAGCAGTCTGAAGTCCCTTTCTGGTGACTACCTGCTGTGTGACTCGCTGAATGACCAGTGTGCTACACTAATGCAAACTCAGATACCAGCACTGATTGATCAGTATATTGCAGAAGAAAGTACTGGGTTTTAGCATCATGTTATTCTGACATAGTTAGGTCTGAATTCTCTGAGCTGCGGATGATAGTGTTTCTCCTCCCTGAAGCTCTGTGCACACCTGGTCAGAGTTTGACTGTTACATGTTTCCCTCCATCAGTCTTCTCCCTTATTAGTCCCCTAGCCAATCCTCCCATGATTCATGAAGATTCCGAACTATAGACTGTGACAGCTGGGATAGGCTTCAGAACATTTAGATCCCAACTTTCAGGCTGAAAATTTTGCTATTGAAATCAGCTCTACATTGGTCATTACCTAAGATTTTCGGTAGGTTTCTTAACATAAATCACAGCTTTCTCATCTATAAATTGGGACTAATAGAACTGGCCTCCTAGTTAAGTTTGCTTAGAAATATAGAAGTTAATTCATGTAAGTACATAGCCCAATCATGAGCATAAAGCTAGTTCTCACTGTATGTAACTATTATTATTATCACCACCATTAAACCCATTTAAACCTTCTCAATTTCTAGAAGAGGCTCCTCAGGTCTAAAGGTGACTTCTCACAAGGAAATAAGTCTTGGATGACCCAGTAGCTATTGCCCCTGATAGACAATGATAAGACTGAAGATAGCAACATTCTTAAGTGGCTGAGTAGGTGGCAGAACTCAGATCTACTGATAGTCAGGCCAGAACCTGATCTGGTGAGCCACATTGGTACCATGTATTATTATTTTGCATTGTGTAGTTATTTTTTTCCAACCATGTCTTAAGTCTTTGGAAAGTAGAGACCTGTGCTTAACTTTCTGGCCCCCACCCCAGAGTGACTGATACCTACTTCTTCACAGGTATTGGATAAATATTTGCTGATTAGCTAATTGCAAAGATAGCTGCTGATTTTCAAGGCAACAGGGTTCTATGTCATAGCTATTTCTCCCCAACACTATCACGTCTTCATAATTTTGAAACACTCATCCTAGAAGGACTTGTGTCAATCTGTTACAGAGGGAAACATTCTACCCTGTTTTGGAATGCAGCTAGAGATTGCTCCAGATTGCAGACACACTAATTAGAGTCACCAGTAATTTGACTGATGCTCTAAAGCCCCAAGCACTCACTGAAGGCCCCTTTGTCCTTGCACATTAGAGTTATTGTCATTACATATCAAAATGGCCAAGTTGCCTTTTGATGGGGCTACTGGTATCCACAGCCCAGATGTCAGGGTCGAGAAGCTGGCCCACTGAATCCATCTTTGGAAAGGAACTCAGCATCAGCCCTTCTCTTGAAAGCTGAGTGTGTTATGCAGATTGCTGGCCCTAAATGGGATATTCTAATAAGTGTTGCTATCATTTTTATTGGCTCGTGCAGTACTGATATGTTTCCCATAAGTTGGCCTTTATGCAAGTCACCATGACCTACACGTTTTATTCAGATCTTTATTTTCTGTTTCATAAACCCTTTTAATTTAACATCATTATTAAAAAATCCAAATGAAAGTACATGATGTACTATTGGTCCTAAGCTTTTTGGGCTAGACTTTTGTGGTTAATATCGGGGTCATTTCAAGAGCACAAAGATAGTATGGGGATAGCTTGGAAGCTCCTTGGGTAAAGTTCTTTCCCTAGTGACTGATACGCTCTCACTGCTTCACTGAATTTTTCCTGTTCTTGACCTCTGCTCTTGTTTTCAGGAATATTGGTATAATGAGTTGAATAAATGGCCCTGTCTGTAAAGAAATGAGAAAAGTCTGGCTTGGGCTAAAACTCCCTCTGGGGATTAAAAGTGAGGGGTGATACAGAGATGAACTTAAGGACCAATCAGATTAACAGGGACAGGTGTTCCTTAGAGGTTCCAGCCAGGCCAGGCAACAGTCCACTCAGGGTCTGAGCCCTAATAGTCAGCCCCATGATGGGACATATTCTTTTCTAGAATCTGCTATTCTGTCCTTTGCTTCTCATGGCCTCCTCAGAGCCTCTGAAGTTGGGGATGACTAATGGGAGTGACATGTGCCCCACATTCTCTGAGACACCCTACTGTTCATTGCTTTTTCAAACGCAGCCTGAGTAGATTTTGCACAGGACTCTGTGGACAGTGTCTGGACAAGCACTGCCCAAAATGGTTGCCCAAAATGGTTGCCACAGGTAGCTACTGAGCATTTGAAATATGGCTAGTCCCAATGGAGATGTGCATTAAGTATTCAGTACACATCAAATGTTGAAGATGTAGTACTAAAAAAAAAAAAAGTAAAATGTCGTGTCAATACATTTTTTTAAAAATATTGATTACATGGTGAAATGATAGTATTTTGGATGTACTGAGTTAATTATATGTTTTATTAAAATTAATTTCACATTTCTTTTTACTTTTTAAAATATGGCCACTAGTACATTCAGTATTAGAAATGCAGCTGGCATTATATTTCTACTGGATAGACTACTTTAAACGATTATCAGAAAAGTCATTTCCATTCAAGTACAGATCAATCCGGTGAAAAACAACTCTCAAGGCCTCTGCCAGCTCTCATCACACTCAGAATAAAATCCATGCTCCTACCCTGACCCCTGTGATGCTGAAGTACCTGGCCCTACCCCTCCAGCTTTCCTCTGGCTTCTCACTTGTGAGGCTGGCATCCACCTTCAAAACTCTGGGCTTGCAGCAGGCTCAGGGGCTTTGCAGGCTGTTTTCTCTATCTGGAATACTTTTCTATCCATCACGTTTTTATCATCTCGGTCTCAACTCGAATGTTACCACCTCAGAGAGGTCTTCCCTTCCTTCCTGTGATAGAGAGAATAATGGTCTTCCAAAGATGTCCATGACCTAATGCCTGGGACCTGATATTATGCTACCTTACAAGGCAAAAGGGACTTTTCAGATACAATTACGTTAAAGATTTGGAGATGAGGAGATTTTTATGGGTTATCTGGGCAGGCCTAAGGTATAAGAAAAAAGAAGAAGGAAAGAGAATCCGAAAGCAGAAGATGTGATGACACAAGCAGGGGTCAGAGAGATGCAGGGCCAAGAACCAAAAAATGCAGGTAGCCTGCAGAAGCTGGAAAAAGCAAGAAATGAATTCTTCCCGAGAGCCTCCAGAAGGAACACAGATCTTCCAGCTCATTTTAGATTTCTAACTTCCTTCCAGAACTATAAGATATTTTGTGTTGTTTTAAGCTCCCCAAATTATGGGAATGTTACAACAACAAAAGGAAACTAATATACCCCTCAATCTGAGAAGAGGTACCACCCAAACCCCAGTTGCTCTCGTCTATCCTTCTATCATTTACTGCTATCAGACAGTATCTAATTTACTTGTTAACTTGTTTACTTGTTTATTTTCTGTTTCTCCTGATTAGAATGTGAGCTCCCTGTGGGCAGAGATCTCCTCTGGTGTGTTTATCAGGAGTGATCTGCCTTTTGAATTAGTGCTCGACACATAGTAAATGTTCCTTGGTATAAATAAATGGTAGATGAATAAATGGTAGATGAACAAATGAACAATTGAATGAATGACAATTGGCCATTGGCAAGATTTAATTTCAACTAACTGGATGTCATCTGAAAACTTTTAGAGAAAAAGTACACCCAAGAGGATGAAATGAACAACACTGATAGATACTGGAGAGAACTTACTATTTACAAGGTACCATGGTGGTGCTGCAGAGACAAAGGATTTGATGATCCTATCCTTCCTGTAGAGACATGCACCGCCACACAATAAAACAATGGCCAGTGTTAAATGGTTGGGATCAAATAAGTGGTGGGACACTAGGCATAAGCAGTGGTGTGCTGGAAATCAGCTCTCAAAACCACAGCGATAACTACAACCTGATCTGTGATACTTGCCCATTTCTGTGGTGTAAATACTCCTATGACTGATATCAAGCTACCATTGTAATGTCTCTGAACACAGCATTGGGAAGAACTATCCACAAGTAGGGTCTTGTCGAGGTGGGATTTCAACGAGACCTAGAAGAATTGGTGGGATGAGGAGATGGCCTCAGGAGAGGGTAGGAGAAATGGTGCACACAAACATGAGAATCTCTTCAGGGCTGGTGATGTTGTGCCTCAATGGCCTTTGTGGCTCCCCAGTAGGTTTCTTGTCATTGAGATAAACAAATAAACAACTAAAGAAATCATCATGAAGAAGGTTGCCTGGAGAGATATAGGAGCAGAGAACATTTTGCTAGGAGGACCATGATGATTTCCCAGCCCAGCACTGATTTTAACAAGCATGGGACAGAGCTAAGAGCTTAGGCTATCACTGCTCAGGGAGGAACAGAGAATAGTCCATGTTCACTGAGCTGGTTATAGTACGTCCATACCTGAACCCAGGCTGATGCCCTCACTCATTCTGCTTGGCACATGTTTGCTGATTGATAATGACATGTATCTCTCTGCAGTCTTAGCATAAAGCTGAGCTGTTAAGTAAACTTGAGACAACCAACTTATGGTTTCCAAACTAAACCTCCTTACAATTCCCATTCCCATCCAGGAGACATCCCCTCTAATTTGGAAGCCTAAGAGATTTGATTCTGAGGATCTTGGGGTGGTATTTCAGAAGCTGATGTGTGTGGTCAGACGGTACCTGGCTTCGAACACGGACTCCACCACTTTCCAGTTCAGTGACACTGGGGAGATGACTTGATCTCTCTAGATTTTGGGTTCCTCATATCTAAAATGGGGATAACCATATCTTTCTCAGAGAGCTTTGTGAGGATTACATGATGCATAAAAGACACCACGTATAGTCAGTGCCCAATTAATGTGCACAACTGTGGTAATAATGATGAAAATTATGTTTTTCCTTTTCTCAAGGCCAAAGCTAACTTCCTAAGGAGCCCCTTTCTGCTATTCAGGCGCCTTTGCTCTGAGCAGAAAGCCCTTTCCTCACACACCCTCAGCAGATGGGGTCCAACAGCCCTCCCAAGTCCATGCCTTGCTTGTCTGTCACTTTAAGAACACACATTTGTTTTTGTTCAGGGTGAGATGTTTTCCTTGCTTTGGGTGTGTTTCAATGAAGGACAAGGATAAGGCCATTATGTGAACACAGGGATAACAATGAAAATAAGACTTCTCTCTGAAAAGCACTAAAAAGCTTTATTTTGCCTGAATGGCCATTATTTTCATTCTTTTTCCTGACACAAAGCACCAGAGCACATTTCATTCAGTCTGTTGCTGAGTGAGTGGGTGTGAAGATGCGGTACAAACAAAAGAGGTAACATATTGCTGTTGTTGTGCCTCTTGTTAAGTGCTGTGCAAGGTGGACCAAACTTCCTGCTAGCCCCGTGGCTTGACGCATCAGAACAACAATGCGCACGCATATAAATATAAAAAACCCTACATAATCCTCAACTTGGTTACATCACAATTTATGAGCAGGGGCTGGATTTCGGAAGTCGGCAGAACATAAAAGCACAGTGTTCTAAGACGTTGGCACCTTGTTATCCCTTTCGACAACAATTTCCTAAGCTTGACTGGTGTCAATCTTGCTGTCTTGGAAACACTGCTCCTCCTGCCCCCCAGGAAGAAGGCATGACTGCTCTATTCCCGACACCCCTGAGTCCTTGGGCTTGTGTGTGAAAGGCCTCAGCTGGCATGATCTGGCATGTGCCTGAAGAGTGGGGAAGAGTGAGGTACCAGAGTATTGGGGTGTACGAGGCCCCAGGTTACCCAAATCATACAACTCATATTAAGAGAGAACCATTGTCTCCTACTCTGAGTTTTCTGGAAAAAAAATTCAAGCAGGGGGAGGAAGTAAATCTTGGCATTCTGCGAGTTTTCCTTTATGAAGGACAATTCAGTTGCTTTGGTTTATGACTCTGTGTGTGTGTGTGTGTGTGTGTGTGTGTGTGTGTGTGTGTGTGTGTGTATTTTTTTCCCACAAGTTTTCTTCCCTCCAGTTTTTGTTGAAAAGGTAACTGCCAACCAGATATAAGTTCTAAGAACTTTTCTTCTGATTATTGGATGGTTCTGAAGAAAGAGGAAGCATTTCTTGATAATGTCTCATTTCCCTGAGGGCCAGGACCTTGCCACATTTCCCATGGGGTCTCCCCAGGGCCCAGGATGTGCCCACACTATAATACTCCCCTGTCCCAGCTATAAACCAGTGCTTGAACCTCAGTGTGTGTGTGTGGGGGGGAGGGTGGCCTTTCCCTATGTGATTCAGCCAGAAGAGTGTCATATGTAAGAACATCATCATGGGTGGTCTTACTGAACACCAATCATGTACCTGGTACTGTGGAGTGTGTTATACAAGGGTAATGAAATCTGTGTTTGGAGGCCTGCAGGAGCCTATCATCGTACATGCTTGAGCCTCACTTGACCCATCTCCAACTGGTGTTTAATGGCTGGCATCATGCCTTGGCACAAGGGCGCTGCACAACAGTGTGGCCTCTCTGCTTACTAGCACTGTGTGACCGCTGGAAAGTTTATAACGCGTGTAGTGTGTATACGTTCTTTCATTTATAAAATGGTAATAATAACACCTAACTCCATGGTGTGTTGTAAGGATTGAATGAAACTACGTATGAAGCACTTAACATGGGATGTGACACATAGTAGGTGCTTAGGCAATTGTGGTGGCCAGCTTCTCTTTGATAAGTAGTAAAAAATTGACCTGAGCGAACAAGATGAACATACAGAAAGTAATTTGAGAACATTACAGAGTTAGCAAATAATAAAGAACTAAATAGAATAAATAGCAAGATCTTGGTTTGGGCTAGAGTTGTCTGCAGACTGGAGGGGTAATGAAGGGGGTGGATGAATCTGCAAAAAACTATTTCATGGAGGAAATGAACCTGAGATGCAACTTGAAAAAATGGCTTAAGTGGCTGTGGTTCCCCTTGAATAATAAGAGTTCTGGTGCAATAAAACATACCATTTGAAAAAAAAAGTCCAAGCCCCAGACTGATATCATGAAATCATGGGGAAAAAAATGAATATGAGAAAGAAGCATGGGCTGGTCCAGGTGGTACAAAGGCCTTGTTCTGCTAACAGCATCTCCCCCTGAAAGGTCACCCATAATATCCTTTGTGTCTAGAATTGTGGCAATTAGTAATGACCCCCAGCTTAGCATTGAGAGCATTCCTTTATGACAAGAGCCAGCCAGATACAATCTTTCTACTCAGAGTTCAGGGTGTGTGGGGAGGAACCAGGCAGATTCACACTGTACACGCTTCCAATTAAAAATACAGACAGAAGGAAAAGCAAAATGAATGTCACAGAAAAGAAAGTGCTGCCACCCACTCTTGGCCTAAAGGTTACTGTGCCTCAGCCTTGGCCATTATCTCCAGCCGCAAAGGTCAGGGGGGTTGTCTGTATTTCTGGGGAGTATGTAGGCTTTCATGAGGCTTCAAAATGACTATTGCTCTGACACCAAAATTAGTGATAAGCTCTCAGTAGTAGATGATAATAGAGAAATGGAGTGACTGTAACCTTTTCCGCCATCTCTCTTGTCGGCTCCATGAAGCAGAGTCACAAGGCATAAAACGAGACGTTTCCACATTCTACAAAAGACTACAAGAGTGCTGACTTAATTGGAGGAGTAACAAATGGCTATCCCATTGCCAACAAGAAGACATCGAAGAAGAAGGAGGAAGTAGCGATGAAAACATCTCATGACATCACTGGTGTGGAAATGGGCTCCCAGTACATTTGGACAGGACTTGATTTGATACGAAAGTGCAGGGTGGCAGTCATGTGGTTCTTGAATAGTCCAATCACTGTTGCCCAGCACAGGCAACAATACCACTATCTAATTCACAGAATTTCTGAAAATTTAAAAGAAGAATGAACTGGAGGGACACTGGACTTGGAGTCAGACAGACCTACATTCAAATCTCACTACTCTCCACATTTGATGGATAATTTGTATCATCTTTTATCATACACATACTGTGATTCTACAGTTTTAATATCTGGAAAGTCAGAATGATCTCAATATCTACAGTTTACGGTTCTACTGAAGATTAAATGTGAGAAAAAGTAGAAAAGTCCTTTATAAATGATCAGGTACAATATAAATACAAATAGAAATTATTACTATAAGCTAGTTGTAACATCTACTCTGACATGATCCCAATCCCTATATACTTTTAGGTAATGGTACTTTTTCTGTATTAGACCCTTCTAGGAGAAAAAGCTATTGATGATTAAATGAAATCTGGGAGATGCTACACACACAACTATTTAGGTGGGATGATAACATAAAACACAACAAGAAAAATAAACCAAGGTACGTAGTACATGCATGAGCATGGGTTGAATGTGGCCTTTGGTAGATGGGTATCAGAAAAAAAAATTACCAACTTGTAGCACATCAGCTAAGCATCCTAGCAAAAGAAATACATAAATAACAAATATTTATGATGATTATCCCTAAAAGCACTGTAATATTAGATTGTGATATTGGTCCCTCCATGTGTGCTCTAGCTAAAGGTATTTGGCATTTTTTTGATTCAAGAGTATAGAAGATGAAGCAGAAATGATAGTTGAGTTGTTGAAAATATTTTCTCCCTTCCTTACCAGGAAGAAAACAATTATAGTAGTAGCAGTAGTCCAAAACATAGAGAATCACCCAACATAGCAATAAGGGTTTTCTTTCTAAAGTTCTGTACCTGGTCCTGGTTGATCGGTCTGGAAAGCATGCTTGTAGTAGTTTTGAGCGTAGCATAATAATTCCAAAGTAGCTGATGGGCTCAGAGTAGCTGTGGCAGAGCTTAAGATCACATTTGTCAGTGTGGCTGACCATACCGATGATGCTCCTGGCACTGTCTGCTTTATTGGCCTGCATATAGCTCATTGGTAGACACAAGCTATTTGGTAAAATATGGGAGAAACATGTTCTCTAAAGTTTCCTGAAACACTAAGGATCAAAGGAATGAGATGTTTCCTGGCTTTTCATGCTGCAAACGAGGGAGAGACATGCACAGCTTAGTAGAGCAGCTCAAACTTAGAATCAACTTTTAAGGTAATATGAAAACCACATGACAGATTGTATAGGTGCTTGCATAACTTCTGAGTCATTCCCCAGATGCTTCTGCTCTCTGCAGCTACAAAGAGCCATTTTGAGGAGATAAGCAATTCTTGTCATGGGCAAGATTTTTCACTTGACATGTAGGGATCCCGAATCTCTCCCCGCCCCTCGTCAAAGGAATCCATGCATGGGCTTAGGACGTTTCTGCTTTCACCAGATTTTCCAGGGATCTTTGCCACTCTCCCCTAATTTGCCCATAAAAGTTAAGAACTAGTACAGTAAAATTCTACCTGGCAGAACTGGTCATATTTAGTGGCATGATTATGAAGGAGGACAAGAGCAGAATTGAAGCAAAGGTATGTCTGAGTTGACTCTGCCATGTTCTCCCATTGTGCAGGGAGAATTTGACTCTGTTCATGGAAGGCAAATGAGTGGTACCTTACATTTACTCCTTTGCAATGTGTGTGTGTTCCTGTATTAAATTAGAACCAAAAATAAATAAAATATATATTTCTGGGCTTATTCCATAATACTGAATCAGGAATCCAGATGAATGGCTTGGGAATCTAAACTCTTAGCAATATTAAGTGATCCTTAAACCAACTGAAAGTAAATATGGTTGTGTTGATCCCTCCTCACCACCCACAGCCCAGGACAGGTCCGAAGGTCATCACCACCAACCCAAGAAAACGATCAAGTGGAGAAGGAAAATATGGGAGATGAGAAAAACTCGAGTAAAATCATCTTTCTGGTATATTCCAGGCCACTATTAGGTCGCGTGATAGATTTTTGTTTCTCAAGGAGGAAGCCATCCAAATGCCTCCCACCACTCAATATTTTCTTTCCATTCCAACTCTCTTTCTAGCAATGAAACCGAACAAGATTCACTTTGGTGAGATCCCCCTTTGACCAACTAGTCACTTATTAAGATTTAAGGGTTGGTAGCAGATCTCCTGAATGGAACATCTTGGGGTGAAAGCCATCCCTGATTTATAGAACCACTAACTTTAAAAAAACATTTTTTTTAGTAATAGGAGTGTCCTTAGATAGTGTCAAAATATTTTCTAGACAAGTCAGATTTTATAAAAATTACTGATGTGAATGAATTTATACTGTCACAGCTTGAAAAAATATAAAATTTTACATTGTATTTTGATCTAGAGGAAAGAAAAGAGTATTCTGTAGAGTGTGAAGACAGACTAGTCCTGGAAACTCATGTTTACTTCAGCTGTGGCAACAGAGACAGTGCTGCCTCTTTTCCGGTTAGTCAGAGAAGTCTTGAGAATGAACAGGGTTTTAAGTATCATTTCAGAGGTGGAGGACATCAGAGGAGTGTTGGGGTGAGGAAAGAGAGGGAGAAGGAATTCTGTTCTAGATACAGAAGGCTTAGAGGAGGTGAGACATAGCAGTTGGATAAACTTAGAGCAAATCTGTCAGAAGAGGAAGGAGGAAAAATAACAGGGGAACATCAGAAAGACAAAGGAAAATTTTGTTCCTAATCTATATGTAGAACACTGGAAGGGTAAACACAGAAAAAGCTGTTATAGAGTCATTCATTCATCCATTCTTCATTCAATAAATATTCAGTGGGAGAGCATCCAGGGATGAATGACATATGGCTGGTACCCTCAGCCAGAAAAATAATGAGAGACATTTTCATTATGGTGGGGTAAGGGCTATGATGGATGAAAGTTCAAGACACACAGGCAAAGCTTGAGCGCAGACAGAACATGTCAGGAAAAGCTTTCTAGATAACGTGTCACCTCCTGAGGCTTGAAGGGAAACAATGAGCAGAGATTTCAATCACAGGGGGAGCTACCCAGAAGGCAGAGTTATCATGGAGAAGCCCAAGATAGAAATACTCTTTGCTCATACACCTAACTTGGAAGAAAATGTATCATGTGAGTCTTTGCTCTTTTCACCTTGAACACTCCAGTGACACAACATGCCAGTTTCTGGAATACAACCAGCAGTTTACATTCAGCCAAATGTTAGTGATGTTGCTTTCCGGGTATTTGTAGCTGAAGGTATGCCTGTTTCATTCCAGTATAAACAGAGGAACTAAGCTGGCATTGAGGCGGAACATGGTAGCATGCAGCCAAGTATAAGGCCCGCCTGGCTGCTGAATACGCCCTGCAAAATGGCACACAGGTGCTATCATCCAGCTACCAGCTTCGGCAGCATAACTGACGTGTTGATGTGTGTTGACAGCTGCCATAAAACACACTCAGAGTTAAACATAATTAAGCAAAATGATTAGCACTGAATAGAAGCTGACAGTGAAGAACTCTGGTTTCTGAGACAAAATGACAGGATCACAGCCTATTACATCTGGGGAGAGGTCCCACAGATCACAGACAGTATCTCCATTTCACAGATGAGAAAAAAAAGGCCCAGAGAGGCGAAGTAAAAGCAGAATGCACCGTGCAATGATCTCAGAAGCTGTGCGGCATCAGGGTAAGAGTGAGGACTCAGACCAGACAATTTGAGTTTTGCATCCCAAGACTGGAATCCACTGACCTCAGGACACTTCCATAACTTCTCTAAGCCTGTTTCCTCTTTGAAATCTGGACTGCTGTGAGGATTGACTGAAGATTATTGCAGGGCCTCCGGACGGTGAGTACATAATGCTACTACATAGTGTCAGAACCTAGATACATACCCTTAATCTATTACTCATGAGCTGTGGCTCCTGGGGCCTGTTTTTCCACCTGATAAATGGGGATAAGAATGCTAGTACTTGCCCTAAAATCTTGCCATGGTAGATGGAGTTCTTGAAAATGAGAGCTGTGTAAATTCCAAAGTAAGTTGCTATTGTTACTATTATAGGAAGACACGTTCTGGGTCTCTGTTCTGGTTATGGGTGGAGCCAAGACTAGACATACACAGTAAAAGAGCAAGACCAGGTGATTGCAGTGCTTGGACTCTCCCAGTTGGTATTAGAAAATCTGATGGGTCAGTGTGGAGTTCAAGTGTAAGAAGAGATGGGCAGTATGTACAGTGCAAAAGGGAGTCATTTCAGGGAGGGTGTCCAAGGGGTTATGGGGATGGAGTGAAGCAGGTATGGGCAGTGGGAAGGAGAAGAAAAGCCTAGGGAAATTGAGCAATCGGCCTGCGTCTCACTGAGTTTTCAGAGTCATTAAAAAGAAGGAAAACATACCCCCACCCCCAAAAGAGGGCAAAAAGCAAAACCCCAAACCCCAGTTTGGTCACTCCAATAGAAATAAAAGCAAGGCTGCAAATAGTGCTGAGAATGGGAACACCTGACTTTTTCACAGCTTCAGCTGGCTCACAATCCCCTCAGCTTGGTGTTTCTCCCGACTCGTCTCGAGTGCTCTAATTATACTGTGCAGTAGAAAGGCCTGGTGCCCTTGAACGTGAGCGATGGCTTACTTGCCACTGAAACGTTCTGCACTTTCATAAGCTTCGTTGTCCTCCCCCACTCCCCACCCCCACCCCCGGGGCTTGAGAATGAACTGGGCAATTTTTTAGGCATCTACTCTGCAGAAAGATGACAAGTTTGTATTTGGTTTCTCTTCTTATCCAGGCTCTTGTTTTTGCCTAACGTATTCCTTTCTGGCTTCCCTACCTGCTCACCTTCTACTCTCCTCTAAGGCCCAGTTCAGGGCTCCCCAGGGCTCTGCTCACCTCTGTTTCTGTCCTCAGCACTTGTCGAATGGCGATGTTTACCTATCTCCCCACCACAAGGTGGTTCCCTCAGGGTGACTGCCTCGTTCTTTTCCTCTATTCATCTTGTGCTCCCCACACTGGGCACAGTGCTTCACACATGGGGCCTAGCAACTCAAAATGTTTATGGTTTATGGGCCAGCAGCATCAGTACCACATGGAGCCTGTGAGAAGTATGGAGTCTCAGGCTCCACCCAGATTTACTGAATCTGAAACTTCAATTTTACAAGCTCCCCAGATAATTTGTGGCCACCCTGAAGTTTAAGACACTGGACAGGGTGGATGATTAAGTGTTTGTGGAATTTACCTGAAGAATTCATTTATTCTTGCTGAAATTCTCTCTCCTCCAGGAAGACAGAGTTAACGGTTAAGGGAAGGCAAACCTTTCAACCCTCTGTTCTCAGCCCTGTGGTAGGTCCCTGACATAAACTCTGTAGAGCTCAGTGGTTTGTTTCCATGTGCCTACCACTTACACCTACTCCTTTCAGAGAAACCACAACCCAAACCTGGAACAAAATCGAACGTGCCAAAGTGCTTGGGGACGTTTCATTGAAATGTGGCTGGCCTGATGGGAAGCTGGCATGGCCAGAGATGTCAGGAGTCTTCATTCTTGAGGTTTCAAGCTTTGTGTTGCAAATTCAATGGTCCACATTGAGATCAGATGAGTCAAGTACAGATAACCATCCAAATCTTTAGATGAGGACTGAAACCAAATATCTGTTCTCTAACCATTCCAAACGTGTTGATCACCAGTTTTTGATTGCTGTCCCATACAATCCAAGAGAGAATAGTCATTTCTCTAATAGCACATGCATAATTTGTTCATTGATGGAAAAATCTAAGTGCAGCATCAAAGGTCAAAAGTTGTGAGAAACCTGACACTTTCAAGATGGTGCCAAACTCAAGCTTCCAATAAGGAAGGCTTTCAGTCAAACGTTCTGAAGAAAACAGATGCCATTTGATGCAAAGTCCAGCATAAACAGGCATCTAGTGTGCTGTCCCTTGAAAGTGGCTGAACTCCTTGCTAGAGCATTAATGAAAACAACATAGGCAGACCCTTCTGCCCCAGAAGACTAGAGCCCAACTATGGTTCATGAAACAGCAATGTATAGCAATGGCTCAGTGAGGTATGGAGATATTGTTAAAATCCAAGAAAGTGAAACCAAAGTCCTCAGCTTTAGTTCCTAAATTTCCTGAATTGTGACGTGCTAACTAAATATCAGTTACTATCTAAGCACAAAATTCTAAAATTTCAGAATAGATAGCTACAGATATCAAAGCTAGTAATCCAATGTACATTTATGGGCACTCACTGTGTGCTAGGAGAAGTGCTGGGTATTTAGGATTGAATGTAGGACTCTCCTTCCCCTTCACACTGACTTTTCTCTTTTCAAATATTTAGTGACCATCTACTGGGTCCCCAAAACTATGCTAAGACAAGGGTAGCTGATTTTTCTCTTCTTCTGCCCCTTGCATCCCAGCTGGGAGTGACAGATGCATCAACCAATGATGTGGTGGGAAAAGTCGTTTAATAAGGATGTGCACACAGCCTTAATGATCACACTCTAGCTTGAGCCCCTAGAGAAGACTTTGTGGCTGTTCCCAAGGAAATCAACAATAAAACTAGATCCTGAAGACTCCATTCATGATGCTATATTCTTTTTGGAACTGAAAATGCATAAGGGAAACACATGCATATCATAGTTGATAAAGAGGTCAACCATCTATAGCAGAAGTGGCTTAATGTCAATCACATATCTCAGAAAAAAGTACTTGCCTCTTAATTTTTGTAAATCATTTCCCACTAGAGGAACTAGGTATATTTGTAGACTAAACCATTTACATTGGTAAGGCACCTTTCTGTTTAAATGCACCTTCATAAATGTTTGCTTACTGGGCCCTCTGAGTCACCCTGGGGTAGTTGGTGGCTTGTCAAAATATGGTTAGTATGTGCAACATTGAGATGAGACCCTATCGTGCTGTGCTCTCGGTCAAGCAAAATGCAGCTATTCTTCACTTTAAAAATATTAGAAATGCTTTTTTGATTCCAAGGAATGAAGCATCTCCCTAAAGTGCCTTCCTCTTTATGTAACTTGACATTGGGTACCCTGGTGTGTTAGACTCTCCTCCATTTAACTGGCCCTGCAGAATGCCACATCACTCAGATTTAAGGAGAGAGAAGGATCTAAGGATCTAAAGAAATTCTAGGTCACTGGGCTCTCCTCAATAGGTATACCAAGCTGCCCTCAAAATAGGTCCTTAGTTTTGGGAGGGAAGGAAAATAATTCATGGCGGTGGTCAACTTTAAGTTAAAATTATTTTCACTCTAGATTTTATCTTGGTTCCAGCTGAAGAATAGTCCACCTTCCATAACATGGAAAGCAACTAGCTCAGAGTGACAAGAAATGGGTACTTTACGAATGCCTTTTATGTACAGTAAGTCCTCAATGTTGTTGATGGTTTCTTAAAAACTGTGACTTTCAATAAAACAACATATAAGAAAATCAATAGGCTGATTGATATAAAACAAGAGTTAAGTTCCTGTGGCCTATTTCTAGTATAAGAACATAACTAAATGTCTAAATAAAGACCCATTAAACATTGAAATAAATGTGAGCTATACAGACATTTAAGAAAGATTAATAAAAACAGGAAGGCGATTACTTTCCTACCCACTTATCCAGTTCAGGGTTGTGTGTGTGCCTGGAGCCTATCCCAGCACCACAGGGTGCAAAGTGGGAACCCACCTCAGACAGGACACCCTTCCATTACAGAGTGTACTCACTCGTTCACACAGACACCCACACTCACCGAGGCTGGGACAAGGTAGATATGCCAGTTCATCTAATGTACACACCTCTGTGATGTGGTAGGAAACTGGAGGACCTGGAGAAAACCCAGGTTTGGGGAGAATGTGCAAACTCCACACAGTGGCCCCAGCCTGGAATCGATTTCTTTCTCATCAACATGATAAGGAAATAATTTTGAAAGAAACAACATTATTCCAGGGCCTGCTACACAAATCTTTAATTCTCTTTTATAATTTTTCTAAGCCCGTGGATTCTCCATTATTCCAAGGCATCTCTTGATTTTTATTCCTCCTCGTAAGATGACCTCCTATGGGCCCTGACATTCCTCTGCCCTGCAAAAGTCAGGACAAGAAGGAAGAGGAAAAATACAGAGAAACTCAAAACTGTTTATCTGTTAAAACTCTTACCTGGGATGTATATATGGGTGAGGAAAAGTGGGCAAATGAAGTTAATATATGGGCACGAAAGCCAATTACACAATAGGGAGAGAGTTTTGCTTGAGAGTACCAGACCACACTTAGACCCATAGTCCTGTGGATCAAGACATTGATGGAGGACACTGACAAAAAATGCCAAAAGCGATACACCACTGGAGTTGGCAAACTGCATCCTCTCCAACCAAAAGAATCCACTCCCAGTAGTGAAAGAAGTAAAGAGTGGGTGGTATGCTGTGGGGTAGGAAAAGAAACAAAAGAGGCACTTGTATGAGTTTTCGTGTTATTTCAGTGAAGTCATAATAGAACAGTTTCTCTTCCCAAACCTTGCCCAGAAATAGCTATTTAAAGGGGGAGCAGGAACTGTACAAGGTTTTTACTAGATTCTGAGGTCGGAGTCTTAATTAGAGTCACAATTGTATTGTATGTCTATTTGTGTAACTGTTCAATTAGGAGTGTAAAAGCTGGGACAGAGATCTTAATGAGTTTTTAGTGTCATGATGCTTCAAGACTGACCTTTTTTTTTTTTTTGGTTATTGTTATTATTAAGCTTTCATACAGGCTTTTTCCTCTCTGCTGTCCAATTATACACTTTTCCCTTCAGACATGTTGAAATTCAAGGCTGAGTCTCAGTATGTTGAATGCTGAGCATTAAAGATGGGCTGTTTTTCCCTCATCATCTTCATGATTAGTGTGTAAACAGCTGCTTGGATCTACCCTGTAGGTCAATGTACCTTCTGGGAATATTGAGATCACAGGGCCAATCTTTTACAATCAAGAAAAAGAAGATGCAGAAAGATGAAGCGACCTACCTATTGAGGCGCAGAGAGTGAGATGACAGAGCCAAGGTTGGCACCCAAGCGTCCAGACTCTCCAGGAGCAAAACAATCAAAACACTACTACATGCCATAGAAAGCTCATCCTAACACTACAACATATACAAGTAACCTGATCAGTCCATTCATTTAAAAAAGAATTCCTTCCCAAAGATATTGTTTTGTTGGTCTTAACTAAATAGGTACTTAATTTTTCTCTGCCATTTACTACTTAGAGTGGGTACAGTTAAAGATAATAGCTACCTTCTCTGCTACACAAAAGGAACAGCATTCAAATACATCCTAATTTAAACAGATCTGGTCTATGAAACTTATGAAATCTCATCAACAGGGACCATACTTTTTGTTTGTTGCTTTATAGAAGGATTCTCTGCCTCAGTTTTCTCATAGAAAAAATGGGCATTATAATGGAACCTACCTTACAAGATTGTTGGGAAGATTCAATGAAATAATACAGTTTAGCATACTATTCGGCAAACAGCTAATCTCAACCAATGCTGTCTGCTTTTGTCCTTATTCTTTTCATTATCGCAAAAGGATGGCCAGAAGATTCTGTATGCCAACCAGTCAGAATCATTTTTATATTTTTAGGAGGTGGTGGAAAGGATTGGGTGGCATGCTGGGGGTAATATATGTGCTAATATTTTGAGATGATTAAAAAGAAAGAGAAAATTAATGACAGAGTTCTTGAAAATGAATACTGAGACAAAACAATTATTCCATTATAAATTAATAACGCAATTCATTTATGATATGTTATTGAGTGCTCGAAGAATGAATTGCCCTCAAATATTCTCTTCAAAATCCATTTATTGCCCAAGCTAAATTTAAGGGTAGTGTCACATTTTGAAAAATGTTATTTTATTGGCCATAATTTTTCATGGTTCCGATGGGGACCTGGTGACAGCCCAACACAGCAAATGTCCTTCATGTTGCCATCCTTTCTTTTTCTGTAAAGCTAAACTGTCTTGGGACCACTCAAAATGTGATTTATTTGTCCCTGGACCAGTAGAAGGTTCCATGTAGGTGAAAATGGATGTTTGGCTAGTTGAAGAGAAATGGAAATGAGACCCGCAGGCTGACTTATTCAGTGGAAAGAGGTAAGTAACTTAGGAACATTAGATCACTCTACATTCTGACTACATGGAGTTCTGGATGATTCATGTCCTTTAAAAATACACATGGACTTACATGTGACCTATTAGAAAGGAAGAAGGCAGGAGCACAACAAAGACAATGAGCATGTTTTCAGCATCTCAGTGCTAAGCTTTGTGCTATGTACTTTGTATATACTTACTCGCATAGTAATTTTAATAGTCCAGTGAGGTTTAGGTTCAATGAGATTAGAAAAAGTGTTCAAAATCACAAAGCACAAAGTACTACCAGACCAGGTTTGTCCCAAGTTTGGCCTGATTCAAAAGGACTATGGTGTTGCCAGCATCGTGGAGATTTTTTGCTTTATTTTTTTCTAACTTTGGGGAAAAGTATTAGGCATCTACTTTCACAATAAAATTACCGTGAGGAGGAAATAAGAGGCTAGAGAAACTCAAGGTAAAAATGAATTAAGATGTTTAAATTCTGGTCCTCCCGTGGCCTGGCCCAAAGTCCTTTCTATCACATCTCAGTTCTTAGGGATAAGGTAGGAAGATGTCAGACAGATCGAATGGACCATGCACGGGGCTGGCTGACAGAGAAACTGGGTTCTAGCTCAGTTTGTAAATCTGACTATCTGCAACCTGGCCCTTTACTTTCTTTCACCTCTGTTTCCTCATCTATCAAATGAGGATGTTGGACTAGATGATTTCCAAGGTCTACTTCAGCATGAACATTCCATTATTCTATCTTTGTGCTCAGATAAGTAGAAGCGTGTAGCCCTGGGCTTATTAATATTAACTGGGACAAACAAGTGAAATTACTTATGAAAATAGAGCTGTGGTTACTGCTTGGAGCCAAATCTGCCTTATGAGACTTCCTCTAAGCATTGGTGATGGGATCGCTGAAGGCTACTTGGCCAGAGCCAATGAACCCCCTATAGTTTCACTTTCTAGTTGGTGCCAAGAGTGAGTGTCCTCCACAGACACATGAAACTGAGGCACAACATATTTAAGTGAAAGGAATAAATAAAATTAGTCATGTTCAGTCTGACTTATCTTTCATCTACCTCCTTCCTAATGCTTGTTCAGTCTAGCTCAGTCCAAAGGTCAACCCTTTCTAGAAATGGCCACTATAAGGCTCAGCCCACAGTGATGGGTTATTTCTTTGAACCTCAGAAGAGCTCCTGCTCTCTACACTCTTATCGTTTATAGTCTGGGATTCAGGCATATCTATAGGTTTCAACATCTGAGATCTATAACAAAAATCCTTTGCACCAGGGGCAATGTTTTATACTTTTGGGGAGATATAGATGGAGGTCCATAGGCTACATATTTGACCTGTAATGTGTTGCTTGCCAAATTTATTTTAATGCTCTGTTCTTGGGTTCTAACAAAAGATGCTACAAGAACAACTATACTAAATGTATTAATGCATATCCTATAGGAATTTCACTGAGACTACAGCTAAGTCAGTCTTTCAATGTTCCCTGTACAAAGTCCTATGAGAGAGATTTCTTTCAACATTCTATTTCAGGAATATAGCTAACCCATTTTGATGATCATTTTGTTAATAAGAATTGTGCATTGACAGTGCCTGCCCTTTTGTTTTGGCAGGTCAAATAAAAAATGAATTGATATAATATTTCTTGTTCCACATGTATTTTCAATTTGGTCAAAACAGTTTTAAATTTTATTTGTACTTTCTCTGACATTTATATCCTGACATTGTTGTATGTCAGAAGTTTCCTTTTAATTCGCTGCAAGTATTTCTTAAAATGAGGTAAAATATAAGTAAATACATAATGAAAATATAAGTAAATAAATAAAACCTATTATTTCTTTAGATCTGAAATGACTAGCATCGTGCCTGAAATTTAGCAGGCGTTCAATAAATACCTACTACTTGACTTACAGGGAGACATATTTTCCCTTATAAAGAAGCACTTTCTGAGAGTCAAAGCTGCTTAAAGAAGAGCTGTATGATTCCTAGCACTGGAGGTATCTGTGAATATACTGGATAAGTACTTTGGCCAACTGACTTAACCTCAGTTTCTCCAACAATAAAACAGGAGTAAAAATATCTCCCTTTAAGGTTGCTGTGAATAGTATATGAGGTGGTACATGGTAAGCACTTAAGCTCTTTGTCACTGTCTGATGCATACAGACAGCATTTGAAAAAAGTTGCTATTATTATCAAAAGGAACACATGCATTGAAAACTATTTTATTAGCTTAATTCATTTCTAAAGCTGACTGTTCTGTTGTGTTAGCAAGCTCTCAAGTCATTAGAAGGATCAGACTTGGAGTCATGGACCAAACCTGCTTGTGTGGCTACTGTGAAGGTGGATTTAGACAGATGACGAGGGGCTAGATAAAGCCAACTTTAGGCTTCATTCCAAACCCAAAGTTCATGATACTCAGGTTTTAAATCTATACCATCAGAGGTAGCATAAGGGTATTGGGGGGAAAATAAGGGACTCTAATGTCATTTGATTAGGAATTCTCTCTTCTTTCATGTGTGAATTTCACTTGGGACCTTATCAATTGGATATTAAAGCATTTTCCAGGGAAAAAACACCCAGGAAGATGAGAGCCGAGAAAATGTCAGAGAGTGCTTCATGCCTTGCTATCAATCTGTAAGTAAAGAGCTGCTTTCTCCATGGCTTACCAGAGTTTGGCAAGCTGATTATTTCCATCAAGGCAGACAATACACTTCAAACTATGAAGCTCTGCAGAACGTATGCTGAGCGTGATGAAAGTTCTGGTTTCATTACTGTCTCTCACACCAAATTGCTCCATTATGCACCCCCATTATTTTCTAGTATTTTGATGGTGTCATCCTCCTAGAAAAAAAGAACACTTCAACTCTCTACACTTTGGCTTGAATGACCATAAAATTGCAAGTCACCATGCAACTATGGTAGCTTTCCACTGACCTTTATCAAAGGAGTTGTCAGGCACCTGATCAGGGGCAGAATTGACAGGTGGGAAATTCTCCAGAGATATAGAGGCCATAAATTGATCTCGTGATTTTATAGATGGATTTTTCATTCCCATGGAAATCCCCAAAGGGGCATCTATATAGAGATCGAGACTACAGGTGTTACCCAGATAGTCTACAATGTAGATGGTCCAGGTGCACTTGAATCTAAATGAAGAAGAAATGGCAGTCTCAGCAATAAAGGAAAGATTTCAACTTAATACTCTTGGATCAGTTTATACTTTGGTTGGAAACAGAACTGGTGATTTCTTGTTGGTAGAGTCTCTTGAAATTTGAGTGGGCAGGTCTGGTGGCAAGCATTATCCGGCATGTGGCTGGCTACATAATAGGTGCTATAAATATTTGTTAGAGTTTCAACTTGCTTCAACTGACCCTAGGTTAGGGCTTTCACAAAGCTCTTACATAGGAGACTCCCCAGCCTTGAAAGAGGGGGCATTAAAGGGCAAGCAGGTAATACGGCATCTCTCCCCTTGCAAAATCATAAAATAGCTGCTGGCCCAAGGAGAATGCCAGCCCTTACACTCATGTCATCCTCCTCTGGTCCCTTCTGGCTTTTTAGTGTGTTGCCTTTCTTCCCCCTTCTGTGCTCTTCACCCTGCATTCCAGAGAAAGGAGGTAACTTGTCTAGGATACAATGTTTAACTTCGAATTCACATCATCAAGAAAAAGTGTCTTTGGGATTCTCTCTCGTCTTTGGTTGCCTGCTTATTTTTTCTCACTGGCTGCTGGAAACTCATCATGGTTGATTAGACAAAAGAAAAGATCTCCATGAAGTGGTCTTTGCAACAATGGCATTAGAATTCAATCAGACTTCTTATTATTCAGGATTTCACTCATAAGGTGATGAATAAGACTAGGGTTATTCTGTTATCAGCTGCATGACTGGCTACAGAAACCAGGTGTTATTTATTAAGATATTTATTGAACTTCCATTAAATACCAAGTGACATGTTAAGCACTGTGGGGGCATACGAAGGTGAATTAAACATAAATCCTATGCTCAAATTAACTGTACTAAATGAGGATGAATTAGATCCCTACTTACATAACTAGAGAGTGAGAAGTGCATTTAAGAGTCACAGGCAGAGATTTGGGGGATTTTAGCAGAGGCAATGATGTCTTCTTCCCACAGGTATCCCCCAGCTTGCATAAAAGAGGTAGCTCATAGGCGGGTTCTTGATGGATTAAAAAGAACATGAACATGAGAAGGTGATGGTGTGATAGCTGGAACAATGATAGGGCAGAGGGACCTTTAGCCAGTGAATGTCTGTTTCCTGAAGGCTAAGAAGCTTTACTCAACTTTACTATTGCATGAGGCAGTCAATTTATGACTCCATGTATGTGATGATGCTCAAACATTTTGCATAGAAAACTTCTTGTTGTCACAAAAGTATGAGACCCGGACAATGGCCTGAGTTTTCCACCTCCTCACTGAGCATTCTGGTTCTCAATGGTTACATGCATTTTATGCTAGCTCAATCCTTTTACTCTCTGGTCACAGATGGGTCACTTATAGAGTTGATTAACTGTCCATGTCTAGAACATGTCTGCCTCTGGTCCTAGTGAGAGACAAGTCCTAATCATATTGTTCTGTTCCAAAATAATCAACGTGATCTTCTGCCAAGACATATTTTTAAACCAACTTCTTAGCTCTTTCAGTTACTTTGCTAGTCCAATTTTGAAGATACACTATAAATGACTGGTTTGCCACAAAATTCAGGCTGGAGAGGCTCTGCTACTTTGTGAAAACACAGCCAGATCTTTTCTCCAAAATGGAAACTTCTGGAAATGGCACATCAGAAGAAGCATGGGAAGTGGTAATAAGAATGGACTTTAGTGTACAATACCTCAAGTCTAGGAAAGAATACAGGTTGGGGAGATTCAAGCAACAGAAGTTTTGCACACTTTCCCAAATTACATTCCTGCTGCAGATCAAAGTTTTTTCTTTCCCCAAACCACACCAAAGCACACATTTGGAGGCCAAACTCTTCAAGGCACATAAGAAGTATCTGGTAACTTTCCTATTAAATGTAGAGTTCAGCTTACAAGCCCAAGGTGTACAAAATAATGACCTTCTTCGAACCACTGCCCTAGCAAAAAAAAACATTGCTCATGGGACCAGAAAACTACATCTATATGAGGTTTTAAGTATTTTATGAGCACCATTTGTTTCAAGAGGTCACGGCCAGCAAGACTACCCATAATACCACTCATTAAATAAATATCGCCAAGTCGGATTTTGACTCATCTGACTTTTTCTACCTTGTTAAAACCATTCAGTCTAGGGAGAATTGATGAAGGGAATGTTGTGCCTACATCCTAAAGGCTGGCTGGCTTTTCCATTTAAAAAGGAAAACCTTTCCCTTTTATAGAAATGTCTCTCTCCTTTTCAGTCAAGATTCAAAGCCTCTTATGCAGAGTAGCCAGTTTCCACATACTATAATCATGCATAATTAAAAATTTTAAGGATGAAATGTAATAAATGCATAACTGGAATAGAAAAAAGATATTAATGTAAAAACTGATGAAATCCAAATCAAGTCTGGACTGCAGTTAAGAGTAATGTACTAATGTTAATTTCTGAATTTTGACAAATGAATCATAGTTATATAGGACAATAACATTAGGGGAAACTGGGTGAAAGCTCTATAGGAACTCTGTATTATCTTTTCAACTCTATGTAAATCTAAAATTATCCCAAAATAAACAGTGTATTAAAAACTTTATGGTGGAATTTATTTCTTGGAGTGTAACTCTCTGGCATACTCTAAGAAAATTTCTGTAACAGAAAGCAAGTCTGATACAGCAGAGAGAGCACTAGTCTAGATGGTGGGAGCCGAGGTCTACATATAATTAAAGTCATGACCTGTAGAATGGACATCTGTGTCTGTGCGGGGCTCTGCTGCTCACAAGGCGGCATTATGAAGATCAAATGTGAAGACACTTCAGAGAATTCACTGAAAACCTAAAGGTACAACAAAACTTGACAGGTGGTCTGAACACCTGTATCTTGATAACATATATAGAGACACGATCTACAGGCAAATGTATAGGCAGGTATAGTTTGGTCTCAACTCTGGAAGCTAGCAGCAAGGGTAATTTCAAATGGTACATGAGAGAGGACACCAGGGTAACTTATAGGCCCAAGTGCAAAATAGGGCAGTGATCATAGCAAAGGTTTTCTTAAGCATCTCCTGGAAGAACTGGAACTCTACAGTGAGATCACCTCAATATCTACTGATTGGGGAGGTGGTTTATTCACTTGCAGAGGGACTCTTACGGACTCAAATGCTAGCTAGCATCACTGCATGTTGAACTGTCATTCCAACTGCTTGGTTCTCTCATGTTGCAGAACATCTGGTCCTTCTTCTATGGTTCCTCAGCACCTGGTCTGTCGAATTCAACTGCGTAGCATGGCAAACAGGTCCTTCACCTTTGCTCATCTCCTGTACTCTCCTCCTTACATCCAGCCATTCTCACCTATTTGCTGTTTCTCATGTGCCCATATTGTTCAATGCAATATGCCCTTTACCTGCTCTTCCTATTCCCCAGAATGCCCTTTTGTATTTTTTATTTATGGCCTCCCATCTTTCCCCATAGTCTTTCCTGGTTTTCAGGTTTCACATCATATCAATTCCTGATCTTTCCCCTCCCCCAAAACTTCAGCTGGTGCCTCCTACTAATCCATGATCAAATTGTTCATCCAATATTCTATCTGTCTGCACACCAGATTGTGGTCTTTTAGGGATAAAGGCTTGGTGTGTGTGTGTTTTCCAGTATCCTAATCATTAGCCAAACGCACAAAGTAGGTTATAGGAATAAATGAATCAATGAGTAAAATGGTTAAGCCACTTAAATCTATTCCATAAGTATGTATGTACTTCCAAAGACAGCAGAAACTAGTATTAAATGTTAAATGTTATTTCTACCAGAGTAATTTCTCAATACTACACTCATATGAGTAGCAGTGAGCTCACGCAGTTCAGCAGTACTAACAATAAGTACAGAGTAGAAATGACATAATGAGAATGACAACATTTTATGACTAAGTACCAGATAATGAAAGAAAATTAATTAATTCACTGCTAAGATAAATGACTGTAAGAACTTGGGGGAAAAAAGCCGCCATAGCTATTATGTTTCTAAGTTTGTTCTGGAATATAAAGTACCTTCCACTGAACAACTCCCACCTCCAATTAGCTGTATTAGCTGTATTAAATTGGGATACAACTAGAGATATGCAGCTGCTGTTTTAAACCTCCCCAAATAATACATTCTAGAGCAAAAAGCAAATTGTGTAGGTAATTGATGGGTGTAAAAATACCAGGGAATTTATCTTTTGCATAGTAATTCACAAAAGAAGGGGTAAATACAGATTGCAAAGCAGTCTGTCTATCTTTCTAGGCATATTTGCCAATTAGCTTTATAGGGTCTGTACCTAAAACAAATAAACATTTTCTATGTCAATATTAATCTTAGCAAGCCAAGAAAGACATCAGGTCCTGAAAGGGAGTGGGGAGAAAAACCTAAACCAACTGTTTATTTTACATCTAGCATCCTTCCCCATGGCCTTTGGTAAATGCTAAAGAAACGTGATAAAAATCTCATTTTATGAGTTCACTGCTCATAAAATTTATATACTTGAACATTAAATTTTATAGGTTTTGGGTTTTAGGGGGATAGCTTATACTAAAATTCTGCTTATATGCAGACTGCAGCTGCTTCTATGAGGACATAGTTGAAGAAGTTACGAACAAAAAAAATTTAAATTTATCTCATTCAGTTTTTTTCAAAACAAGGTATCAAGTGCCTACTATGTACCAAGCATTGTTATAGGGCCTAGGAATACAGCAATAAAAAAGAATAAAGTGGCTAGCATTACAGCCTTATATCCTAGCCTTACATCCTAGGAGGTCAGCAAATTTCTTGTGTAAAGTATCAGGAGAGTAAATATTCTTGGCTGTGAACTCAGACTATCTTTTGCAATACTCAACCTTGACACTGTAGTACAAAAACAGCCACAGACAATACATAAAGGAATGAATGTGTAATTTACCATGAGAAGAATATGATCCAGTAAAACTTTATTAATATAAATAAGTAGGGGGCCTGATTTGGCCTTCAGGCCACAATTTTCCAACTTCTAGTTTATGAAATTTCTTATAAATAACAAACTAAATAGCAGTGTTATAGAATTTATGCAATGACTTAGAATTATGGAAATTTAGAGTTGAAAAAGGACATTCACGTATTTTTAACCTTTCTTTCTCCTCATGTGGTAACATCATGGTTAAAAGTGTGGCCTTTGGGGTCATCTCACCAGGGTTCATATCTTGCCTTTTTCATTTTCAACAGGTTATTTGGGGCAAGTTATTTAATCTCCTTAGGCCTCATTTCTCTCATTGATAAGAAGAAGATAATAGTACTTATATCTCAGGAGGCTCGAGATAATTCAGGTAAACATTTATCAAGGCACATGGCTTATACTAAACTCGCAATAAATTCTAGTTATTCATCAAAACAACAGTGGTGACAATAAAAACACTGAGGCTCAGAGAAGTGACATGACTTGCAGAGGGTCCCCTAGCTACTGAGTATCATAGTCCTGATAGACACTCAAGCACTGTGCCTCCCAAGTCAAGGTCCTGTCTTAACCACATGGTTCATGAGTAATAAAAATTGGACATGTTCACAACAGGCAGCAGCACTCATTCAATTCAATCCTCCAGGGAATTTTAGGGCTGTCCTCTGATGAATAGAGAGAGACTTGGGGGAAATAGGCCTAACCAAAAATACTTGTTAGAAATGAATGTGCTCTTATCCCATCGATATGCCCAATAGTGACGCTACCAATGGAAATTACCCATGAGAAGACTAAATTCAGAGGCTAAATTCTACAGTAGAGGCCTAAGGTAGATGAGAGAATTCAATCTCTCCATGCATGAATGAAGCCAGGCCTTCGGTAAAATCACTGTGAACCAGAACGCCGGGATGAGGTTGAATATTTTGGCTTCTTCCACCTGGTGGCATGCTCCAGCAGACCACCCAATGAGCCCTTCAAAATATTATTTTTCATGGTAATTATTTTCAACATTTTGCTTGTTTCACTTAAGGATCAGGTTCTCCAAAAACTCCTTTGAAGACCACAGTTGTTCCGTGTATTTAATGTAAGTTATCCTCAGGGAAAGAGTAAAACCAGAGCTGGGAGAGCCAAGGGTTTCGTACCACCACACCCTTCTGAGGGCCCACACATTTCTACTTCTTCAAACAAATCAAGCCACAACAGCATAGATGTCCTCTCAAGGAACTTACAGCTTCATAATTGTGAAAATGACAGCTAGAGTGCAGAGAATTAATTTCCTGAGGTTGGTCCAAAAAAAAAAGTTTTTTTTTTTTTTGAGGTTGGTGCTTTCTGGGATCTCTCATTTGTGGGTTTTGACAGGAAGTAGGAGGGTGAGAAGACCACCACAGTGTTGGAGACGGTAGAATTATTCTTTTGACAAATGGTTTTGCTGACGAGAGACATCTGGGTCATATTGGGCTTGAATTCGATTGAGGTCTTTTTTCCCCAAGCCAAAGACAATGTTCTCTTTGGAAGTCCTGTCCATCACTGCACTGGTGTGCACACACACCATCTCCTCACCCGTTTTAAAAACCTTTGTTATAAGATCAAGGGAATGTGAGAGTCACATGATTTTAGTCTATTTGTAACACAATGTACTGCACATGCTGAGGTGTTGATTTTCTTTTCCGAAATCATTTGGAAGATTTGCGAAGTACCACTTCTAGGAAGTTTTCAAAGATCAACTCCATTTGTTTACTATATATGAATGGGACATTTTCTATGCCTCAGAATTGTAACTCATAGATGCCACAGAACACATGGTTCTTTCCTCAAAGATCAGTGAGACTGACAGACACCTGGTTACAATTCAGCATGCCAAATGCTATTATAGAGTTATTTACAACTCGGGATATTGGTAAAGATCTTTTAGAATAAATGACATTTGAATCCCAGGGTGAAAAACAGTTCGCCAAGGCAAGTAAATGGGGGAAGTGCACACAAGCTGAGCATGTACAAGTACAGATTTTAAAACTTCCGGGGATCGAATGTGGTCTTACTAAAAATTGAAAGCTTGTGTGTATGTGTGTGTGTTTTTAAACCTGTTTCAATGTGGTATGCTCTTATCCTTCTTATATATCCTAGTTTCCTCAGCGCCTAGCACAGTGCGTGAGATTTGTAAGAATAATGATGTTGAATGAATGAATGAGTGTTCATATGCTTTTTTTTTTTTTTTTTTGGCTAACATTTCTCCCTAGGTGATAGCAAGCTCTCTGGAGATAGGGATTGGGACTGTTTTGATGTGATGCTAAAATACTTAGTAGTTTTAGTTAGTGAATAAAAAAAAAAAAAAAACAATCAAGGTTTAGACAAGGATTCCAAGCCAATCCAATGAACAAAGAATAGTCTTTTCGACAAATGGTTCTGAGACAACTGAGTATTTATGTGCAAAAGAATTAAGCTGGAACTTTTCCTCATACAATATATAAAAATTAGCTCAAAATTAACCACACACCTAAATGTAAGAGCTAAAATTATAGCTCTCTGAGAAGACCTAGGAGTAAGTTTTTGTGTCTTTGGATTAGGCAATGCTTTCTTTTATATCTGACACCAAAAGCAGAAGTGACAAAGAAAAAAATAGTAAATTGGACTTCATCAAAATTAAAAATGTACTTCAAAGGACATAATCGACAAAGTAAAAGATAATAGAGAATGGAATAAAAGTTTGGCAAATAGTATGTCAGATAATGGATCTGTATCCAGAATTTATAAGGAACTCTTATAATTCCACAATAAAAAGGGTAAACAACCTAATGAAAAATGGACAAAGGCTTTAAATATAGTTCTTCAAAGAAGATATGCAAAAGGCCAATAAGCATGTGAAAAGATACTTAACATTATCAGTAATTTTGCAAATCAAATCACAATGAGATACCACATCACATCCCTAGGATTCATTAAAATAAAAATGATAGACAGTAACAAGTGTTGAAGATTTGTAGAAATTGGAACCCTCATACATTGCTGGAAAAATTGTAAAATGGTGTGGCTACTTAGAAAAACAGTCTGGCAGTTCCTCAAACTGTTAAATATAAAGTTACTATATGACCCCATGATTCCGTTCCTAGGTGTATATCCAAGAGAACTGAAAACACATGTCCATACAAAAACTAGTACATGGATATTCATAGAAACATTCATAATAGCAAAAAAGTAAACACAACCCAAATATCCATCAGCTGATGAACAGATAAAAAAAATGTAGCATAAATCAACACAATGGAATATTATTAAGTAATGAAAAGGAATGAAGTATTGACACATGCAACAGCATGAAAGAACCTAAAAAACAGGCCAAGTGAAAGAATTCGGTCACAAAAGGCCACATATTACATGATTCCATTTATATTAAATGTCCAGAATAGGCAAATCCATGACAAAATAGATTAGAGGTTTGCTAGGATCTAAAGGGAGAGGAATGTGGGGAGTGACTTTGTGCATTTCTTTTTGGGGTAACAAAAATATTCTGAAATTAGATGGTGGCAATGGTTGCACACTCTGTGAATATGCCACTGAAATGTAAACTTTAAAGTGGTGAAATTTGTGCTATGTGAATTATATCTCAATAAAGCTGTTTTTTTTTTTTTTTTTAAATCATGGTAGGTGTTATCATCCTCACTGTTATCACTTATGACATGGTAGTGAATGTCACTAAGCAGTTATTTCATGCCAGCTGAAGACTACAACATAATTGCTAATTAGATTTCTCTTTGGAAATTTTAGTCCATAGGGACTTCATTTTAGAGCAAACTCTGTCTTCTCCCTTTTTGGTACCATAGTGCCTTGCCCAGGCCTTCGCCCAGAGTAAAACTCAGTAAACATTTTTTCACTATTATCAAAAAGCCACTGTCTTTTCTCAAATCAAGAAATAACCAAGTATTTTAAATGAAAACACCAAAGTTCACCCTAAAAACCATTAAACGATTCCAAGGTCTAAAAATTCATTAATGATTTGAGATCATACTCACTGCTTCCTGATGCTTACTATTTCAGAAGCACAAGGAAACTATATAAATAAAATCTAGCAGTCAAAGTATTAAAAGAGAGATTTCACTTTTATGCTATGGAATTACGTCTGAATGTACCCACGATTTCTTCTCTTTGCAGATAATGTTAAATTGCCTAAATCGCACACCAGCGGTGTTCTAATGAGACCTGATTTGGATTCATTTCTATTCAAGGCAAAGCAAACGTGTAAAATGCCCTACTTCTAACAGCTCACTATAGCTTGCAAACTTTAGAGACAGATTACGTGGAAGCGAGTTTGGGCTGGGGAAGAATCAAGTGTGGAGCCTAAACTAAGTTGACAGAATTTTCCATATTAAGGAGGACAGTATGACTTTCTCCTCACCAGCACTCACCCTCTCGGGATGTGGCAGTGAGAGCTAGGGATTCTGCAACACCCTGCTGGTGCCTGGTGTAACTCAGAATGGAGGAAAATCAGAGCTTAGAAATTATGGATATGGTGAACCTATCTTGTTCCTTTGTGGGTCTGCCTGCATGTCCTATGGCGGCTGAGTCCTGGCCACTTTCTGAGGCCAGTCTTGGTCCCTGAAAACTCTTGCTTAGAAGAAAGCTCTGTTTCTCTATGAGTACTTTGTTTAGCTTTCTGGCTAAATTTGTTTAGCTTCATGGCTAAATCCTGACTTCCATCATTGCTCAGACCTTTGTCTGAAAACCTGGGCACCATGGAAGCAACAGCTATCAGAAGCAATGACACAATAGGGACTTATTTTTCCAGATGAAGTAACTTGTGCCCAGAGGTAAGGTCCTTTTCCCCAAGTTACTGCAGTGGGCTGGTTAAAGAAAATTCCCATTATGTAACCCTCCCTTCTAGGTATCCGGAACTGGTGCCTTGTTCTACAATCTTTTGTCTTTATTTTCTTAATTCGAGCTCCTTGGATTCCAGACAGCCATGTATCTATCTGCTCTTCAAGCCCCAATTTAGTCACCTGTGAGCTTGAGCAGGTTTCAGGACAGAACTCAAAACCTCCAATTGCCCTTTTAATGCTTGGAGTCGTGCTTTTTGAGACCCAGCTGCCCTTGACCCTGTTGGCTTACCCAGTCTTTCTATTGCCCAAGTTGATTCCTGTGTGACAAGGGCAAGCTGTTTGTATGTGTTAGAAGCACATGCTTTATCTCCACTAAGCAGCTCTAAAGAACAATCATCTGTGCCTCGGAGTGTACCTGATAAAAGAACAAGGGTCACCTGGCCCACAGTGCTGACTTTCACTCCTAGCTTTGCTAGCTGCGAGCCAGGTACCCTTGAGGAAGTTTTCTTTATCTGTTTTTGTTTTTAGCCTTCCTGAGCCTCAGTTTATCAGTAAAATGGGAATAATTATAGTACCAACTTCATGGCACTGTTGGGTGAGTGTGTGAGGTGATGCACCATGTAAAGCCCTTAGAACAGAGCCTGGTGCAGTCACTGCTCAGAAATATTAGCTGTTAATGCTATTTGGAGAAGGGAAAGCAATCGGCTATCAACAGTTAATAAAAGGACACACCAAACATCTACTTAGATACAACCTGATCATCGTACAAATGTACTGTTTATATGATTTGAAGCATTATTCCTCCAAAAGAACACTTATTATCTATGATCAATTATTTAGATCACAGAAACATATTATGAGGACTTACTTTAAGACAACCTGAAGTGACACTGCTGGACACCAGACATAAGAGGACAATAAAATCTATCTCTAACGGACTGATACAATTGGGGCTTAGGATCGGGATTCCATTAATTCCCCATATACTAAAAGGAAATGCTTTTAAATGTTATATGGCAGAAGTAAGTAATTTTCTTTCCCATCACTTGTAAAATAAGACAGAAACATAAACCTTCCAACTATATGTACCATTTTAGAAACACATTTTCTTTAAAAATAAATATACAAGTTATCATCATGAAAGTGGTATTGTCACCTGGGTCACTGGAAGAAGGAGATTTATGAAATCTGAGACCATATTTCCTGTTAGCATGTTTTGAAGAAATAATCCACTCTATCAGCTATGGGTCTCTAAGAGTGTTGCATACAGATTTATTTTAGATAAATATGTAATAAGCAGATTTCCCTCCCTCAGAGATTGAAATACTTTCATCTACCAACCATATCTCACTTTATACTTTGGTTTCCAGAAACATTTAAGGTTTAATTGCTAGCAATCCTACAGGTCCTTGGGCCTGTGTATTTCTGTGCATTGTTTTGGCATCCGTCTCTTCACTCTAACTTTTCTTGGATTAATCTCTAAACAATAATTTTTATTACATTAAAGCTGTTGTCATTTTTGTAGGTCAAAACTCATTGAATTTCAACAACTTCAATTAGTTCAATCTATTTTTTTTTTTTTTTTTTTTTTTACCAATTTTAGTCTATAGATATATTATAGGCTGGCTCAAAGCTCCTGTAAATGGATATAAGATATAAATAAAATAAAATAAAATAAAATAATGGTCTGATTTTTACAGACACCAAAGCTATGAAACAAAAAGATTAAATTGAATATGTGTCTCCTTTGAGAAAACTAGAAATACAAAAAACTGCCAATGGGTTTAACTTTTTAAAAATTAATTGGAGGATTCCCTTCTTTAAAAAAAATTGAGCTAAATAGTAACATACAAAACAAATGTTGCCATGCACCTACGCACTCAATCCCTCAGACACTCTTAGCCATCTCCCACCCCCATTTTAACCTTGAGGGCTCTTCTGCGGACCCTCTAAAGCTTCCTCAAAGTACCATTTGAAAAACATGGGTTTAAACAAGGAAACATTCAACAGGAGAGAGCTGGGAACAATGCTATGTACTCTGCCTTTCCTATGGTGAGGCTTACTGACTTAATTTCATTGCGAACTCCATATCCTTGATACATCTTTACTACTGCCAATCTTGCCTCTGCTTTTTTTGGCTGCACTTGCCTCTCTTCCCCGCAAGACCTCGAATTCCCATGGTCTCCTGCACCGCACTCTCCTGGGCACACCCACCATAGCTGTCTTTGCTAGAGAGGGGCCTGGACAGACACACGCCTACCAGCCCCACGTGCTGCCCCATCATTGCTCGTTAAGGGTGTTCTCAGCATATTCCACTCTCCTGAAGTCCCCGTCCCACTCATTGGATGAAAGACTATTTTAACATTCAATAAAACTTAACAGCATTACTTAGAATTTCAGGATAGCGCTTAAACTACTAGGCTGGCCATTACAGCTGAGGCTCAAAGCCCATTTCAAAATATGAAATGGCCACTCTGTCACTGTCCTCCGTTTTTTAATAAACCTCTAGGCTTCTTTTTACCACCAAAATAAAAAAGAGAGAGCGAGTGAAAGAGAATGTGTTAGAAAATGGGGTTACTCTTTTTTTCAGAACAATAGCAGCATTAAAAGATGTCCTTGAGGCAGAGAGACCACTCAAGAAAGAAATAACACCTCAAACCAGGGGGCCATTCACCAAAAGGAGGTAACATTGGAAGCTCTTTGCAAAATGTTTCCCTGTTTCTGCCTTTCCTTGTTCACTGCAGGACTGATGAAAAAGAAAGATGATAAATATGTTTATAGAAACAGAACCCATTCAATAATTCATCACCTTGTTGGTGTACAATTTATCCACTCCACAAGAAATCTGTTTTCCTACCCACTGATCATGAATGGGCACCTGAGAATTAACTGTGTCTGACTCAGAGCATTGTCTTCATGTGTACGTGTCCCAGAACTGTTCCCAACACACGGTGCAGGCTAGCACCCAAGTGGTGCTTCTCCTCCATTAGCCATGCTATTCTCATATCTACCACCTCTTCTGTCTTCCAATACAAAGCATCGAACAAAGCTTTGTTTTGTAGCAACCATTAAAAATCTCTTGACATAATTATGGTATTTTTCAGCCTAAAACAGTGCTTCTCAATCTGGGGGGATTTTGCCCCCTAGGGCACACTTGGAAATATCTGGAGACTGACATGACCAGAAGTTGGTAGTGGCCACTGGCATCAGCGAAGCTGCTAAATACTCTACAGTGTACAGGGCAGGTACCCACAAACAAGAATTATGGTGCCCAAAATGTCAATAGTGCTGAAGCTGAGAAACCCTGACCTGAAAGAAACAGTAATAAAAATCTCTTAGGCCAACCTCTTACCTTATAGACGAAGAAGAAACAGAAGCTCAGGGAGGGAAGTGATGCTGGAATCTGCTCAGAACTCAGACAGGTTCTATATGTTTTCTCTACAGCATGTTTATTCTAACAGGAATTAATCTTAAAATGGCACTTAACCTCATAAAAAAGAAAGTCTTCTTCTGATAGGTCTGGCCTGGATTTATTTGGTTTGCTATTTTTGTTTTGCTTTTACAATAAGCATTTATTGCTTTTATAAGCAGAAAAAAACTTTTAATTTTGAAAAACTATATAAAATATGGTAAAATCTAACCTAATTAATATTTATCTCTGGCAAGAGTATAGCAAGACCAGCATTTCAAGGTGGTAGGGTGGGATGGGTAACTGTACAAATGGAGACTCCTCTAGAAAAAAAATTGATAATGTGTTCAGAACCTTAAAAAATATTCAGTCTTTGACCTAGTAATCATTCTTTAAGAAATTTATCTCAAGGAAAGAGTTTCAAAGATAATATGTACAAGAATGTGAAGTGAAACTTAATTTACAATAAGAAGACATTGGAAATAATCGAAGTATCTAATAACATGTGATTAGTGTAATAAATTCTAGTTTGGCTTAATGAAATATTTAAATGATATAAAAAGATAGTGTCAATTTAACCCCAAATATATGCAAATGATGGCATGTTATGCAGTTAATTATTTCACTGTTGGTTTCCCCATTAAACTAAAGTCTACGATGCCAGAGATCTTGCCTTTTGATTCCTTCGGCTCTCCTGGTACCCCAAATGGTTCACACAGTAATTATTGCCAGCAATAATTACTGCTGAATGAATGAAATGAATCAATGAGTATGGCTACTAATCTGTGACAATATCACAGATAATCAGAATCTTTTTATTTTCGTCTGTTTCTTAAAAACTCTCCAATAAGCATGTTACTTTTATAAACAGAAAAAAAATATAGAGATTATTTTGTTGCTGCACAAGTAAAAGAACATAGTAGAACTTAGATAAGGAAGGAAAAAAAAAGAATACAGTAGGAAAGGACAAATGAAAGAACATTTGGTGCTTGGGAAGCCCATTGCATGACGCAACTGAGGGATACGATGATACAGCTACCATGGATTCAAAATATGAGGATTATATATAACCCACTGGACAGCAGTCCTTTGTCATAACTGGTTTACTCTTTCAACATTCTTCCCTCATTTGAGCTTTTCTCCCACTGGTAGCACCAAGAGCTAAAACAACAGAGAAGCCACAAATCAACAGACTCGTGTGGTCAGAGGCTCCAGTGGCCACAAGATCAGAGGCATTGTGGCAGTGGAGGCTGGGGGTGCTTTTCAACTGGATGTGTGTCTGCGGCTGACAAATGGAATAAAAGAGCAATGCTGTGGTGCTCAAAATAGAACAGAAAAAAGTATCCCAAAGAGAGAGAGAGAAGAAGAAGAAAATGACACAGACATGAGAGGCTAGCTTCTGGAACAACCTAAAAAGACCGTTAACCCAGACCCATGAATATAATTCTCACATCTTTTGTAGAACTTTTTTTTTTTCTTTTCACAAATGCCTCATTGGGACTGCAACCCTGAAAAATGTCATCTGCCCTTTTCCCGGAATGGTTGGATCCTTATGTCACCTAGGTAGAAAAAAAGCAGTGATTTTATATATTTGACTACTTGTGGTCATCTTGGTGGGATGATGGAAGAAAATAAACAAATCTAAAAATATAAATTTACATGTGTGTATGGAAAGAAAGTAAAAGAGGGTGAAGAAAAGATGAGAGGGATACAGAGAGAGTGAGACAGGGAGAATGTAGAAAACTTACAAAAACTGAATGGACTCAGCAATCACTGTCTTGGGGCAGTTATTGGAGTAGTCTGGAGTTTATTAGCTCTGATAGGGTCCTCTTCTCAAACCTATTCTCTCTTGCCTTTCCATCTCCCCAAAACCTTAAGTAACACATTTCTTTAACAAGAAAAAAATCCTTTCATTTTCCAATTAGACATATAGCTCAAAATGAAATTGGCCTCCATTAGATCAAGTGAGTCATGGGTATCTCATCATTCTTCAGCATAGGTTTTAGGGACATAGGGAAAGGGTGAAAGGAAGTGTGAATCACTGACAGGATACTAGGCCACAAAAACAAATGTTATCTTCTTCTTAGTTAGGCCCGCTGCAAGCCCTGTCTTAAAAAGCAGACTTTTCACTTGATTTCATGGAAAGAGCATATGTGATTGTGGTAGAGGAGAGATGGCTGTAAATTCTTGGCACTCCCTCTAGTGAGGATTGATTTTCTCTCTCCTTGAATCTATATTGGCCTGTGATGCTCTGAGCACAGCAGAAGTGATACTACACCTGTTTGGGGCCTAGCCTTTGAGAGGGCTGGCAGCTTCTACCATGCTCTCTTGAACCCAGAGCTGCCACATAAGAAATCCAAATATTCTGTGGCAGGACCATGTGGAAATGACATGATAGCACATGAAGAGGATGCAGAACCCAGTTGATCCCCAGACTTTCAGCTGTCCCTGTTAAGCTGCTAGACACACAAGTAAAGCCATCATGGACCTTTCGGACCAGCTTGGCTGCAGTTGAATACCAACAAGTGATGTCATGTGGAACAGAAGAATTGCCCAGCCTAGCCCTGCCTGAAGTTCTAATCTACAAAAAATTGTGAGACAGAAGGAAATGGTTGTGTTTTTAAGCTCCAAAGTTTAGGAGTATCATGTTATACCGCAAGAGATAGTTTGGTACAGAGAAGAGGGTGATGTTTGTCCATTTGCAGTATTGGCTTTGCCTCAGAAATCAATTTATCTATCTATCTATCTGAAGTAATACCTAAAATACAGTCTGTGCTGTTTATGGAATGCAATGCAATGCATTGGAAACAGTATCTATATCTTAGCTCAAACCTGAGCATTGCCATAGTTTGGTAGAATGACTCAGGTAAATTATTAACCTCTTTAAGCCTTAACTTCCTCAACTGTAAAACAGGGCTGACATCTTTTTGACCGGGTTGTTGTGACTGTTATATGAGAAAGCAAATGTATAGCACGGAGCACAGCACTTGGCTCACAAGGCAGAAGCTCCCATAGCCCATGATCCCTGTACCTACCATTTTGCCTACCCCAGTGTCTGGGTTCCAAATCTCAACTAGTTTCTCTACCACATCATTTCCTGGACACTGTAACTTTTCCTGGTGAATGACTACCTCCTTGTTTGTCTTGTCAAACCTGACTCACTGTTAGAACTTCAGCAAACACAGGGTATCTTTTAAAGAATCCCATCTGGTATGCAGAAGGTCCTTGAAGCGAGAGACAAGAACTTATTATATGTGGAGATCACATTTTCCCAATAAAATCAGACACCGTGATCTGACAGAAGGTAGACCATCTAAACATCCATAACATAGACATAAGAAAATCCCAAGAAATATGTGGGTCCTGAGAATTAAAATCATAAGAAAAATAAATAGGTTCTAACGTGGTATGAGTTAAGTGACTAGACAAAGATGAGCAAGGTCAAGACCCCTCAGTATCTGTTATCCCATCTCATCTCACAGCTCATGAGGATTGAGGAATACCTAGGTTTCAAAAACTTTGTACTGTAACATCTTTTGCCTACAATTAAGTGCAGTATATCCCACATGAATGGCTCAAATTCTATGTCTGGATGGTTTCTGAGAAACCTTTCCTTATACTTGCTTAGGTTGAACTACTTACAGAGTGGGCCTGCCAGGGGCCGCCCAGTAACAACCATGGACTTCAAGTCCTCCTGCAAAATATGTCAACCTATTTGCTCAGTCAAAATAGACAATTTTGATCTCTACCTAAGGTGGGTCTACAGTAATGAAAAACACAACTTTTCTTGCATAAACAATTATAAGAATGATGAATGGATCAAAATTCTTAAAGAACAACTTAAAACATTACTAAAATTACTGTGTCCTCATCCAGGTTTTACAGTGAATATATTTTACAGCTACAACTTCTTCCTAGACAAGTGGGTCTCTTTCTGAAATGGTTTGGCATACCTGCTAAGTGTTTGTGGCATAGACTTGGAAGACAAGTAAAATTTCTAAAATCCCTAACATTTGCAAAGACCAGATGAGACTTGCAGTCACGCCACATATAAACCTAAATCCTAACAGCCCACTAGAATATCATCCAATTCTCTCTCTCGTACCGTTGGAGTACAAAAATCACCTTTCTCGATAGTTTTTATTGCTTCTGGAAGTGATTTGCTCTTCAACAGGTTATCGCAAACGATAACCCAGACAGGCCAGAAGAAAGCTGGCTTCTTTGTCAGCAAGATACTTTCCTTTGCCAGAGCTACGTGAAAGAGAGGGAGAGATAGTTGGAATTAGAAAAAAGGTTTCAAGTACCTCTCTGACATTTATGATCTTTTAACAGAGATGTAAAGCATATCAGATTTACGACCCTTCATGGCCTGAAGGGGTCTAGTTACTTGGTCAGTCATGAAGACAGTCTCTTGTTCTTACTCTGACTCATGCTGTCACTAGGGTGCATGCCTGGTTCATGATAAAAGGGAGCCAAACTGGGTTTTTACAGGAATTTCAGAAGTCTCAGAATTATCGAAGACCCTTACATGGTTTAAACCCAAGTTCAGCAAACCAAAGTAGTCTACATATTATGGACAAGAGCAGAGGAGCAGGAAGAAAGAGAAAAAAAAAAAAGGCAAAGAAGCAGGAGTATAAAATGGGTAGAAAAGTATCTTTTCCTGCATATTTGATTTAACTCTGGGACATCTATTTCTTTCTTTGTGGTTATGTGTTTGTGGTTATTTGGCATTTGGACAGACAGAGGATAGGGAAGGGTTTTTTAAAAATAGCCCACTCTCTTTGGCACAAAATGGTACTAGCATAAGAGCTTGGTTGTTGTGAACCACTAATATAGGCTGTGGGGTTGCCTTCTTGCAAGAACCGCGCCATGACCTCGCCGGCGCTCGGCTGCGGTGATGAACGGGTGACGTCAAGGCTCCAGCAACGGCATTTGTTTCACCGAAGAAAAACCAATCTCCTTCCTTCACACAGTCTAATACTTCATGTTGTCTACTTAAGGGCATCTAAAAAGAAGGCAGCTAATGAGAACTTGAAGTGAAGAAAACCTAAAAATTAATCCTTCTCAGCCAATAAAAGGTATATGGGAGGAAGTGTAGGATTGTCTCTCCATCTGTGCCTTGTTCCCCAACCCTCACGTCATCAACCAGGCTCCTGGCCTTTAGCTTCTCCCTCCCCTAGCCCCCTTCACACCCAGCCACATGGCTGTTTCTCCTGCTTGACTCACAGCATTTCATCCAAGCAAGAATCTTCTGTTTCTGTTGTTAGTTAACTTGCCCTCTTACCCCATCAACTCTAGGTAAGTAGTCAGGTATCAGTTGGATGGGGGCCGGCATGCTTGTCAGGGTGCCTCTCCAGAGCCACTGGACTGAACTGAAGCAGTGGCAACAGGACAATGGATCGGGCCCTGAGTATCACCAGTCTCTGGAGTAGGGTTTTTTTTTTTTTTTTTTTTACCAAGTTCTTACAGCATAAGAAGAGAATGTGTGTTGAGTGTCATGGAAGAGTTACACAGGGGGTGAGCGAGGATAGGCGGGGAGAGGAGGGCTGTGTGTAGAGGTGTACATATGCATGCGCGTGTGCGTGCACACAAACGGATGATCTTCTCAGGATCAGCAGCTCATGGACATTTTTCCTTAACTAAAGAAAATCAAACCAAACTACCAGGTGACAGCAACTGTCTGGCCCGCCTAAACATAGTATGTCTGGGCATAGTGTGGCTGATGACATTTGTTATCCCATGGTTCCTCTCTGCCCTGATGTTTCTGGCTCTCCTCTGAGAACCTCCTGCCACTTAAGATTTCAGGTGGGTGCTTGTCAATGTGAGTGAGCAGAGGGCAAAAGGCTGCCCATGCCCTCTGTGACATGACCTTGTCACTTTGCAAGTCCTTCCTCAGATAGCAGCAGGCCTCCCATCCTGATGGGATGAGGCAGATAGATCAGACTGGACCTTCGCATTCCTTCTGCTCAAAGAGGTGGGTGAGTGGGAGCAGAGAATGGGGCCTTTACCACAGAAAGACCATGTGTCTTCAAAGTATAGAAAGTCACTGGAACCTAGAAGATGCTCACACAGTAAGAGATGCCTAAGATGAAGAAGGCCACCTCAGAGGTACCTTCCTGACACTTCCTTGTCTTGTATCTGGGGTTAGGTGTGCCTCCTGTGGTTCCAGGAGCATCCTATGTTTACCCCGCTATCATCATGGCCCATAGCTGGCTGCTTCCTATGAGACTATGAACTCCTTGATGGCAGGAAGTGGGGCCTCCAGAGCTGTGCTTCAAGCACTCCACACAGTTCCCCGCAGAGAGAGATGCTCACTAAATGTTTGCTGAATGATGGATCATTTAGTCAAGCCTCCTTTTGCAGAGGAGGAAATTAGTGCGTGGAGAGAAAGAAAGGGAGAGCGGGAGGGAAAGAAATCCTTTCTGGAATAACCACACGCCAGAAAGCCTCTTAGGCATTTGACATCACTTTTTCCCCAGAACCCCAGGGAATTAGGTTTCACTGCCTGCAGATTTGTCAAGGAGTATGGGGAGAGAAAATGCAAGGTTGTGCGAACTCCAAGGCTAAGCAGTTGGAGACAGTGACCATGGGACAGACAAGTATCAGAGCCTCATGGTGAGCTGAGAGCAGCACTGCTGCATAAGGAAGGATCTGGAGAGGCACCGAATCCTGCTGGAATTTAGCTCTGTCTGCCTAGGAGGCAAAGATACCAAAGCCCCAAAGTTAAAAGGTTGAAGAGCAACAGACTCAAACTGGAAAACATGCAGTTCCCACCTGCCTCTCTTCACCTTTGTCCACGGGCAGAGTTAAATTTAAACCTTGTGGAACTCATACATAGAAACCTGTATATATTGCTGCTGGAAACATAAATCATAACAACTCTTTTGGATGGTGACAGATGTAAAAATATCGTAAAAATATCACAAGATTACTTCTGAAAGCTGGGAATGACTTAAAAGGAATAAGAGATAATAAGAGGGCACCAAATAATTTCCCAAATTCGATGATACAGGAAAATGTATTATACATATATACTTATACTCAGGAAGGTCCACTCCTCATGGCAGGCCCTATTAGGATTATCAGGCTCCATCTTTCTATGATAAGAAACTCAAGAGGTCACTGTTTTGTTTTCCAGTTGTCTATACAGTACATGGAAACGTCCCTATCATATCAGTACTCTTTTAAACCATCCGATGTTAGAGCTGAAGGCACTTTCACGATCATTTATTCTAATCCTCTTATTTTCACTTGGGAAAATTAGTAGCTCTAGGAGTCTTCTCAAAGTAAATAGTAGAGGTGGGCCTAGAACGCCACGTTTCTAAAATGCCACATCAATGCCACTGGTTACCTACTGACCATCCCAACTCCTCTAGAAGAATGCAGAGTACAAATCTGGAATAAGCAATTACATCCTGGCCATTAAGAGGCCTACCACTCCTCCGTATCATCTCAGTTTTCCTCTTCCCCTGGAGGCCCCTGGGGCAGTGGAATCGTGAACTGTGAGCCATGGAGGGTGGTTCCTGTGCTCTGGGCCCCCTCCACAGGAACTGCAGCGAATAGCCATGACAAGGTGTGGCAGAGGGCCGTTCTGTTTGTGCCACTTAGTGGAGCCGGGATGTTATGCAAGGAAATCTTCAGTATTGCAATAATCCTGGATTATAAATAATTTAGCATATTTCTTTGTAAACTGTAGTCCAAAATCCTTGCAAATAAGAAAAGGATTAACTTTTTAGAAGTACTTGCTCTTGAGACTTTAAGTTCAAGGCAGAACAATGCTTTCTGTGGTAATTCCATCTATTTTAAGATCACAAAACCATACCAAGTTGAAACCAGAGCAGAAGATATTAATGCAGTGCTCCCTCTGAAGTGCCCAATAGTGGGACGAGAAAGCTTTCAAAGAGAATTAAGTAGACAGAGAAAGCTCCCTGTTCATGTCCAAATCATAAGGAGGCGGCTGAATAGGATTCACAGTTCTCCGTGGGAAGGACCCACACCACAGCTAATGTTCAAAACAGGGGGGAGATGTCTTGGGAAGATCAAGGACACAGGATTCTGCTGTTAGAATCAGCTGCCTGCCCATTAGAGCCTCAAAGACCCTCTTCCATGTGCAAGCTGATGTGATCCTGCAAATGAGCCCATTTTTCTTTTTCTAACCGCCCCAAACTCTATCTGAAGGAAGCTGTCATTATGTAATATTTCCCAAGCACCCTTGATGTAAGCTTCAGATCTGGTGTGTGTGCATGTATATGTGCACAGTGGGAGAATGTGAGGGGGCAGCGCAGAATAAGATGTACATACAAAGTAGAGAAAGTGGATGGGGAGCTGCTCAGAGAGTGGAAGAACATATAAATATCCAAGGTGAGCCTCAGGTCAAGGGGTCAGCACCTGGTTAGTTCATATAGACAGAGGTGATGAGAGGAGCAATGTTAGCTGCAGAGAAAGGCAGGGCTAGGACAACTGAAGGGTCAAGTGGGCCACAAGAGGCAGAAGCAGAGAGGTGCAGACTCAGAAGCCATCAGCCAGCAAGTTAGGGGCAAGGCAGGGGCGTGAAGGACTAGAGGGGCAGGTTAATGAAACCACACCTCCAAAGCCCTGGCCTCCGAGACCCTCCATAGCTGGTCTCTGCCTGTCTTTCCAGCCTCATGGTCTGTTTTCCCCCACGTGATACTTATATTAAAAATCATCGAATTAAAAATGATCGAATTAAAAATGCAGCATACCCTGTTTTTGTTCTCCACTCTTACCTTTGTTTTTTCCTTTCTTGGTATCTGGATTATCCTTTCTCTCTTCTCCTCATAATGTCTCTCATTTTCCAAGATACAGTTTTAGAGCCACCTCTTCCTAGAAGCCCTCCTGGCTCCCTAAACCTTTAGGCTGGGTTAAGTACCACTCCTACATGCTCTGATGATCTTACTCCAATTTCCAATCTTTTGCCTAAGGAGGATGGCAAAGAGGTTTCATGCAAAGGGTCAACTCTGAACTCTGAAAGGGTCATGGCTACCTGGGATACTGTGTTCAGAACGATCCTGAGGCCTCCTCTGGAATCATTGGGAGATAATGCTGCAGTCAGTTAAGGATACCTGCCACTTCAGGGCATGGACCACAGCTGGCTGTTCCTGCTCTAGACTAACGCCTTCACTAGCCAGATGTGAAACCTGAGGCTGAAAGACGGGAAGTGTCTGCCCAGCATTGCAAGGCTGGTTAAAATCAGGATAGGAAACCTGGTCTTGTGATTCCTCACTAAGTGCTCCTTTTAAATGTTAAGATTCCCAAAGATTCCAAATCTGGAATATTAAAACCCTTAGCAAATTCTTAGCTCTTTTGGAAGGCATAGGGTAATTTATACAGTGATGGAGCTGGCACAGAGAAACAGTTTTAGCAATTTTCTTGGACACTATTCGCCTGTATTTATGTGTCTTATGATGTTTTCTCCTGATGAATCCTGCATAAGTTGCTGCCTTTACACTCTTCTCTGGTCAGCACTATTGGCACTGCCAGTGCCTGTTACCCAAAGTAAAATGAAGACTCCTGAGCTAACTCTTCTGATATCAGAAATGTGCCCTCAAGGTGATGCACATTCCTTTGTGTCAGGGAAGAAAGGTAGAGGAAGTTGCAGCTACCTTCCCCAACTTCATCATACACTCCTCACCCTGGAATCTAAAACTTCTCTGAGAAGGAAATATACTTAGACTGGTCTCATTAGATAAACTCTTTCCTTGTCTTAGTGAAAGGAATTTTTCAGTGGGTTCCGGTTTCAGGAGGTTACAAGGTATAAGGGAAGGAAAGCTGGCATGCTCTCAGTCTGACAAGAAGTTGTCAGTTTAGTACTATACTTAAATTTAGCTGGAACATCGTTTAGGATTCTACTAAGCACTTTCCAGAGATATTACATGGTGAGAAACATGAAACACCTCCCTGCCTGCCCACTCTCCCACCACCCATATTTCTGTGAGAGTTTAGGATTAGAGATGAATTCTCCCAGAATGGCATGAGTTTGCAAAGGGTCATTTAACCTTTAAACTTCAGTTTCAAGAACTGGGCTGAAGAGAATCGCCAGGATGTCCCCCTGTTATATGCTTCAACAACAAATGACCTCCTTCGCCAGGTTACCCAAGGACACAGCTCTAACTGAAGACAGGAGAATTCCCAGGACTGGAAGCAAATGCAAGACGATGATAGGACATTCCCCAAACCCCCTATCCCAGGATGCTCAATGGCAATTAGCAGCCGTGTCCTTTGTCTCACCTCCGCTGTGTTTTTCAGCAGCTCGGTTTCTTCAGAGGACAGGGCAAGAGGAAATGGGATCAGGCCGGGAGCCCTGATTTTCTGAGGGAAGACGCTATTACACGTTTTCACTTCAAGATTCTCTGAAGGGTTTCTGGACAACAAAACCCTTACCCTGACCCAGACTCTACACCCTTTGGGTGCCGACCTTATCCCTCCACAAAAAATCAAAGCAACCAATTTGCAGTTGAATTTCCAAGCAGCTGAAAAAAAGAATATTCCATTGTATGTTTTTTTTCTTTTAATTTTTCATTTTCATGTCCTGTAAGAAAGAGGCTCCTCAGGGAAGAGGGGGCATACAGAAAGGAGAAGTGGGTGACAGAGCCTTTGAGGGATCAATAAATTCAACTGCTCCTGTGCATAAGGAGAGGGATGGTGTGGGGAGGCAGATGGGAGAAGGAATCCCAGGATCATAAATTTTAAAGCTGAAAGGACCCTTAGAGGTGTCCTAGTATAACCTCCTTTGTTTTATAAATGAGAAAACTAAACTCAGAAATGGTAACAGACCTGCCCAGGGTGACACAACTTGTGAAGAGAGAACCAGGACCCAAATCTAGCTCTCTCAAGGCCCACAACCCAGCACCTTCTCCACAGTCCACAGCAGCTGCCACCGCCACACCAAGCAGCCATGTGAACACTGAAGTACCTTCACGGTGACCCCACACCCACCCTCAAGAGGCATCCCATAATGCTTCTCTCCTCAAAAACAATGTCATAGCTGCCCACTTTCTCTAAAAACTACCTCCGTTGACCACACGAGCACAGAGACAGTTTCTTATTGTGAAGAGCTCTCACGGCTGACTCTTTCTGTGAAGCTGGAAAAGCTGCTTCGGCGATCATTTTTTAACCAAGCAGTTCCCTGACAAGAGGATTAAAGCAGGAAGCTTTCAAAAAAGTCTCAAGACTATTTTAAAACGCAATATGTTAATGCTTGTCTAGAGTTTTGTACACTTTCGTGTAAACCCTTGTCTAGAGTTTTGTACACTTTCGTGAAAACCCATAAATCTCTTCTGCCACACCCTAACAGTAATCCTGTCACTAACATGGTTTATTGAAATTAAGAAAAAAGTACAGTGGACCCAGTCATCAATAAGGATCAGAAACCTAACCATGCAAATGAGACTTTCAAAGTCACAAACCAAGATTGAGTGGGGAGTCACAAATCTGAGATTTTTGAGGGAATTGGCAGTAATTCTTTCAGAGGACGGTTCCTTTATGGTCCTTCCTGCAAATAAACTAGGCAAGGGACTAGAAAATCGTGCTTTTCAAATGTCAGCATGCCTTAGAAACACCAGTACAGCGTGTTAAAACTCAGATCACGGGGCCCCCCTCCTTGACTTTTTGATTTGGCAGGTTAGAGTGGGGCCTGAGATTCCACATTTCTGATGAGTTCCCAGGTGGCACTCATGCTGCTGGTCTGTAGACTGCCCTTTGAGAACCTCTGCAGGGAAGCGGGGACGGGATAAAGAAGCCCCATTCCCACCAGGACCTGTGCTGGAATGGGATTTAATTACCATGTGGAAGATAGGATGTGAGGTAGAATATTAAAATTTCTTCATAGGCCCAGCAGTCAGGGTGGTAAATACATAAAACAGATTGAAGGGCCCTGCTGTCACAGCATCAGCACGGAGCGGTCCCTTTAATAGGGAGGTAAGCTGTGTACTACAGTCACCTCTAAAAAGATAGCGCCTATCTGAGCAAAAGCAAACACAAGGAGGCTTAAAACTTGGAGTCCCCATGCTCGTTCCTCAAGCAGGGGGGGGAAAAACCTTTATGTAGAGAAAGTGCAGTGTAAATAGAAAGTAGGGCTTGATTTCCACAAGCTCAAGTCAAAGAATCTGCTGAGAAGGCCACATGACACAGGAAATGAAATCCAGGTCCTTGATACCCAGAGGCAAGAAAGAGAATGAGAGATCCAAGAAAATCCAAACACTCCTGAATTTCTACAGTAAACAGTTCTGATCGGATTCTCTTGCTTTTCTGGAACATACATGAAGTTCATTAACTGGCATACATTAAACAGGAAACAATAATAAAGAAAGGAAGGTGCTGGAGGACAAATCAGTAATTGCTCCTTTAGAGCAAACCAAAGTTACTGAGAAAATCTCCTATAAAGGCTCTGTCAAAACAAGTCACTTAAGGATTAGTGAGAGCTAAATCCTCCGTCAGAGAGATTTTCCTCCACATTCGTAAATGGGTTTCAGTATCAGAAAATCTTAAAAAATATACTTTTCCTGCCCCCACCCTCCTCTCAGAATGGCTCTTTCAATATCTTGGCATCCTATGGAAGCACAGTGTTTCCTCGGGCTGAGGCTTCTTCTTGGAAAAACAAAATAAACTCTGTCATTCACAGCAAAGTCAGTGGCTGGAAATAAATCATTACGGGCACCTAGCGGCACGTTTAAGAGGCCTGCCCATACAACACTCATGTTCCAGTATAGTCCTTTCTTCTCTCAGCCATCTCCCTGAGAATAATTAATATATGGCTGTTCTAAGCTAACACTCTTACTTCAGCTTTTTACCTCTTTTCATTCTGGTCTCTTTCCTCACAGTTTAACTGCTCGATTTGTTCATTTGGTGAGGACCAGAACTTAAACTGCATCCTTAAACATGTGTAAATGATGACTTTTTTTTTTAAAATTAGAAAAAGGAAAACACTAATAACACCAAATTTCTTCACTGACTGACTTCTAGGAGTATATACTTTAATTCTGTCAGGAAATAGTCATTTATTTACTCTTTTAAAACTATCATCAGGACTTGTGTCACATTTCCCAGCAGTCTCTGCAGTTCCCATCACGGGATTATGAGGTCTGTCTCTGTTCTTAAGCTAGGGAGTAGAAAAGACTCACTCCTACTGTAAGCACTTAGAGACACTCTGGCATTTCCCCCATGAGAGGGTGACCTAGCATGGCCATTTTCATATCTGCCTCCCAGATGGTTACACTCCACTTTTTCCACTGAAATCTTTGTTCTCATATCAGCTCTCAAAGCTAACACATCCTGGATGTCATCGGTGCCAATCAATGAAAGGCTAACTAACACACTTGCAAAACACTCCACGTATAAATATGAATTAATTTATCCCCTTGGCTACAGACTGTTTTTAAATTTTTCCATTTCCACCATTAGACACTTTAAAAACATCCATTTGCCAGACAAAAATATTCTTCCTGATATCCATGTGGCAAGTCTTAGATATAGACCTAGTTATAGGCATTAACATATTAGGCTATTCCTTAGCATAGCATGATATGAGGGAGTGACCCAAAATCCCAACCTCCAAATAATTCCCTTCCCAATCTACTTTATGCCAAAAATTTCACCCCTGAAAAGACATTTCAAAGTCTGAGGGGCAACCCATGATATCTATTTAATCAGGAAGACTCTAGAGAATTTAGTAATTCTTTTATTTTGGTTGCATAGCCAAGAGAATATAGGCTTGGGGTTATACACACCTGAGTTGGATTCCAAGAGCCATTGTTTCCTAGCACTGCAAACTGGGACAAGTGGATTCACCTGTAAGAGGCTCAGCTTTATCAGTTATAAAAGGGGAATGATAAAGAAGTCAAGAGTAACTAAACAAAGAGGAAGTGAGGAGTAAATTAAGAAACAGGAAGGGCACATTGTATGGGGTCTGCACCTGAATGGTGCTCAGCAGTGTGAATTCCCTTTCTCATGGGGCGGGATTGGCTGATCAGGGAGAATGAGATCAGGATAGATTATCCTCCTAAGGTCGAGGAGAGATAAAAGAAACAGAGCACATCCTGGGAATGCAGAGCCAAGGAGTGGGTCACCAGGTGAGGGTGTGTGTGTGTGTGTGTGTTGTTTAACAGGCAGCAGTGGGAACAAGGAGAATACTAGTCACTTGGGAGAAAGGACTGCAGAGTTGAAGGAACAGCTATAAAAAGGAGAGAAGACCAGAGGAGGCTAGCAAGGACAGCCTTTATCTACTCCATTCATCTGCTTATAGCCAGCTCTACCCACAGTTTTACCAGTTTTACTCCAGTTCTGCCCTAACTTGATTACATATCAGGGCTGTGCAGTCATTAGCTCAAAAATGATATCTCAAGATCTTTGTGGGATTAATGAGTAATCAGGATGCACACATAAATCTCCACTTTCCTAAAGATCAAGCTGAAAGGTTGCCTCAATCCTTTTCTAGTAGTGGAGAGAATGTGAATGTTAGATGAATATGTAAAGGAAAGCATGAACCAATTATCTTGATGACATGTCCAGAGTGACTGCTTATTTTGGAGGGTGAGGCCATTGCTCAGGGAAGAATCTGTGTTTTTGTATTCCACATACCCTGGAGAGATCTGCTGTTGCTAAAGATAGATTTTTGAACCGCAAATGAGGTACTTATTCTCCTAATGATTTATGGATTTTATTTATGTGGAAATTCTTATAAATTTGCACTTTCATTTTATAAAAAAATGAAGCTTACATGAAAGAGATGAACCTGGAAATTTTACAGTGTCTGTCCCAGATAATGCTTGCACAGATAATGCTTTTGCAATCTCATAAGAGATAACAACCATTAGTCCCACATCTTAATTCACTCACTTCAATCTTCTTGAGCTTCCTCTTAAGCACAAAGTCATGCAACTGGGAAAGCAAAACTATGCCCACACTAAAGAGAGGAAGACCTTGTGAAAAGAATAGATAGGGCCCATACTGAGGGAGAGAAAGGAACTGGCATTTCCCCTCCACCCTTACCTCCCTCTGTCCTTATCTTGGATGGAAAAATGTTGAAGATGGATCTTAAGTAGTAGTCAAGAAACCCTAAGATTATGAAAGGAAGCTATAACTCTTGAGCGCCTACCATGTGCTAGGCATTTTATGGGCACCAAATCATCAAACATATGATATAGAAGCACAATGAAGTAAATTATTTTCTCTACTTTACAGGCCAAAGAGGCAGAGGCTCAGCTTGGTCAAGGTGCACATCAGTAAGTCACAGAACTAATACTGAAACTGAGTTCTGGAGACTCCAAAGCATGTGTGGGGTGGGGACAGGATGGCCTTTATCTGTGGAGGCCTTCTGTTTACTGTTTACTAATTTTAGATTCAAGGAACAGAAGAAAACAGATCTGGCAAATCTCTGTATAGCTTAAGTCCTCTAGGGTTAGAATGGGGGCAGAAGGCAGGCAGGGCAGATTTCTTCAGAAAACGAGGCAATATAGTTTGAGAAATATCATATGGGGTTGGATGGTGAAGTGCTCCAAGAACTTACGATAAAAAAGTTTTATATAGCGTACAGTTTTCGGGGATCTGATATGAGGGCATAGAGGCTGGGGTGGGGAACAAGCCATGATCTCATGCTTATTGTGAATGAGACCATGATAGAAATCCCTTGGCGTTTCCGGAAAACATCTAGCAAGGGGTCCCATGAGCAATAACTGATCTTCACACCACTGTAAATGAGCATTGGGGTTAGGGGTGGTCTGCATTCTACTAAGTGGAACAAGGAGCAACACTTCACCTCCAGGCCACCGGGAGTTGTCTGCAGTGCAACAGAAATCATGCCTTAGCCTTGACAGGGCAGCCGATACCCGAACATGTTTGTTACCTACCTTCTTTTCCTAACCTTATCTTATTCTATCCTGCTTTGAGATCTCCTGGGCAAGATGTAAGAGAACTAAATAGGAATACATCATTTTCAAAAGTCCTCAACATGAGCACAGATCTGCATTCAGCCACCTGGGCAGGTCAAAAGCAGATTATCATGTGGTAAGCCAAAGCATATGTCCCAATATGGACATAGTATCTTCACAGCTCTTATCTGATTATAGAGCACAAATGTGGATTGGAAATGACATGATTACTAATTTTCTGAGAGGAAAGAGGGGAAATCCAGTATAGTGACTGGGTGAAAAGTTAGTAATAAAAGGTAAGTAACTCAGACGGGGAGTTTCCTGAGCAAGCATAACCCGGCAGTTCTTAGCCACGTTTTTCTCATGGCGTTCTCTTAAAGTCATGTTGATAGATATCAGACCCCAGTGCTGGACCATCTACTGAAACCACCTCTTCTTATTTCGCCAGGTAGAGACGTCAGCAAAAAGCCTTTTCAGCGCAAGCAGCAACCCACTTTCCAAAACAACTCTCCACACTTCAAACTAAACAAACTACTAAGTAAACCCAGATTAAATACAGCTTTATCAGGATGGAGTTTGAGTAATCTCTGAATCAACAAAATCTGGGAATGTGTGTACAGAACATCCATTACACAAATGTCAGACCACAAAGTCAAACTCTTTTTTGAGATGCTGCTAAGGACTCCCTAATCAAGCCAATATAGGAGAGCAAAGGAAGCCTGGTACAGTGCTAGCTTCCACCCTACAGCCTGTTTTTCCTTATGCAAAGATCAAGAATACAAATTTTATGCAGAATTATTTTAGTCGTTTCCCTGGAAAGAGCAAGATAGCCTTTTCTCATTAGTTTGAATGGAAAGCTCCTTCTCTGAGCTGCTTTAATTGTACGGGTTAATCTTGAACATCACACAACCTCACAAGTACATTTGGAGGCATCATTTGGTGGTCTTTAACTTTCCTGGGTACAAGCTACAAAGTCCAAGATTAATAGGGTCATTTACTGTCTGCCAAATGGAATGTTTCAAAGTGAAATGGTTCAGTCACACAAGAAGGGGAAAAAATTAAAATGTACGCTCACATACAGAATTAGGTATGCTCACAAAATGATCAACAAAGGACACTATAAACAACAGTAACCCGAGAGTACACAGTTACTTGCATTGTCACGGAAATCTTAAAGTGGTATTTTCTTATCTGTGCTGAAATGCATGTACTGCTATTTCAGAATTTCTGTCATAATGGTCCAGGACACTGGTAGCACAAGGCTGACTATTCTTCAGAATCAAATAGGGCAGAGTCAAATACTAGCCTGTTCACTCACTACCAATGTGTGATTTGGGGCAAGTATCTTTTACTGAAACTGTCTTATAATCTATAAAATGAAGACCCTATGACCTTCCTCATAGGTTTTTACACAGATATAATAAGATTACATGTAAATTATCTGGCCCTGGCACATACTACATCCTAAATATTATTCTTGCCCTCCCCTCCTCCTGTCTTTGAGCAGAGTGATGTGTGTGTGTGTGTGTGTGTGTGTGTGTGTGTGTGTGTGTGCATGCATGTGCGCATGCGCAAGTGTATGTGTCTTTAGTTTTGAAAATGGGCCTATATGTAGTAGGCACGCAATAAACACTTCTTGCCATTTATTCAAAAACAAAATTATTTACTTTTTATACTGTCCAACTGAAAAGTTTCCAAACATTTTTATTTCATGACTAATCTATCAGTAATTTTTTATAGCACTCCTAGGCTAAAAGAATACCTGATAGTTCAGTTTATTAATGACAACTAAATAATTTAATACATATTTGAGTCCTAAAATTTTAGATTTTTAAAAAAATAATACACATGAATAAAAAGAAAAAAATTTTCCTTTCATTGTTAAATGATCACAAGTCCTTACTACTGAGATACATGTGCCTGTTGGACATTTCATAACTTCTCAAACCTTGATATTAGACTGGAAACTCCCACCCTCATTTCCTGTTCATAGTGTACCAAGAGGTACTGCTGTATATTAGAGTAACTGGTAAAACCTAAATTCACAAAGGTGTGACATCACTGAAAAGAATGTCGTGCATTCCAATAGTGAAACTGAACTATCTTCAGTTGGTAGTTCACACGGTATTTGACAGATGTCAAGAAGTGATGTATTTTCCTCAACTATGTAAAGTATTTCCTGGCACTCTTTTGAATTTGCTGCGATGTCCAGGGTACCTTTGCTCACTGTCTGGGAACCAAAAGGCTAACCAACCATCTCAAATCAGATTCTTCTTCTATGCTATTGTATCACAGAAATATGAATTGGACATGATAGATAAATCTGAATAGTAACAAGACCGTTACAATGGAGTTTTAACTGTATTTCTGTTTAACGTTTTATGTTTTAATATTTCACCTATTAAAATCTGTCCTAGTAATGTCATATGGTCACTACATAAATTCTGCAATGAAGGTTCTGAGGATTCAAGTAGATAAACATCTACTAATCTTAACCTGAAATGTTTACTTACCTAAAAACCATAGAGTAATGCAAAGTTTACCAGGTGATCCTTCTCATTAATAGGAATTTGTGAGCTTGGGATCAGCTTCCTGTAAATTCGTTTGAGGTGAAGAAAAGGACTCCCCTTTTCCATGTGAGAAGAGCTTAACGCCCAAGAATTTTGCTTGCATGGTTACTGCTCAGCATCTTGAATCCAGGCCTATGAAAGCAACAGGGCTTGTCCCTAATCCTATTCAGATGCTAATCCATGTTGTTTTTGATAGGCATGTCTCTGAAGCTGAAAGATGGTTTAAACCTTGTTCAGGAAGAGTGTGGTAAGGAGAGGCAATGTGGGGCGGAAGATGTATGCTGCACATGCTCTCTCAAAAAACAAAAACAAAAACCTGCTTTGTAGCACTGGCCAATTTCTGTGATACAAACATCCCCCCTCCCCGCCCCCCACCATGAACAAGGTCACTCAGCTCAAGGTTGGGTAAAGAAGCACACCATCGGCCCCGGAGAGCTGGCTCTAGCCACCCTCGGGCACAGGGTTTTCTTCTGTATCTTCCATAGTTGTCTGGTGAATGCTCTGAGTTGAGAGACATATTCTTTGCTGAAAGGAAGCTATGCAAATATTCAAGTTTATTAGCTCCTAATTGAGGATTTCTCCCAGACACAATAAATAAAGTCGAAAAAAAGAGTGCTTTTGAGAGAAAGTAGGCTAATCCAAAGCATTTTATGCAGGGGATGAATTCTGGTCTTCCCCTCTGTGAATGTGGAAACCACCCTGACCTTGCTGGCTGAGCCTTCCAGCCCAGGGAAACCAAGTCAACACGCATCAGTGTCATCAGACACTGACCAGAGGCCCAATATTATATTAGTGTTTTTGGAGAAGACAGTATAGATAGTCCTGAGTAGCAGACAATGTCACCGGGGAGAGGAGGCTTATATACAAAGCAAGCAAGACCTGGCTCCAGACTCTTTCTATCACAACTTCAGAGTAAATCACATAACACTGTCCGTCTTCCCAAGGGCACCCTTGGCAGAGAACAGCAGGATCCACTGGTTCTACCTCTGGACACATCTACAGGGGCCCTATTGGCCTATTTGGCAAGAAGCTTTATATAAAATGTCTTCCGGAATTATACTGCCCAGTGTGAGTCAGTGGCCTCACTGTCCCAGCTCTATCCACTTGGCACCAGACTCCTCGGTTTCTGAAGGACCCAGGTGTATGATCTGACACCGATATTCAAAGCTCTGCTTTATTTTGAAATTCAACTGGTAAAATTATTACATACGATCTACTCTTTCCGCAAGTGCTATGTAATGCAAGGTGGCAAATTTGGACACTCACCATTCAGAATGCACCATCCTATTCCAGTGTAAATTCACAGATGAGTGCACACAGAAGTAAAGAGAAACATAACAGTTCTCACAGGGGTGATTACCACCCCAGGGACTCTGATTTTAGAATTATACAAAATAGAAGCCCAGTCTAAAAATTCACATAACAGTGATTTAAATGAGGTACCAATAAGTATAATATCTTCTAACGTTAAAATTTCCATGGGAAACCTCTGTTATAAAATGCTTTACTGTTCCATTGATTAGATAAACATGCAAGATATATTTTGTATTCATATGCAGTGATATAAAAAGTACCTTGTTTGCTTTGAAAAATGAAAGGTCGATAATAATCGTCCTTGGGTTACTATGATTTCTCTATCATTTATATTGTCTCCTAATTCTGGACCTTAAATTCAATGTTGGGAACAGTGTTTGTTTTGCCCTTGAGAAGTTTGCAGACGAGTTATTAGGCATTGATGTCTTTGTAACATTTCAAATACCATATAACTGTAGTGATATATATGAAACAAGCCAAATATTATGCCATTTGCACATTTATCTTCCTCAAGACTCATCCTGGGTTTTACTAAAGGCCTCCTCTTCTAAGGTTTACCTTTATGATTTGGAGGCTCCCCTTGGTGTAGAATGGAGCTTCAGACACATGGTGTGGAATAAGATGAGTTTTTTTCCCCCTAAATATTGATTTATATCAGAGTTAAGGAGCTTCCTTGTTGGGAGAGGTAGACTTGGACTTTAGCAACACTGGGGATTAAGACATGTATAGACAAGTATGATGGCTTAAGAAGAGTAGGGATAAAGGTCAGGAGAGAAGGATGAAAAACAAGGGTCACCGTGGGAGAATCTGGCACGGCCAGTTAGACTCAGCCACAGTGAGAGCCAGATGGAAAGATGTTCAGATGGCTTGGAGGTTCTTCGTTATGGTGGCTGATGTCTGAATCCATTCAGGCCTATTTTTCATGGGCTGTATATACTACAGGGAGTAAAGGGTTATGCCTATGTATTGAAAGAATTCCTTTGCCAAATTCTAGAACACTTCGGGGCTCAAAATACTTTACTGAGGTGATATGATCTTAAATGAGTCCAGAGACAGAAATCTTTTTCTCACTTTCACATAGTTTGCGCTAGTCTGTCATGGTAATGAAAGATTTGAAGGCTGGTGGCTAAGGCCAGCAATTAACCAAGAGAAGAAGTCCATACATAATAGTCAAGAAGAATAAGGGTGGTGCGGTTGGAGGTGGGCAAGGCCAAAATTGACGGCACTAGTGGAACTCAGAAAAGCAGAGTCCAGCAGTGAGTAGAAGTCCAGACTAATTCCTAAACATATTTAAAACACTACTTTGGGCACACAAAAGGATGCTGACGTAGGGACAGCTCTGTAAGGGACTGTATTGTACATGAGGGCTTGAGACTAGGGCCTTAATGTTAATGAGACTCATTCATACCCTTGGGCCAGAAAGGCTTGCAAACATTTTGGTTGCATAAGCTTACACCAACCCATCTTCTTCTTTTAACTGACATGCAGTCTTAGCCCTGTTATCATCTCTGATCTTGGACCACTTCCCTGAGTCACTGTGCAACAAAGTTCTCTTTCTGAAAGGCGGGCAGAAAAGTTAATTCACTGGTTTCCTCCTGAGCAGCCTGAGATTCCCTAATTTGCATTGCTATGTGAGTGCAAAGCACCGTGATAAAAAGTATAACTCTTAACACATGTCAAAGACAGCTCATTAGATCAACTTTTTTTTCCTCTGTTTTTTTTTTTTTTTTTTTTTTTTTAAAGAGGGACCACTGTGCTTTCTTTCAAGTGACAAGAGTTGTGACAGCTTCTCTATAAGGTATTCAATGGTTAATTAAGACACCAATGTCATCACGGAGCTCTTTTGTGTTTCATAGAAAGCAGTTGCTAAACAGATGAAAGTAGGTCTGAGGCAAGGGATAGCATAACTATTATTTCAATTAATAAACAGCTCTAAAAGTGAACGAAGTGATAAAGGCCTCAAGTGCGTCTGTATCTGCCCCGGTTCTGTCAGGAAAATTAAACAGAGCACTTGTGATTGCCATTGCCTCTGTTTAAGAGATCCAAGCAAGTTGGGTCACCTGTGCTGAGCAGGTTAGAGTCTGCCCGGTTCTTGGGGCACCCCCTAGTGACACATTCATATACCCTGGCACACGCGTTTTACTGCTACAGAAAGGAAATTGTGCCGAATTCACCACTTTTTCTTCCGCCCACATCCTCTCCTTCATCTCCCTTCCCCCTGCTTTCTGCCAAAGAAGCCCTAAAATGTATTTTCAGACAAATATCAGGGAAGCATTTATAAATATTTCAGAGGTGTTTCATAAATAAGTAAGCAAATCTACAAAAAGACTTCCCTCTTTTAATGAGATCTTGGCTGTGGTATATGCCTTTTATTTGAGCATCATTAAAACCAGTTGGGGAGATTTTTATACTGGACTCTCTTTTGGGGGGTTTCAAAATATATGAAAAAGCCTGCTATGCATCTCTGAAACGTGTAGCCTCGTCCCTGACACATTAGGCAGCTCTGGTGCGAGGGAATAGCTTTTACTCTTTTTAAAGTAAATACTAATCAATAGCAACTGTACCGACAAAAACCTTCTTGCCGCCTAATTGCACCACAGTTACTCATAGACCCCAACAGAATTTTCCCCTGGATGTAACTAAATTAACTACTAGGGGCTGAGCTGGTGAGTTATCGCCATCTCTGTATTCAAATATAATTAACACAACCCCCCAACTGCCACATGTATCATTAAAGTACCATTTGTTTGTGTAATTTCCAAATGGGGTCTGAAGGTCACGGCCACATCAATCTTTTCAACACATTCATCTGCACAGGAAATCAAACTGGCGGGGAGGTGGTCCCAACCATTATAGGAAATCGCTCTCTGAAATCTTGTTTGTAGTTTCCTTTCTGCAGCTTAATCCCCTCTGTGGTCTCTTTGGCCATGTCAGAAATAGCTAGACTGTATCAAAGGCAAACAGGTAATTTAAGCTCCCTTAGTAAGCAAACCTGGTACCCAGCTCTGGGCTGATTCAGCTGCTAAATATGCAGGAATCTTAATGACAGCTTGGGATGGATACTTATGGCCACTTTGGTTAATGATAACTAATATATATATTTTTTATCATACATTAAGATCTTTTAAGGACGTCTACCTACATTTTTCTAATTTATTATTATGATTGGCAATCATAGTAATAGCAGTGGTCATTTACTGAACACTTGAGCTAAGAGCTTTACATACACACACACATACATATGTTTATTTAATCATTTAATCCTCACAAAACTTTATAAGTTAGGAATTATTACTATTTTAAAATCAAGAAAACTGAGCTTCATAGGGAGTAAGTGACTCCAAGCATTCCAAGCAGCTAGAATGAGGGAGCACCAGGATTTGAACCCAATTTTCTGACTCTAAAGCTCACTCTGGATCAGTTAATCATTTTGAGAGAGAGGCAGCCTCATCATCACCACTATCGGCACCAGTATCATCTGCCTTTTACACATGCAGAAAATGAGGCAGAGAGAAGTAAAGCAACTTTCTCAGTGCTACCCAGCATGGAAGAGTTGGAAAGAGGGGAAAGAAGAAAGAGGCAAACTGACTCCAAATGTACATCATCACAGCAGCCATTCTATCAGTATCCTTCAGTGATCAGTGGAAGAGCAATAGAGGAGCCGAGGGACATGACCTATCAGTCTGTACAAGACACCTGTTAGGTGACATTTCTATAAACTCAGGGGCCTCAATTTACATTAACAGTGAGTTAGATAAAAGACATTTTAAGTCCCTTCCAGACCTAACATTTTAGGCTAATTATGAATTCTTTGAGCTAGAAGGAGGCCATACATGGAAATCTAACAGAATTATTTTCTCAAGACTCGATCTAGTAAAGCCCCTGTTAGAACCGAGATAGCCATGTTGTCACAAAGCCATAGCTTTATAAAATGAGGAGTGATGGGCTGAGGATGCCCACATTTAGCTTTCTTTCAGGAATAATCAGCCACTCCAGGAGTCAGTTGGTAAAGACACCATATGCTGTGCACCACCTAGCTCCCATGTGTAGTTTGACAAAGCCGCCTAGTTGTGAAGAGGTCTGTAGCTCCGGTCAGGACACAAGTATGGTCATTCTTCAGTGGTAGACTCTGTTGTCAGAATCTTGCTCTCAGGTGCACAGTTTAACACAGAGGGTCTTGCTGTGATATTAGTTTCCTGACTTCTCCCATTCATAGAGGGCTGCTTCTGGCCTCTGAGCCTGTGCATGGAGTCGGGGACTGCTTAGAACTCCCTACTTTCACCCGGAATCACACAGGTCACATGCTCATGTGGTTACTTTTCTGCCCAAAGCTCGCATATGGGGTGTCTTCCACAGTTGAGTTTATAGTTGATCCATCTTGGTGAGGCCTGTGTCAGGGCTACTATCAGCCCAGTGCCAAGGGGACACTCAGGTCTGAGCAGATTGTGTTGTGTTTGTGTGTCAGGGGTGGTGGTGGGGACTTTGGTGTCCAGAGAACCTTGGCACCAATTTATTCCCATTTAAATATGTTTTCCCTTGATTCAGAATGAACCAAGAGAAGCAAAAATACTCATTAAAAAGGAATGCAAATATCCAAGGTTCCTTTCTCTCAGAAATGCCCTATTTCCCCCCCTCCATGGTACTAATGTTTTAGAAATAGAAGGCACCTCTGGAGAGACAGGATAATACCAAATTTTAAAATCTGTAGAAAATGAGTACAGAGGTAGGCGGCACTATTAGTGCTACTAAAAATAAGCTTTGGGAAGCTACAATAAATGGAAAAACCAGAAGAGTCATTCCTTTTTTTAAACTGTATTGAAAAGCCTGTTATGTTCAGGAGCCATTTTCTCCAGAGATTCCAACAATAATACTTTGGATTCAATAATCATTTTATATAGCAGTCTCTCTTCCATTTTGTCTCCCTTCCTCCCCTCCCTCCCCCCTGCCCAGTAATGCAGGCTGAATATTGACGTATTACCCATACAAGACACCGTAGTTCTGCCAACTGAATATTGTGCCAGATGCCACAGCACTGGGGTGACTATGCCCTGCTTGGTGTACTGAAGATGGGAATTATTTTCCTTTATTTTTCAGAGAGTTCTATAAGGCTACTATAAACAACCAAGTGCTGGAGACTAAGGATGTCTCTTTGGATTCGGGGATTCTCTCATCTATATAGCCCGGTGTACTGCCCACTCTGTTCCCCCCGCCCCAGTGGATGAACCTCCCTGCCTTTGTTACATCATGAAGCAGGCAGGGGAGGGTCTGCTCACACCACTGATTTCAGGATAGGCTGAAGTGTGTCCAGAGCAGCTATGCCAGCCATCTATAGCTCTACTGGACTAGAAAAATGATTGCAAATATTCAGGCTGCAAGGACACTGGCACCCAATATTCTATCTGCTTTGGGTCCTATTTCAGATGCCATGCTGGACACATCTGCCAGCCTTAGCCAAAGACCCCCAGCTGAGATGTGCGTCTGAAGCATTAGGGAATTTCTGGAATTTTAACAGAAAAACAAAAAGAGTGTCTCATCAGACCCCGAGGCCCAGGTGTCAGTGATTTGGAGACTGGCTCCTTAGCACCCAGGTGCACTAGCAGGAAGAGTCAAAATTAGCAGTAAAGCCAGGACCCAAGTTTATTCCTGCCTTTCCATCTTCTCTCAGACTTAGCCTTTATTGCAATATTTAATCCTCACATGCATAAATAAATGGAGAAAATGGACTTTGAGAAAATCTATAGAAAATAGTCACAGAATATTTATAAAGGGCGTATTTATAAAGTAGCCAGTCCACTTCCTTCATTCTATAGACAAAGAACCAAGGAACAGAGGCTCAAGGTTGTGAACAGTGTCCTCTCTTACCATGTGTCAGAGTAGGGGACAGAGCCCTGGCCAGGGCTTCTGGCTCCTCGTTCAGAGTTCTTACCACCAATGGGGCCCTTACTGTTTGTTGTTTCTTGTTTGATTCATGGACCTCTGAAAGAGAGTGAGCTCAGGTGGGATAGGAGTAAAAAGCCAAGATTTAGACTGCCTCCCTATTTTTTTTACAAGGTGATCTGGAAAGTATTTCTTTCCTTTCTTTGTTTGAGTCTAGGCATTTCTACCTCTTAAAAGTGGCTAACCCTTTGCCACGGAGGAGATACAGAAATCTACCAATAAAGTGAGCCTGAAAGCCCTTTGCTTCCTGCAGAAAAATCTATATGTGCCCTTCAGCCTTATAATTGAGTTGCAAAGGGGAAAAATAAAATTGTTTCCTAGCTGTGTGGAGCCATTCCACCAAACATACCAATAAAAAGCAAGTGGTGTTTTTGTCCATGGGATGTTCAGGTTCAGAGTCAGATCTATGAAGCTAAACAAGGGCTAGGGTATTGCCAACAAATGATTACACTCCGGGTTGTATTGAACAGAGAGGTATTTGAACTCTTGAGACTAATTGGAAGGGTTCTGAAATGTCAATGTTGGCATTTCCTGTCTAGATTCCCTGAACCAGAGTAGAAACTAACCCTGAATCTTTAAAATGTTGCCTTCCAGAAAACCCCGTGTTTCTATCAGGAGATGTGAATGATAACCCCGCCATTCAAGCCACTTAGCTCCTGGTGTCCTTCTTTGCCACCGAGTAGATACATAATAACCATCCGCGTTATCTTTCCCTGAAATTTATTGGGAAGATGAAGTGAATAATAATACTTTCTATTGGTAGAGCACTTTTACTTGTAAAAACCTCCTCCTTTACTCAGTCTCCACTAATCTCTGCAATATCTGTAAACAGGTGAATATCACCTACTTCAAAATAGCCCTGTATAGTGGACGGTAATGGTCCCATTTTAGAGAAGAGAACTGAGGCTCAGAGGGGTTAGGTGGCTCATTTAAGTTCACACAGCTGGAGAGCAACAGAGAAGGGGCAAACCTAGATTAGCTACTTTCACATCCAATTTTCTCTCCATGGAATCACATTGCTTCTATCTTTGTATACACAAAATTCTTTTTAAGGTTAAAACAGCGACACTATAATAACTAAATTCATCCCCATCCCGTCAGTCATGTCAATATTTAGGAGTCCATGCTCCTCTCCATGGACATAAAACATCTTTATGAGAAGTCTCCGGCTGCCTTTATGACTGCGGCAAGCTCTAGAAGCGCCTGCTGTGTCTGATTCACTGATGGATAGATGAAATGGCTGGACCAGTCTTGCAGCATACCCTCTGCCCCCAATGCCAATTACACGTCCAGGTCTGAGAACATGGGATCAACCCAATCTTTCATCATATTTGGTTGATTGATTTGATTTGTGGACAAAATAGATAGCTGCCTTCCTGTTGTGATTTCCAGGTTCTTAGGGAAAGCACCTCTTCTTCAATTCTCCTCTTTTTACTTAAGGTTTTAAATCCCTTGAATGGAGATTTAAAAATAACCGTTCTACAATGAGAGACTGATTTAGAGTACAAATATATTAAAGAATCAATTCAGGGCAATAGACTCATTCACTAATGAATAAGTAAAATAATAAGCAATTCTTTTTCCACATCTCTATAAAGGTGGGAAAGAAGCAGAACAAGCACACCAGGAACACTGACGACAGTCTATCGACCGCATTATTTTGCTTAAGGCAATGCCTGTTAAACGTTCTAAGTTCTAGTGAAATGATGAGAATTTGTTTAACAGGTTTGATTAAAAAAAAAATTTTAAGCAGCCTAATTGAGATAAAATTTACATGCCACATAATTCACATATTGTAAGTGTACAATTTAATGGTTTTAAGTAAATTTATGAATTAGTATGGCCATCACAATAATCTAGTTTTAGAAACAAGTTCGACTTGAGGAAGAATACGTTGAAAAGGTGATTTTGCTTGCCCATCACAACACTTTATAGGATTTCTTCTTATCAAAATCTGCCTCGGTTAGGCCCCACTGTACCAAAAGATAAGGGCAGTAATACTTTGAAAGGTCGTCTTCCTTTTTCTGGCTTCTGAGCAATTGCATGCTGGGATTTGGGGGTGAGCTCAGAAACCAGCCACCCAGTACTCAGACTCAAGGAGGGGCCCCTTGTGTTGACAGGAAGGTCCACCGCCACTTCTATAGCCTCCACACCCACTACTTGGAAAGTTACAGAGAGCTCCTGTTCACACCTCCAGTTTCTAGAACCAGGAGAACAAGCATGTGATCAGCCCCGCCACCCCAGCCTCCTACACCCACCAATCCTCGGAAAGCCTGCAGGAAATTGGCCAACATCTGAGCATTCCATTCTTGTTGCCAAGTCCCCTTACTGTTTCGCACTTCTTAAAGACTGTCAGCACGACTTCTCCCCCAACGTCCACGTGATAGGCTATGCTGTCCTTTATCTCAGGGCACCAAACGACTACCTCATTCTAGGTCTTTTTCTGTTTCGCTAGGAGTCAAATGGAAGACAGCCCTATCTTAAGGCAAACGCTAGAACGAAGACACTGCTGTGCTGTGCTGGCATTTGTTAGTAACAGACATGGGTAAAAATGGGTATGAGAAAATATTTGGTTGAGTACAGAACCTGCTTGGACACTATAGGTTTATTGTTCAGGGTCAAATAACAGTTATGGAGTTAAAGGCTGTTAAAGAGAGTCTGAACAAAAGATCTGTATGTTTTTACACATGCTGTTCTCTTTCGAGAATCCTCTTTCCTCCTCGTCTGTTCTTCCATCTCATAGTTCTCCAAACTCGAACAATTGACAACTTCTTTCCCCATGTCACGCCTTCCTATGGAACTTAGGCTGATGGGTCAGGTGTTTTATTTCATGTTTGTCTCCCTTCCACATTGTGAGTCTTATAGGAAAGGGTCCATGTCTTATTCATTTTTAACCCTGGTGTCCAACACCACCACATCTGGCACGTAAAGGATGCTCAAGAGATGATTTGCACTCCATTGACTTGGAAAAGACCATGAAAACAAAGAGCGGTTTGCATGCAGAACAAATATTTCTTTCTTCAGCAGCTGTGGTAATTTGCCAGGCTTTACGTGGCCAGGGAACAATTTGTGATAATTTGTTGAATTAAGAAATTGTTTTGGACTCAGGAAGCTCCAAATGTAAACTGCAATGTTGGATTGCAAGAGAAAAGACTGGAGGCCTTGGGGAAGGGGCTTTCCCAAAGTACTTGTCCATTGAGAAGGAAAGGGGAATGCGGGCTCCTAGTGAAAGAGAATAATTTTGCAACTCCACAGCCGTGCTTTGTGAGCATAAGGCAACCGCACCTCCTTACAAACATCGACAGTCAGCTACACCCATGATATGAAATAAAAAGGTGTGCTTTCAATTTATGGTTTAAATTACCTTCACGATTTTAATTTTGTCTGCCATGTCCACTGTCATATCCCAGTGCTTACCACAGTACCCGGAACACAGAGAGCACATAGTGAATACTTGTGATGTGAATGATATTTCAGTCTGGCTTGCTTCTTCCCTCATAAAAGATTCAGTTTTTTCCTTGTGCTTTAAAAACACAAATGTCCTAGAATGAATTTTCCACTGAACATTTCACTTGTCTAGGAAGCAATTTGTGAACACGATTAACAAATGAGAAATAACTAAAGTAAAATCATGGGAACTAAGGCCTGGAGTTCCACCATTTAGAAAATAAACACAGCAAAGACTCAAATCTCAGGCATCCTAAAGTGATTACCCACCTACTGAGTGACCCCAGAAATGTCAGAGGACACAAGGCTGCTGGGACATACAGGAGGAAGCAGAAGTGCAGGGGAGGGAAGGGAACTAAAATTTCTTTGGCATCTACTCTCAGTCAGGTATTGGGCCAACTACTTTTGTCCCTTATTTCGGTTCTGACAACAGAACCTACCAGATGTTATGGTGATCATGACTTTATAATTAAGGAGGGGAGGATCGGAGATACTATATATCGTACCTGAGGTAGCCCAGCTAGAAAGTGGCCATGCCAGAACTTGAATGCAGATCTATCTATTTCTAAAGATGAAGCTCTCTACAGTCCACCATGTATCTGGCCCACAGAGTTCCTCTCCATTTTGAATCCCACGGGGATTCATAGTCTGCTATCCTCAGTGTAGGCCAGAAGAAACAGTGATACATCTTTCCTGAGCTACATTCCAGATCACAAACATTGACACTTCTTTACCAAAAAGAGGTCTGACTACAGCCCAGCCGCTGCCTGACAAAGTGCACAAATCTACAAAGTGCTGGCCTAGAGGAAGTGCTCAAGCAAGACTGATTTCTCTGGCGGAGTATGGGCTCTTCCACAGAGATGCTTCCTGCTATAACAGAGACCCTTGCAACTCAGCCTTAGCAGCAATAATCCTAAGGGCTTGAGGAAGGCCTTTCAGATCTTTGCAAGGCAGCATTCAGTCTCCACACTACAGCTACCCCTGCTGCCCAGCACAGACAACATGGAGTGTGCCAGACTGGTGCTCGGTCTTCCTTTATTCAATGTTCAAGAATGCTTTTTGAGTGGGCAGTATGGTCTCATACAGAGCCTAGTCCTGCTTTAATCCCGCTTTACCACTGGGTCAGGGGGTGGGATGGCAATAAAAGGCTGGTTCTTAGGCAAATCCGTTTCCCTCCCTGGCCTTTAGGTCCTCATCTGTAAATAGAAAAGATATGACAGATTATTTCTAAGCACTGTAGAAGTTTCTGTGAAGATGCAAATACTCTATTTTCGGCATTGCCCAATACAGTCGTCACTAGCCACATACGCTTAATAAGGACTTGAAATGTGGTTAGTGTGACTGAAGAACTGAATTTTTAATGTTATATAATTATATAATGTAGATTTAAATTTAATTAGGCACATGTGGCTAGTTGCTCTCCTATAAGACAGGGAAGTGAAGATTCTTAAGCTCTAAGTGGCAGAGTAGGGAGCAGCCTAAGGTAGGACGAAGAGTTCTGGCTCATACAGATGTGAGTTCAAATCCCATTCTTCCACTTCCTAGCTATGGGGACAAGCACAAAATATTTAACCTCTTCAAACCTCAGTTTCTTCTTCCGTAAAATGGAGATAATAATGGCTTTCACACAGATGTGTTGTGGAAACTGAATAAAAGTTCTCAGTGTATTGTCTAGCACGTGATGAGGGCTCCATACGTGAAGGGGTGGGGGAGTTTCTTTCTCTGATTAATCCACTATTTCATTCACCAACACATCATATCTAAAATTGAGTAGAAAGAGACAGAGGTTTAAAATCCACTGGAGGAGGGGGGTTGGGAGGGGAGAGAGACAAGGAAAGGACAGTTTTGCCTACTTTACATTACATTTTTCCCAGGGCTGTCCCTATATGTGTCTTTGACTGATTGGGTCAAATTACACAAGATCTAGCTAGATATTCAGATTCCCTCAGATGTGTCTGTGTTGTGTAATCCTCCTGGCCTTGCAAGGAAACAGACTTGACTGGCCAGGGATTTTACAGGAGACATCATCACTGAGATTTACAGTTCACGAGAAACAAGGGGAGGGTCCTTGACATTCTATGACAAATGGCTTGATCAGTCTAAAATATCGGAATGGCACTTTCTGTGCTATTTACCCACTAGACTAAAAAGGAAAGCAGCTAATGAGGAAGGCATTCCCCAACTCCTTTTGCTCCCAAAGATGCCAACTCTGAATAACTCGCATCAGCTCCATCTGAATAAACAGTTTCCTACCCATTCAACCTTCGCAAACATCATTTGAATACCTGAAGGAGTTTTGAAAATCCCAGTGCCCAGGCTATACCACATACAATTAAATCAGAATTGGTGCGGGTGGGACCCAGGCACCAGCACTTTTTAAACTTTCCTGGATGCTTTTAATGTGCAACTATGTTTGAGAACCAAGTGTTTAGAGGGAGTGATCTGAGTAGAAATTCAGGATTTAACTGCACTGGGAGCCCTGATCTATATCATACACTGGAGGCCTAATCAGATTATGCTGATGTTTCGTTTAGCACACATTGCTTATTGCAACTAGAATGTTTCTCAACCAACATCCTCTTTAATAAAGTCCAATTTGGGCCATTTCCACATTGTTAAGTGTTGACAAGGAAATTCCCCAATGTATTGGTGATAGGAGGGGGTGGTGCTTTAAAATCAGGCCTTGAAAAAGTATTAAGCCTGCTTCCAGAGTCCCAAAACCATCACCACAATAGCTGCTTCAACAACTTCTGCATACTGCCACCTGGTGGGGCCTGGCCCTAACTTTTTCACTGCTCCTCAGTCTTGGGCTCTGGGCCCTCCCCCAAATAGATGTAATTTAGGAAAATGTCATGCATTTTCAATCCAATTTAGTGGTGCTTTCCACATTGATCAGACTCCCTTCTCCTTTTTCCTGCCATCGGGTTAATATAATTATTGCTTTCACATGGTGAAGCCATTTTATGTAATAGCTTTGTTTGTTACTATGGTTACAAGTTTCGCAGTACTTTGGAATATAAATTTATCTATCATCCCCAAAAGCAGCTTTCTTTCTGTCAAGGTGCAGCTCTTACATGCATCTAAAAGCAAGTTGAGCAGTGGCTTTAGTTTTCTGTCTTAAAGAAAGTAGACTTTCTTGCCCTAATTGTATCTGAAAGTCCTTCGAGTGTAGACACTCCTTGGAAATTGCTGGGTGCTGTCCCACTCCATTCCAGCCCCCCAAGGACTTTCCTGCCTGAGTGAGGCACCTGTAAGAAGGGCTATCTGAGAGAGAGTCAGAAAAGTTGGCTGTGGATGCCAGGCCAGAGCCATCCTGTAGCAAAACTGGAGTTGTTACGAGTTTGATTACTCTTGACTGATTTATTTCCCAGCTAAAGGCAAGGGCAGAGAACATAATCTCTCAGGTGTTAGATTTCTTTGGGTCTAATTCCTTCCTCTCACAAATGTGAAGCATTACCCTGTATTTCCTGATGGAAATGGAATTACAATTTCCCTTGAGAAAATGGCAAAAATTCAGAGCTGGGTTCAATCTGCCACCCTCAAGTGGCAAAGCATGACAGTGTCTCTACTCTGACAGTGCTTCACACCCAACTGAATCAGGCCCAGCCCTGAGAGAACAGAAGTTATGTGGCCTTCGAAGCTGGGCTTTTCTCCTGTGCCTGGTTAATGATAACAGCTAACCCTGGAGAGGGCTGCGTGTCTACTGCACCTTCCAAGTCTGTAACCCCATCTAATCCTCATGGTGACCCAGGAGGTACGTATCGTCATTGCCCGGCATCTCTCTCATTTTGCAGAGGAGAAAATTGAGGCTCAAAGAGATGAAGCACTGTCCCAAAGCCACACAACGCATCCATGGCTAAGCTGTGGCTCATTATCTTTGGACTCCAACCTCTGCTTTCATTCTAGGAGCCCTTGCTGCCACCTCAGCAGAGACTTACTTTCCAGATTCAAATGGCAGGGACCAGAAGGAAAGAAAAAACAGGTGGTATCAATGCTTTCAAAGAGGCCTTGATTCAATCAAACTGAACAAACTCCATCTTCTTCCCTCTCTAGGAGAAAGTTATTGATTTGGCAACCCATCGGTGAATTTCCAATGGCTACTAATTAACTAGCTGTGTCATTTTAATTTACTATCGCAGAGTAGGAACATGCTATTTATGACACTCACATGACAGGATAATTTGCAGCTATATAATTTCATGGTAATTAAATTGGAATTGCCAGGTAGACACTAGATACTTTGGAGGTACATGTTTATCAACACTTTGGAGGTGCATGTTTATCAACAACTGGCTACCTTGGAATTACCCATTAATGACATGATTAGTTGTGGCCTTGTAAGAAAGGTTGTTATGTAAGGAACTTTACCTTTCCATTCCCAATTGACTGAAAAAGCAGGGACCTTGGAGGTACTAGGAACAGTGTCTTTTTCTCTCAGAAGAGGATACAGTTGTGCAGGTTTGTCCTATTTCTGGACATGTCTGGGTGCCCTGGTGACAGCAAGCAGGCAGAAAGTGTGAGCTTTGGCAAAGGGTACAGGCACTGAGATATATCAGGCTAGTCTCCACATCCGCGGAGCCAGGGCACAGGTGAGAATTACCAACTTGAGCAGAGACTGAAGAAGCTCAGAGAAACTATGCTTGAGGTAAGAGGCACGTGAGTTAGGAGGCTGAATGATTGCTTGGTTGTCTGCTCTGTGGAGACCAGGAAAATATAAGAAAGGAGGCCAAAAGGAGAGAAGATGGTGGATTCCATATACTAGTGATGCTTTGAAAAGGCATGCAGTTCATGTAATATATACTGGGCATATACCACCCCTAGAAAACAAAACTGGTCCTAAGACTGGTTTTCTTGGCAACCATATCCTCCTTGTTCCTTCCTCTATATCCTCTCGAGTTGACTATTCTCTGAGGTTATTCTTGCTCTTTGTTTTCACTGGATATCACCAGTCACGAGGAGGAGAAACCCACATAATATGATGGGTTCTCAGTTCTCCAGGAGCTCTGTGCTTGGCACATGTAGAATAAGATCACTGGCTCTTTAGAACTGCAAAGCACCCCTCACTTAAAAGAGGAGAAACCCACGGCATAGAATGGGTGAATGTACTGTCCAAAGTAACACAGCATGTAAATGACAGAACCAGGCCTGGAGGGAATTTCGGTCACAGCCAGGTGATTTTCCATACTGCAACTCTATCATGAGGGAGGAGTTGTTGATGCTTTCAACTTGAGACTAGGCAAATTTAAATAATAGCTGTGCAGGGAGTGCCTCGGCATCCATCATAAAAACTACTCTGAGATAATTTTTTCTTTGCCGTCTTAAATAACCTTATACAAAGACTCCTGTATCCAAATTCCTTTCAGTGGTGGAGAGCAGGCAAACATCTGTTCCTCTTGGCCTGAAATGCCTCCTACTGTCAGAGCAGAACTCTGCAGTGTATGATGAGTCCCTGTTTTTTCCCTGGCTGCTAGGAAGCTCAATTTTTCCTAAGGCAGTTTTCATTATAATTTTCTTTCCCTCTCTTTCATCTGATACCTGCTTTTGTATTAGGTAGACTGTTTTGATCTTTTTGTACCTGTGGTTTTTACTATAAAATTTCTGGATGAAGATGGAGCTATCCATCAATCAATAAATAACAATAAACAAATAACAACCTTAAACGTTGGGGTTCAACCACGTAGAAAATAAAACCTTACAGAATTTACAGATAAGTTGGGAAGAGTCCCACACCCTCCTATTCTACATATAAGGTGCAATGGAGGAAAGTTCAGTTTTAGTGAGAGGAACAGTAGGCAGAAGAGGCCAGTTCCTTTATTAGACTCACTCTAGCAGCAGAAACACTGTCTTGTTCCACTAACCATTATATCCAGAAGAGTCAGAGTCAGAAAAAAAGGCTTCTGAAGACCTTGGAGTTGTGTGATTAGGAGAGAGAACGATAACACCTTGGAACACATTTAATAAACAGCAAAGAAAAGCAACTGACATTTCCTGGATTGTTGCAGTATAGTCTGGTGCTGTCCGTGGTATCTACCCATTTACCTACCTATGTTTTCTCTCTCTCCCTCCCTCCATCTATCTACCATTTTATCATTCACCTCTATTGCCTTTCTAGTTAACCTTTTTCTAATTTTACTTTAAAATGAATTTTGTCATCTTTATTCTTGCAGATAAGGAAGCAGAGATTTGGAATTAGGTTATTATTTTTATGGTCAAATAATAAGTAGACATGGGATTTGAATCCATTCTCATTTGTATCTGAAGCCCACTTCATTTTCTACCATATCATCCACATCCTCAGGCAATCCCTGTCTCTTGGAGCTGTCATCTATAGGCAAACCATTTTAGGTCTCTCTTAGACTTAAGGTCACTAAGCCTTACCAGCACCCTAATTGGACACGCAGGAAGGACAGGTTGGGGGGCATAAGAATGAAGTGTGAGGATGAGCCACCTAACCAAGGGAAGATGCCCATTCCCTGGGGTACTTAGTTAACCATGTGCTATTACGATAGCTACTTTCCATCCTTCAAAATGCAGCTGTAATGATACCAATGTTATAACATTGACAAATCTTCAAGTATGCTAAATGTCAAGATGGGTTTCATTAAAATTATTTTACGACATACGTTTTGTTGTTGATTGTTTAGATGAGAGTATTTATATTTCTCTATTATATGATTTTTGAGGTCCTGGGATGACATGCTATTATGTTAAATCACAGATGCAGGACACTTCAGAGTAGTGCTTTTCCTGCACTAAACTTATTTCAAAAAAGATTCATGAAGCACTGAAAGCCTGGACTGGGACTCAGAGTTCATCATTGCTGGACCAGAATATCCAAGCTCAAATCTCCAATCTTGGATCTACATCAGTGTCTTCTAGGACCCCATGTTATTCCCCAGTCTTACTAATCATATATAGAGTAGTTAATTTCTTAATCTATTTAGAGGGAAATGAGCAATATCACAGAAAGAAGAAAACGGGAGCCCATGACCTACATACACCTATTGTCTGCCCCTGTCATTCCATCTCTAGGAATATGTCCAACAGAAATCCATACTTATGTCCATTCAAGGACATGTATCGAAATGTTCAGAGATCCACTACTCATAATAACCCCAAAGTGGAAATTCTCCCAATTCCATCAATGACAGAATGGATAAATTGTGGCATATTTCTACCATGAAATACACAGCAATAAAAAAGGAAAGACCCATCAGCAGCAGCAACATGGATGAATTTCACACTTATAATATTAGGAAAAGAAGATATAAGAGTATGATTTCATTGATATAAAGTTCAAAATATATGCAAATCTTGGCTAGGGTGCTAGAAGTCAAGATAGTGGTTACCTCTGAGGAGGGATTGTGACTGGCAAGGGCAAGAGGTACTTCGAAGATGCTGGTACTATTCTACTTTTTGATGTGGGTCTAGGGTATTTGATGTGGTCACATAAAAATTCATTGAGTTGTACAAATGTGATTTGTGCACATTTCTGTATATGTGTTAAACTTCAATCAAAAGTTAAAGAAAAAGATCAGGGTTCAATTCCCAGCTCTGCCGCTCACTGTGTGACTTTTGGAATTCATTTTCCCTTTATGCTATTGCTGCTTCATCTGAGAAATCAGCATAATACAACCCACTTATAGGGATGTTGTGAGAATATAATAAGAGGCCACATATAAAATACTCAGACCTGAACCTAACACACGGTAGCTGCTCAATAGATACCCATTTGTTATTTAAATATTTTAAGACGAAAATTATTGAATATACACAGAACTTAAAGAGGACAGTATAACTAACCCCCATAGACCCATCAATCAGCTTCAATAATTATCAGCCTAGGGTCAATCTTGTTTTATCTAACTCCGTCTCCCCGACCACTTAAAAGAAAAGTATATTTAGGACACATATTTTTGTCTATATATACATAGAGCAGTTTGCATTTCTATGAAATAACTTTAAAAAACATAATCATAATACCATTAATCTTAAATACGACTACTGCTACATATCAAGTTTCCCTGATTACCTTAAGAATGTCTTTTTATAACTGGTTTGCCCAAATCAAGATCCAAACAAGGTATACTGGTGTGTATTTTTTCATTCTTCATTCGTTTAATCGCTTAAAAAAATCACAAGGGCAATGGCTAGAAAAGCTGTCTATGACATCTACCACCAATCACAGAATGGTGGAGAAGGAAAAAGTGCTGTTGCGAAGGCTCCTGAAAACACCCAGGGTTTCTGTCTATAGCTCTCTTCTGAACTCTTTAGAACCATGGATGGCTGCTGTCACTGTCAAGAGTAGATCTGACACAGTGAAGGAAAGACCCTTTACCACAAGAGTGTGAATACAAATAAGAGGGCACCTACTATTGTCACACAATTTACAATTGGTCTCAACTGTTTAGATGAAACAAGTGTTTCAAGCTCCTTACATGTACACACTGCCAAAATTAAGGTGAAAATTGCATTTTGCATCTTTTCCCTTTTCTCTTTCATTTTCATCCTTATTGTTATCTTGTACCCTGGATGTCAATTTCTGAGTCTGAGCAACAACAAGATCACCTGACAAAGCAGTGTTTTCCTTGTGCTGATGGCTTGAAAAACATACTGTCTCCTGAACTGCGGGGGCACCCTATTGCATTTTATTAAATAATCAGCGAATGTTTCTGTCTTCTGTAACTAGATAATGAAGGCCCTGATTTTATTCATCTGTGGATTCCCCATTCCAGCATAGCACCTGGCACACAGTAGGTCCTAAAACATATGCATGTGAGATAAATTAGTGAATAAGAGTGAGCAAGCCCATGGGAAAAGCACTGGACTGGGAGTTCGAGGGTATGTAGTCTGTCCTTACCTCTCTCTCTGACTCTTTGGGTGACCTGAGGCAAGCCACTAAGTTCCCTGGGCTTCCAGTAATTTCTAAGTTCTCTTCCAACTCATAAAAAGAGTCCCCAGTTCTAGAATGCATTTACTTATGACTCAATATTGATCTATCTATTAATTTATACCTAAAGACTAACTGTTAGACAAAGCACTGACGTCTTTCAGAATGTTGCACAGCAACACAACTTTGTTTTGCCAATTGCTCTATTCCTTCTGCACCTCTTGTGTCCTTACCACCAATCACAGTGGCAACAACCTCACCCAGAATTGTCAGAAGGAACCCTCTCATCTAACTCACCCAATGCCATGCCATGTGCTAGACATGGTTCAACTAAGTCACCCTGGAAGCTGGAATGAGAAGGTACTAAGAGGCCTTCTTTTTCTACTTAGTCTATGTCTGACTCTGCTGTGAACAGAGTTGGATGGCTGACCATTACTAGGGGTGGCAGCTGGGCACTGTTTCAGGAGGTGAGCAAAGGCAGGGTCAGCCCATTGAAAACTTACCAAGTGTGAAATTCACCTTTGCACTTGCTGTCCTCTCTCCTGTCATCCATCTATCCCATTTCAGAAACAAAACAAAACAAAACAAAACAAACAAACAAAAAACCTCTGGCTCTTAGCTGTTGACAACCCATCTTTTGAAGGTGTTAGCTGAGGACTTCTACGAGGCTTAAGTTGTAACCAATATGGGTGCTGGGAGAATGGAAGGGAGGTGTTGAGTTATATTTATTCCATCCTTTTTTTACTCATTGAAATTAAGCAAGCAACTGGGGTGAATAGTTTCTTAATTTTCAGAAACTGTCTTATTGCATATCACTGTCTCTAATATATGCATATGGTACAAAGACTTAAAAACACAGATTGAAATAAAGAATAAACCTAAAGTCACTATATACTATAGTTCTTTTAAATTATAGAGCCTAGATTTTTTTCCATATATTTTGAAGTGAGTATATTTCTTATATGTCCATAATCATACTTTTACTCATCATGTTTTATAGAATTCTATTTTTAACGAAATATAAATTCTATTCTATTCTTTTCTATTCTAATTCTAATGAAATATAATGCATGTACTTCTATTATGTGGTTGCATTTTTAATCTACTGAAGTGGGGAGCTGTATTTTGAGAGGGAATACTTAATAGAAAGTTTCTATGATACAAAGGAATTAATGTTTTGTGGTAAGAACAAATTGTTAAGGCAAAGAGTCTTTCCTAGCCCACCTTCAAATCTCCAGGCAGAGAGGCCTCTTTCCTGCTCACCCTCTCACCTGGCCATTCATGTGACTGGTCAGTGCACAAACCAAAGGTCGACAAAGGCAGGTCTGGGAAAAGAACAGAACTTGGTCAGAAAACTGATTTCAAATTCCAACTCTGACTCTTGCTAGCTCTTAGGCAAGTTCCTTAACCTTTCCATTTTCAGATTCCTCATTAATTAGCAAAACACAAATACACAGTAAAATTAATTAGTAAGACAGTAATATACAGGGTGGAATAAGAGAAGGAACCAGCTAGAGTGGTGAACATGCACTGAAAGGATACAAAGGTAATCTACCAATTCAGAAAGTTCCTTCACATCACACCTTGATGGGTGGATCCCAGCTTCAGCCACAATTCTAGAAGTCTCTCTCAATAGCACGGTTTGAAAGTTGTCAGTTTCTCAGTGTTGGAACATCTCCCAGCTCAGAGTCTGTTACCTTCAGATTATCTGTCTTCTCTAAATAAGATCGATTTCTGAAGGAGCATTTAAAATGCTCCCACATTCACATCTAAAGGAGATGGCCAGACAGGTGAGGCCAGCCCAGAGATATTGAGTTATGCACATTGTTAGGGTCCACAAAACACCTGTTTCCTCTGCATTCCCAGGGTCCCACAGTACGAACAACACAGGGACTGTACAGCCCAGTCATAGCCTCTAACCCTGCAGGACTATTTATCCTTAGAAGGGAGTCAAGGCCATCCCTAGAGAGGCCCACATGGAGCTTTGGCCCAAGAGTTCCACAACTCAGGAAAAGTACTCCACTCCTGACTGGGCAGAGATAAGCAGACAGGCCATTGGAGGTGGGGATACGTTGCTTCTCTGGGCCTTTGTTTCCTCAACAAGAGCATGGGAAATTGGCCCTGATGAGCCTTTCTTGATCAAAATGTCGTGAACCTATAAGTTCTTACTCATTTTTGTGTTCTGCTCAGCACCCGGCACAGTGCCTGCAAAAACATATGTTCTTAGTAATCCTGCTGAATGAACCAGCAATGCATAAATAGATGGAAACTCTGTGCTTGGCAGGAATGGAAATACAATGGTTGAAGAATTCTACTCTAACTCATCACACGGTGTTAAGCAATGATCAGAACTGCTGAAGCTATTATCTGGCCTGTATGATCTGACATACATGGAGGACTCCTCGGGGCAGCAGGATGGAGTATACTGAATTGGAACTGCTATTGACCACCTAGAACAGAAGGCCGCCAGATCAGGGACCAGAAAACATTGCAAAGAGAAGGTACTATTTTAGACAGTATACATTAACACTTTTGGAGACCTCTCTATATTTGCATTTTTTTATAGTCTGTACATATAGTATTAACACATCACTATTCAAAAGCCAAATGTCCCAAGATGCAAGGTCAACCATCCAGGTGAAGAACTTGGAAGAAACCCTATCTGACCTGGCATTAGCTGGCACCTTGACTCTTTACACGTTCTATGAACCCTTGGCAAATTCTCACATCCCCATCGGGCCTATGGACTCAGCAGTACTTGGGGAATAGAGTCACTGGGCAGACCACCGACTTCCTGTCTCCATCCTGCCCTAGCCCTAACCCTTGGAACACTGGCTTTCCAGTGAAACAAAACATTAAATCACATTTTAAGTACACTGATAAATCTTTCCAGAGAGCATGTTTGGCAACATGTAGCAAAACTTTAAAACATGCATATACCTTGCCCTTGTAGTAGGAGATAATTTGACAGAAGCACATGTACATGGGTGTTCCTTAGTCTTGTTTATTAAAAAAAAAAATCAGAAACAACCTAAATGTCCACTAATACTAACATATTGGTTGAATACGTTATAATTTACTGATGAATGAAATACTATGCAACATAAAAATGATGATGCACAAATATGTCACAAATGATATCGAGAAGATATTATTGGCTGAATAAAACAGTTTATGTGATATTGCCTATACATGTAAATACATCCAGATTATTATACATAAATGACTGGAAGGATATTCACAGAAATGTTAACTTATTACCTGGATTTCGAGATTTGGGATAAATTTTGGTTCTCCCTCCCTTCTTTACAGTTTGAACTTTTCACAGTGACCATGTTCTTCTTTAGTATCAGAAAAAAAGTATTGAAAAGAGTGGAGCTCTCTCTGAACAGGTGAAATGAATTTCTCAGGGTGTATGCACCAGTCAAGCTCATCCTTCTCATGTAACTGATACAAAGTACTTAGCATGTGTGGACCAGTACCCCCAAGAGCTTTCTTTTCTAGCTGCCAGGTAATCGATGCCTGAGCATAATGGTAATTCCACTACTCCTTTTTTTGTATGAGTCCTAAGGAAATCTTATCTGTGAGTTCGGGAATGTAGGCAAAGAACTTGCCGTATTATCAGCTGTACCACTGATAATGAATAAACTAATCAATAATCATTTACCAAGGCCCATCTATATCCTTAGCAGGACACAGCTGATGAAAATTTCAAACATTATTATTAAATGACACTTCTCTCAATTTTAAATATAGACCTAGCCCCTTCCTTCCTCTTCCCACTTCTAACTACAAGAGATTAAGAAACCCAATCCTTATAGAATGTCAGAGATTTAAAGACCATACAGTCCAATGTCTTTATTTTACAGAGTGGGATGCACATTATAGAGAAAATAACTCAAGTTGGATACTGATAGAGATTAGATATTGAAGGGAACATGTCTTCTAGTCCTGTGTTTTCAGTCCTGTGTTCTCTCCACCTTCTTCACAGCCATGCCCTTGTTTTGGGCTCATATTTTCTTTTGCTTAGTTGATTGTAATAGTCATCTAGCAGGTTTTTCCTCCCCTGGTCTCCTCCATGCTAAAGCTCACTCCACCCTGGCACCAGAGGAGCTCCTTAAATATTGATCTGACCATATCTTTCCTATGAATAAATTTCTACATGTTCCTCATGGCCTTCAGAACAAAGAGTAGGCTCCTCAGCATTTCATATGAGCCTCTTCAAGATCTGCCGCTGTTCCAGCTTCATCCTCCACCCTGTGCCTCCCACCTTTTAAATTCACACTATAGTCCAACCAGGCTCAACTATTTGTAATTTTTCAAACAGCTGATGTATATATTTGTGCTTTTATTCTTTGCCATACTCTGCCTTGTTTGCTCACAAAACTCCTACCTTTCCTTTAAAATCTAACTTAAGAAACTTGGAAGCTTTCTCTGGGTCCCCAAGCACAGTTATGCTCCCTCCCATTGCCTCCTGTAGATTCCTGGGAATGGCTCTATAATAGCACTCAATAATTGTGGAGTGCCTCTACCTTCCCACCAGAGTATAATGTCCTTGAATTCTTTAGTTTCCTCTCACTCGTTTTGTGAACACAGATGCTGACACAGGGGTGAGAGTAAATAATAAAATTTTGGTAAATAAAAGAATAACTAAATGGATAACTGGATAGATAAATGAATGAAATTATGTTGCCATTTCTTTTATTCAGAAGTTCTTTCCATAGGATGGAAACTTCTGGAAAGCAAGAGCAACAGGGAAAACACCTGGCATTTTAAAAGGCAATCTTTTACAACTTATGGACCACGGTGACATCTTGGAGAAGTAACTTCACATACACACTAGCTGAAAATCCTGCATGTTCCTTATTGTTATGTAAAGAAGGGTTTATTACAAGGGACTATCCTATAAATACTTAAGGATTAAATAAATTCTTAAGTACTAACCAGCTCTTGAAAACACAAATAAAATTTTAGACTGAAAAGTCATGGAAGTCAACAACACAACTATACATACCCAGCATTCCTTGGAACCTAATACATGGCAGGACCTCAGAAGACACTATTTACCAAATGAATAAACTAATCAATAATCAGAAATGGAGGCGTTAAACAACACAATGAGCAGTGAAGAGCAAACTTGTTTTCTTAGATCCTTTAGAACTAAAAAAGACTGAGATCATCCAATCTGACACCCTCGCTTCACCAGGAAGGAATTGGAAACTCAGAGAGATCAATGACCTCCCCAAAGTCCCACAGCAAATTCATGAACGAGCTAGGACTGTGTTCGAGTCCTCTGATGGTCTCTCCTGTGCTGTGCTGACTTTCTAGGCAAGCCTAAAGCAAAGATGGCAATCACACACAGAGCACTAGGCACAGGCTTCTCTAGAGTGTGCCAGACAGTAGCACAGGCTGGGAGTGAAGTGCACAGCTAATCATCCCCGAGACATTCACCTGAGCTGCCAAAGGTTGTTCTTTTTTTTTCCCCTCCCCCAAACAAATCTCGAATTCCTTGGTGAAGACTGTCTCATACCAAGGAGCAGCCACATTATTGTGCCCCCTCCCCTTCTCCCCTCCTTTGTTCTCTTTGAGCTGGGTCTACTGGAGGAGCATTGTAAGGTGCCCCTGCTGGGTCTACAAGGTCCCTTTTTGGTTCAATTAATGAGCCATAAATAACCCAATGAAGGTGTCAACAAAAAGGGTAATTTATCATACCTTGTCAGGAGAGCCAGCCTTGTGAGGCAAACGCTCATTCACCGTCTGGTGCAACATGTTAAGATTTATTCCTGGCCAGATCTCTCCCCTCCTTCAGGACCCCCTCCCCCAAACCAAAATTTATCTTCCACAGGAATCCTCACAGGTGTGCTGCTTTGACAAATAAGCTATGAAGTCCAGTATTCATCACTGGCTGGTCTTTGTTGGGACTAAGGCAGCAGGAAATAAATTTATTTTAGAGGGAAGGTACTTGTGATTCAAACATGCTCAAGGGGAACAGTGAGTTTATTTCCATCTTCCTGGCTCTGTAAGAGGAGAAGGGGGAGATAATGCTAGGACAGCCTCTTTCTTCATTATTTACTACTTGGTGGAAGAACAACCAGTACTTTACTGAGATGGTGCCCTCAGATGCCAGTCTGAAAGCTCCAGTCACATACTCTTGGATATGTTGGGCTAGGCAACCTTACACTGGAGTGGAAAGTGCTATAAGATATCTTAGATGCTCAGAATTGCTGTACCGGGAGGTTTTCCAGCTTTGTGATTCAACTTCTAGCATCCCTTGGAGTGCTAATCCTGAAATGTGAGTTTGCATAACAGCCATTTGAGGGTGCTTCTTAAAATACAGACTCCTAGACTTTCCCATCCCTTAGAGATTTTGATTCAGGAAGGAGAAACCAGAAATTTGTATTTCGACAAGTTCTTTTCTTCCCCTTGCCTTCCAGTAATTCAGATGCATATGATTTATGGCACATATACTTAGGGTCAACAAGTGCTGCTTGGTGCCGTCCATTTGAATGTTATGCAAAGATGGAAAAGTTTTATATTGGTGCTGATCCTGCAACCAGCAGTCACTTGTGGCTATTGAGCACTTGAAATGTGACTAGTGTGAGAGAGGAACTAAATTTCTTAATTTTATTTAATTTTAATTAATTGAAATTTAAATTGTCACATGTGGCCAGTGGCTATCATGTTAGACAGCATAGCTCTAGCTCATCACTCCGCTTATTTAAATTCTGGAGAGCACGTACAAACTGAAAAACTCAATATGCGCATAAGACCTGATATACCAGCCTCCTCCCACACCCCTCTTATCTTGCCAGCTAATAAATACTGTAAGCCCCTGGGGTGTGCCCTATTTAGTCACTTGTGAGCAGGAGGCGGGGGGGAGCATATCCTCCTGCCTCCATTCCTAAGATCTATACAAGTGAGATCCAATTTCTTAAGCATCTTCTGTGGGGCTATGAGATATTGATTTGAGAGTAAAATACGGTCCTAGTCTCTGAGACCAGATCCCTTCTTTCCCAATACAAAGAGAGAAGATAAATACATAAGCAATCCAACACCAGATGGCACAGCATGATAAATGCTCTAAGTAAGCCCTGGGATTGTCACAGAAAACCCTAAAGAAGCAAGGGGCCAGGAGTCTAGCCTCCTCTAGCTAATGTTGTGAATACTTTCAGACATAAGACATTCTTTCCCCACTTTGGAATTAATAGAACAACCAAATAGTTCATTGTGCCCAACTTACTGAGAGAACTTGGGCTTCTAAATGCCTTCCCTGAAGTGTCCAAGGTAGATTCCCTACTATCTCTACCATGCTGAGATAGGACCCACCTCTATAGTCACAGGTAGCATGTGTGACTGTCATAACCTGCTTCCCGCTAGCCTTTAGAGACTGTGACATCCATGAGGAGAGATCTGGGCTTATTTCTCTCAGAACCCCAGGGCCTATCCCAGCAGCTGACACCAGAAGGGCACAACCAGTCTGCACTAAAATGAAATGGACACACATTTGCCCAGGTGAGGGTCCTAAATCCTGCTTAAGGCTGAGTCAGATGAGCAAGTGGTCCCTGAAAAGCAGAAGTGATCTGTTCTGTGATGGCAAAAGGATGTGGGTGCTCCCCCTTTACAGTGTTGTGAGAGGGACTCAGCCCATACATATATATTTTAAAGGGTCGAGAGACAAGCCATATGGAAGGGTGACTGGTCAAGGACCTGAGGAGAAACTCCCCTTCTGTGAAAAAATTTCACCTGGGAAAGTGAAGGGTGTGTCTCACTATAGTAGCAGAAAGTTTCCAGGCCTATAAGTGGGGCCTAGCAGCCCTGATGAGGTACGAGGCCTTGGGAGGTGGGCTGCCCCCGACCCCAAGCTTGGATCCCTCATTCCAGAAGGGAATGTGCAGCCCCAGGCTTTTACTGGACCCCCTGCCACCATTAGACACCCGCTCCCCACCCAAGCACTCTTTCTAACTCACTCATCTGGCTCATCTGAGGAAGCAGAACCCTGGCTCACAGCTAGAAGGGGAATGGCTGAAGAGGGGAGATGTCTGGCTCCATGTCCAGAGGTCTGGCTTCACCAATCTCCCCGATTCCCGGAGTCTTTCAAGTCTCGACATTTGATTATCTTTTCTTTTTGTCAAATGGCCTTATTTTGCCTCCAGAAAATGGGCACTGGTATCAAAAGTTGTGTGCTTGATGCCAAGACTTAATGCTTCCGAGCATCTTGCACAGGGCCAAAACTGCCTCTCCCTGCACACACACAGAGTTCATTCGACAGGAGAGCTCCTTACAGGTCACAGGTCACCATGAATTCCTCCTAATCAAAAAAAGCGAAGTGTTCTGGCAAAAATCTCAGCCTTCTACCCAAACTATTCTGTCTCACGATGATAACAGCTCAGACCCAAAAGGGTTGGCTAAGTCCTCCAGCTAAATATTAATTGACATTAGCTCAATGTTAAGGAACCATGCTGAGTCAGTGAATTAGCTTGGCACTCAGCTCAACGCAAACTAAATGTTGGAAAGTAGGGTTCGGAATTTACCAACGGGACCTGTTCTAATCCTGAATTCTAAAAGCAATCTCTAGAAAAATATTGAATTGAGATGTTTAAAAAAAATCCAATGGTTGGGGTAAAGGATCACCCTCTGTTTGGAATAACACGGCAGTACCAATGTTGTTGAATTCACCTAGAAAAACAAACTATGGTATGCCTCCAAGTGGAGAAATTTCATGGTGCTTGAAATTTCAAAGATAACTATGGGGAAATCTGAGAGACCTAAGAAGGCAAAGATGCTTGAGATGTAGTATATCAAGACATAAGAAATGGAGGTACCATGAGCAGACTTGGACCAAATTCCATTCCCACCAGGATCCTCAGGCAAGTGGTTGCAGGAGAAGGCAGATTCTTGTAAACTCTGGGACATTCTGGACTTTCCTAAAGATAAACCATTAGGAACCATCAATTCACTCAGAAGTCACAACTGTTCATTAATAATTGTGGAAACTGAGGCCTCCTTAAGATCAAACAAATAGCAGGTAAGAAAAAAAGCTTCATCTGTTTATCTGTTACTACCAAGTGCCAAGTTTCTCTATGCAGAGCAAGGAAATGATTTCCATGCAACAGCTCAAGATATGCAATTTTGCATTTGCCTGAAGCCATGGCACAGCGGCTCCCTTCAGATCTCACATGCTACGAGCCATTGGCAGGGTGGGTAACTGGTTGGGAAGCCTCCCAGGAAAACACAGCTCCTACAAATGACTCAGTAGGTGGTTCTGACTCCTCTGAGTCAGAACCAAGCCCAAGGTGCAGCTCGTGCCAAGGTTCTGTGGCAGTGTTAAGAAACTCTGGGCTTGGCTGGTATGGGATACTGAGGACCTCTGGTGTTCATCTACAAAGGGAGATGCTCTTCCTGACAAGCGACCAAGGAGTAGGGGCCAGAAAAGCAGCTGACATCGCTCAGTGACTCTCTCTCTTGCTTTCCCAAGCCCTTGAGAGTTATGGTGGTTTTCTATGTCAGGTGACCTGACATTTAAAAGCTCATTCTTCCTTCTTACCAGGAGCTTCCAGGCCGCCTTCCAGTCATGAATTGTGGACATGGAATACCTAGCTCTAGCTTTGATTCTGCTGCTTCCTAGGGCTATGACTCTAAGCAAGTCTCTTATCAGACCCTGCTCATCCCAATTTTACTGTCAGCTCAGTCATCCTCTAGTGCTGTGAAGATCACACCAATCTCTTAAACTAGACTCTCCACTGGCTCCTCAGCCTATGAAATCATGTTCAACCTTCTTAGCCTGGTATTCAAATCTCAATTTATCTTTCAAGATTCATCTTCTGTTTCTCTACATATAGCCTATGTCCTGGGCAAACCTGACCACTCACGCTTTCCTGGAGCAAGCGTGCTTCCCATGCCCCATGCTCTTGCGGGTCCCTTTACTTGAGATGTCTTCTCTCTGCCTCTTGAAGTTCTGCCCATCCTCCAAGGCCTAGATCAAATGCTCACTTCCTCCACACTGCTTCCCAAGATCATCTCTTAGGAAATCACTTTGATCTCTCACTACACTTTGTTGGCACCTTCCTATTGAAATAGCACCCTGTTTTAAAATGTCAGCCTTTGTGTGAATGACTTATGTCTCCCCTTCTGGATGGCATACTCCTTAACGAAGGGTGGGAGGTGAGGGGGCTGTCTTATTCCTGTTGTATTTCCCATCGTAACAGTTTTCACAAGTTTGTACTAAGGAACAATAGAATGAATTCAAAATAATCTAGATGGATGTTCTACCATTATTTACAGCTATAGTATTTTATCCCAGAGGTAGCTGCACATCAGTAATAGAAACCAGCCTAGCTACAAGATTTTGATACGGGAAAGGACAGAAGCACTGGTACCATCCATTCCATTCGCCATGCAATATTTTTGGGTGTGTGCAGAGATCCCCATAAACCAGATGCAGCATCTGGGGGTCCAGAGCACCTGGGCACCCTCGTTTCTCAATGTGATGAGAGGTGCACTGACAGCTGACAGTCCTTCTGATAAAAACAAAACAAAACAAAACACCTACTTAGCATACCACCACTTCAGCTCTACACCGCAAGTATCTACAGGGGTGTGCCACAGTGCCCTCCTGGCAGCAAGTCAGGCAGAGATTTGAGGGTTGGACTTTGCTGTGCTCAACAGGTGGCCTTGATCTACGTTAATGAGGTTCCCTTTACTGTGTGACCAGCTAACAAGGAGAAGTGCCACCTGGCCTGCCCCAGGCGTAGAGATATTCCCTAAAGCTTCTGCGACTGTCCCATGCTGGCTCAGTGGGATCCAAATGTGTGCCTTTGCAGCAGGGGAAAGAGGAAGTGTTTCTAAAGCTCTCCTTCTCACTTCTCACTTTCCCTCAAGAGACGAGACCGATATTCTCAGACTTTGGCAAGCATCAAGAGTCACCTGGAAGATTTGTTAAAACAAAGATTGCCAGGACTAAACTCCAGAGACTCTGATTCAGCAGTTCTGGGAATAAGAACCAAGAATCTGCATTTCTAACAATTTCCTAGGTGATGCTGATGTTACTGGTCTGGGGACCACACTTTGAGAACCATTGCTCTAGGCTACCCTAGGAAAGGTAAATGAAAGCCATCAGAGTTTGGACAAGAGACATGTGACTGTCTCCCTGCTTCCATGCTTTCCTCCACTAAGATCTTCCCTCTACTCTGACAGAGATATCATCTTTCAGGAGCACTCATCTGCCTCCACTGGTACCATTAGCTCTGTTGCCTCCTCCTTGCCTATAAAATAAAACTCAAACTCCATAGCCAAGCTCAAGTCGACTAAGCCCTAACTGTGCCAGTTACTGTTCTAAACCTTTTACACATATTAACTCATTTAATCTACATAATTCTATGCAGTAGGTTTTATTATTATCCTCATTTTAGAAATAATGAATCCTACAGTGAGCCCTCAGGAAATATTTTCTGAATGAATGGATGAAAGGACCTCATAAGCATTTACGCCGTGACTACAGAAGGCTGCTTCCATGCCAAGGGAAGCCATCAGAAAGTGAAGAATGGGCTTGCCAACCGGTTATTTGTTCCTGTACCATACCAAATAACCCATTTGCCTGCAATTGGCTAGATATTCTGGCTCTGCGTAGACATCTCTCACTGGGAGGAAAGCCAGAGTTAATCCCTCACAAAGGGTTGTTTAATAATAACCAGAAACCGGAGAAGTGCAAAAAGGAACACAGTGATCCCATACAATCTGAGGAAAATGGACTGCTCAGGATCATGGCATTCACACTGCCAACAAGGGCCCCTGGTGCAGCCTGAGGTTTCTTAATTTTTATTATAAAAATAGAACATGAATATGTCTCTCCTGATTATCACCACCAAGTGCACCAGCAAAACATCTACAGATGCATATTACTCTAATGCAACACTAATGCTCACATTGGAACAGAAAACCAGGTCATCTTTGAAAGTCTATAAATGGACAGCCCTCTCTGTCTATTACTTATTTATGTTTCCCGCCTTTTGCTTAACCAGCCTTGAGGCCCAAACAGAGAAAACACACTATACATAAAGCTACCATTACAGATAAATAAAACATCAGACTCAAACTGGTAGCCTCAGCCTTCATTGCTTTGGAGGGGCTGGAGTTCATCAGCTAGATGCTGCATAAATGATCAGCAAAATGAGACCCTTTGAGACTAGGGCAGGCAGGTCATTCCTAAGATTTGTGCTCTTCCCAGAAGATACTCTCAGCTTTGTCCTTTCTGGAGAACATTCCTGTTTTCTGTGGATAGATAACAATGGTTGCAAAGTGAGTTTGAACCAAAATCACGTTGAGTTGGGTAAAATGAGACTGATGTTCAATTTATCACCAGCTGAAGTTTCTGGGTCACCTCCATGGGTTTCCCCATGTGGTCTGCCCTGTAATTAACCAGCCTTAGGATCCACCACAGTAATACTGGCTATGGGGAAGTCTACACGTCAGAGTCCCATGTGAAGTTCCAGCAGAAAGACAACCATGCCAGATTCAAGCCTCACTGAGGTCCCTGTAGTATCTGCGGCCCTGTGGGTAGCCCTTCTGGGTAAAGGGAAGACCCATCTCTTGGAACAACATCACCTGCCTCACCCTTTACAGTTTTTCTTCTGGTTGCTCACAACAGCCCTCTCTTAGCTGGAACAAACTAGGTTACTCTCACCCAGTTCTCAACTTAGCCTGGTGCTTGGTGACCTGTGGAGTGGCTCTGCTGGAGAGATCTGGTGTGATGAATTATAGTGGGATGTTTCCAGAAATAGCTTGGATGGAGAAGCAGAGGGCAACCTTACATACCTGTCACTCTCAACATCTTAGCTACAGAAGTGATCATGCCCACCTCAGCAACCTCCCCATCATCATCACAACCATCTATCTCAAACACAGGTCACAGGTGCTCCATCCAGCTCTGAGAACAACTATGTGCAGAAAGCAATACAGGCCAATACAAGGGCCACAGGTACTGCCCTTGACTATGCAGTGGCAGTGGTCAAGGAATAAACCCTTGTCCTCTACACATCCTCTTTTCTTGGGCAGAGAACTAAATCTCTCTTAGTTAGAAAAATTAGCAGTTTATACTAATGTGTAAGACAGGCATTTTAATGGGGCAAGGAAAGATGGTAGAATTCTCCAGATGCCAAAGTCTCCATTTCTGAAACAACTCAAGTAAAACCACTTCAACAGATATAAAGCACTGTTCTGAAGTAGTATTAGATCTTACACTCTGTGAAAGGAAGGGATGTATGTCTTTTATTTTTTATCTAATGATAATAACTGCAAATACTTAATGTAGACCAGGCACTGTATGAAGTGCTTTATATTAGATTACCAAAAAACAAACAAACAAACAAAAACCTGAGGCACACAGATGACACATGGCAAAGATGGAATTAGAATCCCAGAGGTGTGACACCAGAACTCAGACTGCTCCCCACGACTGCAGTTTACCTCAGAAGGGCTCAGAAGAATAGAAGGCCCAGCGTCAGTACACTTCAAAATGCTCTAGTTGGCACCAAGCTTGAATGTGGTTGTTGCTCAAGAGTGTTTCCTCTCTGAGTGATTATTATTATTCATTTCATAAAGCTTTTGTCTTGGTGAGAAAAGACTCACTCTCATCAGTTGGAAAGCCAAGTTCTTCCAAGCTTGGGGAAATCCTGCCTCATTAAACCCAGAAGATACCAGACAGCACAGGAAAAGCTTATCACAGATATCCTGAAACTAGGTGTGACCACTTGGTTGAAAACACTGACAATTCTTCCTTCTACACCTTGGGACAGAAAATGTATTATTGATCCTTAAAGTCCATTCTCATGGGTGATTTCTCCAATTCCCCGAATTCCAACTTGGGCCTTCATAATACTATAAGAGTCTGATTCCACCAAGGCAGCAAGGTACACCCACGAGAGATCTCGACCAGAGAGTTTTGAACTCTGACTTCGGGGTTCAAGCCTCAGCTCCCATTAATGTTACTATTTGAATGACCTCAAGCAAATCAGTGAAGCACTCTGTGATATCATCAGTAAAGTATGGATGCTATCTGTAATAATGTGACACAAACCCCCATACCTCAGAGGTTGACAACTAGGATCGATGAAGATACTACATGTGAAACCATCTATGAGCATAAATAACAAAAACAGCAATGGTAACTAACATTTCTTGACTGCTTATGAGCCAGAAACCTTACTAAGTGGATACTAACATCTTCATCACTGGTGAGGAAGAGGAAGGTGAGGCCTCAGAGGGAGAGAATCAGTAGAAACAGAACTTGAACCAGCAGAAGCAGAACAAGGTTTTTCTGGTGCATGCTTTTTTAGCTAAATTGATATCACCCCTAAGGAGGTGAAAATTGGTTCTTGGGTGCAAAAAAATATTATTCTTTTTATGTATAAAGCATGGCTATAGATACAGCACATAAAGAAATAATACGGTGTATTTATGGTCTTAAATTTCATAGGGAGGGCAATTAGGAAAAATAATATCGAAACAAGTCTCCTTGGGAGGTAATAACGAAGAAAAACTTGAGAAATACTGGTCTAACTTCACTGCATCATTCCATTTCCCACAATTAATAAAGACAAGTATTGCCATGTCATTAGGCTCCTACAATGGATGGCTGCATGCAGTATTCAAATAGGGTCCCAGAGAAGGTGATGGTCACTTTTGTTGCTATTTTGCATGGTCTAGCTTAGAGGTTAGGTGCCAAGAATATAAATACCTTGACATTTAAATTCCAAAGAGTAAATCTTCTGCCAATCAAAATAGAAAGTTAATGCATCACTAATGCTACCTATTATCCACCCTGGATGGTACATGTTGTGATCAATTTACATAAACTAGAAGTGGGAAAAACTTATTTTGACATTTTAAATAAAATATTGGGAAAGATAAAAATGATAATTGGGTGTATTTGAAACATTATTATAACTCTGCCAAACCTGTCAATGAGGACACAGCTTTTGGGAAAACTGGAGATTTATGTGTAAATTCCAGCTAAAATCTGCACATTAAAAAGAAAAGGAACTGGCTTGTTTCTCACTTCTTAAATGAACCAAGCATACTTATGCAGCATGCTTCCAGAAACATGTAAAGGTCCAGTTACTGGCAATGGCTTGATCGAGTTGGTCCATTTTAACTTGAAATATAGTGCTTCCCTCTTCTCGCTCTCTCGGACTTGCTGCCTAGGCATTCTGGCTCCTGATACCCATGCTGGCCTCCCCATATTCCCATCCCACTTTGTCCTGAGCACTCTCTCAGAGACCTCTTGGCATTCCATTCATAGATTCACTCATTTCATTCATTGTACTGCATTCGACAAAAGTTGTCCTGCTCTCACAGTGAACCAGGCATTCCTTTAAAAGGGTGGCCCTTCCTCTTCAGTCTGAGAGGCCCAACCATCCAGGCCAGCCTTGGCCAAGGTCCCCACTGAACGAGGGGGGCTGGAGAGGAGAGACTTGCAGTCATCAGAGGTTTCAGTTTGTACAAATTGCCTTTGAGGTGTTCTTCTGACTGAAGCACGGCAGGGACACACGTGCTCACTTGTAACGCTGGGCAAGGCTGGTCCTGAGGTAGCTGTGATAATCAATCCAGTTGCCATAGCGGCCGTAAGTGTTCATTTACCACTATGTGACCTGGAGCAATAATATATTATGCCTTTCGCCAGCAGGAGCTGTGCCAGCTGCAGCACAGGGCGGCCGTGTCGGCCATCAGTCACCACTCTCCTTCACAACCTTTTGTTCCCCGCTCATTACAGTGAATTATAACAGGGGGACAGCACATTTTTCAGGAGAGTCTCTCCTGTTAGGTCTAAGTGCTAACTCATCCCAGGTTGTTCCAAGTCAGCGGCACTAGCATGAGACAGTATCACCCACCAGACTTCCCTCTTCTCCCTCCCTTAGCACTTAGAATGGGTGAAAAGCTGAGTGAACTTTTCTACAAGGCAAGATAAAAAACCGTTTAACTCTACTTACTATAAATATTGGATAGTGCATTTCGTTGTACTCTGTCATGTCCCCGAAGGCCTGTTGGGATGGTAAATTACATTATAGCACACTAAAAAGACCATCGTGTCAGCTTTGGGCCTTGACATTTCTACTTTGAGAGGAGTGGAAGATCCCAAGTCACAGATGAGAAGATCAGGGGCCAACACCTTCACCCCATCAACATATAAAAAAATGTTTCACTGTAATAGTGATGGCAAACAATCTAAGATCATAAAAATCAGAGACTGGGTCAAAGTATTAAGTGACTAAAAGAAATCAAGGTTAAAACTGTTGGCTAAGATGACTCCTAATAGCCCCAAATGGGAAGCAACCCAAATAGCCATCACCTGGGGAATGGATAAACAAACTGATATCCTGTATCACGTATACAATGGAGTGCTATTCCAGCAATCAAAAGAAATATTAATACACGCAACAACAGGGATAAATCTCAAAAACATTATGAAAGAGAAAGAAGGTAAACACTAAAGACTATGTACTATATGATTTCACTTATGTGAAATTCTAGAGAAAAGCAAAACTACAGTGACAGAAAACAGACATGTGGTTGCCTTGGCTGGGGGGAGAGAATGGAGAGTGAATGGGGTTAGGGAGTTCTGCAGGGTGAGGGGACTATTCCATATATTGATTTCAATGGTGGTTATAGGACTGTATGCAATTACCAAAATTCATCAGACTATACACTTAAAATTGTTGATGATATCTTGATAAATGAAAACGTAGCAACCCTCCCCCCCGCAAAAAAAAAAAAAAAAAAAAAAAAAACCAGAAAGCAAAAATGTCTGACTAAGGGGAGTCACCATAATTTTCCTCCTATGTGACACAAGCCCCTACAAGACAGAATTGGCATTAAAAATTGAATTATACTCCTTAAGTAAAAATGAATAAGCCAACCTCATTAGTCTGAACTTGTAGAGACCAAACACTTCACAATCTCTGTGGTATGGTGATAAGTTATTTACACTACTACCACGATGGAAAAGTCCTGTCCATTTCAGTTCAACTTCTAGTTAATTCAAGCTGAGTCTAAAAGGCACTAAAATGATGACAGGAATAATTAACCAGCTGTATGATCTGAGGTATGTGGTTTCACTTCCCTGGACTCCACGTTTTTTGTTTTCAAAAGTGAAGGAGTTGGACATGATGGCCATTAAGGCTTTTAAATGGTACAACTGTGCCACTCTTTGATCTGTCCAAGTCTTTTAATGAGTTGGCATCTTATGATTCCATTAGCTCTTGGGATCCCTCCCACCCATACCCCCTAGCTAAATCTGGCTGGTCTCAATGTCAGCATTTTGTAGAATGGGGTGAAGGGCCCTAAGATACTGGGAGGGAAGATGACCAGTGCCACAGGCAACAGTGGACCCTAATGATGAGACACCACCATGCCTAATTTTCCCACCTGGACACAGTAGCCAGTTTGTATTATGTTCTTGGAAGATCTCCAGTGACTTATCTGCTTTATTTTCAGTTCCTTAGTGAGTGCTTACTTTGTAGTCCAAGAAAAACTTTTAAATCTAACACAGGGAATTTATTTTAATCTCACTTTTTCATCAATTATGAGCCACTAAGCACACAGCACCTGTAACCCAAGATCACTGCCTCCCCCCCATCACTGATCTTTTTTATCTTGTGAAAGATCTTGGAGGTAAGGAATGGCTTTAAATGTTTGCCCTTAAAAAGGCATGAGAACTTGATTCTAGTGACTATCATTGCAATCATTACCAAGAAAATGGTTTGCAAAAGCAGAGCTTTTGTAAAGTTAATTGTTCATCTTTGCATCATCCACCAGTCCAGTGAGCAGGCAAATCTCCTGTGTAAAAAAAAAAAAAAAAAAAAAAATACAAACCTAAGTCTTCAAGCAAACCCTAAAAGACTGAATGAAAACTTAATCCCTAATGTCATGGGAAGATTTCTATTAATTTTCTGAAAGCACTGATTATTTTTCACTTGATGGTTCTGGCTGCAAACTAAAAAGCCAGTGAAAGCCATAGCTAATTATAATAATAACTATTTATGAAACCTCTAATAGTGGTTAGGTATTCTGTACATGATAGATCTTTCAAATCTTACAACTGAATGTGGAAACCAAATCATAGTAAGTTCATGCCACAAGCCCAAAGCCACCCGTCTTATTAAGCACCCATGTCCGACCAAATCCAAAATCAATGCTCTTCCCTCTACTGCTTATTTTCAAATTCAAAGACTGGGCTTTTATTTACATTTCTATTCATAAGGCTCATTATGTGTGTTAAGCAAGACATTCTGCAATTATCTGTCCATGGATGAAACGATGTGTGTTTAGGTTTCTCATGTCTTGCACTTTACTTCACATTAGCAATGTAGCCTCAGGCATACATGTGTGTAAGCAGTGACCTGCAATTTGTTCATAAGATGATAATCACTGGAAAGAATTTTCCTTTACTGATGATGCTTAGAGCTCGGCTGTTAGAACACTGCATGCACGTTACATGCATACACATACAAACACATTCGTTTTCTCTTTAACCTTACTCTCCTACTCCGCCTTCAAAAACACTTAGTATTTCACCCCTAGGTTTATGTAAAAACATGATAACAGAGACATGCATGGGAATGGGAAGGTCATAGAAAGCTGAGCATAACCAGAGAGAAAAAGATGTAAAAACCCACAACTCCAAGACTGGCCCTTGCTGTCCTTACTCATTATGGAACAAACAAGAATAATAATATTATCAAGCCCACAAAGCCCTGCTAGATTTGAAATAGCAGCTTACTGATGGTGAAATTTGTTAAATTTTCTTTTCTCCCCTTGTGGAATGGTTGGATAACAACTTCCTATTAGCATGCACATGCTCTTTTGTAATTGTTTCATCCCACATCAAAAAAAAAAAAAAAAAGGAAGAAAAGGAAAACAAAAACCTGGAGAAAGGATACCTGCATCATCTATCTTTGCTGGCATCATGTTCTAAGCCAAGTTCAAGTAGCTATGCACAGCAGCATCTCATTTTGAGACTTGCTCATTTAACTAGCAGTTTAGAAAGAAAGGCGACTTTGCTATAATGTTGTGGGTAAACCCAGAGTGCCAAGTTCGGCAGGACATTTATAAACTGTGCTGCCAGGTTTAGAGTTTAATTTTTCACATTTCTTATATTTCTCACATTTTAAATTAGCTTAAGAATGTCATTTCGGATTCTATTCCATCTTGCTCTGGCTCCTGCAGTCAGTCACTCTTCCAAGGCGCCCTTGTTCTTTGCTATAATCAAGGTCGAACTTAAAATATTATTTCTTGATCAGCATTCTGAAATGATTATAGTTTTGATGTGAAGGTTTAACTACTGTTTTACAGAACCAGACTAATGAGGGTAAAATGGAGGGTCTTGGTCCAATGAGGGTCAGCATCCACCCCATTCTCCAGGTATAAATCTTTAACCACTGCTGGCTATCTTGGAAACTAGGCAAGAGGTCTGTAACGTTAGGATAAATATATCACCCCTATGCCTTAAAGAAAGCATAAAACAGCCACAGTCAGTCAGCTGACCGTCCCTGTGAAGGGAAAACCACACACACACTCACACGAGGTCATTCAGCTGTCAGAGAAACCCTATAAAGTAAGGAGTTGCAACATGGGCTGAACATGAGAAGCTCCTGGGGAATCTTAAAAATTCCTGAGGCTCAGAATGCCTCATTCTCATTCCCCCATTCCCCAGGAGTCTGATTTAACTGGTGGGAGATGGAGCTTGGGCATCAGTATTATTTAAAAGCCCTCAGGAGATTCTCATGTGCAAAATGAGGGCTAGACCTCCTGCTCTAGACCCAGCCAGCCTTGGTGAACACAACACTAGGAACCTGGCACAAATCTCTTTATGGACATAGTTGCAGGTAGAAAACCCCCAAATCTGTCCACTTGCTACTTACTGAATGACACTTCCTGTATTCTGAGAGGACAGGGAACCATTTCTAATGATTGCCTCTGTAGAAGGCTAGAAATATGTCAGCAACAAGAGTAACACCTAAAACTGCACACCAGACCCCATGGCTGAGGGTGCTATGTACCCAGTGTGGTCTAAATCCTACTGGCAGTGACATGGGTTTAGCAAAAGTTTCTACAAGGCCCATAGCTCAGAGATATAACAGATGCTCAGGATGAGCAAAATGAATAGCAAAAGCAAAAGCAAACAGCTCACACTTTTGTTTTTTAGCCAGGAGTTGGTTGGCTTAAGAGCCGAGGGGAGGAAGGTTATAGCTGAGTATACCCAGCAAATCTAGCAGTGTGGGACTGGAGTAGAGACAACCTATAAAATATCATTTCCCCCTCCATACTCTGGAAATGCAAACTCATGATCATATAAATCACATATGTCATGGGTGGGGGGAATAGGGACTCTAATCTCTCTTTTCCAAAATTCCTGTTGGAAGCTAGGCACTGCAAGGCTGACATATCTGGGGACAGAGCAGAACACTGGCTTCTTGCATGCAGGCGGGTGGTGCCAACTGGCCGGCACATGGGGTTGGCTTGTATCCAAGAGACAATGCCTTGCCTGAGCTCCTGTCAGGGGAAATGTTATATCATTGTTGCTGAAGATGAGAAGGTGAGGGAAAGGATAAGACTTTAGGCTACAAATACTAAGAAAAGAGCTCATCAGAAGAAATAAGGCTTTCCACTTTTAGGGGAGAAAATAGCCCTTTCTCCAAATTCCTTCCATTGGATCCACCAATCCCCAACAACATGCACAAAAAGATGTTCCTCAAGAAGTGTCATTAGATATAAAGGAATACAGTCAAAACTATATTTCAGAAAAGGGAAAATAATTGGTTCAGGCAAGGGGCATTTCCTTGGTAAATGAAGGTAACTCACATGGGTGCATGTACTCGACTATGACAATACGTATGGGAAGACCTGAAATCATGAGATCACCTCAGTTTGTAGAGAAGCCATGACTACCTAAAGACACTCAATCGGCCAGAAGAGCCAGAGGAAAAAACAGACTATCAAACTAATTTTCAATTCATGAGATGAAATCTGCTTTCTGCCTCTTTTTCACCCATGATGGTCATGAGTTCTCCTAGCAGCTGGACACTTTGAAGAGTCAGGGGTATAGCTGGATCCCCACCTTTAGTTCAGGCTAGGCTCACCCTAGGATTCAGGGAGTTCTGAAGGAGAAGTGACATAAGTATGGGTTATATGCAGGTGAAATCAAAGAGGCTCTGGGAAGAAGATGCATTCCAAGGACAGAGTGAATCAAAGTGCATCTTTTGGAATCCAAGAGAATGAGCCAGGACCAGAGGGAGGGTAGTTCTGAGTGGAGCACAATGTCCCTCACCTCAACTGTCCTGTGCCTCATAGGAGAACAGCTACAGTTGCAAGGGTGAGTAAAAACAACAAAAAAAGCAACTTGCCCAAAACATCGGTGGCACTGAGTGAGCACAAAGGAATCTTGGCTGCTTTGCTGCTTGCAGCCTCAGCAGTACGAGCAGGTTACCTAAGCGAGGGTATTGGCAAGAGTTGCCACAGCAATGGCATCTTGAATGAGCAGGGCATGGAGTCTTAGTGCATCAGAAGTGGTATCACTGCTATCAACAGGCAGCAGCAACACCACCCCATGGCCAACTATGGGCTTCTCTGGTGGTGGAAGATGATGCGTTCCTTGAATATCACATCCAAGGTACTCCTGTTTTCAGTATCAGCAACTTCAGAAGATGTCACCACTGAGAGCCATAGGGAACATGAAGGCAGCCAAGAGAACAAGGTTACCTGAGATGTCCCAAGACTACCAGATTACTTAAAAGATATTTGGAAAGGGAGGAAATTAAAGTTCTTTCCAAAATTAATGGTAAAAGAACTATTTGGAGATCCTATTTTTTATTTTAGGCAAATATGACCGAAGAAACACAAGTCACGGGTGTTAAAGAAGAAAAATAAAATTGAACAGAAGAACTTCTCTGCTTTTCCTTGTGACGCAAATGCATGGCACTATCCATTTGAAAGAAACAAAATCCATTTTTTCTTTCCCCTCCAAAATGCCAACATTTACAAATGAGTTATAGGAGTCACTTCTGGAAGGCAAAATACTCTCCATGGTTCATTTCTTCAGTCACTCCACAAATGGTAACTAAAAATAGATGAAGTTCCCAGCTAGTGTTTGCCCCTGTCGAGGATAAATAACAACAAGAACAGCAGCAATATTTAATTTATGCCAGTCATTTTTACATAAGCGACCTCATTTAATCCTCATGATCCCCCTGTGACAAGCACTGTTTATTCCTACTTTAAAGGTGGAAAAACTGAGGTTTAGAGAAGTTAAGTGGCTTGGCCAAGATCAAATACATATTAAGGAACAGATTCGGGTCACAGACTTGAATCTTCTAGCTCTAGCTCCAGATTCTTTTCATCCTCCACACCTATCCCTCACGTGGATTACTAAAATACGACCCTACTCCCTGCTTGCAAGGAGCCATGAGACCCAAATCCATTAAACAATTTGAAAGTAGAACTTTGTTATATGCTGTCCTGGTTCCAAAAGATGGATGCCAAAGAGAAGAAAGGCATCAACGAAGGTCAGAGTTGTCACAGAATTATTGTAGAGAAGGAGAGAGATGAGGATTTGAACAAACAGAATAAAGACGGGGCGAGTTTAAGTGTATTCTGAACAGTGGACGAGAAGAATTATGAGTTGCCTAAACTGAACCAGAGTGATAGAATGCAGCATGATGGTGGTGTCCAGGCTTTCATTCTCTCACAAACACCTCTGAAGCACCTGCCATGGGCCAGGCACTTTGTTGAATCCGGGAGTACCCATATCCCTCAGTCACGGTCCCTCCCTTGAGAAGCTCACAAACTAATGTGGTGAGGCAGCTGGACCCCACATGATGCCAGGCCAGCCAAAATGTCTCCTACTGCCCACAATGACAGTGTTGCCACTGGCCAGTCCAAACCTTGCTTGGCTCCTCAACTTAGACAGTTTATCAGCTCTGCCTCACAAAGATAAAACCTCTCAATATAGAGCTAAAGGGGAAAAAACTCAGCCTGTAAAAATAAACTGCCCAAATAGGCTTCGCTCCACTGGGTGCCATTACTACACACAGGAGAATGCCACCCAGTTCCTTGACCACTGGAGCAGTTGTGATGACACAAGGCAACAACGACGAGAAGTTGCCACCTCTGTTCCAATTGCTGCAGCCTCATCTGAACTCTGGAGCTGGAGGCTCCACAGCAGGAGACAGAGAACAGACTGCAGGGATGCTTTTTAACCTTCTTCTTGTCACCTGGTGTCATGTTCCAGTTGCCACAGATCCTATGGTGGAGTGTTAGAACTGGCATTGACACACTCCTAAAATCTTTAGCATTCCATTTTTCACTCGGCAGCTCCTTACATCTTTATCTGCGTTCGGTTCGTAAGTGAAATCAACTGATAAAGCCTCCATTTCATACCATCTGTTATGTGTCACAAACACTGGTTTTGCAAACGGGACGAGGAGGATCTTTTAAGACGATGGAAACTTTCAAGCTAGGAGCTAAACTTGCAGGCTAGAAGATAAATCTTAATTTAAAGAGCATCTGGACATACTCGGATGGGAAACTTCAATCCTCCTTACACAGGGATGGTGAAAGCTTTTGCTCAGTGGGGGTATGTTTTGGAGGAAGATCCCAAGCTGGTCCCCAGTGGATCTGGTATTCACCACCTATCAGGTTTCTACTGGATTTAACAAATGTGAAAGCAGCCTGCTGCCAAGAACTCCAAGGGGTGCGTTTTCCTATTCAACCTGCAAGCGTCAGGAGAAATGCTACCTCTTCTTGAACTTCACCTAAGATTCCCCAGCAGAACTGTTTCTCCTGAGACCCTCAAGCACTTTGTGGGTCTTCATCAGCTCTCATCACATTCTGAGCTGAGGGCAGAGACTTGTTTTGTTTCTCTTTGCAGCCATCTAGTAACTGGAAGATTTTAATTCAACGGGTAATTATTGAGGAAAAGTGGGCCTTTTTCTCCAGTTACCTCTAGCACTGTCTTATGTTTATGTGGGTTTTATATCTTTTTAAAAATGATCTTAATTTATATGTATTAGTTCAGATAGCTAGAATTTCAGATTGAGAACTGTGAACATTATTAAATACATGTAAAACTTTCAGCATATCTCAGTTCTATCATAGGTGCTCGATACATGTTAGCTGTTGTGCTGTTAGTATACGAAAATTTAACCAGACATTGGTTTTGTGCCTTTAAAATTCCTGGTCCTAACTGTCGTGCAAATATTTTCAAAAAAAAGATGCTAAATATTCTTGGAAATTCAACATAAAACAAGAATCTACGTTTATATTACGCTAAAGATTTTGTAAACTGTTTTTACAGAGTTGCAACTGCTGCATTTTGCTGGTGAAGAAATGGAGGCTCAGCCAGCCTATGTGTCTTACTTGAGGCCACAAAGCCAGGACGGAGCCAAAGGAGGAATCGGGCTCAACCAAGAATACTCACTTCCTATCCTGATGGCCCCAGTGCCTCTCTAGTTCGCCCTTGCAGCATTCCAACATGTTTTTAGTTTATCTGTTTTGTTTATTCCACTGAGAAAAGGACAGTTTACATACATATACTCTCTAAAGGGGCCAGATGACGTCTGAAATTACAATAATGGTAGGTGAAGTTTTTAAGCAGGATGGTATATTACTGAAAGCAGAAAATCATAAGCAACATTGTAATCACTGGCACAATTTTGAACAAGATTGCTTTACCTGTTTTTTTTTTTTCTTGTTAGATAATTTCGTCAGCAGGTTTGTAACAGAAAGAAGCAGGGAAAGTAGATTTCCTGCTGGAAATTTAACAGCATTGCTCAACAATGAACAGAAGTATTTCTCTTATTTTGATCATGCCTTGTCCACAGTATGAACTCGATAAAAATATGTCCAGTCAAATTATTATTATAATAGCTTGCTGGTGTTTTTTCCACTGGGCAGTAACTTTCATTTGTATAATGTTTCACAGCTTTCAAAGCACATTCTTCATGTATTATCATTTTATTCTCACAGCAATTTCAAAAGGTAGATATTAATCTCTTCATTTTACAAATCAGGAAGTAGAGGCCCAGGTAAGTTAGATAATTTGCCAAAGGTCAAAACTGCTCACCAGGCATTGGCCTGTTAGGAAGTATGACAGAGTGGTTGAGAATAGGGGCTTTTAACTCAAACTGCCGAGGTTCGAATCGTGCCTCTGCCACAAACCAGCTCTGTGACTATGCACAAGTTACATAAACTATCTGAGCCTCCGTTTCCTCCTGTGTGAAATGAAAGTAACAACAGTAGCAACCTCAGGTTATGTCAGTTTGTTAGGATGATTTGTGTAAAGGCTTGGCATCTACTGAGTGCCCATCTTAAGGACTCAATAGCAACTGCTATTATTATGATTACTCTTTCAGTTCTGGGAAAAATATCGTAGCAGGTCTCATCAGCCCTTTAATTATCAAATGCATACCCAGTCGACTTAAATAGCAGAGGAAACATAGGGGTATGAATCTGTGGTTCAAGCACCAGAAGTTCTAAGTATGAGTCCAGGTTTCATCTTTTATCAGTCATTAAATAATGAGCAGGTTCTCTAATCTTTCTGATGGCCAATTTCTTCATCTATGAAATAGAATCATAATTCTAGTCCTATCAGCTTCACAGTGTTGCTGTATGGATTAAATCAAGTGAGATCTGAAGCAGAAGTACCACATAGTCTATAAGGTGTGATGCAGATTCATTCGTTTATTCATTCATTGACTGTTCGTAGCTTGCCTGTCAAGTGCCAAGCACTGTATTAAACAGTGGAAATACAAAAATAAGCCAGGATAGTGGGAGAAGCAGACATGTAAAATGTACTGAGATGAATTCAAGTAAGGTATCATTATGACGTGCCTATTACTGAAATAGACACCGTGGGGGCCACAAGAACACTTTTAAAATGTGAACGCACTCTACAATTCTGTTGCAGAGGGAAAAGACTAACATGCTCTCAACACCCACATTTAAGAACTTTGCCAAGAAATAAATGCAGGTGAGAACTCTTTGTGTCTATTATCTTTCTTCAGCATCAAGAACTAGTAAATGTAAAAGGCCTTTTGAGTGACGGTTCCCTCAGTTCCATGACACCACATGACTCTTTAGCTATTTCTCCACCAATGCAATGGTGGGGCCCAATGTCCCAGGATTCGTTGTAGTTCCTTTCAGTAGAGACTTATCAAACATCTACTGTGTGCCAGTCATTGTGCATGATAAACAAGATGGAAAGAACACTTTGCTCAGGCCCTGAGGGGGTTGCAGTTCATTGGGTCACACTGACTCACACACTAATTATTCTAGAATAAGGTGCTCATGGTTGAGATATAGGTAAATAAATAACTCAATATTAATATAGAGAAAGGCCCCTTGAGAAACCTGGAGGCCAGAGAAGGCTTCCAGGAGAAGGTGACACTTGATCTTAGTCTTAAAGGGTAAGGGTTAGTTAGTTAGATGGGGAAAAAAGGAGGGGAATATGACATAAAAGAGAAAAACATAAACAAAAGGTAGAAACTACTCTAAACGAGCTAACCACTTTTCCTAGGAAACTACTACATTTTCCACTCAAATATAAATTCTTGGACTCAAAATATAATCATGTTATGTTACCTACTTTTCTTGGTTTTTCTTATAAGGAGCTTTATCAACATAACTAATATTCAAAATTATCTGTGAAGTATGTTTGATTTCAGAGTCGACTTTTATTTTCCTGAACCAGAATACCTTAATAAGGGAATGAGTGATCTGCTTTGATTCAATGTCTCCTTTGAAATAGTTCATCAACTTTATTTCTCCAATTAGGTAAATAAATTATCCAGAAACCTGACTATGGGGCCATGCAAATATAAACTTTGAGTTAGAATTTTGGCAGTCAAAGCTTCGTATCTCATTACAGAAGATGTTTGATATAAACATTAATTTTCCTAAAATGGTGATGGCCAAGATTTCATACAGGGGATGTTCATACTGGATTAAACATCAGACTCAAATTACCTGAGCCCTCACATGTACAAAGAATCAAATTCCATTTCATCCAGGTTAGACTCTGGCCTGGAGTGCCATTCTGCATTTAGCAGGCTAAGGTGATCTCTTCCTCTTTACCAAAACACATGATTATCTAAAATATTAATATGGCTTAATTGCCTTGGATAGAGGTGGGGAAAGAGGAAAGTTGGATTTTATAATATTCTACATGATATAAATTCTAGTCCAATAAATGACTATTTATTAATTGCCTAGTATATATCGGAGGTGAGATAGCTGTTCATTCAATTATACCTTATCATAATCAATCTCCCCAACCCCCCTGAGGAAACTGAAGCACAGAGGGACTAAATATCTTATTCAAGGTCAGGTAACTAGGACTGAGCAATCATTGTTGTGAGAAATAAATTAGATAAAACGTGCTAAATGCCTAGTATGGTGACTAATAGCTAATACTGGTAGCTGTTGTCGTCATTCAGAAAATCTAACTCAGTTAATGTCCACAAAATGTCTTACTTGGAAAATGGACTATGTGGGTAGAAGGTTCATGATTCTTTGTTTGGATATAGCACAATCCTAGATGTCTGCTCAGCAGCTTTGCACTGCAACTTGGCTCAGGCACATTCTCAGGCAGCTGGCAAGAATGAGAAAGGCAAGGGACCTTACCCTTTTGGGCCACATGGATCAGATTGTCTCCCACCTAACCTGAATGCTGAAACTCTTCAGACACTGCCAAATTCCCCAAATTGGCACCCCTGTTTATTTGTTCCTGTTAACATGTCCTTAAGGACACATTCCAAAGTTAATTATGTAAAGGATTTTGGAAACTTTGAAAACCAGGATTACCAATCTGTGTAGTACAGCCATTCCTACTGGACACTTGTGCAAAAGGAATAGAAATTAAGTGTTTCTTTTCTTTCCCTTTCTGTCTTTTGGACAGAAGATAGTATTAGATATTCTGTGACTGTTTACCTCTATGTGACATAGTGACAAATGAAAATATAGACCCAAAGAGGTCAAAGAAAATATTTTTTAAAATTGTTTCTCTAAAGCATTCAGACAATTGCAGTTAAAGTGGGCAGCTTAGCCTGCCGAATGCGAATTTTGGAACTCTAAAGGAGAGACTCAGGAGACCTGGGCTTGAGTCCTAATTCAACCATGAACTTGACAGTGACTTTGTTCCAATTTCCGTGTCCGTAAACTAAGGTATTAGACAAAATCAGAGTGTCTTGAAGCTCCACAGAACACACATGCCAGGAGGTATTGCCAGGCTCTTTATCAAAAAAGAATTTTTTACAAAAACAAAACAAACACATTAATAGGGCTCACATTTACATCCCTTTCTTGGAGAGTCACAATGCTAATGGTAGCATATTAAAAATCCTGAAATCCCTGAGGCAAACATATCTGTAAGCCATCATTTCCAAATTTGGTGGACCACGATGTGTACCATCTTTAAACATCTTTGGAAACTGTTAGAACACATTTTCAGAAATACTGGATTAAATGATCCTGAAGATGCCTTCTGCTGCCGGATCCCATGCTCCTCCAGGGGGTCTCATTTTGCCATATAGGTTTATGGTAGAGACAATCTGTGAGCATATCTCTCAGTTCTTCTCCCATCCAACACTTAGGATCTCATCATCACCCACTGCTGGGTTTGGAAATGGGGGTGGGGAGGATCTCACCATATGAGAGACTGTCCTCTATACTTTCCATACTGCAGCCAATAGGGATTGTAACATTTTCCTCAGAAGCCTCCAAAATAAATGGAAACAGGACTTTTTGTGAATTGTGTCAAAAATTTCTTGTAACTAAGATCTAAGGTTCTGGACACTTCTCCCAGTTTATGGAGCCACCTGGCTTTCTTTCCTTCTCATTACTACAAACATTAATTTATTTTTGAGCCCCTCTTCCACTCTAAAATTATGATTCCATAAAGACTAGGTGAAGAAAAAATTCTGACTTTATCATAAAATCATCAGCTAATGGCTGATGCATTTAACAAACTGTTCTTATGAAACCCCCATGGCCAAGGATAGCCACCAGGAATATATAAATACTTCAGTCATTTTTCCCTGTCCCCCTGAAGCCAGCCTCAGCGTGGGTGACCCTCTTAGGAAGCAGGTGCTGGAGTTGTCATGGCACTTTACGCACCACTTTAGGTCCTACATTTGTCTATCTGATTAAAGATAAAATAACCACTCAGAAAATGATCTGGTTAATGCTATGGCCCATTCGTATGGCTAATGAGATGTCTGCCCAGATGGTTTAATGGGATGGGGGACAGGAATCGGAGTTTTAAATGATCAGGATAGATGAAATGCCGACACACTTGTTTTCCCTTAAAATCCATTTTCACCATGTTATACTGCAGCGTGCGTGCACACACTGGCACGCACGCACACACACACACACACACACACTCTCTCTCTCTCTCTCTCTCTCTCTCTCTCTCTCTCTCTCTCTCTCTCTCTCTCTCAAAGGTTAAGTAACTTGCCCAAGTCACACAGCTAAGGAGAAGTACAGCTGGGATTTAAGCCCTGGCCATCTGTCTCCAGTGTCTTCACTCTTCACTACCAGCTCATAGACGCTTTAGTCATCTCGTCATCTTCTCGAAATCTGACTGATACATCAAGGTCAAGGACAAGCCTGCCTCCTTCAGGAAGCACGTTTTCAGAGCTTACTCCCCTATCACCTGTCCCTCAATTTACACTCTCTCACATACCCTTTCTGTCTCATGTTATGTCATGCCGATTTTTGTGTATATGGCTTTTGGTCTGACTGCGAGCCTCCTAAAGTCAGAGATTAGACAATTATTTCTTCTACATCTGCTAAATAGTCATAGGTTAGGTGGAAATAGTAGCATAGTATTAAGTTCCTGGTACATCATGCTCAACAGACACCTGTTCAAAGGTGAGTTCTATGATGGCCTTATAAAGGCATTGGGCCATTCTCAATCTTCCCATAGCTAAGACAGACACACCTGGTCCTGGAGCCAAGCTCCACAAGGAAAGAAATGTAAGTTAACAAGAAAAAATGTTTATAATTCACTGATGTATGTGACAGACTTAAAAGTACTGATTATATGAAACAGCCATGTTTGTGTTGTCATGAAGCATCTGAGCTGCTACTTTAAACATGGCCTAGGATATAAATGGGCTGGAGCCTCTTACTTTTGAGAGATGTCTCTGCTATGAATGGGCCAAAAGGAAGTAGGAAGAAAGAGAGGGAAGAAGCCATCATGGCTTTAATGGTTTAATCCACGGATGTATGTTGCCAGCCTGGCCGGCCTCCAGGAACACTGAGAATTGCCAGCTCAAGCCAACGCAAGCACATGCTAAGTTAAGTGTAACAAGATGCAGATTGTATAACCGAAGGTAAGCACAAAGCCCTCATAAGGTTTATGCTCCCTGGGGTCCCAGCCTGAAAGCAGTAACTAATACAAGCACATGGACAGGTGTGAACATACAAACATGGAAGGTCTACTCATAAATATGTAGAAAGGTTCTGAGGTCTGGATTTTGTTTGGCACAGAACACTAGCTGCAGATGAGTGAATTCTTTTGGAAAGGGGCCCCGATCCTGACTAAGCGTAGCTTTCTTCTTACTGTGGCCATGAGACTGGAGGGTATAAGTAGCCAGCTTTGAATTGTGAGTGCCTTTGCTTTTTGGAAGTTTGTCAGTTGAACTTTCTTCTTTAATGCCTTCAATTACCACAGTTCAAATAATTATATTCCCTAGCACCTCCACCCAATAGCCACAAAAATTTGGCATTTCCTGTATCAACTAGAGAATGACCTGGCAGTCTAGTAAGCATAAGGCTGGCTCTTCAGCCTTTTTTTCTGATGCAACCTTCAATTTACCTGCTGCCCCTCCCCCAAACGGCTAGAGAAATAAGAGATTATTGCAGATGGATGGAAATTTTTTTTTTTTCCCACTTCAGTATCTGTTGTCAGAACCAAGCACAAGAAGGTTCTCAAGTGGTGTCTTCAGCAGCATGGAAATTCCCAAACCTATCTCCAACTATAATCACCTGGCCCAAAAAGGAACACACAGCTCAAAGAAGCTGGCCTTTTCCAAGAGCAGCCCCTCAGCAAGGCACTTGGAGTTCTATTTGAGGCTACACGGCTCCTCCTTCCTGCACTTTATCTTCGCTATTTCTGAGCTGTTCTCAATACACTAATACTGTCTTGAACACTATGAAATGAGCACTTGGCGGCCTTACCACAGTCACCTGCCCAAACATGGATGATGATATTCACTGATATTCACAGATCCAATGAGCCTCTACTATAACAATCATGAGGCAGGTTGTTTTGGCGGCATGGTCCTGTTTGAAAGGGCTTACAGTCAAAGTGGTAAAATATGAGACTTGCTCAGGAGAATTGGCAGTGAGAGATAAAGGCCAAAAAATGGTAGAAAGTAGGTGCAACATGAGTTCGAAGGAAATGAAATGGTTACAAGAGATGGTGAAGACAATATGGAGGTGATTCCATTTTGGGTCATGAAAAGTAGATATGGCTTTAAAAGGTGTGAGAGAGTATCCTGGGCCCCTTTCCATGTCCCCAAAGAATAAAGCTTTTAATAACCGCCATGTTTTCCACTATCATGACACCTGTAAGTAGTAATGGTACTTTATGCCAGACACTCATATGCCATACATGCAGTATCTTATTTAATTCTGAAACTTAAAAAGCAGTTGACCATCTTTACATACACTCAGAAGAAACTGAAGGTTTTAAAGGGCAAATGACTTGCCTCCAAACTGAACAGCCAGTGGAGGAGATCAGCTCTGATTCTATAGTCTGTGCTCTTAATGCTGTTAAGCACTGGAAGTCAGAAGTACAGTGTGCTTGTCTCATGTGAATGGTGATGGTACAGGAGGGCCCCTATTGCAGAGGGTAGGCCAGGGACAAGGGTCCTAAGTCACTGTCCACTATGTAGGAATAGCACTGATGAGGAATGGTGGAGGCAGGCAGTGGGAGCAAACGATTGAAAATGACCAACTCAGGAAGGAACCTAAAGAGTGTTACATCAATTACTCTTAGGCTTAGGGCAATCACCCACATCTAGATGTTGCTGGAAATGACGTTGGCATATTCTGGTTTTTGGCCCCCTGGCTTTCTGCCAAAGAGATTGTACTTATTTATAAGGTTTCCCTCCCACTCCTCTGCTCCCTGCTCAGCTCCCTCTGCTTACCACACCTCTGTCAGCTTTGTCCAAAGCCTTTTCTGTGCATCTTAATGAAAGAGTTCTATGGAATGCTACAGAACTCAGCAGGAATGGCCCAGTTAGCTCTGCTGGTACATTCCAGAAGGGTCTGGTGGGCAGGTGTAGATTTCAGCCCTGGTTAGCATGAAGAGGCTCAGGTACTTATGTGTCCCCATTATGGAATCCCTTGATGCGGCTCTCTTGCTAGGATATTTAAGGGTAAGTTCATCTGCGAATGGTTTAAAGTCAAAGCTTTATAGTAAATTCTTCATCACTCCTAAGAGAATGCTAAGAAAGACAAAGCAAGATTTGCCAGCAGCATCCTACCCTCATTTTATATTTCCACTCACATAAACCTCTCAGATCCCCATGAGACAGAAACAATCCTATTTAACTGACTTGGAAACCACAGCTCAAAAAGTCTTCATAACTTGTCTTGATCACACAGCTAGTAAGTAGTACAGTCTGGTTTCAAATAGAATCCCATCTGACTCCCACCCCTGCATGGCTCTCCTACTCTGCTGAAGTCTTTCTGGAGTTTATATGGATTGTAGTCAGCAACCTGGATAAGATGAGGTATGGCCTCTAGCTGAGGAGGACGAGCCTACTTCTTCCTAATACAGGGATCCTGGCTAGAGTCTAATCAGTACTCGCCCTAGGATTCAGGTTTGCCGGGTGGAAGGTGGAGTAGGGGAGGGTGTCTGACTGCAGAAAACTCTGGGGAGCTTCCTAAGGGAAGTAAGGACCAGGGACAGGGTCAGAGGGGAGAGAGTCATTCTGAGCTTTCATTCAGCCCCATTCCCTGTGACCTCATACTTGAGCCCTGAAACTAGAAGAGCTACTAAAAACTCCTGGGGCTTCTGGCATGTAAGGAAGGCAATGCTGTCTTGTGGCAAATGCAGATAAATACAGCCGGCAGGAGTTGGGGCACAGGCACAGAACACAGTGGTCTGAGCAGTTTGCCAGGAAAGCTTCCAAGTGGAGCAGGAGAAACTAAGGGAGAACATTGGTCTCTACAGCCCTAGCAGTAAAGGGCATCACCGATGGTGGTGTGAGAGAACAGGAAAATAGCGGCTTATTGGTGGCAGCTAAGAGGACAGGGTTCAGAAGCACACCCTTCTAGGTAAAACAGTTAAAAGGGAACAGTGGGTAGAAAGAGGTTCTGTTTGAGACTCTTGGGAACCATAAGTTACATTGACTTATATATGTCACATTAACTGGGCCACAAGGGGTGCTCCTCAGACCAAAAACACCTCTTCTCCCTCTCTCCTTGTAGCAAACATTGAACTGAGTGCCACCTATGAACCAGGCATTGACCAGTGTTTAGGGATACCGAAAGAACTGCAGGATGGTCCCTGTTCATCAGTGTTTTCCAACTGGGGAGAGAGAGAGAAATAATGAACAATTATAATACAGAAGAGTAAGTGGTGATGAGGTCTCTTCGATCATCTTAGCATCCATCCCTTTCAGAGTATTGGAGCAACTGTTCTCACCTCTGGGCAGGTATTTCTGGTGACCAGTGGGAAGGAGTATGAAGACATGAAGGAGCTGTGGTACTACACACTGAGAAACAATGGACTTCTCAGCTAATGCTCAAGGCAATCAGACCCTTTCACAAAGATGCCACAGAGCCATCCATGAATATGCTTTCTGGGCCAGCAGGATTGATGTAGGGACCTTGTGTGCTGTGGCAATTCTCATGCTTTTTGAGCACCAGCGAAAGAAAGAACTATGTTAAACCACGTATTTGGAGCATTTGGCCTTACGTCTTTAAGCTTCTGTCCCACCCTTCCTTCCCAGCTTAAATTTTCAACACCTTGCCATAGAGCATCCTAATAATAGAAAGGTAATGGCAAAATATCACCCTCTTCTCCATACTATTGCTTCTCTCACCAGCTAGTATATGTCCTGATGTGGCCCTAAGGACCATCTGTGGTAGGGCCACAAAACCAAATGCAGAGTTTGTGATGGGCTCTATCCACTGGGCTTACACTCTATGTCCTAGCATCAAGGAAATGTTTAAGTGTATCATTACAAGGAACAAAGAGAATATCGCATTGGATGAACTTAATATATCTGAGTGAAAGAAGAAACTAGCCCAATACGAAGCCATTGTTGCTTTCTTGTAAAACAAGACAATTCAATAATACTGACACCAAGGGGAATGTGTCCTCTGGAGGGCACAGGACTCTTTCACACTGACAAAGCTATTAGGAAACAGAGAGCTGCATCTTGGTTTCTGTTTGCAAGAACTACATTATGTATTTTTTTTGCAAGCACTGGTTTCTTTATTCGCCTGCCACCCGAAACACTAATTACTCCATCCTCCATTCCTACTCAAAACCTCACCAATAGTCCACCCTACCTGACACTTTGACCCTCTCCAATTAGGCCAATCCATTCTCTGTATACATTTAGAATTTAATATATTTATATTAGTTTGTTAGGGCTGCTCTAACTAAGTACCTCAGACTAGCTGGCTTACACAGCAGAAGTTTATTGTCTCACAGATATGGATACTGAAAGTCTGATATCAAGATGTCAGCAGGGTTGGTTCCTTCTGAGAGCAGTGAAGTATGGATGCATTATATGCCTCTCTCCTCGGCTTATAGATGACCATCTTCTCCCTGTGTTTTCACATTGTCTTCCTTCTATGTTATCTGCGTCCAAATTTTTTTTATAAGAACATCAGTGATGTTAGATTAGAGACCATCCTGATCAGTTAATTACCTCTTTAAAGGCCCTACATCCAAATAAAGTCTCATTCTGAGGTACTAAGGATTAAGATTTCAACATATGGATTTTAAGGGGTGCCCAATTCAGCCTGTAACAATATCCTATAGAGATGGCTTTCTGATTGGTTTCTGGAAGATAAAGCTCATCCTTCTAGATAGTTTGTAAATTCCCCCAATGTCATTCATTTCTATTTCACAAAACGTAATGGTTAATTAATAGTTAAAAATTGTAAGCTCCATGAAAGAAGGGACTGTGCTTGTCATTGACTCATTTAGTCCTAGAACAATACCTGTTGCACAGTAGAAGTGTATTAAATACTAGATGAATAAATAAATGACCAGATAGTTCCACATTGGGATTACATCCCTATGACCTTCCAGAGACGCACCTTATCTTAGAGAACTATGTGATCTTGGCTTTCACTATAAGATGGAATGCTTCTATATTTGTGGTCAATCCGGTATATTCTAAATATGTTGCATCAGTCATAGAAGTAAACATGTGGCAGCAATCCATCAGGAAGTCGAAAATGTTCTTTGAGTGTGACTGAATAGAATTCTGATTATATGGTTCACCAAGGAAGTCAGTCAGTCCTGTTCAGCACCAATTTTCACTAGGTCAAAGCCAGCCTGAACGCTGAGGACTGAGGTTTGTCTTTTAAATTATCATGATGTTTCTGCAGGGCCATGCATCCCATGCCATACTTTAAAAATCTTCCACTCACTCTTCTGTCATCTCAGCAGAATCACCTTGGAAATATCCTAAAGCAATGCATTACACAAAATGATTTTCCATGGGTCCAATTTGGGCTACCTACGTATTTTCTACATGGCACCAATATGGATTCAAATCAGTAGCAGGACCTGAAGTCAGGAATCTCTCAAAACCTATAATTACTTTAGGTTCTTGGTACTTGAGTAACTATATCTTGAGTAGATTTTTAAAGTATAACATATAATTGTTGATATAAATGTGCATATGCATTTATGCATGAATAGATGTAGCTGTATTTACATGCATGTATTTGTAAATATGTTTAAATACATTATGTGTTCTTTTGAGTTCTTTATCATCCCCATTCCCAAATATTACCAGTGAAGAGAGCCAAGTAAACTGGGAATCAGCATCAACAAAAAAGTGACACCATCAAACAGAGCCAGGAAAGGCAGAAGCAGTTACTGCAAAGAGTTGTCTGCATCCCTGATTACGTCGATCATTCTGACACGCTCCTCTCTCCCTCCAAAATGACTGATAGACCTGTAATTTCTTGTTGCTGCTGTTTTGGCACACATTTGCAGAAACAAACTTGTTCACAGTTCCCCTGCTGATAACCAAACCATCCAAGTGCCACGGGAAACAGATTTTGGCATTTTAGCTACTCACAGACTGGGTCATCCATAAAAGTTTAATTTTCTAAAAATATTCAGTGAGGTGCTTTTCCTGAATGAGATGGTTTCTGGCTCATTGACGTATTTATATGAGTAAATAGAAGCAGGATCGGTAAGTCAGGAATCTAATCAGCAATCATCCAGTCCATCTGGTTTAATTAGAGAGCCCAGCAGCTCGCAGGCACCTTTCAGTAAAAAGCTTCGGAACCAGCTCCCTTAAAGGCGGGGGTGCTTCTGAATGTGGTGTCAGATGCTTGTCATCCTCCCTGCCTCCACACAGCCCCTTATCAAATTCCCATCACAGAACAACTTGACGCATCACTACATGCCTCTAAAGGGCATGCAAATGGAAGTAAATGTAGCATAGGGGAACACCACTGAACATCACTGCCAATACTTCAATTCATTAGATAAGCATCAATTAAATAAGCAAGCTTTGGTGCCTACTCTATGCCAGGGACTATGTGAATGAGACCTGGACCAGCTCTGGTGGGGGTGACGAGTGTGCAAACAGATCATTTCTAAACCCTGCGGTGTACACTAAGGTAGTAAGGTAACTACAAGGATAGAACCTGGTGAGGGTCTGAACTGACTCTGGAAGAATAATTGTGAGAACGTCTGGACAGAAGAAGAATGAAAAAGGCTCTCAATCAATGTCTCTTACACCTAAGCATGAACCAAAGCCTCCGGTTGGAGGGCTTGTTAAAATACAGATTGCTGGGCCCCACCCTCAGATTTCCTGATGCAAGAGGTCTGGAGTAGGACTAGAGAATTTGGATTTCTCACATATTTCCCACTGGTTCTAATTCTGCTGGTTCAGGGACCATAATTTGAGAATAAGCCAGTAGTTGTCAGCGCAGGCTCACACTGGAATCACTCAGGAATTTCAACAGCTACTGAATCCACATCTCTTCCCTAGAGATTGTTTTAGTAGGTTTGGTGTACAAACTGGACATTAGGCATTTGATGCGTTTGGAGTTCAAAATGACAGAAAAAATGCAATTACAGCATAAATAACTTTTTTTTAACTGAATCATCTCTCTGTAGTGTGTATTTTCTTCCAAACAAGAACATTCTCCTACATAACTACAATGCAAACATCAAAATCAGGAAATCTATATTGATACAGTACGACCATTCAAGTTTTGCCAAATGTTCAAAAAAAAAATTTTTTTAATAGCAAATAGATCTAATTCAGCACTTCACATTGCCTTTTGTTGTCATGTCTCTTTAGTCACCTTTATTCTGGAACCATTTCCTAATGTTTTCCTAACATTCATGACTTTGACAATTGGAAGATTATAAGCCAGTTATTCTGTAGAAATGTCAGTTTTGGTTTATCTGCTGTCTCCCCGTGATGAGAGTCAAGCTACGTGTCTTTGCAAACGCTACTGCAGCAGCGACATGGTGCCTTCTTATTGTAACTCATAAAGTGGCACATGGTTCCATCTGCCCCATTACTGATGCTATTCACTTTGGTGACTTCAGGTGGTGACTGCCAGACTTCACTGTAAATTTATTCATTTCTCTTTTGTGATTAATCAGTCCTTTGAGGGGAGGCACTTTGAAATTATGTAAATATCCTGTTGATCACCCAATTTTCAATTTATCCATTAGGTAATTTATATCAGCAAGAACTCCTGATTTCTTATTTTGTCCAGTAGGTTATAATCTGTTGTTATTGTTACTTGTTTGAGGCCGGTAGGACTCCTTCAATCTGGCTCTGACTCCTGGTTTTGCTAACGCTTGCCAGGGATTCTTATGTGCAGCCCAGGCTGAGACCCATTTCTGTAGGTAAAGCACCAAATTTGGAGGACTGGAGTCAATGAGCAGAAGCCTTGGGGAACCACAAGGTTTCACTACGGCTGGTGGGCAGGACAGGGATGGCAAGAGATTCAGTCTTCAGGGCTCACTTGAGCCCAGAGTACCTCATCGTCATCTCCAACGATGGGGTCCAAGCTCTCCATGTATGCTAGACCATAACCCCCACACACCATGAAGGTGCTGCCTTGCAGTAAGGACATGGATTTCAGGGCAAGGGGGTTGGAGTTCCTCCTATAACCCCAAGTGTGGCTGCAAACATGAGCCCTCTAAGGAAGTAAAGTCAAATGTCATTCTAAGGATGGAGTCCTGATTAAACAGGATAGCGTCCTTATAAGAAGAGACACCAAAGTCTCTCCCTTCCTCTCTCCCCACATGTGCATGTACAAAGAGGTCATAGGAGCACACAACAAGATGGCCACTGTCTACAAGCCAAAAGAGGAGGCGTCAGAATGAAACCTACCCTGCCGGCATCTTGATCTTGGACTTCCCAGGCTCCAGAACTGTGAGAAAATGAATTTCTATTGTTTAAGTCACACAGTCTAAAGCATTTTGTTATGGTAACCCTACTAAACTAAAACATTGCTAATCTAAGTCTGTTTCCCATCTCTAAAATGGATACTAATATTCTAACCTCATGAAGGTCTGGTAGGGTTAAAATGAGGGGGAAAAAAAAAACCCAAAGTATTTAACATGATATCTTAGTAAATGTTTAATAAGTGTCAGCTACTTCTATTATTTGTCCTCCAACACACCCTGCCTGTTCCCGCTTCCCTGTTCTTTATTTATAATCACTTCAGTCCCCCTATCTGTGCGCCAAGCTCTGTACTAGGCCCTGGGGATGTAGAGCACAAAAGGCATCACTTCAAGTCCAAAGCCAAGAACGAAGATGCTGCCCACTGCTGGCTGAGGTTAGAAGTTGTTTCAAATTTCATTTGTAGTAAAGGGACTGATTCACAGGAAGAAACAGGAATGTGGTTTGGAACCTGTTTCATAGCATTGGGCTGCTGAGAAAATGAGTTAAATCATAGGATTAGATCCAACAATCCTCCACATTCTACCTTGCTTTTATTCTATTCATTAGGTAACAAAGACTTCTCCTAGTTTACTAGTAACTGGCTGAGGTCCTCCAAACTAAAAAAACAAAGAACACAAAAAAAATCTTTTGTCCCTTGACTGTCAAAGAGATGTTTTTCCCCTTTATGTTGATTTGAGGTACTGGGTAATGATACTTTAAAGGAAAGCAACATTAAAGTAATCAAGTAGAAATGGAAAGGCCTTGCTATGCTCCACTGACATTCAGACGGGAAGTCAGAAAAATTCCTGAGCCACATGTAATCATGAGTTAAAGGGTCCAACTGACTCATGTTGGAAAAAACAGTTATAACTTTACACCTCCTTTGGGGGTATAAACAGAGGAGTAATTTATTCTTTTTTCAAGAGAACTAAGCTAAGATGAGGGAGTCAAAATAAGTTTGATAAGATAAAATCTTAAGAGTCCAAATTTTTATCCACAGTTCCAATTTAAGCATTGAAAGGAACATCGTTCATTAGAGGAACTAGCTTTGGCTTGGATATTTTCACAGAAGGCCCTTTCTCTGATTTTCCTAACACTTTATTTGTACCTTCCTTACTGCTTTTTCTGATTTCCTCGTTTTTTTCTGTTGTTGTTGTTGCTGTTTTTTTAACACATCTTCTACTAGACAGTGAGTTACTTTAGAGAGCCATCTTTGCTGGTAGTCCCCAGGGACTAAGCAGGTACGCTCTTACCCCTCCCATTTCTGCCTGCCTCTAACTGTGATAGGAGGCTGGACACATCAGAGGCCACCGTAGATATCCAACATTCAGCCTGGGACTCAGATACATTGTGCTTTTCACTTTCTGTTGGAAATGCCCACTCTGTGTGCTTTTTCTTAATATCTTTGCGATTCTTTTCCTCGTTCCATTCCAATCCTTAATTTTTTTCTCTCCCTTTTTATCATTTTGACCTCAGAACTAGCCTTTCTATTTATAGCTACTAAGCTCCCTCTTCTTTCTTCTTTAAAGCATTTCTGCAAACCTCTTAAAGCTCTTCTACAAATATGAATGGTGAATTAAAGACCTTGGGGAGGCCTTCACCAAGCAGTCATGTTCTCCTTCCTTATAGCCAGTAAGAACTTAAAGGAGACACATATATGTTCCTTCAGTTCACAGATAGGATTTGCTCGCACTGGGCCAGCAAGAGGGCACAGAATTCCTGACACTGTCCCTTCCACCGCTGGACGACCTGGGCTAGAACAGGGGTTTTCAAACTGGGTCCCCTGAAGTATGAAGCTTCCTTGGTGGTCTCCTCTGGGTCAAAGAGGAGAACAAGAAGGGCAGGAGGGAAGAGTGGACAAGGATGATGCCTCCTATTCACACTTCAAACACAGCTTTGCTTTTCTTGGCCTTACAAATTGACTTCTCTAAAAGATTCCGGCAGAAATAAAAATGATTCAATTGCTAAAATATTTTGGGAGCCACTGGAATAGTGGGAAAATATACAGGCAGTCAGACTGGTGGAAAGTTTTTCCTTTAAGGGTATATTAGATTTGTATATTGAAAATAGCAGAAGGCTACTTGGAGCCAAGACTGGGGAAAAGGTATGTGAGCACAAGGAATAATATCACTGGAAGGTAAAAAAGTGATGACAATAACAGAATGAAAAATAGACTGTGGTGATGATAAAAAACATCGTGTGTATATGGAGCTTATAAAGTATTCCCAGGAGAAACTGGTAACCCCAACCAAGCTTTTAAGACCAGTACATAAACTGACCCTAAAGTGATGGCGTTGGTTTGGTACTTATTCATATGCATAAATTCTCCCATTGGTTATGGGTAAGGAAGGCTCTGTGTGTGTGTGTGTGTGTGTGTGTGTGTGTGTGTGTGTGTTCAGTCTCACTGCTTTGAAATCAAAGTCTAGAATTTCTCTAGTTGGTCTTGGGATAAAACGCCTCACACAGTTTAGTGCAGATTCAAATGCTGCTCAAATACTTACTGGCTGTGTGATTTCAGGAAAATCATTTAACCTCTCTAAACTCAGTTTCCTCATTTGTAAAACAGGAATAATATTACTTACCTTGTAAGGTGTTTTGGGAGATTGAAATGTGCAAAACATGTTAGTCCCTCAGCAGAGGGCCTGGCACAGAGTAAGTTCTCTCAATATTTGTTATTATTATTGTTATCCTCCAATCTAAGGATTCCCCAGCATACCTGACCAGCATTCACTCAAGAATCCCCATCTCTCTCTTCAGGTAATAGATGAGGTCCTGCATTAATTAAGAAGCATCAGAAACAGAGGGAGCTTTGCTAAATCATCCATGACTCACGGGAAATCTGGAATCAGAATGAAAAGTGAAGGCAGTTTGGGCAGCGGGGCAACAGGAGGACACAAGTTAAAGCCCTGCACATCTCAGTGGGTGGAGACATCAAAAAGAGGTTGGGGCAGTCCTGGGAAGGAATGCGGTAGATGCCAACACATGAGAGAACTCTAGATTATGGTTTCACTGAATGTCACAGTAAGATCTATGAGAACCCTCCCTCCAGGCCATACACAGTGAGACCCAGGAAGGTTAAGTTATTTGCCTATGGGGACACAGCTTATTGGTGGAAGAGCAGGATTAACACTTCTGTCTCCTGTTTCAGAGGCCACGATTTTTCTCTGCTACCTGCCCAATTTTACTGAGAGCTGGCTCTATCTGTGCTTACCAGGCCTATGAGGGGTAAGCAGGGGTGGCTGGGCAGCCTTAGCCCTCTGCTCTGAAAATGCTGTGATTTTTCAAGTCCGTAGCCTCAAAGTGTAGCCTGCAGTTCTTCTGTCTCACCCTCCACTAAAAATGTTCAGTCTGAAACTTGTAATAGCAGTGACCTCTGACAGACTGGCACGTCCCAGCTGTTAACATTATTCTGCTTACAATAGAAGTTGCCCTCAAGACCTTTGTAGCCAGGCCCAAAGAGGAGGTGACACCATCAGGGCTGGGCATCACGAGCAAAAAGAAAAGTCACCTTGGCTCTGAGGGTCTGGAAATGGCCAGCAGCTCAATCCGGCTTCCTGTAATCACTCCCTTCCGCTACTGTGTGCTGGAGACCTGAAACACTGCCTCCGGACTGGACGGTGACACCCTTCTGCGTGGGATCTCAATCGGCAATTAGCTGACAGAGGGTCATTTTACGTGGGGACTTTTTTTTAGCAATCCATACTTGAGTTGCAGAACATTGCATTTCAAACTTCTTATAATTGATTTCCCTTAGCGAACATGCTGTTTCTTGAGTCGCCGGGGTAAGTTACCCAAATGAAGACCCTTTTGGAGAAAGTCTGTGGACAACTTGGGAGGACTGACACCCCGGCCTCCACCCTGGCCGCATGGAGACTGCCCATGTAAGGAAGCATCGATTCCCCATTAGTCACCCCTGAATCCTTTAATAAGCTTGGGTTATTGCACGTCCTTCCAGGCTGCTATTAAGGGTGGTGTGCTCAAAAGTATGGAGACTGTACCCAAACCTGAACCCCAAAGCAGCTCTCTTCGTCAGCATGCCTTTGCTAGCTCATTTTACTCAAGTTGTTTCACCTCAGGTTTCTTGTCTACAAACTGGGGGAAATGTCTCTGCTTCACCCACCTCTCTTCTTTACAGTCATCAGGTGATTGTGGCACACAGTGCTGTGATCTGCTGAGGAAGATGTTATTACCCCCTTGGATAGCATTGAAGTTATTTACTTTGTGCTTTACCTTTGCGGCTCTTGATTTACCAGTATACTTACAAGTCAAGATATGAGAGAAATATGTTCTGGGGCTTCAGCCCCTCAAAGGCATCATTCATTCCACATGCTCTGCCCCAGGCTCTGTGCAAGGGAATGAGTAGTGACAGATTACAAACAAGGTCCCTAAGGAACCTACAGATTAGCAACAGCATTGTGTGACATAAATGCCAGGGTGCGGTCCCAGCATAGGACAGCCTCCACTCCTAGCCTGGGCGTGAGGGGGCCAAGGCATCCAGCATGTCCTCCAAAGGGAGGGGCCCTCCCAGCTGGTCTGAGATTTGCCAGTATTCAGGCAGTAAAGAAGTGGGAGGCGACTGTCCTAGGCATTACGAAGATGAGGAAAGGCTGGCGGATCTGGGGAAGGGCAAGCAGTGATGTCTGGCTGGGTTTCATGAACAAGTGTGGGCCTGGAGAATGCAGGTCGGAAAGGTCGGCTGGGGACAGACTGCAGAGAGCGTGGGATCTATGGGGGAAAGTGAGGGTGGTGGGAGGACGCACTGGGATTTCAATAAGTGGTGAAGCAGTGAGGTCACTCTGTGGGGAGAGGGGAGGAAGGAAGGGGATAGGGCAGGATGAGCACAGATGCCCTGTAGATGCCCCTTGGAGGCTGGTAAAATGATCTGGGCAGGAAGCGATGAGGCCTAAACAATCAGTCTCTCATGGCATATAGTGCGAAGACAGACAGATGCTAAAAGTGAGATCTGAAAAGAGAAGCAGGCAAACCAAGTGCTGGATTCCTGTTGCTAAGTTGTCCAGGCCTGCCAAGTCCCTTCCCAGGCTTTCTAAGTCCTGCCACCAACACGACATCTTCCTGGATTTGTCAAGCAGGCTCTGACAGACCTTCCAGAAGGAGTTCATTTCCAGTTTGCCAAACTCAAAAGACGGTGAGAAAAGTTGACCCGGAACTCATTGAAATAAACATGTGGGATCATATTCTGGACATGTTTGCCTTGAGTGTGTGGAATCTGGGTCACTTTAAATGAAACCACCTCCCCATGCAGACTAAGCTGGATTCTGGGACAATCTGGCTACTCACCTAGAAAGAGGGGATAACGCATATGTCCGAGGGCTCATGATTAAAAGAGTGAATGGATGTAAAATAACCGACATAGTGCCAGGCAGGGCACAGAAAATGTGACACCTCTAACACAGTTCCCTAATTCTTACATGCCTGGCAAGTGTCTCTTTTTTCACAGGTGCCATGGATAAACATACCCAAACACCCCTGTCACTTTCAACTCTCAGTTAAGAGTTAGGCTCTGCAATCTGTGAGGCTTTCTGGGGCACAGGACCCTTTCAGAGGGCCTCAGACCCCACGACATCCACCAGCCTTTTCTCACCACACAACAGCAGGGGCTGGCCTGGGTGGTAACATCAGCTGAAAAGACTTAGGTAATCAACTGCTACTTTAAGGTATTTTCTGAACCTTCAGCAATTAATCCACAACCCAGCCCAGGGAGAAAGACAGCAAATTTGATCTCCATCTCACTAATGAGCTTTCTGAGCAGTGGCTCCCAGAGCGTGGGCTTGGCCAGGTGGCAGCCCCATGGTGACAAGAGAGACATTAGAATCCCCAGCTACTTGAGCCTGTGGCCAGGAAACACCCCTGTGGGACTTAATGTCTTGGACTCTGAATTTGCACCCAAGGCTTCTGCAAATAACTTTCCTTTGAAGAGTCTCCCCTCCTATACCCCCAGTAAAACAGAAGCTGAATAGACAGGAAATAATTCCTTCTCCAGTAGAGGGAGTGTTAATGGAAATACCTTGATCTTTTCTGAGCCTCAGTTTCCCTACTGATAAAAATGAGCGAGTCAGATTAAATAATTTCAGTGTCTTCAGGCAAATGCAGATCAGAACAGAGAGTTATGAATATCAAATCTTTTACACCCACCCATTCTGCTTGCTGTTCAAACAATTCAGGCACGCAAACAGTTCAAATTTGCCAATATGATCTGACCACATGGATCTTCTCTCTCACTTACACCAGCTGATAAATGGAGAGACAAATGCTAACAAAGCAGCCAAGACCAATCCCAAAGCCCTTATTTAGATGTAGAATATAAAACGGGTTGATCATCTCAGGAGACCCCAACAGGCACATTAAGCCATTAGAAGAGCCCTACCCTTCCCACCTCTGCTGAAATCATGGCCCCTGTGAGCTGGGATTACAGGGGGCTCCCCTAGAGCCAGTTCTTCCTGGTGAGGAGAGAAGATACCGCACAGCTCACCACCACCACCACCACCACCTGCAGCAGTACAGCTATTACCTTTGAGGCAATCTCCTTCCCACCCCAATGTATTTTCTGAGCATCTGCACTTGGAAGTAAATGCCTCCTCTATTTAGGTGGCCATATGTCTTGAGTTGCCCAGGACAGTCTAGTTTATGCCTATTTTGCCAGCATCCTATATGGTTAGTTAGTGCATACTGTCATTCTCAAAAAGTGTCCCACTTCAACAATAAATGATGTGATTACCTAGGCTCTACCAAGTTGCTCTCAAAATTGGTTAAAGGCAAGAGAATACTTATAGAACCATCAATGATTAAATTGTAAGATGAGTTTTTCCAAGATTACGACTGAAAGTTTTTACCTACAGAAGTTATTGCATATTTAGTCTGAGGTATAGGTACAGAGGGAGTAGTAAATGCAATTTAGTGTTATAAGATTACATAACCAAGAATGGTATTCTGTACTTTTTTTTAAAAAAAAAAGGATGTCAGCTGTCAGCCTAACAAAGCACCCAGTATTTACAATAAAATGTGTTAAATAATTGTTATTTATACTCACTTTTAAATATTTTTTATTAAAATAAAGGTTTTCCCTTTTTTTTTTTAGATAAAATTTGCATAACATAAAATTCATTATTTTTATAAGGTGTACAATTCTGTAGTTTTTAGTATTTTAGTTTTGGATGACCATCAAGACTGACTGCAGCTGATTTCAATGGCCTCAAAAAGAAAACTCATAGCTATTAGCAGACAGTCTCCATTTCCCTCTCCCCCTATCCCTGCCAACTACTAATCTAATCTACTTTCTCTCTATGGTTTTGCCTATTCTGGACATTCATGTCTGATTTCTTTGAGCATAATGTATTGCAGGTTCATCTATGTTGTAGTATATAGTAGTACTTCATTCCTTCTTATAGCTGAATAATATCCCAATGTATGAATATGCCACTTTTTGTTTATCCATTCATCAGATGGCTTTGTTTCTAATTCTTTGCTATTATGAATAATCCTGCTACAAAATTCATGTACAAGTTTTTTTTTTTTTAGGTATATATATTTTTTATTAGGTATATACTTAGGAGTGAAATTACTGGGTTAAATGGTAACTCTATATGTTTGTAAACTTTCTGAGGTATTCCAAATTGTTTTCCACAGAGGTCTGACCATTTTATGTTCCCACCAGCCATGTACGAAGGTTCCAACTACTTCATATTCTATTCCACAGTTGTTATTCTTATTCTTCTTATTATTACCAACCTAGTAGGTGTCAAGTGGTGTCCTTCTATGGTTTTGAATTACATTCATCTAATAAATAATGATATTGAGTATTTTTTCATGTGCTCTTTCATAAGCATCATTTCATAATGGCCATTTGTATATCTTCTTTGGAAAAATGTCTATTGATATACTTTCCCATTTTATTTTTTTATTTTTATTTTATTGTTGAATTGTATGAGTTATTACATATTTTGGATACTAGATCCTTATGAGATATGATATGCAAATAATTTCTCTTATTCTGTGGGTTATTTTTCATTATCAGGAGGTGGTGGCCTTTGATGCATGAAAGTTTTCAATTTTAGTGAAGTCTTAATTTTTTTATTTTGTTTTCTATGCTTTTGGGGTCATATTTAAGAAACTATTGCCTAATTCAAAGTCATGAGGTTTATACTTATATTTACCTTCTGAGAGTTTTATAATTTTCTCTCTTACATTTAAGTCTTTGATCCATTTTTTTTTTTTTTTTGTATACAGTGTAATGTAAGTGTTCAATTTCATTCTTTTGCAGGTGGCTATATAGTTATCCCAGAAACACTGTTCAGATTCTTTCCTCATTGAATAGTCTTGGTACCCTTATTGAAAATCAAATGACCATACTTCTAGACACTCAATTCTATTTCAGTGGTTTAGAGGTCTATCCTTATGCCAGTATCACCCCAATTTGGTTATTGTAGCCTTGTAAAAAATTAAATGGGCAGTGTGAGTCTTCCAACTTTGTTCTTTGTCAAGAATATTTTGGCTATGTAGTGTTCCTTGTATTTCCATATAAATTTGGGATCAGGTTGGTGCATTTCTGCAAAAAAATAGCTGGAATTTGATAGGAATTTCATTAAATCTATAAGCCAACTTGGGGAGTACTGTTATCTTAACAATATTGAGTCTTTAATCCATGAACACAGGATATCTTTAATATATTTCAAAACCCCTTTGTAGTTCTAAATATACAAGACTTTCACTTCCTTGGTTAATCTTATTCCAAAATATTTATTATCTTTGATGTTATTATAAGCAAAATTGTTTTCTATACTTCATGTTTATATTGTTCATTGCAAATGTCTGGTATGTCCTTGTGTAATGTCATTGATAGGTTCTGCAACTTTAAGTGAATGATATATAAGGAAATCAATTTTACCATAGGCTAGTTGATATAATAAACAAGAGTCAAGTTCCCACAGCACTTATTAACATTATAACAAAATGACATTGAATGAAATGACATTATTCAAGGACCTGTTGCATAGAAATGCAATTGATTTTTGTATATTGATTTAGTATACTGCAACTTTGCCGAACTCATTTATTAGCTCCAATAGTGTGTGTGTGTGTGTGTGTGTGTGTGTGTGTGTGTGTGTGTATTCTTTAAGGTTTCACGTATAAGATTATATCATCTGTTCATATGGATAGTTTTAATTTCTCCTTCCAATTTAGAAGCTTTTTATTATTTTGCCTATTTGTCTGGGCTAAAATATCCAGTATAATGTTGACTAGAAGTGATGAGAGTAAACATCCATTTCTTGTTTCTAATCTTACAAGAGAAGTGTGATGTTTCAGTTAGTATGACGTTAGCTGTTGGGTTTTCATGGACATCCTTTATCAGGTTAAGTTCTCTCCTATTCCTAGTTTGTTGAATATTTTTATCATGAAAGGATTTAGATTTGGTCAAATACTTTTTCAGCATCTATTAAAGTGATTGTGTAGGTTTTTTCCCCTTTATTCTATTAATAATGTGTATTACACATTGATTGATTTTGTATGTTTAACCAACCTTGCATTCTTGGGAGTAAATTCCACTGTCATACTGTCCAACCCCTCTAACGTACTGCTGGATTTAGTTTGCATTTTGTTGAGAATTTTTGCAAACATATTCATAAAAAATATTGGTCTACAGATTACTTTTGTTGTGATGTCTTTCTTTAGCTTTAGTATCAGGGCAATACTGGCCTCATAGAATGAGGTAGAACATGCTCCCTCCTCTTTAACTTTTTCCAAAATTTTGAGAAAGACTGATGATGATAATTCTTTAAAATAAGTTCAGTAGAATTCATTGATTAAGTCATCTTGTCCTGAACTTTTGTTGAAAGCTCTTTTGATTAATAACTCAATTTTTTATAAGTATATTTATATTTTCTATTTCTTCTTGAGTCACTTTTGGTAGTCTGTCGTAGGAATTTGTCCGTTTCATCTATGTTTTCCAATTTGTTGGCATACAATTGCTCACTGTATCCTTTTATCTGTCATATTTCTATAAAATTGGTAGTGATATCTATTCTTTTATTTCTGATTTTAGTCCTCTTTTTTCTTGGTCTATCTTTGTTGAAGCTTGTCAATTTTGTTAATCTTTTCAAAGAACCAACTTTTGTTTTTGATTTTTTTTTCTGTTGTTTTCTAACCTTTGTTTTTGCTTCCTTGTGTTTGTTTCGGAATTAGTTTGTACCTCTTTTTCTATGTATTAGGGTAAGGGTCAGGTAGGTCAAGTGTTTTAGTGACAAACTATCTCACCTTTGAGCTCGAAATATTTTAATTTCTCCTTCATTTTTGAAGGCTACTTTTTGCAGATACAAAATTCTTGCTTGACAGTATTTTTCTGTCATCCCTGCCTGTGGCTTCCATGGTTTGTAATAAAAAATCATTTGTTAATTTTATTGAAAATCTCATATAGGACAAGCTGGTTCTCTTTTGTTGCTTTCAAGATTCTCTCTCATTGGTTTTCAACAGTTTGATTATGATGTCTCAGTGTGGATCTCTGAGTTTATCCTATGTGACATTCATTTTCTTATATGTACAGGGTGATGTTTTTCAACAAAATGGGGAGCTTCTACATTACTTCTTATAATCTTTCTGCCCCTTTCTCCTTCTTGGTATGCTTTATGACCTCTGGTCTCTTAGACTCTGTTAATTTTTCTTCATTCCTTTGCCTTCTTTTTCCTCTGACTAAAAAATCTGGACATTTTTCAAGTTTGCTAATCCTTTCTTTGGTCTGCTCAAATCTGTTGTTGAGTCTCCCAGTGATTTTTTCTTTGTTATCGTACATTTTGAGTCCTCAATTCCTATTTTGTTGTCAGAAATGTTTTAAGCCATGCCCCCTGGAGAGTGGCTTAGCAGTAGGCAAGTTCCCAGTCAGGAGACAGAAAGACATCCCTTTTGAGTGGGCCTTACAGAGAGCTACCAGACAGACCAAATAAGAATTTTTTTGTAAATGAGCTCCATTCTTCTCCCTCAGACACCTGCACTGAGAATGTGGGCTGCTATTTTCAAGGCTGCCACTGAATGGGGGGATGGGGAATAGGATTAAGGTAATTTAAGACACCAGAAAGTTTGCTCTTCTTAATAAGAATTGGCTTAAAAAAAATGCTCCCCAGATTACTGTGAGTCTTTGATTAGATTCCAGAGTTTTAAAAATTTGATTCTGATAGTTTTTGCCAGATTTTTTTTTTTTAATGCTTTTATGGAGAAGTAGACTTTTGGAATTCCTTACTTCATCATTTTCTCTGATGTCACCTATTGCTTTGGTTTGTTTTCTTGCCTGTTACTAATATGAGAACACTTCTTACTTTTTCTGAGTCTCGTATAAAGCCAGCTACCTTTACAGTCCTTGGATAAGACTGAAGAGTGGGGAGTGAGGTTTGGGTGTTTCTGAAGCAGCAGTATATATACTTTTGGTTTTGTTTACTACATAGTAAAATTGTAACTCTGCTACGTTTTTCTTCCTAAGCACTCCTGAGTCTTGAATACACTGAAGATAATACTAAAAACTTTTTGAGCATATGTTAGCAGGACAAGAATCAAGATGTAGAGAACATTCTCAAGGACTGAGTTTCTCATATGCAATTATTTTCTGATCTACTGTATAAGAAAATATATCACGCTGATTGAGTAATGATAATTTAAAAGATGCATTTTTAAAAATCTTTAGATTTTTTAAAAACTACACTTTCCCTAAAAACTAATTTTAAAGAATTATTTTTAATATAATATTAATAAAGATATGTTTAAGAAGAGTGAATTCTTGATATATTTTGTTGTTTTTAGAAAGAAGAGTAATAACAGCAATTCATTGATATTACCAATATTGCTTCTAATTATTTTAATTATTTTAAAAATGGAATTATCATCATCATTATAATAATTACTACTAACAATTATCTACTTATGAGTCTTACTGGAGGGAATGGGGAGATGTGGGTACAGAAATAGATACTCGAGTAACTTCTGTCCACAAGTAATTTACACAATATAGGAGGTAACACATGCAAAAATAATAAGGCGCTGCATGTAATAACTAGTGTGACTCAAAGTACAGTCAATGAGCCAACGCTGAAGTACAGAAGTTGAGAGCAGTGTTTAGAAATTTAAAGCACTTTAAAAATGGAGTACATCCTCTTCAAAATAAAAGAAATTGTCAGTGTAATTTAATAATAATAAATCTGGGCTTGTATTTTGTGTCTTTTTTTTCTTATTTCATTTTTCAGGCATTTCATTTTTACTGTGTTCTCTTTAACAAAAGTATTAGTCTGTAATAAATTAGAGGAGGGAGCAACTAGTTCTTCACTAAGACAGTCTGAGAAATGCTAGCTTAGACAATCTATGGTACTTGGTTTGGGAAATATGTTTAGGTGACATTTACTATTTTGATCTGGAGGAACAGAGAGATTGCTATGGACTAAAGCAGTTTGAAAAGAATTTATGAAACAAGCAGGACTTTAAATGTTACAAATTACAGGTGAAAAATGGAAGAAAATACCAGGATCACTTTCCCAAAATTTAGAAATGATGTGTAAATTCTTTTAAGGTTTTGTATCTCTCTTGCCCAATACAGGCATTCCTTCCATTATGCTGGGTAAGATCAGGAAATGGATTAAAATCTTTTAATTTCCTCTTTGGCTTTGAAGTTATTTAAAGAAGGGATTTAGAATTTAAATAGTGTGATTGGTAGAATCTTTGAGCAAAGAACAAACGCAAATTAAGTGTCTTCTCATTTTCAAAATTAGAAGAGCTTGCTCCCATCTAAAAGAAAGAAGAACTAAATTAAAATGTTTGGCACTGAAAGTAATCATAATATTTGATCAAATTGAGAAAACTAAATCTTTTTTAAACTTTAGTACCTGTATTTTAAAAGCCCTCATTTTGTTTGGGTATGGGTGAAAATCATGTTTTTCTCATGTATGAAAAATTAATCTTGTGCTGAGGCTCGACAAGGGGCTTACCCTAACATGTTTTACTTAAATCAAGGAGTTCAAAATCAACAGTTTACATTAAATTTTAAATTAAAACCTCGACAGTATTTGAAGCTTGTGGGAACTAGAAATCACCAAGTGTAATACAAATCAAGTCACTTAAACTTAGAGAATAAAGAGTCCTAGGGTCACAAGAAGCTAAGACTGACTGGTGGTCCTACAGCATGACAGAGGCAGGTAGCACTAGGTCACAGGATTCTGGATTGTGAGTGAAGGCAATGAGGTCACCTAATATCTAATCCAGTGCACTTACTTTTGTAGTTTTCTATTACTAGAATTAGACATTGCATACAATTAGCTTTTAGGTACTTGCTTTTCATGCTCCTGAACAACTTGAGGCTACCTCATTAACCAGCCAAATTCCTGGGTGATCACAGTGAGTCAGTACAGAGAAGGAGCCTAGCTGGGTAAGTAGATGGCAACTGTCACTGGCCACTGGAGCTTCAGACCTGGGCTCACTATGTGGCAATAGAAGGCTGTAAGGCATAGTGTGAAGGCTCTGTTCAAGCCTGGTTTAGCCATTGACACACAAACCCTGAGTCTTTGAATGGTTCTAAAAGTGCTTAGATCAAAAAGTACATCACATTCTGTGGTTGTTGTCATTGATGTGTATTTGTGTCTAACTGCAGGATGACTTTCTCACAGCTGGTCGCATGGGGTATGGTTCAGCCACCAAGGTTGCATAAACACAGGACAATTTCCAGTTTTCCTTAAAGTACCTGCTGTGTTTCAGTTTAGGAAAATATGGAAATATCTCAAATTACTGAGACCTTCATTTAGTACACTCCTTAGACTGAATAGGTGATTAAAGCACTTTGGATTCAGCCACTTCTGACGTTCAGAAGCACCAGATGTTCCTTTAGTGGAGGCGAAGCTAGCCCCTCTAAAGTGGACTGTAACCACATAATAACAGACAGAATGATGCTGGCAACATGCAGTGTACAGTTGAGAAAATTGATGCTTGGGACAGATTTTAACACTGAAGACTTTGGGTTGTGATGTCTCATTCTTTCCTCCCACTCCACACTGACCGTGTCTCCTCATTGATGGGCAACGTCATTCACTTCTCCATGCCTTTGTCTTAGCTGTTCCTTCTTGCCTGGAGGATGGTCTATCCAATCATGACTGTCCAAGACAGACTCATAGTCTATCCAATTCTACTCATTCTTCAAGGTCCAACTCAAATTCTAGCTCTTCTACAAAGACTTCTTATCAACACAGTATTGGGTGATAAGAAAACTATGGACATTGAGGTTAGCCACCCAAGATGAATGAGTTACTTACTCTCTCACAGATTCTTCCTTATATTATAAAATGCTGGGTCATTGTGAGAATCAGAAGTATAAAAAATGAACGGTGGGTATTATAATTTGTATTAATATTCCAACCACCTATTTAGCTGGAGCCTTTTTCTCATAAATGCCCAAAACACAAGAATTAGAACCACATCTTTCAAGCACTTATATGATTCAGGACTTCTGGCCTTATCTTCCTAAGAATCCCTGAGGGCACTGAAGACATCCCACATCTCTGAAGCAGAAAATGAGTTAAACCAACTATCAACTTATGGAACACTCGCTTCATGATGGGTACTGGGCTGCTTTCATTTAATACTCAAAACAACCCTGAGATTTTTTTTTTTACCTGTGTTTACAGAGTAGGAAACTGAGCCCCAGAGTCAATGGTTACTTCCGGAGGTTAAATAACTAGTAACTAGCATGTCTGGCTGGCTTTGAACCCAAGTCCTTTATTAACCATAGCAAGTCTTCTCCAAACAGTAGGTAGTAGGTGCTCAAGGGCAAATATTGATTGATTATCCGGATTGCGCTCCTACTCCTAGTCAGGTTCCATCTTTGTCTTCATGGCATCTTTACCTGCCATCCTCCTTGTTGAAACGTACTTGTCCACTCCAGTTGTTTCACTCTTGCCATTGTATTCAGCATCAGCACAATGTAACAGAATTCTAGAACCCAGGAAGTTAGCAAAACATACTTCAATGGGTCACTCACTGAGTGGTAAGAGTAAGAACAAGAAGGCAGATGAAACCCCCAAGTATGTCTGGCAGGGTCGAATGGGGACTTGGGAAAGAGGAGATACTGGGTGCAAGTGATAGATTACCTATTTCTAGAATTAGGAAGAAATACTAATTCCCCTCACGGTGAAAAATCAGGGGTAAACATAACCTGCAATCAGTCATAGCATGCTAATGAGAGGAATCACATTTGTTGTTTCTGGAAATGAACAAATAACCTCAGAGGTTAGAAGGCAGTTACCTTCATTCAGCTCAGGAACTGCCTATTTTTCAACCAGTGAGTGCACTGTTTGGGATTTTTGTTGTCCTGTTGTTCTGCCTCCATTGGAAAGAATATATAAAAGTCATAGCCAAAGGCAGAACACTTGCCTCACTGACAAACAGCCTATCAACTATGGCAAATCATCTGTTGCTAAACTATTAGAATTATGACCCTGTTTCCTTGGCAAATGCCTGCCCTAGATGAGGTACCCCAGACGCTGCGGCTATCTGTCCTTTCTCAACCCTTTATGATGTTTAAAGTTCACCTGAAACACTCTAAACAAGGTACACCTATGTGGTTTGATAGACACTAACATCTTAAAGTGCTGACCTAGATTTATCTATTCCAGGTGCACAGAAATTGGTATTTGCACCATCCCTCATCAGATCCACTCACTTTCAGTTGAAAATACTATTATCTTATTCTTTTCTTTTTCACTCGATGAAGCAGAAATCATTCTGAAAGGCGGGGGGCCGGGGGGTGGCAGGGGTGGGCAGCGATAAAGGTAGAATAAACAAAAGGGGGTATCTTTTGAGTGCCTACTGTGTGCACATCACTGATTTAATCCAAAATGACCTTCAGGGTAAGGTAGTCTTATTGTATTTCTTTTTTTATTGAGGTACAATCCCATAACATACAATTAAGCATTTTAAAGTGTACAATTCAGTTGCATTCATTGTATTAAAATGTTTGGTGACCACCCCTGGTCTCTAGTTAAAAAACATTTTCATCATCCCAGGAAAATACTACATACGTTTTAAGTAATCACTTTCTATTTTCTCTCTCATCTCTTGATCACTAATATGCTTTCTGTCTTTATAGATAAGCCTATTCTGAACATATCTCAAAGAAATCACATAACGTGTGAACTTTTAAGTATGGCTCCTGCTTCTTTCATTTAACAATGTCTTTGAGATTTATCCAAGTTGTAGCATGTATGAGTACTTTGTTCTTTAATGGCTGAATAATATCTCATTGTATGTACATGCTACAATTTGTTTATCCATCACTTGAGGGGCGGACATTTGGATTGTTCTTTTTGGCTTTTATGGATGATGTTGCTATAAACATTCATGTGCAAGTTTCTGTGTGGACACATATTTTTCTCATGGGAATACACCTAGGTGTGAATTTGCTGCTTTAAGCAAACTGTGTAAAGATAGGGAAACTGAGGTTGAGAGAGTGTAGGTAACCTGCCCAGGGTATTTTGCTCATCAGGGTTGGAGCGAGGATTAGCACCCCAGTCTACCCGGTTCCCGACTCTATAGTCCATCAATTAAACCTAAAACTTCTTAAGCTAAAAATTCACTGACTAATTATTTTGTAGAATAATTCTAACTTTTAACCTCGACTCAAACACCCTGAGGTCATATGATTAATAACACTAATTTGAACTTGTGGAACCAGAAGTTTCATTTGGCTCATGCTGAGATCTGAGCTTTTTGTTTCCCAGGCAAATCAATAGCAAAAGACTTTATCTTGTTAAATCAAATACAAGTTTTATTTTAAAAAGCTCCAATTATGCCCTAATGCAGAGTTTACACACTCAGAGGGCTTAATGAAATAATAAATGAAATTTTAATTTGACCATTAATAGTATAAAAGTGCTGGGCTACTTTGGAATTAGGAAGGCTAATTTTCCTTTTTTGTTGGCCACTGCTTTAAGATATAATTATACTTTTCTCACATTATGATTGGCCAGAAACTCAGTCATCAAGAGGTAGGAAATAAGTATATTTATTCTCCTGTGCTTTTTGCAGTAAATCGTGTGTGTGTGTGGGGGGGGCAGTAAAATATAATATGGTGTCCTATACACTGTTAAGAAATGGTGTAATTCCTTCAGAGCTGATTATTGCTCAATAAGAAATGAATGATCAAACAGCCAATACATTTATCCTGAACATTCTTTAGTAATGTAAACCGGTAAGACAGCAAATTCTGGGAGAATTTGGGTTCTCTGAATAAGGGAATAGCTAATTTTAGATGTGTGTAATACATAAAGTTATGTCCTCACAGACCTCTATATGAACATACACTCACCTACACGTAAACACCCACCAACAGCATGAGCAAGTTCCTCAGGCTCCCAACAAAACAAAAATACTTCAAACATTATTTTAACATGCACTTACTGAGCACTTGAGGCTACCAAGCTCTAGATGTTATGAAAGAGTTAAATAAATGGAATTTCAAAATACAATGTAGGCAGAAATCAAATTATAAACCTCAGACCTACTTAGCTAAAATGAGTTACCGACGACTAAGTAAAATTATTCTCTGTTACCAAACCTCAGGTAATCCTTATCTGTATGTTATTTTTATTAAAACAGCAAACAACTGTTTTTCTAATGAGAAAGAACCAAATCCTATTCATTTATTCAATAACCACTGGATATTCACTATGATAAAATTAATGGAAATCCTAGTTCCTGTTGAGAAGATATCAACTACACCCAGGAGATGACCACCTCATTCTTCTTTCCAGAAGCAAATGGGAAAAGAGGAGAACTTCCTGTGTTAAGCTGACTTCTAGCCAAAGAACAAAACTAAGAATATTGATACAGAAGGTAGAACTGTATGTTGAATGAATGAAAGAAACACCCTAGAAAGAATAAAGAAGAAAGGTAGAATTTATTTGGAAACTACAGGCTAGATGAGAGGAGTTTCCATGGGGGTTTTCAAGGTGACAGGCATGGATTAGAGGGGACAACAGAGGACATTCTTCGTCATTTTAAACATGTGAAAGTTAAAACTGACAGTTCTAAAAGTTGTCCGAGTTTTTGTGTTCCAGTAGTATCACACATAAAGAGTTTTTCCTAATAAAAATGACTCAAAAGATAAAGTTAAAAGTAGTAAAGTTTAAAAATATAAATACCCTTGTTATTTAGAACGGTAAAAGGTTAGAAACAAATTAACAATAAAAAATAGCAGTTGAAATAAATTATTAATAAATATTTAACATTAACAAATTATTATTGACCAGTACGAAATTAGATGAAAATTATGGTAAGCAAATAAGTAAAATCAGGTCTTCAGACCCAAGGAGAAGCAGATGTGAAACAGTGTTATGTGGAAAAAGATCAGAATAACAAATCTATAAGTACTATAATGTATGCTTTTAAAGATTATTTTAATAAGAAACACAAGAGTTTTGAACCAGAAAAAATGGATTCCTGCTGGGGGAAATGGCACCGAGAAGGCCATGTATTCGGAATGATGGGGAGGAGAGGAAAAATGAAGAGACTTGACTGAAACAGAGAGTTACAATTAGTAGCTAGAATTTTGGCCACGTGCATTTCTGGTTCAGAATTGAGTCAGGGATAAAATTAACCTAAGCCTGCACAGAGAAACTAATTGCAATCCTTAGGTCTTCTGTTGTGGGGAGGGTTCTCAGCATTTCGGTCTCTAGGAAGCAGATCTCACAGTCCCTATGGTTTGGGGACTTATAATTTAATACACATCCCTATGCAAGGAAATACAGAAATTATTGAATGGGGATGGGATGGAGAATAAACTGAACTCACAGCCTCATTCCAAAGGCCTCCAAGTATAGGCCCTATCAGAAGTGTTTTTATCTGGAACCACTAATTCCAGGACAAATTGGTCAACTATCTGCAAATTGGTGGTGTGGAAAAATCTTTTTGGCAGAAAAGCTGCTGTCCCATGCCCAAGCTCATGGGCTCACATAAACCAAACTCTGCAAATATAAAACTATAAACTGGAGGAATACAACAGAATTTTCCTGGAACAACCAAGCCACTCTGATCAGCCATCCGTTTGCAATCTCCTCTTACATGGCCACCCCACTGCTGATCTCTCCTCCCTCCCGACAGTCCATCTCAATCAGCTCTGTGGTGAGTAAGCCATAACAGTAAATATGAATTCCCATGAATGTCCAGGCAAAACACATTATATGCTCATGGAAAAGACTACATTTGTCTATGGCAGATTTAAAACCACGGCAACATTTTTGGCCCCTATAGTGTTGGAAGAGTCATGTCCCATTGTGTATGTAATTCATCTAAATGTTCTCACACAGCTCAGCATTTAAGTAAATTATTTCTTTGTTTTCATAAGAAAACAAAGGAAGGTGGTACTCACAAAGCTGCTAAGGTATATCCAACCTAAACTTTTAAAAGTACTTTTCATTTTGAAATAATTTTAGAACTACAGAAAAACTGCAAAGATAGCACAGAGTTCCCATGTACTCTTTGCCCAGTTTGCCCTAATGTTAACATCACATATAACCACAGTACATGTACTAAAACTAAGAAATTAATATTAGTACATTACTATTAACTAAATTTTAGACTTTATTAGCATTTTTCAAGTTTTTCCATTATTTTTTTTTCTAGGATTTCATGCAGAATTCCACATTGTATTTAGTTGTTCATGTCTCCTAATTTTTTAAAAGCAGTGACAGTATCTCAGTCTTTCCTTGTTTTTCATGATCTCAACCCTTGATCAGTCTCAAAATTTGGATCTGTCTGATGTTTTCTCATGATTAGACAGAGGGTGTAGATTTTGAAGGAAAATACCACAGAGGTGCCCTTCTCATTATATCTTATCAGGGGGCACTTAACATGACTTGTCACTGGTGATATTAACCCTGATCACTTGTTTCAGGTGTTATCTGTCAAGTTTCTGCACAACCTAACTTTCAGAGAATTGCCAGATTTGCAAATAAAATTACAGGACATCAAATGAGACATACTTACACTAAAATTTTTCTAAATTTAAAATTCAGATGTAACTGGGCATTTTGTACTTTATCTGGCAGTCCTACTTTCAGAAGTAAATTCCCAATAAAAGCCATAAATGTTCATTGAGCCCCTCATTTGTCCATAAAACTCACCTTACCCCACTTTCCATAGGCATCCCTTGCCTCAAGATAAGAATCCTATTTAATGCTTAAACCAGTAATACTCAAACTCTAGAATTCTTTGGATAGCTGAGTCTTATCACTAGTTTCTGATTCAAGAGGTCTGAGTTAGAGGTCTAAAGATTGCATTTTAGAGCAAGTTCCCAGGAGATGCTAATGCTGATGATCTAAGGACCACATTTTAAGATGTGCTGTCACATTCATGGAGGGGAATCTGGGTATTTGTACATCTTACACTTGCCATAGGATAAAAAATTTACACAACCTGTGCATTACAAATCTGCCACTACAACTCATATGGGGTCGGTCCTAACTGATACAATATACTTTCAACTTACTGATGACTCATATACAAGAACAGAAACAAAGAACAGTCCAGACCAAATCCTCCTATTCCCTAGATGGGAATACTTTGTACCTCCAGTTAGAGTTGAGAATTAGCCTAGATCTAGATGATGACCTACAGTGGGATGGCTTCTTTCTCTCCATTACTGCTTTAGCTGTGGAAAGGGTACAACTTTATCTCCATGAGCATCTACCCATCTGTTGTCACTCTTTATCCTATAGGCCTCTGAAACCATGGAATTCATCAGAAAGCTACTCACACAAGATACAGAGATATAGGGGAGACAATATATGTCTGAAAGTTAGAATGCACAGAAACATTATAGATAATAAGTGAAAGTCAATCTGTGTTTTAAAAAAGAAGTCTACATGATACTTAAAACACTGTTCCACTGTCCTTACAGGAAAAGTCTTTCTTGGATCCAAACAAATAATTGGTCCATAACCTGAAGGTGTCCACCCACCTATCCCTTGCCCTTCAGGTGCTGGACTACTTTGAAATGAAAGAAATGACATTCTGGTCAAACTCTTCTGCAACACTTATCTACTTTCTGCATCAGTTACCTAAAACTGAGGTAGCAGTTGGTTACCTGGAGTAATCTCATTATGTTAAGCTTAGCTCCTACTTGGGTAGTAGCAACCTTTCTAAGTCAATTAATTTTGAAAATTGAAAATTTTTGAAAAATAACTAATGTGTGCATTTGCCAAGGATCCTATCAGGTACATCATATATAGGATCTCATTGATCTTCACCGTATTATTGTGAGACAAGTATAAATAACCCCCTTTTACAGATTGGTTAACTAACTTACAAAGCACACTACAGATCTGGGATCTAGCTTCAATGTTGTAGACCTGCCTTTGCAGTCAAAATCCCATTTAATTTTCATTCAACCTAGTCCAAACTTTCCCAAAGGACCTAATTTCAAACTTAAACCAACAGGAAGAACATTTGCCATTCTTAAGTAGGCACCCACATCTAGTACTATCAGTAGGCTGGTTATAAAGACAATTTAGGGGGTCTCCGTATACCCCCCAAAAAACTGATAAAGCATTTTTCCCTGTCATGTTACCCTCACCTGACTTAGGACCACTTGAGCCACTTGGTAACACTTTGGGTTAACGAGGAAATCAATCTGAGAGCAAACAGATGTCTATTGTTTTGTCTAAGTTTGATGAACAGGTTTATTTCTAAAAGTCACCTTAGAGAAAGAGAGGTCACCAAGAGTGGTTATCTAGCTTGTGTGGCATTCATTTATTGTTGAACCTCAGATTTCAAAACAAAGGGAACAGAATGGAATGTCATCAATCCTGACAGGGAAGGACTCAACACTCTCACCATTTCCTCTTTATTTTCTGAAGACTTAAGTGATTGCAATACTACCAGGCTTTCCCTGTGAGTTCCCTAAACTGTAGTGGTTATAACTATGGGTATCCCGACACCAACTGTCTTTCAAAGGACCGAATGGAATGCAATCAAGTGTTTATACAAATAATCAGATCCATGTCTTCTTTCCTGAGCCTAATCAAGACACGCCCTTCTCCTCTGACCAACATTTGATAAGCCCCAGGAGAATGGGGTCTAGTTGCACTTGCCTGTCTTATGCCTGTCTTGCCTCCATCTCTGGTTCTTAACTCTTTGGGGTTAGCTCTTTCTGCCCTTTCAGGAATATTTCAAAACAAGAAATCCCGTCCTCCTGCCCAGATACCAATATGATTATAACCCAGGAATGGTGGAATATAGAAACTGTAATCCAGAAATAAAGTGGCCCAAGAATAGGGACTAAGATGCTGGGGAGCACTCCATAGGTGATTTTGTAACTGGAATGAAGACATCTTAACACACATCTTATTGGTCCTTCCATGCCCTAGTCCATTGTAACCACAGGCCTGAATGGACTCGCAGGCCTCCTTGAGGAAGCCAATTTTATCAGCCTTTTGAAGACCCTTCATTTTAACAAGTGTGTTTTTTCCATTGGGGCATTGGGGTGTCAAGGGCCAAAAGCTTTAAAAAGAGGAGAAAATCAGGAAGTGGCATAACAAAGGCCTAATTACAAGGGAGGAGTATCTCTCTGCAGACAGGTCACAGGAAGGATGCCAAGGGCACTAGCCACATAAAGGAAAAGATTGTTATAAAAAGATTTTTTAAAAAAGAAAAAGAAGAAGAAGAAAGAGGCATGGCAGTGGAGACTGAGGGGGTGGGGCAGAGAATAGGGAAATGAATAAGAATAATGACTTAAAAGCTTTTTCTTCTGGTATTCTGCTTCCCTTTCTGCAGATGCTCAGCTGAGCCAGTGCAGCTGGCTCCCTGACAAATGTGGAAAAATCAGCCAATTTGAGCTGGTGGTTAGCAGTCCCCGCACAGAGGCTCCGATAAATGAGGGGCTGCCTCAGGTATGGCAGCAGGACTTCCGTAGCCATTGCTGAGAGATTCTGGGCCCACAAGTGGCCTCTTGGCCTCCGAGATCTCACCAGGGCACCCTTCTACCTCCTGGCTCTATGTTTGGATAAAGGTGACCTTGGAAGAGGAATCTTCCTCTATTTGCTCCTCCTTCACTCCCTAAAATCCTCTTAACTGACAAGTTATTCCTTTAAACTAGTGGCATTTCTTCCTGCTCACTCAGTGAAAAGCCTGCAGCACAGGACTCTTGTCCCCAGGTGTCTGAGTGCACATATGACGGCCCGATTCAAGGTCCCTAGAAAACGCCTGATACATATTCCTTTTCAGATCAACGCATTGAACCAGCATCTGTGGACACCCTGGCTGAATATCCTGGCGTTTCTCCACAAAACAGTGAAATCTTCTTTGTAAGTGTTCACTAACACCCAATAGTAAGCCACACATATTTATTTCCCCATTGTTATGCCCACACACAGAGTACAAACATGAAAAAAGGAGGGCACACCAGGCTATTAGTTCAAGCAAAGCAATTAATACTTTGAATCTAGTTCAAGGTAGAGAAAGAGTTCCTGTAAATAGCGGTGCAAGCTCCTTACTTATTAAATTGGTCCCTTTTTCTGTGATTCTTATGAATTAGTTGATAATTGAATAAAAAGGACAAAAACGATGAATTAAAAGTAAGATACGGTAAATCCCCCGTTAATATTGTCGATAGAGTTCGTAACTAAGCGAAATGACATGTAAGGAAACCGGTTTTACTAAAGGCTAATTGATATAAACAAGAGTTAAGTTCCTACAGCATCTCATCAATGATATAACAAAACGACATTGAATGAAATGACCTTATTCGAGGACCTGTTTGCTAACACTAAGTGCTTACCCAAGGGAAGTTTTAGAAAGATGGAAATGTTCTTTACCTTGTTCTTTACAACTGTCAAACTCACTGAATGAAACACTTACGATTCTGTACATTTTATTGTGTTAATTATATTTCAATAAAAATTTTAAATTTAAGTGCTTATGTTCCAGTTACACTCACTGTATCTACCCAATGCATCTACATCAACATATTGAAGTGGTCTCTATTGTAAAAATGCACAGGAATAACATATATTGTGCTACTTCATCAGTTATTCTCTACATATTGGAATACTTTCAAAATAATTGAAAATAATTCCTATGCGATCCTCAAGTACATTTTAGGAGTTTATAATAACCCAGAGTGGCTCAGAAAAAAATTTTTTGGGAGGGAGAGGTTATACTGTTATATATTACATATGAATTGACTAGTTATTGCGTTCTTATAATCTGAAAGTAAAACACTTTAGGTGCTTGACTTAGTTGGTCTCCGAAGCCTTGATGTGGGGGTTTCTGGCTGGTAGTTTAGAGAGGATAATGACAAAGCTGGTTGTTTGAATTATACTGATTTGCAGATGAAATGAGAACATTTGTTCAATTCAGAAAGAGAATGATAGAACTTCAAAGGTAAAAAGGCATTGGGTTATATAGTCCAATCAATTTATAAATCAATAGAAATCTGAGGCTCAGAGAAGGAAAGCAATTTGGCCAAGACCACACAGCCAAACATGAATCTTTTGGCTCTCAAGTCTTTTTCTCCTTCCAATTTTTCATTATTCTTGTTTTTACTACCATCTTCTGCTAATGTTTTAAAGCAAATATGATATTTATATCTATCGCCAACATTCTACAAAGTAATATTTTTATTAAGTAATATTTTAAAACATCTTCAGAAAAATGTTTTTCCTCTGAGGATGGTTGCTTCTCAAATAAAGTGTGTTTTTAAAAATTAATATAGTCTAGTGTTATACTCAATTACTCATATTTATCTTCTTAGAAAGTACTCATGTATATCTTCTCTATAATAGTTAGGGCTTTTAAATGCTCTCATTCATGTTTGCTGATATCCCATGCCTAAAATAGAAGATTCTCAAACACATTTTTATCACCACAAACCCAGATTTTCTCCCATTTGGACCTCAATGCTTCCTTTAACTTTGCTTTAGTGACTGGGCCAGTTATCCTTCTCGCTGTAGCTTTAAGAATTGCCAGTGATAAGGTAAAAGCCATAATCCCATGGAAACTAATTATTATGTTTAATTAAAAAAGAACCAAAACAATACTCTTGTTCATGTCTTCAACACATTATTCATGGAGAGCGTGCCACAGTGAATAGATGCTAATAGGATGTCTGTATCCCTACCAATCACACTGAAGATGGGCGACTTATTGCCCATAGGCAGAACTGAACCCACTTGAGAGATGGTGATGGTTTTGGGAATCCACGCCTGATGACTGACCATCCTGCATTCTTCTATAGTGACAGTACCCCAGAATTAGAAGAGAGCTAAGAAATCAAGTGTGATGGTTTCAAGCAATATTTTTTTTCAAGTAGAATTTCTTTTGAAATTAAATCTTATAGACTCCTGATATAGAAAACAATTAAAATTGAGAAATGAGTTACTTGCTGGGAAGTTAAAAATCCTGTTTGATGGAAAGATTCATCTCATTGCTTGTGGGGCACAGAAACACTGCTATGGGAGGTTTCCCAGAGAACATATGAGCAGGGGGTTCTCAAAAGAATAGTGATGGGGAGCTTACTACCATTCCATCCCAGGTGGCATAGACTCTTAGAGGATTTCTTCCTCACACAGAACTGAAATCTGTCTCCTGGTAGCTCATATTTATGGATATTAACCCAAATAAAATAATGTAACCCCATTTCACATAGAGAAATCTTCACATATTGGTAGGCAGCAGGTACACTGTATTTTAGACATGCTCTTCATTATATGGCAGGCTGTGTACAAACACCCTCCCTTCCGCATAGGTGTTCAAGCTTAAACCACCTCTGCCTCCCTGCCTTCCCCATCCTCAGTCTTATGAAGGCTTCTGGTACATGTGTATGCTGGTGACTTGGCCTTTAAGAGGAACAATGGCACCTTTTACCATGTATGTGGACAATAAGAAAAGGAAGTGATTTTGCTGCTGGGTTCCTGTTTTCCTGCTAGCTTCAAAGCAGACTCAACTCTTTCTGAATAGAGGGCCATGAAAACTGGCTCATGGCCATTTAGAAGTATATCAGATTCTGGGTGCAAATTCCTAACAGACTCTACATTTTGAAAGAAAATGAAAACAGCTAAATTGCAGACAAATTAATCTGCTCCTCATCTTCCCCTCAAAAAGCAGAACTACTTCGAGTCTGCAAGGAAGACTTCCTGTATAGTAACGTTCGATGTTTAGAGCAGATCAACAGCTGGAAAGGCAAACTGTTTTAGTGTGAACATTTCACAGTTCAAATCACTTAACAGATGTAAAATTATAGGATATACTTAGCATTTAGGATTTTTTTATTATTAGCTAAAAAAGATCTTTTTGGAAAATACATTTGATGTTTAGTACTTCTTGATGATGATGGCAAGAATTTTTTAAATGTTCATTATACTAAATAAAAATGTTCAATATACTAAATCATACTTTAATCAGCTTAACATGTGGCTTATGCAGGTTCGCCTAAGATTACCTAGACATTTTCAAGTACTAAAGAGACAAATTTAAAGTTGGGGAACAGATTATCCTACTGACCAGAAAACTAATGGAAAAGATGAGAGGCATCAAGGCTAGAAATGACATCAGAAGCAAAGTGAACATTTCATAATTGAAATTAAGTGATAAATAATCGTGCTGTTGATAGAACTTTCAAGTCAAGGGATGCCCAGGATCACAGGCCTAGAGGCAAAGAGGACTTCGTACAGGGATAATACTAAGGAGAAAAGGAAGAGGCTATGCCAGCCATGCCCCTCCAAGTAGGGGGCAAAGGGTGTACAGAGGATTTACACAAGAAGAACAGAAGCTGCTAACAAGATGGAAGGCAAATCTGGTGAGGAAAGAGTAGTGCGATTAGGGTAGTTTTGACTTCAGAAGAAAAGAAAAAGGGCAACTTGATGATTACCATGAAGTACATGATTGACTTTTATAACATGCTTTAGGAAAATTAAGTGAAAGGAAAAGAAAACCAGGCATTTTGAGATAGAGTGCAGCCAAGAGGGTAGTGATCTTCTAGAGATTAGGAAGCCTGGATGGAGCCACTTGTCACTAACGAGTAAGGAGACCTTGGATAAGTATCTTACAGATGAGGCCTCGGTTTCCTCATCTGTAGGTAAAGGTTGCAGAAAATTACATCTAAGATTCCTCCCAGATCAAGAGGATTTTTTAATCAAAAATAAACTTAAAAAAAAAAAAAAACAACCTTCTCTTAAGTGAGAAGGTTAATAAAAAATACCTCGTAAGTTTGTGGACAATCTATTTTAAATTTCCCTAATAAAATACAACCCCTTAAGACCCAGGGGTTTCTCAAGAGTCCAACATCCTGATTATGCTTGCCTTTTCACCAAATTGCTGGCCCGCCACTAGGTATGTCACTGCTGGGACAGAGATGATACTAACCAATCCATGGTCTGTTGGTAGAAATGACAATTTTGAAAAATGAATTACAAACTCTTGTGGGAGAGGAAGAGGGTGCTATGGAAAAGTCATCAATAACTTCACTCAGAGCTCAGCCTCCCATCAGGAACATCAACCATATAACAGTGTATTTGCTGGATGAATAAGGTATGGGCTCCAAAAGGCAGAGAAAACCTTCAGAGCTGAAATTTTAGAGCCCAAAGAAGGAAACTGTCATGTGTCAGCCATTGTTCTGGGCTAGTTTGCTTATAAGGGACTGAACTCTCACTGTGCCACAGGGAGATGGTCATTTATTACCTCCATGTGGTAAATGAGGAATGTGAAGTCCAGAGAGGTTAAGAAGCCTGATCCAGGTCACATGGGCAGACTGAGGAGTCCCTCTTTCATCAAATATCTACTGAGTGCTGGCCCTGTTCTAGACATTGTGGGACACATTAGAAGCCAACATGGCACATACCTTGACAGATGGGGGGAGAGGTAAGCAGCTATAAACATATAAGCTAAAGATAAAGAAACATTTGGTAGTATGAAATACAATAAAAATCAACCCAGGGAATATGACAAAGAGTGACTGAGGGGCTGCTTCTACAGGCAAAGGGAAAAAGCTGAGGGGGTGACATTTAAACCAACAACAGAATGACAAAAGGATCCAGCCATGCGAAGACCTAGGCAAAAGTCAGATCAAGTGAAACAAGAGGAAAGGGCTCTGGTTATATAGTGGAGACAGCAAACATCAAACGGAATGTAGCACGAAGAGGCAACTGATGGACAGGAGTGGGCAGTTAGGAAGCTGGCTGCTGCCTAATGAGCTCTTGGCAGAGGGTTGAGGTGGGTCAGCTGACAGGTTGCATCCTCGTCTTTTAACATGTCCACATAACACTAGCACCTGCACTTACAAAGGAGATCCTCATAAGAAGGCTGGGTACCACATCTTGCCACCCCGAAAGTTTCAAGTTCCTTTCTGCTTCATGTGCCAACCTGAACTCTCAGTTTTCCTCTCACAAGGGAAGTTCCCTCAGTGTGTTGGAGTTGTAGCAGCTGAGCCAGTAAGGCATCTCTAAGCCACATGGAAGCCAGGTAGGAAGAGAAAAACAACATCCCACTGCGATCTCAGCTGTATTTCTTCCACATGGCAAGTTTCATTTTGTTTAATTTAACAATAAACTCATTATATTAACTCAATTCAATAGAAGCAGCAGGGGGAGTTCTTCTAATTTAATCTTGGGCTTTGAGGAGCCTTGCTCAGTGCTAAAACAATGCCGTGCAGAGAGATTAAAGGGCTTGTATCCTATTGAAAAAATACCATTGAGTTGTTGAACGCAGCCTACCTGTAATTTAGGAACTAGTCAGCCTACTTCTTGCTTTATCCAAAGCATCGACTAGTCAGAGAGCTAATCTCTGCAAGCAAATCATTCTTATGAATGATGCCGCTTTAGGGTTTAAACTCCGGGAAGCAATCCTTTCATCCTTGGAACTGATGCTCCAATTTGAAAAGGAGTTATTGGATGCACCCAGCCAGGGAATATAAATATCTTGCGCTTACGGATATCACAAAACTGGTTTTCTGTAAGTCACTTGAAAATACAAGGACGTAACTATCTTACATCTATCACTCTATGTATCCATTATGATAACTATACAGCATGTAGCCTAAAAAAAAAAGAAAAAGAAAAAAAAAAAAACAGGTTGGTTCTGATTATTGCCCACTATAAAAAGAATGTCTATACTTTAAAAAACCTTGAGGGATGGAAAAGACTATATAATCTGCTGATCCAGTGATTTAAAATCTGGAGATTCCAAATTCACACACACACACACACACACCGGCTAGAGACCAAACAATGGTTTTGTCCCCAGCTGGCAAGAAGAATTAACATACTCATTAATTAGGAACCCGTTTATGCTGGTATTGAATATATATGAATGCAGGCCCACTAGAGAATTCCAGCTGGGAGATGCCAACTTTTGAAATTCAAAGACAAACCAGGCTTTATCTTTGGTGTCTTATGCTTAGTTTGGCCACATTGACCGTGAGGGCTTATGTCTATCCGTGAGGCCTGTGACTATATCTTTAATCAAGCAAGTTTTAAAGTTTATTTCATGTTCTTTCAACTACAAAATGCAAAACAAGGTCAGGCATGGGAGATGGGGGAGAACAGAGACAGCTTTTAGGAAGAAATTATCTTTATCCTAGATGGCTTTTAGAAGAAGAAAGAAATGGCTGAAATGTGAGAAAAGGTACAGATAATAGTTCCAATTCACTCCAGCAGCAGCCAACAAGGCCAGCCTCTTTCCCTGGTGGGAAGGAAATGAAAAAGGGGGAACTGGTGGGAGAAAGACACAGGCCCTGCCCTTGCTGCTGCTCCCTCTGTCTCTCTCACACGCAGCCTCTCACTCAGTGTCTCTTTCAATCACTCTTTCAGTGAGAAATCTTTTCTTGAGGTCAAAAATAATTTTTTTAAGGGGAAAAAACAAAATCCCAATGTGGAAGGACAGAAGCAGCAGGAAGTTCTGTCACAGGTTTCAGATCTTCAAGTGAAGAGAACTCAGACAAGATGAGGTTTCAACTCTTTGCAAAGTGAGAAAAATCCTTCTCACCCTGTCAGTTTGCAAAAACAAGATTTCTCCAGGTTTAGGACATTTTCTTCTATCACTTAAATTCCTTGTTATGCATTTGCTTTACTTATTGACAGCATTCCCTGTCATGAAAAAGTATAATTTGCTAGAGAGAGAAAGGCAGAGTAGGGAGGGAGAGAGACAGAGACAAAGAGAGAGAAACTAGTATCAGAATACAAATAACACAGCAAGAGGGCACATCCTATTATAGGATTCTTTATGCTTAAAATGGATTCTTATTTTCCCATCTAAAAATAAGCCTGTGACCTTTTACATTCTCCAGACCATATGTATTTTTGCGACGTCCAGAGTCCCAAGGCACATCGAGCACAATGAGAGCTGAGGGCTGTCTGGTCCAGGTCCCCGGAGCTAAGAAGTACACCTGTCAGAGAAGCAGCAGCCAGATTCAAAGAGAAAGAATCCACAGAGACCTGGGAGGGCACTCTGAACCCCCACTTCCTCTGTCAGTTATTGATTAAACCTCTTACGTATACACATCCGCTCCAGGAAAGCTGAAATTTAATTTTATGCCTCCTACAGAAAAGAGATGGATACAGACAGCGAGTAAATAACACTAAGCATCATAAGAAGAACAAACACCTGCACATATTTTCATTGTTAGATTTTAAGTCCAAAGAAATAAAAAAGGATGGCAAACCTCACTTATAATCAAAGAAATGCAAACTAAAATGTGTTACACTTTTAAAATCTTATTCAATTAGCAAAGATGAAAAAGAAAGATAATACCAATGTTGGTGAGGATTTATGCAAACAGGCACTCTCATGTCTATTTAGAGTTGGAATATGCATTAGTAGAGTTTTCTGAAGTTAAATTAGGCAACCTTTTGGAAATGCCTTAAATGTGTAGATTCTGGTGCAATTATACTTTTAGCAATTCATTTTATCAGTCACCTTCAGTAGGATGTTTATCATAGCACTGTTTAGGAAAGTAAATTGTTGGAAGCTATGTATCCAACAATGGGACAATTGATTAAGTCAATTGTGTTATATCGACATAATGGATGTGATTAAAAGTCATGCTTAGTGCAATACATGACTAATTAAATGGAGAAATGTTCAGGAAATGTCCCTAACCAAAAGTAAATCTAAAAGCTACCTATCTACCTACCTATCATGCTTATTGCATGCTAAGCATTTGGCTAAGCACACTTGCATTCTCATGTAACACAACAATCCTACGAAATATGTACCACCTTTTCACAGATAAACCGGTAAATGAGGGCAGTGGAAATTTAAACCCAGGTGGGGGCTGGTCCAAACCACACCCACATTCTCTCTTTGCTGTGGGAATGAATGTGTATATGTTTGTGTGCATGTGGCCTTCCTCATGAATATATAAACTCTAAAATATCCATAGTCACCTCTTGAGTAGCAGGCTCAAAGATAATTTTTGTTACTGCTTAGTACTTTTCTGTATTTTTCATGATTTCTACAATATTTCTGTTGTAACTAAGAAAAAACAAAATTATCTCTGCTTTTTAGATGATATTCTATGATCATCTGACTCCTTGGGACTCAGGAGGATTCAAGAAGAGGCAGAATGTGGCTAATAGACTCTTTTTGCCAGATGGACTCTGGAGCCAGGCACAGCCACGTCCTCTGTGCCATGGGAAATGTCACTTTGCCTCTGTAACATTAAGTCAGAAACAAATGTGCTGAGGCATATAAACCACTCCATACACAATACTTGCTCAATAAATGCTGTTTCCCTTTTCTCTTGCCTGTCTTCTGGAACACACCAATCCCAGGACTCTGACTAATACACAGTTTTCATTGTCTTAGGGAAGACCACTGACCCAAAATCAAAGGTAAATATAACCTGCCTGAAGAATGCTTTATCAATGTCTGTTAGGTGCAACTGGGCTTCCCTCCTCTCCCAAATTCTAGTCTTCTTTCAATTATAGTCCTTGGTTGTTTTGTTTTGTTTTGTTTTAATTTATTTCTCTGTTACACTGGTCTTCAAACTAGGGAATGTGCATATATACCTGAAGTGTCACAAAAATCCTTCCAAGAAGTACATGGACACAGATAGTGTTAAGGAAATTAACTTCCAGAATCTCCATTTCTCTAAGATTCTTTCTTAAATTTCTGTGAGAATACATCTGTGTTCAAGAGTTCATTCTAGCATACTCACCTGCCCTCTTACAATCATCCTTCTCCTACTTCATAGCAGAAAGACATGACTTTCACTCACTGTAAATCTACTATGCCACTTTGTCCAGAGCTCTAAACAGCACTGGGGTGCCCTGAAAAGGGCCAATCTGATACACCAGTTAAAAGTGAGCCTCCTGTAATCAAGGTGGTGATAAATCCCAGGAGGTGAAGGCTTCTGTAAAGAGTTAGAAATCATGTATTTTGACCTGTTTCGGGATTTAGATATCTGAAGTGGGTGGTGAGAATGACAATAATTATGGTTTCATAACCTTTCTTCTTCTATCCCTCGACTATTATCAGAGACTCCATTGGAGCAGAGAGTCGGTGAGAACCACTGAAAGCTGTGGAGGCTTATCACATTCAGGCCACAAGCTCATGGTTCCTCAGCTCCATTCCTGACTCAGTCTCAACCTCTCTCTCTCTTCCCCCTGCCCCATCTCTTTTTATCTATTTCTCTATCTCTTTCTGACAAATATTTATTGAATGACTCCCCCTGCAATATAGACATACATATAAAACCCTGTCCTCATAGAGCTACATCTTAATCAAATTCTATTTTAAATTTGAATTCAGAAGTGACCTGGCTGTCACAGGGATGCATATTAATATTAAAAAATAGGTTCATTGAAAAATGAAGTCAGCCTTTTTCCGACACAAAATAAATCTGACTTGACTGGTTAAATAAATGATGAGGACAATTAGGGTATATTATCTATGCACTGAATGAACTAAATCTGCAGATCCAAGGTCTGATGAATATGTACTTCAAGGATGTGACCAAAGCCTTTTTAACATTATATTAAAAATATTTTTGGCAGGTAAAGGTGTATTGAAATTACCAATATTTCTAAATTGCCAATACTTTCTAAGTAGATCAACTTAAGCAGCACGTCACTAGGTGAAAGAGTACATACATATTTTAGTCACTTAATATCTTGGTAAAGCCCTTGTGAAATACTTTATGGTATGCATCAAGAAAGTAGATGACTTTAATGAATGGATAACAAATGCTTTTAGAGGGCAGGTATCCACCATTTCTTTGGTTTTCACAAAAATCAAAGGAAGACCTAATCAATTTACTGAGAGATCACTAAATATTGATATAAGTGGTTGTTTTTGGCTTGTGATTCAGAGTTTAAAGATAGAAATGATATTACTCTAACAGAATTTCATCTGTCCCTTCACATAATATGTAGACAATGTTTCTTACCATTCATACCCTAAAAACTAAAACTAGGAATGGAACTGACATTGAACCTTTAGCAATAAATAATATTCATCCATAAGTTGAACTAATTGAAAATAAAGCTCATCCATCTCATTAAGAAATGCATTTCCAATCAATTTTCACTTATGTTTAATAATTACTTATCAAAATGTTTAATACATTTATATTGTTTTGATCAACTTTGTACTAAAATCATGGTAATGATAAGTCAAGTTAGAAGACATTTTATTACTTAGATCTTTATGATCACAGAACTTTTAAAAATTAAATTTATTTTTATACATATTTTTATTGCAAAAATATGATGATAACATTTTTAATAAAAGACTTTTAAGTACGAAAACATATAACATGAGGATAAAATTCCACAGGGAAAATACAATAAAAATACAAGTTTAAAAAATGTAAAGTTTTTCGTTATTAAAGAACAGCGTGTTCAGACATGTTTTGAAAACATGAATGATGGTGAATATTCACTCAAAATCGTATTTAGATTTCACTGGATGTATTTTCAAAAGTGATTAGTTTTATTTTAAAATGTCAATATTTATAATTTACCAGGAATTATGTTCTTTGCAACTATTTAAACTTATGACGAAAATTTAAATGTCTAATTTTAGATAAGCATGTGTAAGTGGGTACAAAGAATTTCCAAATTCTTTTATTGGGGGAGCGGGGTAAATGACCAAAAGAAAAAAAAAAAAGAAACTGGAATTCATTGTCTACTACATTTCACAGCTATCCTTTTCTCTCTGTGAGATCCAAGAGAATGACATTTATTTTACTGGGTTAAGGAGGCTACAGAAAATATTCGATTTAGTCCTTTCAGGAGATCTGGCCATACTCCACCTGCAGCCACAGGCCAGGTGTTGGTTCATTCTTCTGTGGAGCAGACGTTCAAAGCACATGAACAGGAATGAGCACTGGGCAGCTCTAAGGACAAGAACAATGTCTTGCATTGAGTCTTCTTTCCCTGATAGGTAGGCAAGATCTGACTCACAAAAGCAAATGAAAACTAAATTTCCCACCTGTCACATAAAGCTACTGTCAAGTAATTTATAGGTATCATTTGCAAGAATGGAAGAAGTATTATGGAAAAATTAGCATGAGAATAGTATTTTCTTTCGTCTACATCTATTAACCACCTTTTAATGCTTTATCTTTGATTTTATTAGACCAAAATCCCACAACTAAGTACATTGTGCTATTTATAAAGTTAAATGCATCCACCAACACCAAACCAATGGAGAAGATTTAGAAATAAATGACATAGGAGAATTATAAGGGAGTCTGGTCAAGGTGGCAGAATAGGTAAATACTGTGCTTGTCTCCAATCATGACCACATTAAAATTACAACTAAATTACAGAACAATCAACCTGGAGAACCATCTGAAGACTAGCTCAACAGAAGGATATATAAAGAAGAAGCCACGGTGAGACTGATAGATTAAAAAAAAAAAAATTACAGAGACACATATACTGTCTTTCCTCCTCTCTGCCAACTCTGACCAAGGCAAACTTCAGCAATAGAACATTGTCCACTCAATGTAATTAGAAAGACAAAGGGTGTAGAAAAATCCAGGACTTCTCAATTGCCGTCTTGAACATTCCTTCTTGGCTTCTCAGAGCCTTAGTTTCCTTATCTTTAAAGTGGAGTTCAAAACAGACACCTTGCCTTCTACTTCATAAGACTGTTACAAGTAGCAAATTAGAGTATGAATCCAAAAGAACATGATACATCATAATTGATTCACTGCTCAGTCTTAAAAACTTTTCTATCCCAACACTTCTGGAAGAAGAACCTTAACTTGGTGTTCCCCATTCCATTCTTTGTCCTGATGCCTCCTCTCTTTCCTTATAAAGCAGCCCATTTGGGTGGCCAGATATGGAGAGTTGTCACTGATGTCACACACAAAGAACAAAACTTTATTATGGGGAGAATTTACACTGCAATGAAAGGTTAGGCTTGCAGCCCTGGTCTCACTGCAGTGAAACAAACAGATATGACTCTGGGCACAGACCTATTCTTAAATAACTATCATTTGGTGTAGACAGTTACACCAAGATGAAAGACGTCTCTACTTTGATTCATCCTTATGATACTGGAAAGAAAAATTGGCAAATTGATTTTTACCTATAAAGTCAAGACTAATCACTGATTTTAAGCCTGATGAACTGTCTTAATACAGCTGTAAACAACTATAAACAGAAACACCTGATTTGTTCTAGGTTTAGATTTCACAAATCTTGAAATCCAGGGAGCCAAGATCATTTAACACTTCTTGAATTGATTTCTATATGTAATGCCAAAGCTCTCTCTTGAGGTAAAACATTGTAAGTCTTGACATTATTAACCTGGACAATGGATACATAAAAAGATCCTAATTCATTAATTTGGTAATTGATGTTCATTGCTTTGGACATGGACTTCAACACTGTCAAGCTAGTGTTTATCTGTAGAAATAAAGACCAAAATAGAGTATGTAGCTGTGCCGATCTGGCTGAGCCTTGGAAAAAAAATTGTGTTTTAAAATTCTCTGAACATGAAAATGAAAAACACAACTAATAAACAGTTGTGTCGCCTTTTAGTCTTTGCCCCCAACTGTACTGCTTCATTTTTAACATATGTTTAACTGCTATTTTTTATTAAACTCATATTTAGGCAGAGAGGAACAAGCTCACCACATATGCTTTGGGTTACATACTAACTATTCCCTGTCAGATGGTGAGTTAAAAAGAAAAGACACTGGGAGCAGAGAATTAAATTTAAATCTAGATTATGAAAATCCTCAGCTTTGGGGAGGAAAAGCCTATGTCCAATAGAATTTGGGGTACATTTTTACACAGAATTCTTCAAGGAACACTGGAAACATAATCTAATACTATTATAGACAGGTTCTGTTTCAAGTAAAGTTATCCTGTGCCCTATCCAGAAAGTCCCTGAAGTACCAAAATTATCCCTTTAGTGTCCATGTATAAGATCATACATAACCTAGACCCTATTGCTGGCTTTTAAGGTCTGGTAAAAATTAGTAAACTGGTAATATTAGGATTTAGTTGCAAGGGGGAATTGCTATGTAATGCATAGTAAATAGTAAGAATGTTCCATGACTTTACAGAGCTTGGAAATGAGGCCTCTTGCTGAGAACACCCAAATGAATTTGTTCCTTGAGATGCTTCCTTCCCATCTGCTTGCATCATGAGCCTGGTCCCTCAATTCTCTTTGCTGTTATTCCAAGACACTGACATAGATTCCATACATTTTATTGATTAAGCCAAGAACCTTCACCCACATCATGCTACTGAAACACTCTTTAAGGCTTGTTATAATTATTCCCACAGGATAAAACAGGAATTCCATGAAGATCAAGTGACAAGTCAAAGGTCATGCAGGCAAAGGGCAGAGCTGGGAACTGAACCCACATCTTCAGATTTCGAATTCAGCATTCCTTCCTGCTTCCTCATTCCACTGCACACACATTAGTTTCTTATCCTTTCTCTCCCAGCTCCATTTCATATTTTTTCCTTCTCTTCCCATTATCTTTCACATTCTCTTTCTTTACCTTTTTATAAGCATCCATTATCTCATTACTCAATCCGTTTCTCTCTCACTGCACAGGTATTAATTTCCTGAACCCTAAGAAAAGAATGAACATTTGGGAGAAAATTGTAATAATAACAATATCCTAAAACTAGTGATGTCAACACTAAAAATGATAAAAAGCTTTTCCATTTATTGTTTATTTTTAAATGTATAAATCTTGTCTACTTTATGTGAGAATACTGGTTTGAAATTAAAACTGTAATCTAAAGAGGAAACAGAGGTGGCATTCCTTCTATTTTCTCAAGGGAGATATTAGGAAAATACTCTTATTAAAAGTATATTTACAAAAGCTTTCTCAAACACACGGCAAAAAAGAAAAAAAATAAAGGTTAAAAAACAGTATTAGCTACTTGACGCTTATAAAATAGATTGAATTACCCCAGCCATTGCTAGGTATCTGGCACTTACTAGGGTCACTTGAGCCATTCCGCTTTATGAGGGTTCAACCCTGAGCAGGGTGTGTTTAACCAAGCTTGTCACAAGTGCCCACTTAAGGATTCTTTTAGCAAACAAGAGGAAACATTCTTCAGCTACGGTTTAGAGTTTATGTCTCAGAGCCTGAACAGGAATGATGCACTACCTTCCAGAGAATGTGCCCTCTGTTTTCTCCACAGTTTACCTCAATTTACACCTCTACAGAAGATAAGTAAGAGCTGGAAGACCAATTGGTCCAGCCAATTGCAAGGGAAGTATGGGTGTATACTCCAAGCTTCCCAGTGCTCCAGAGCTTTTGTTCCCCAGAATTAACCAGGAAGGGCCCCAGGAGCTTCACTAGCAGATTACAGAAAACATACTTACTGTGAGCCTTTGTGCCTCAGTTTCTCTATCCCTATTCCTAAAATGGAAATAATAACGGCACATTCTCACAGGACTATTCGGAGAATTAAATGAATTCATTCACGCACAGCTCTTAGAACATGTGCTAGAAGATGGCATTAAGTACTCAATACATTTAGCAGATAATATTAATAATTTCCCCATTTGTTCACATAGGATACCCACACTGGTACAATAATCTTTGCTGACAACCTTCCTCCCTACCCTATATCCCATAAATATGAACTTACCTTGCCTTATTCCCTTTCAGTCCTACCCTTTACTAGCTAAAAATCAGTGCCAATGTGATAACCAGACAAATTAATTTGTAACCCACCTAACATATTTAATGAATTACAGGAATGTTGTAATTCAAATGAAATTCATATGTCTCAGGAAGATCCTTAAGTGACTCCTTTAATAATGGAAATTTTATGCAAGCCAGACAATGTTTTTTGACCAGATACCCCTTCTCAAATGCCTGGCAAATACTATTTCACTACACCAGGTAATCAGCTAACTTCCTGATTAATCTGCTCCATATTTTAATCCCTATCACAGGCAAACAGTATCTTGGGGTGATAAACTTCCCTGAAATCTTTCTGGGGACACATCTTCAATTTAGTGTATTAAGTATCAAACTATGAACCAAGGAGATTGAAGTCTAGTTTCAAAGCCATTGTTTACTCACAGAGTTGCGTTCAACAAGTCGCTTTGTTTAGGAACTCTCCAGAGACCCTTTCCTGCGCTACAACAGCAGAGTTGAGTAGCTGTGACAGAGGTCAGATGGTCCTCAAAGCCAAACATATTAAACTACCTGACCCTTTACGGAAAAAGTTAGTCAACTCCTGCCCTGGAGAACTCGTGAGAAACCAATGAAATGACTGATCTGGAAGTGCTTTATAAACTGCAATGTTTATGTCAAATGTCAATCTTTATTACTGCCTTTTCGATATTTATAGGCAATCAGTGTCACTCACTCTGTAGCTGCATTCTTCTCAGCTAAGAAATTCTAAACACCTTGTGTCTTTTCCTATTAGGCCAGTTTTAAATTTCTTTCACTGCTTTTATTGCTGGGTGGGGCAGTTTTGGACTTGTTCCAGTTTCCCCTATTCATTTTCCTTTTATATTTTAATTAATTTATAGTATACTGGGAAGGTTATTATCTGGTTCTCAAGTGAAATTCAAGTTAATACAGCCAAAACTGAGTTGGCTTTTTAAATAACAGCTCTGTAATTCTTGGTCAAGTAGAAAGAGCACAGTCCAAAACCAGTTAAATCATTTACTAACTGTGAACACCTGAGCAAATTATTCAACGTCTCTTAACCCTAGCCTCCAGATCTACAAAGAAAATTACAAAGAGCTTAAAGAGTTTCTGCAGAGATTACAACAGCATATTTGCAAATAAGTTGACTTATGCAGAATGCCCTGCACATAGTAGGCCCTAGGACAAGGCTACAGATAACGTCTTCACATCATTGACCAAGACACTTTTCTACCACTATAGCGTTCAATTTTAAATTTGTTAGTCCATTTATTGAACATAAGTATCCTACCTTACATTTGTCCCCATTGAACTTCAAGTAGCTTTTGATTTATTGAGGTCACTTTGACTTCTATTCCTGTCTTCTGAGGAGCTAGAATTTATGCCTTTCTGAATTTGTATTCTGTGGATCTCATTTTCAAAGGATGAAAGAACAGGAGAAAACACAGGTTAACTAGGGTTATAAGGCCAGCTGTCTAAGGCAAAATGAAGTGTAGATTTGGACCAATTATTCAAAGCCCAACATGACAAAATGTTTTGGCTGTAACTATCTAAGCCTTAAGAAGTGAAATATGTTTTCCTCTCAATTTTTCACTTCACACTGCTAACACAGATCAGACCAAGGGGTAGAAAGACAAATGGGCGGTCAAAATTAACAGCATGGCTGGGGAAAAAGGAACGGGAAGCGTGTGACTTTTCTCCCCAGAAAGCTCTCACTGAGTTTTAAACGTCACTGCCTTATCAAGGTTTGCTTTGAGATAGTTTTAATCTTAGACATTTTATCTACGAAAACCTTAATTTTTCTGCTCCATTTTCACCATTTTCCTCTAGCATCTTTGATTCTAGCATTTACAGCAGGCACTAGATCTCCCCACTAGGCCTGTAGCTTGTTAAACTACCATAAAATAAGATATAAGTACCTCATTAATTACCATTATCAAGAGAATTAGTGTGCCTATCGATAAATATTAAAGTTGTAAATTCTCTCTCTAAATAATGTACTTGCCACGCACAGGTATTAAGATGCCTTTCTGCCTGAGACAGATCTCAATCACAGAAGATGAGGAAAGCCCTGAAGGGCAGATTCTATTTTAATCCAAGGATTTGGGGAGGGGACATGCCTGCCAACTAAGGATTAGGTTTTTTTTTTTTCCCCTTGGAGTCTTGCGACTTTAAAAACCAGCTAAACATGCATATAAAAATGTAAACTGCCTAAATCAGCACCATGGGAATCATTTTAAATGTACTGACAAAGCTGCTCATATAAATTGAGACATTATTTCAAAATTTTTAAAGTAAAGAAAAATTAATTACATCAAAATACACAGAAAAGTGTTTGGAAAATAGGCTTTTGTTCAACCGCAATATCTAATTTTGTAATAACAATGATTATATTAGTTAATATTTACTGAATAGTTATTATGTACAAGATGCTATAATGAGAATGGCATATGCTCATTGGTTGCCTCCCACAAATCTAGGAGGTGTGTATTATTATTACTCATCAGAAAACTGAACTTTGAAGAGGTTGAAAACTTGCTACAGATCACTAAGTGTAGATTTTAAAAATCGGCTGCGTACATGGGAAAAGACTGAACAATTCTGAAAATGTGCTCCAAAATGATACAAATTAATTATGCACTGGTAAAAGAGCCACTGCAGTCTTAGGCTGCATTAATGGAAGTACAGGGTCCAAGGCAAGGGAGGTGATGGCTTTGCCCAACTTCTTGGACCTCAACATCCATCTAGGGATCTATGTGTTCAGTGTAACTAATACAGTTTACATGGGATATGGATTAACCAGGAAGAAGGTGTCCAAGAGGGTAAGGGACTTGAGTCATGACACCAGAGAAATGACTAGTGTTGGTAGCCTGGAAACCAAAGAGTTTGCAAACAGTGTAAAACATGAGAGCAATGACCTGGCTTCAAGTCTCACCTTTTTTCTTATTAGGAACGCAATGTCGAGTAAGTTATTTAACGTTCTGTAGGTCTCAGTCTTCTCATCTCTATGATGGCACTCCTATGACACTTTAACCTCGAGAATTAGATCACATAATCTAAGTAAGGTACTTAACCTAGTACCTGGTACTCAGGAAACTCTTAGCAAATGCTAGCCACTATTATTGTTGCTATCCTTGTTCTTGTGGTTCTTAAAATAGAACAGCAATTTCCAAAATCACTACAGAAAATGGGTCTCTGGGGGTAAATAGATGTCATGCCAACAAAAGCATCAATGGTCCCAAAGGTTTGGGAAATACCAACTCAGAGAAAATTAAGCAAGATTTTTATTCTAGGCAATGTGGCTTTCCAAGAAGAGGTAAAAGTATGTAACAATTCCCAGATGTGTTTGGTTAGAATCATTTTTAAAGCACATTCCCTGGAAAGAGTGTGTTCTTGAAAACTTTGGGTAACATGACTATGGAAGGGCCCGCATAGTAAGCTATGCCTACTAAACAAATCACACTCCAGTCCGCCTGGAGGTTTTGGGACCTATAAGTGGGAAATAGTAGCTGAGCAGGACAAACTTGGGAGGTAGGCCCTTGGGCAGGCAGAAACGCAGGAAATATGCCTCATGGATGCAGGACATAAAGCGAGAAGCAGCTCATTCTCAGGAAATTGGTAGAGCAATCCCCTGGTAAAAGCTCACTTTTAAAGTAAAATGGCCCAGATAAACCTGAGATTCATTAAATGAGACCTAGAAATAAGGTTGCCCCATATAGATTCATCCAAATACATATGAATGAATAAGAAATGAATGACTACTTTTATTTTAAGGTTATCTCTTCTCTTTTAAAACATCATGAAAATCACACCATTATTACCATTGATTATTATTGTTGATAAAATTATAAGCAACATCAAAAAGAATATCAATTAAGCCTTTATTTTCTTAGTTCAGTGTATCGCATATATCAGACCCTTCTGATTCCAAAGTCCTTACTTGTTGGCTTAACCTCTAGGGCTCTGTTGGAAATGTGTTAACACATAAACAAGTTCCAAATGAGAGAGATGCGACAGTATCCGGGACAGGTTTGTGTAGACATGGATTTTCACATGCTTATTCAAAATATTTGCTGTCAGTGGTACTTGGTTAAAGTGATTGTTACATACAGCATGGCTAACTTTTTTTATGTAAATGAAATGCAAATATATGCAATGTTATCTTTAATGCAGATGTAGCAGAAAGTATTAAGATATGCTGAGAGCCTAATTAGGTCCTACATCAAAAACTATATATAAACTTGACTCCAATGTCTCAAGAACACAAATTGAGTCTAGAAATCCCAGTTTGCAAGCTTAAAAAAAGATGTACATATATATTTTAAACCACAGTTCTTTTTCTTCTCCCTTCTCTAAGCCTGAGCACTTAAAAGGATGATTGTGGACAGATATTTCAGCTTGGGAGAGGGGGTGTGAAGTGGGTGGGAAATGAACAAGTTTCTTTCTAGCAAAAACCAGGAAGCAAGAAAAGAAAATCAACCACAAGCCCCCAAAAATGGCAAAACAAAGCTGTCTTGTGCTTTCCGTTTTCGTATTAAAAATGATGACTTGCCAGAAAAGCATATTTTTGCATTTATTTCCATTTCTAACTGTTCCAGAGACAAACACATGTGCATTCCTTCCTAATTGCTGTTACAGTTGAACCTTATGAATCCAAGTTCCACTAATTCCCTGTGTTGATCATTTGGACAGGGGTGGGGCAGAATTTTACTGTTATCTAAGGGGTAAAAGGGTTGGCAAAGCAAATAAATATCAAAACAAGCATTGAAAAATGCAAACTCAACCTATATAATGGAATAAACCCTTCTCAAGCATTTAGAAGCACTGTTTATACAGAAAATTGGTAAAACTGTTCAACTGCCTTTTCTATTTATTACAATGGAATACTTTGTTAGATCATTATATTTCACTGTGTAGTAGAAAAGTATTAAAATTGAATGTCTTTAAAAGCATAATCTAGGTTCTTCACTAACTTAGAGGGGCCTTGCCTTATGATTCCTAAGCAAAGTGTAATGGGCTTAAAGTTTCAAGTTTCTGAGGCTTCTGCATGGCTCTAGCCATCTGTCACTTGCTCTATGTCCTCAGATAGCTCATACAGCCATGAGCCTCAATGGACTTACTGTCTCCTTCTTTTAAGGGGTTCCCCCCACCAATCCTGTTAACATTTAAAGATTGCTTCAGGAATCGAAGGAGGGAGAAAAGGATGCCAAAACAATCTGAAAAAGTCTTCAAAATATTTCATAAACGTAAGATGTCACAGGTCCCCAAATTGGAAGGGATGTGTGTGTAATGTGAAGCAAACATATATTCCACATCGCTTGTACATACATATCTGTATTTGCATTCATGAATATTTATATATTTATTTCTGCATACATGTGTATACTGAGTTCATACCACACATGTATAGGTATGCACACATAAATACAGATGTATATATATGAATATTGTGACCCTCAAAATAGATTTATAACACATATGAGCATGTATATGATGATATATTCATATATATGTATTTATTATATACATATATGCTCATGAGTACATACTCACATACATATGCATTTTTCTGTGTCAACACACACATTAAATGTGCATGGATCTGAACCAGTTAACCTGTACCCTTTGCAACAGAGAGTACCTGAAATGACCCAGGACTAAATCTAGACCTCTGTGTCCGGGATGAAGGGCTTAAAGCAAGCAGAGCTTATCCAGCTCTATTCCCCTCTGAGTTTTCCTCCATCTTATCTACTATACCCTCTGAAAGGAAAGATCTTTTTTAGTTCTGCTAAGATCCCCAAATGCTCTTAACATCTCCAAAGCTCTCTAATACAAAAGGACCCAGTTGCTGCGAGGCACAAGAATTGCACTGGCTTCACAGCTCCACAGAACATGCCCAGCGGAATACATTACATACCGCTCCAGCACAGCAATTCTGAAATTGATATTGCCGGCATCACTCGCCCCAAATTTCTAACATTGTCACGATAACCCCATTTGTTCTCAGGCTGTGCTTCCCACATTTAAAAGTAACATATTTTCCCCATGTTTGTCCTTCATCATGCCCTTTCTTTAAAGAGAAAAAACTTCCTCCCCTGGGTTCTTCCTCCTTTTTCTGTATTAATTCCTGGTGTTGTTTGTCAGTCAATCATCAAGTATATAGCAAACATCACTGTCTGCTAACTAAGAATCTATGATATTTTAAGACGCAAAATTTACACCCCAAAGACTTAAAGACCAAAGGAAAATTTAGTGGTAGTGCTAAATAGTTTGGTTCAGATGATAGCCTCTATTGATGCTCAGAAGACACAGAGGCTGCTCTGGGCTGGAGTGGTTGGGGACGAAAAAGGTGGAAATTGAGTAATTGTCCTGTCCCGCCCCACCTCAAAAAAGTAAAAGTGCTCCCCTCAAAAGAGTAAAACATTCTGCTACCTCAAGTTCCTCGCAGTCCCCTCCTTAACTTTGTGCACCTTGCTTCGCCTCTTCTGTTCTCCACTAATGACGACCTACCCTCTTGATGGGGTTCCCCACGGTGTCCTCACTGCCCTCTCCAACGGCAAGCCAATCATGCTGTGACTTCAGCCCTCACTTCCAAAGTACAGCACACTCCTGGTTCCTTTCCCACATCTGAAACATCTTCTGATTCCTGCTCTGGCTCCAAGTATACTCCCATGTCCATTATACTGACCTCTGACCTCCTCTCTCCTCCCAGCATCCTTTACTATCACCCTTAAGGCATTAAGCATCAAAGGACCTGCTAACTTCTCTCAAGAGCTCCAGATTCACATTCCCAAGTGTCTTCTGGACATCACCACAGAATGTCCCTTTGTAAAGTTTCAGTGAAATCAGTTCTGAAAGTTGCATCCTGCTTCCAAATCCCTTTGGGGCGACCACAAGTGTGAAGTGGGTCAATATGTCTTTTTGTTTCCCCCTCTTTCAGCTCCCACATTAAGTCGGCTTCCAAGTATCCCCTCTACAAAGCTCCTTACATCTGTTACTTCCATTTTGTCCTCTCTCCCACCATTCATGTCCAGACCTTCCCACCTGAAGCCCAGGATGAAAGAGCCCCCTTTGCATCAAAAGTGAGCATCTTATGGTGTAAAGTGCACATACTCTGGACAAAGGTAAGCCAGGATTCCAATTCAGAATTGCTGCCTCTTCACAAATTGACTTTGCATATTGACTTAATCCCCTCCGGGCTCAATTTTCCCATCTCTAAATACAAATGAGTCTCCTTTCTTATGGCTTATTGAAAATAATAATGCCTGGTTGTTGTTACAGCCACCAACGCCTCCCTCCTCCAATCCAGATGTTCTCAAAATCTTTACCCTCACAGATTCTGATTCAGAATATCAACAAAAGTCTCCTCAAATCTTTATTTTGAAAAGTTCCTCAGGAATCTTGGTACACAATTAGATTTTGAAGACTCTGTTCTAATCCATCATAGATCTTGAAGCCAGAATTACCTTCCTAAAGCATAACTCAAGTCATATTACAACCAAACAAAGAAACCTTTAAGGGCTCCCTATTATATCCAAGGACATTTCTGGCCCTGTCTCACCTATATTCTCTATTTCCCAAATGGTAACTGATCCTTGTAACTGGCCAAATTATTTCTTGTTCCCTATCAGTTATAATGAATTTAGTTATAAGTATCAGAAACCCAACTGACAGTGGCCTCAATAAATAAGTTTGTTTTTTGTTTTGTTTTGTTTTCTTTTACAGAATATGAAGTCTAAGGGCAGATGGCTTTGTACTTTGCTTCAGAGGTTACACAAGGGCAGGGGTCTAGGCCAGAGTTAGTAATTCTCTTGGTTCTCCCCTGAGATGATGGCAGCAGCCTCAAGCATCAAGTCCCCATCTGTATTCCAACTCAGGAAGTGGGAGAGGCCTGCACCAAGGTTCTCCTTATGGGCCCCTCTCTCCTGCCTCTCTGGCCATAAGTGGGTCCTGTGGCTGCAAGAGAGGCTGAGAAAGAGATTTTTATTGTTTAGCCTATACGGTGGGAGACTGGCAATGGAGAAGGAAACTTTGTGAATGGTTCTGAGTAACCAACTATTAAAGTTCTCTAAATGTACTCTAGATGTCACTACCTAAATCTAAAATATTCTTCCTTTTCAAATCTGTGGTCTACATAAATAATGATAGTTAATATTTAGGAAGCACTTACTCTAGTCCAGGCAGCACTTCAAATGCTTTATGAATATTAGCTATTAATCTTCACAATGCTGAGGTAAGAATATTATTATTCCAGTCTTACAGGTGAGGATACTGAGGCTGAGGGGATTTTAAAATAGGCAGCCTGACTCCAGAGCCCACACTCCAAGCCACAACACAATACTGCCATGCAAGGAACAACTTAAGTACAATTTTCTCCATACAGAATATCTTGCATGCAATCCCCTTATCAGATGCACACCTTGCCTCCTTAAACCCTCAAATATACTTCTATGGCCAACGCAATAACAACCAAAGCAGGGCATGTTTGAGAGTGGACATACCAGCAGGACATACTGTCCGGGGCAAACCAGGATGTGTGACCATCTTCCCTGTAGTTTTAACCCTCAGCAGAGTGCTCATGGACATGTAACAACACATTTACCTGCACAATGCGGTTATGTGGGCAGGGGCTGGATGTGAATAGTGTGCGCATCTCCCGGTATGCTTCATGTGCTGCTCTGTTCAGAGGAAGTCCCCTGGGTCAGTTAGCTATGTGCTGACCTGAGGGATCCTTGGAAGGTGGGTAAAATTTGCTTAGGCAAAGGACCATAGGGTGGCAGTTTTGAGGAGTGGGTGAGGTACAAGCTCTACAGTCAGATCACCTGTATTCAAATACCGTGTCAAACACTTGTGGGATCTATGACTTGAGATGGTTTACTTCACTAGTTTGTTCTCTCAGTTTCGCTATCTGTAAAATCAGATAAACAAAGGCACTTACCCTATACAGCAGTGGTGCCCAACTTTTTGGCACTAAAGACTGATGCTCCTATGAGAATCTAATGCCTGGTGATCTGAGGTGGAGCAGAGGCAGTGATGCTAGCACTAGGAGCGACTGCAAATACAGATGAAGGTTCACCTCCTCACTGTGTGGCTCAGTTCCTAATAGGCCATGGACTAGTATTGGTCCATGGCCTGGAAGTTTGGAATCCCTGATATAGGGTGGTTGGAATCACTATGTGAGCTGATACATGTAAAATGCCTAACACAGAAACACTCAAAATTTTGGCAATTATTAATTCATACACATTAATTGTGTGAACAAATGTACATGAGTAGAAATGTGCGTGGCAATTGTGTCATGTGCTAAGGTACTTCAAGAAAGTAAGTCTGGATCACATGTGCAGCCACTGGGCTTGACATTTTCCCAATGCTTTTAAAAACGGAGCTTAAATTTCAGGGTACCATCTTTCTTTTGGTGCCAGTATCATCAATGTGCCCACACAGACTTATCATGTTGATGTGACATCTACTACAGACTTGGCAAGGCATAAACACACAATACACTTCATGCATTCCATGTCACACAGCTTTAGAAATGCCACAACGAAACGATAAAAATTAAAACAATAATAAATATATAAAACATTAAAGCCACAATAAAACTTATGGGGCTCAGAATTGAGAGTCGGGGTATATTCAGAGCACTGCCTTGATAAGTAAAATACCTTTCTGTACTTTTGCGTACTTTCAGAGCTGGATAAAAACTATGACACTTCATGGCAAAGATCATTCATATTTAAGTGAAACGATTAATTGAGGATTAACTGGTTAATTTCATTCCACACTACATTTGTGGTTTGGTTGTATAAACAAGGTAGGAGAAAGTGGTATGTTGAACATAAGCCTAAGTTTGCAGTTTGTTTTTTGGCTCCTCAGGGAAGAGATTTAGGGAGACGGCAGTACTCCTGTTGGAAACCAATGTTTAAGAAATGACAGAGCTAGATACAAAGCTTTTTCAGGGCTATGAAAAGGTGAGACTGTCTCAGGATCAGCTAAGAACCTGTGAGATGACAACTTGATGTTTGTGTCCCTACACTGTTCCAGTTAAGAGCTTTGGATATTTATATTTAAGCAAATTCCCTTGGAGAGGCCAGACACCAGAATAAATGAACTATCTATAAAAGACACACCTTTATTCAACATAATCACAACGCTGACTTCTTCTCATTCATGATTTCACATGAGATGAAAGATCTCATCACACATGTTGTCTCCATCATTAGATAACTCCCAGTGGCTCAAGAAAAAAATGAAAGTATCCGAAGCATATATACTGATACATACAACTATGGTACTTTCCTTCCAACTTTGATTAGGCTCAGCTTAAGAAGGCCCAGTTCCATTGAACTGGGGCTCATTAAACTGGTCTCTAAAAAGTCAATGGAGAAGAAAAAAAAAGGTTGAGGAATGAGAAAGAAACTTAATAAATGTCATGTGCATGCCTGGCACTGTACAAGGTTCATGATGTACTTCCGTTTATTTAACAGGCATAACCCTACAGAGGGAGGTAGTAATCTCATGTCTTGGGTTTCTACATAAAACCCAAACTATGGACACCAGTATAGTGGGGGTACATGCAAAATTTGGGGAAGAATTATTTGATATTCTAAAAAAATCATTCACGTAGCATTCATATTGGGGGAAAAAGCAGAAATGTGCTAGATCTTATACTCGCTATCTGGTTTAACTTTTTGTTTTTCTTTTTTTTCTTTTTTTTTTTTTTTTTGCACTATATGATTGCATGACATGTTTTTGCATGAACTTGATGTTTAATATCTACAAAGTATCAGTCCAGGCCCAGATGGCACGTCTAACAACTCAAGCAATCAGGACTCCGACCTGAGTCTCTATGACTCCAAAGCCCCATCACGTACAAAAATGATGAGTCCATGTCAGCCTCAGGATGCTCCAGAATATTCTAACCATTCCCACAGCATAGTATTACACACTGGGATAAGATTTAACTTCTCCTCAGACTTCTCAGTTCATAAGCCACATCTCTGTCCAGCTGTAAGACTGGGTATCACAGAGCCTTGTTTAAATGTCTGTCCTGAGAGACATTTTAGCTCCCAGAGAGCAACTTGTCCCCTTGAAATGCTGTTGGACTAAATTTCCAGGCCCCTGCAGTTTTTCAAGGACATTATTCAGGATCATCTCCTCTGTATGGACAGGATAAACTCTGTTCATTTCTGAGAACTATGATCGTTGAGTCATTCTCTTAGGACTTTCCCCCAACTTCTAGAGAAGAAAATGCAGCTCAGACTGGGCCAGGATGGGAGAGAGGATAAGGAAGACCATGGGACACCCTGGCACTATTGGGTGGAAGGCACAAGTTTATAAAAGGTCCCTGGACTAAACATTTTAATTCAAAAGTGCCACCAGAGATGGTTCTGAATTTAAAGCAGAAAAGTCTGGTCCAGTGTAAAGAAGGTTATTAAGGTAAAGAATTAAAGCAGAAATATTAAATGGATAGATGAAAAAAAAAGTTTGGAAAAAATTTCTCCCTGCTACCTTTCACCAAATGAGTGACGGCAACACTGTAGGGGGTGCCTTTGTGCATGTAATTTGCCATGCCTACATTCTTTTAGGCCCCACAGTAATGTTCCTAGCCGTGTATTTGAATTAACCAGACCCAGAGGATAAAACTTTCAAATTAAACACATTCCTAAAGGATTTCAGGCTCATTGTGTATGCACCAAGGAAACATAACATCCTAAAAATAATACATACACAGAGAGAAGCACATTTTCCACGAACATTAAAGTGGAATATGAATTATGACCCAGCTCATGGGAATAGACATCTGATTACATGCAAAATGGAGCTTTTGTAAATAACATCAGTCTTTGTGAGCTACCACAATTATTATCAACCATTTAATTTTACTCCCTAGCAACTCATCCATCATTGTTAAAACTGTCCACTTTTGTTTTTTTCCTCTTCTTATTCATGAGGTTCCAAATTTTATAAAGTTCACCGTTAAAGCTGTATAGATTACTAACCCAACAGTGAAAGAGTTCATGAGATTATGTGATTCACCAAAGCATACGATGCTTTGTATATATGCTATTTTGGGATGTATTCTGCTGGCGAATTGCTAGAAGCAGCAGAATTACAATGGTAGCCATTCCGTTCACTTCTTATACAAAAGAATCATGAAAATGCGTTTAAACTTTTAGTACTTGGGTATTTAAAAGCAAAGTAACTCCCAAGGTAATCAAGAAGACTTCATCTCCTTGTCTCTCTCACCCCCAATATTTGATACTATTCCATGAAATACCATTCACAGTTCCAGTTGGTTTATGTCACATTTAATACCCTTGCCTCATAAATAGTGAAATAGGACACTTGCTGGCCTCACAAATTCTATTTCATAACAAAGTAATGAGAAATTTTTATCAATAGAATTAAACATTTTTAGTTGGCCTCTAAATTTGACCTTAGTCTATTCTCATTTTAAACTCTTAAAAATCAGACACAGGAAGTATCGGTGGCTGATGACTTTTTGTTCCTGCAGGAATACTAGGTGGGGCACTTGAAAAACACCTTTGAGTTTTAACTGCATCAGAAGTAAGTTTAGAAAGCCTTCTGGCCTGCAAAAAATGTTGCCAAATTACGCCTTGTAGCTTCAACCACATTTGTCAGAGTAAGTGAGCTGTACAGTATTTGGCTGAATTGAAAAGCTTGTTTATTTGTGTCTCTTCTATTGGAACATGAACCCAATGTGGGCAAAGGAACATCGCTATCATCTTCGTCTCTGCGCTTAAATAGTATTAGTTGTACTGATATTCAATAAAATGAAAAGAAGTATATTTAAGGGGAGAATGCAAGTTACTATTTCTAATAAACATTTTCACTGTTTAGTACCTAATTGATTTCTAGTCTTGGCCTGAAAACATACTAACCGGAAGTCCTAGTCAGAACTTTGTACTGAAGCTATTCACCTGCACATTAATATAGAAGTAGAAGAAATGAAAGGGGAGGTGGCACTTTCCCCCCCGCAGCACCTAATTTGCATCAGGCATTCACTTGGAGTTTTATATATTTTGTTTCATTTAATCCCAGTCTAAATAACCGAGATTGATATAATTCTCCCCACTTTTAAAATTAGAAAACTGGTGTTCAGGGAAAGTCAGTAACCTGACCAACTAATAAATAGTAGAGGTGGGAGTTGAATTCAGATACATCCAACTCCAGAGCCTAAGCTATTTTCTCTGTTATAGAAAAAAAATATTTTTTTATTCAGGCAAATCATTAGTAGCTTTTAATTCTCTACTTTAATCATCTACTTTAAACCTTCTAGTTAAAAATAAGACTTCAGAGATCTGCCAAAATGGACAGGTAGTATCTAAAACTATGGTAGTTTACATGAGATTTGGAATTAGAAAAACTACAGGATAAAGGCCATTACCTTTCCTCTCAAAGCTCTCATTTACTCATCTTTAAATGGTAACAGTAATGCTGGGATAATTAAATAAACCTCCACACCTAAAGCCCACAGCACAGTATCTAACCTACAGCAAGTGATTCAGGGAGAGGCACTACTGTCATTCCAACTAACCACTTGTTCAAGTAAAAATGTTTATCATAAACTATTTCTCATGCTTTAATGCAAAGAAACTCACTAAAAAAAGAAAAGAAAAAAAAAAGTTCTCCCTCCAGATACTTACAGAAGCTTGCCCCAGGAATACCATTTCTCTTCACATTTGATAGTGACCTAGACCTTTTCGGCTCTGCAGTTACCTTGCAATGCATTAATTTCAGCATGCTTCTCTGCTTCTGCCTCTCAGGGTTACTTCCCTGTTTTCACAACTTAATTCAAATAACTATATACAATAAATGCTAAATTCTATTAAGAAATACAATTGAGTAAAGGCATGCTGAAGGCATGAGGAAGAACTGAATGGTTTATGGAGGACTCCTCTAATCTAAGGCACAATAGAGGCCATGCCAAAGAAATTAATACAAATGGTTCAAACACCTAGACTCCATAAACGATCTTGTTTTAATGAACAGAATTAGGATGCATTCATTTAACAAATGTCTAGCAATGGGCTCCACAGTGGCATGACCCTGTGTTAAGTGTTGGGATACCATGGGAAGTCAAAACAGAGATGGTCCTTGCATCCTCTGGTTTACAGTATGGATGAAAAGGCTGACATTAAATTAGACCAATAATCATGGAATCAAAAATAAAATTGCATCTCAAAGAAATGCTACCAAGGAGAGTGAGACAGTGCAATGAAATCTGATCTAGCAGGATGTGGCCTGGCCAGGCGGGTCAAGAAAGTTCTCTGAGGAAGGGATGTTTGACTGATGATTTGAAGGCTGGCCCAAATGTCTATCAACTGATGAGTGGATAAATAAAATATGATATATATACATAGTGGAATATTATTTGGCCAAAGGAAGAAATAAAGAAGTACTGATTCATGTTTCAACATAAATGAAAACATTACGCTAAGTAAAAGAAGCTAATCATAAAACATCACATATTATATGATTCCATTGATATAAAATGTCCAGAACAGGAAAATCTATAGATAAAAAGAATAGTGGTTGCCTTGGGGTATGCAGGTGGGGATAGGTGGGGTGAAGAGTGACTGCTAATGGGTATGAGATGTTTTTTGAGGTCATAAAAATATTCTAAAATTAGATAGTGGTGATGGTTACAGAACTCGGTGAACATGTAACAAAACATGGAATTTTACACTTTAAGTGGCTTTACTGTAGAGCATATGAATTATATCTCAATAAAGCTATCTAAAAATATTGGAAGGTTGGGGAGATGATGAGCTGAAGAACAAGGGAGATGTGGCTGGGAAAAGCATGGTAAGCACAATTCAAAAGACAGAAAGAAGGCCATTGTGGCCAGCACAGGGAGGAGCGGGCATGAGAGCAGGCTGAGCGGGCAAGGGCCAGTCCACACAGAGCCCCACCGGCCATGTTCACGTTTTGCTTATCCTAAGCACACTGGGTTACCACTGGAGGGTTTGAAACAGGCAAGGAGAGACAACATAATCAAATTTGCATTATGAAAAGATCACTTTGGCTGAAGTAAGGAGAATAGACTTGACAGGGCCAGAGAACATATGTACAGAACAGTTAGAGGATGTGAGAGTCCAGTGCAAGTGTGGAGGTGGCACTGAAAGACAGAAGGGGACAAATCGGAAAGATGTTTAAGATGCTAAATCAACACATGTTATATGAGTATTTAGTATCAAGAGAAAAAATAGGGAGGACAGTTGGTTCTATGATTTCAGAGCTCTGTGGAGGCCTAAGTTTGAGATGTGAATATGTGAGTCACCTAAACAGAGATAAGTGAACCAATGTATGTGCATAAACTTGGCTTAGTGAGAAGAAAAGGTCTGAAACTGAGCTCTGAGGAATTCTAACATTTACTAGCCTGATACCACATAACTAGAATCTAATCAATAAGACAATTTCAAACTGAGGGTCATTCTATGAAATAACCGGCCTATAATCTGTATCAAGTCACAAAAATCAGGGAAAGACTGAGAAACTGTTCCACATGAAGAGAAACCAGATACATGACAACTAAATGTAATACATGATTCTGAACTGGTACTTTTTGCTATAAAGGGATAATACAGTATATATCTTTTTATCTTTTCTTATATCTATACATATATACACGTATGTGTGTGTGTGTGTGTGTGTGTGTGTGTGTGTATACATATATATATAAAAATTGAAAGAACTGGTGAAATTTGAATGGGGTTGATGAATTTGAAGGCTGTAATGTATCCAGGATGATAGGGCAAGAGGTTGGCAACTTACTATCAAATGATTCAGAGGAAAATAATTGTATTATTTACATTATTATATATAATAAATTGTTATTAGTCTTGCTACTTTTCTGTAAGCCATTGGGCACGACCCATTTGAGAAGGAGACTAAATTGTAGAAGAGAAGGAATAATCAATGGTGCTCAGGTCCTGGGAAGAAAATTTCAAAAAAGACTTGAAATAGTTTTATGTTGTATAGGGAGAATGAGTTGATCAGAGAAGTAGAGTTATACTGCCATTTAGGTTTGAGGCTCATATCAAGATGGTGATTATATATAAAACAGTGACGTGCCTTGAAATTCAAAGACTTAAAAAATGTAGCATTTGAAACTAATTAAGTGATATGTATATCCATCTTAGGAAACATGTTTATTTCCTAATAATAGATAACTATTTTAGGTCGTCTCTTCTTCAATTTTAAGAAAAACTCAAATTACCAATTGTGAAAGATGTTAGAAAAATATAGTTTAAAAATCACAAAACAGTTAAATTCAGTAGGTGTGTGTTGTGTGTGTGTTCTGTTTGTGTATGTATATGTGTATACACACACACACACACGTATTCACACCTAACACACATATTTCATTTTAATTAAGTAACATCACACACAGGCTGTTAAAAATCTCATCCAAACACTTCAGAACGAACACAATTCACTTCAGTAACTGTGCAATACATAGTTTCTGAAATAAACTAAATTTATTTATAAATTATTAGTCTCTTGAAAAAAATTTGGGCAATTAAAAACAATGTGTAAGAGAAACAGTGCATAAAAATATTAAACCCAAATTTTTATTGGCCAGAGTTGAAACTTGGTTATGATACAAAGAAAAATTCTCTCTGAATATTGAATTTAGTGAAATGAGATACTTATAAAATTTTAATTTATATTCTTTCTTTTCCAGATCTCACTTGTCTCTAGGTGAAGGGTAGCTTTATTTGACACATCTTCATCTAGGATCTATAATGCTCATAAGACATAACGCCTCCAGTTTGAGTTATTTCTTTTCTAGTCTACAGAAAATGGAAATATTCTCTTGATTCGGTTTTAGCTCCAAAGCATTTTTGAACTGACACACGACTAGGCTTAGTGATCGACCAACTTCCTAAACTAATGCCAGTAAAGATTTGGAATACAATGTGGTTGTATGTGTATGTTCTAAACTTGTATGAAGCAGTTAAAGATCTTAGCAGATTAGATGGGAAAGGACAGGATTAGAACTACATCTACTGAGTTTTAAGGGTGGATGTAGTACACTGTGAAATGCAAAAAATAAAAATGTGTAGCATAATTCTATTTCCACACCAAAAAACCCCCCACAAAACTGAGAGATCTCCCACCCATATAAATCTGTACCCATGCATATGCACATCTGTATTAACAAGGCAAAAGATGTAAAAGGACAACAGTCTGTTATTACTTGTTCCATCATTATGCGGGGGGTGAGGGGACAAGGGTGTACCACAGAAATGGTTACAGAAACTTCTTATATAAAATATTATTTACAGATGTTTCTAAATAATAGTTAAAGATGTTCATAATTTTGTTCTCAATATTACTGACTCCCCTTCAGCAGAGATGGAGGGTATATGTCCCTCCTACTTGTCTTGCCAAGAATGGTTATTTTATCACTGACTACTTGAAAAGGTTCGTCTTTAAAACTGTCTTTTTGTGTCATGGGAGAAGTGTGCTGTGAATGAGGGATATTTTACATAAGCTATGTACGTCAAATTCAGCACATACTCTACCCATGAAGAACACTTCAGTTAATTGACTGGTTAGCAAAATTACACGCAGAGTACTTGAAACTATGCAGAATTATAAAGAAAAACCTTCCAAGTGGCTCACATTACATTTAACCAATTATGGTTGCCACTTTTATAGATCATAAAATAAGCTATAAAATGTGGCCCAAACATAATCTAAAGCAAAGAGTTTCAAACAGAACAAAGACCCTCTCTCTCCCACATCCCCCAAAGAATCAGAGAAGCCTGCAAATAGTGCCTTTCTGGTCATGAAAATGAATCGATGTGAGATTTTGCTAAACTTGCAAACTTAAAAGTTAATTAGAGAATAGAAACAATAAAAAGTTGGTTTCCAAGAAAACCACAAGCCCCTACAAAGTAAAAACCAAAAATTTTATCTGTATTTGGTAAACAGAGTAGACCACAGCCTGACTGCTGCACCTTTTCAGATGACAATCGTGAGAAGTTTTATCACATAGTAGTATACCCAGGCTGGACCAAGTGTAGATGTTAGAAATATTTTGCATTCACAGTTAAAGTCATCCCCTCCAAAATTAAAAGAGGCAAGAGCTTATTTTGAGAAACACTTAGGCGTTTTCTAACACAGCCTGACATCTACTGATTCCTGCTCCAGCTTTGCCAAAAATTATCTTCATACGGGTTATAAACTAGAGAACACCGTTTTCATTCGTAGGCTATAGAGCAACACAGGGTATCTTTCTGTGTAGGGTCATGGCAGCAGCTTGGGACAATAATTACATATGGTATCATTATTTATGTCTATATAAATATTACATATTTATATAATACTTATATTATGATAGCTATCATTTATTGACTCTGTGTTATGCACTCTGCCAACTGCTTTATACACTTTACAGTGTTTACTCCTCAAACAACTCTGCAAGGTGAGCAATATCTTTCCTGTTTTACATAGTTGGGAACAGATTCAGATAGATCTGCAGTTTGCTTCAAGTCACCCAGCTGTTCAAACTGAGGGCTATTCGATTCTAAAAGTCCATGGTCTCTTGGCTACACCACAGAGAGTCTATGGATTTATCACTAAGCTTGGAGTGGATTTAGGCTCCAGTCTATGGATACAAGACAGAAGAGGCAGCATGAGTTTTCACTGCAGCAGTAGCTGCAAGCCTCAGGCAAGGAGGAGAGAGGAGTGCTGAGCTTTTCTTTAACCCAAATGTTCTTTCTGTTCTGAGATTGTTCAGAGGGAACTAATTCTTGCCAATGATCCTTTTAGTTCCGTTCTCACTTACTCCTAATGAGAATGCGAAGCCCAACAGGAGAGATTCTCACACAAGCATTACTTAAGAGCCCCAAACGTGTAGCTTTATGCTCAAAGAAACGAGTCATCCTATCAGTCGGACCCTTCAAATTTGCAAGACTTTCTGCCATTTCCTCCTCCAAATACATCACCAACCAAGAAATAGGGGGTGATTCTTTATCTTCAAACTGACCTATATAAGTAGCTTCATATAAACAAGGCACTCAAGCCTCCAGATTTTGTTAATTTAACACTGGGTCCTCTCCAAGTGTTATTTACAGCTGTGTTGTCCAGTTTTGTTGTCACCAACCCATATGGCTATTGAGCACATGAAATATAACTAGTCCAAATTGAGAGGTGATGCAAGTGTGAAATACACACCGGACTTCGTAAGAAAAAAAACACAAAGTATCTCATTAACAATTATTTATATTACTTACATGCTGAATTAAAATGTTTTTGATATATAAGTTTAAATAAAATATATTATCAAAATTAATTTCATTGGTTTCTTTTTACTTTTTTTAATACGGCTACTAGAAAATGTAAAATTACATATGCCGATTGCATTATAGTTCTATTGGACAGCGCTGGGTTGGTATGATGGCTTGCCAAGGCTGTTTAAAGAATGCTGAAATTCTGCATCATATATAGGTTCTTTTTGTTTCAGTTTAATCCTAGAAGGAAGAACTATATTAAAATGCCAGCTATATTAAATTCTTGGTGAACTGAGACTAAAGGGAAAAAAAGAGACAATAGGTGGGTTTGAAAGAATGAAAGAGAAGAAAGTCAAAAGGAGTACCGACCATTTTCTATTAAAAATGAGATTGTTGATCTGTTTGGTGGCATAAAGTGATTTTCAAAAGAATGTCAACTGCAAGTTAGAATTAAGTTTCTTCCTGATTCGCAAGGTTGGGTCAAGTACAGTTATCTACAGAGGCTATTCCTGGACTTAGTTGAAAGCTACTGCCTTTCCAATTGTTTAGCCGATCACTTCTGAACTGTAATTACAGCTCATTGTTGTTCCCCCTTAAAAACCACTGACATCCATCCAAAAACTTACAGCTTACATTTTAAGGAATATTTATGTGATATTTATAGCCTGTGAAGAAAACTCTGGGGAACTGCCAGTAGGGAGGATTATTTATCACTTTCTCATTCAAGTTTGAATTTTTGGAGATTCATATCCAAAAGATATTTTATAATCCTACGTAATGCTAGTGTGTAAACACAATTTGGCATATTCATGTTCAAAGAAAAATTCTTTGTTTTGTTTTTGTTGTAAAATGGGGAGAAAAAACCTATTCAATCCCACTAAAATCATAGTAGACCCAAAAACATCCACTGAAGGAAGCAATGTTACATGCCTGAAGAATTTTTTTAGGTTAGCCAAGAAAAATAAAGTAAAATCAAGGAGGAAAAGCTGGAGTTTCAATCTTTGGAGATTATACTTCCTGGTGATATAAAAACAAAAGTTAAATTCAGAGAGATTCAACTCTGAAGTTAGCATCGAATAAAAAACAATAGGAAATATTTAACTATGTGCATATGTTTGTACACAAACAGAAATAGATATAAACAGACCTTAATTAGCATTGTAGACTTTAATTATCTTTGTACAGTAATTGGGAATGGTTTTGTTCTGATTTATTCCATAACACTTACTGTGTTCTGTTAACAACTAATTTTTTTCCCCTTACAGCCTGTAATAGAAGGCTTTTACTGCACACTTTATTGCATCTGCGTCTCATTTAATGACCATTGTTCTGGTCTGTCAGAGCAAGCAGCTATACAACTTCGCAAATCCGCAAGATTAAGCAAATATTTTGACAATGCCTACATTTTTTCTTTCCTTTCTTTTCTTTTTTTTAATGAAACAAATAAAAATATAAAGAACTTTTTTACTTACCCAAACAGGGTTAGGAGAGTTCTTAATAGAAAAGAATAGAAAGAACAAGTTGCGGTTAAATGTACTTCAGGTAGCAAAATACATCAAGCAATTTTCTGTCCCATTTCACTTAAGAGTCCTAAGAATCCTGCCTGAACCACACAGCTGGGGGTCACAAAGCATTCCTGGACTACAGGGAGGTCACTAGACCCCTGGGGCAAACCACTTGGAGGCTTTTCAATTGTGACTAGCTTCTAGAACAAAACAGAGGTCTTCTGCTCAGCCTGAATGGCCACAGCAGGAAAGCTGAATGATAGGTGTCTGAATCGCTAAGATTTAAAAAAGTGCTTATGCTACATACAAAACTGCAATACCACTGATGGGATTAGGACCACGATCATGATTCTTCCCACAGAAGGAGGCTATACAGACAAGAACGGAAGCTTTTATAAGCGATGAGGGAGAGGAAAAAAGTTGGAGGAAGGGGATATGAAGAAAACTCATTAATTCATAAACATTCATTTGTTCTAATAGTGGAAGGCAGAAAATAAATAAACCAACCAAAACATAAAACAGAAATGCTGTTAACTATGTGAAGTGACAAATGTCAACTAAACTTATTGTGGTGATCATTTTGCAACATATACATCTATCAAATAATTACGTTGTATACCTTAAACTTACATGTTATGTATCGATCATATCTCAATAAAACTGGGGCGGGGGTAGGAAATGCTAAGAGGTAGTGGTGGATGGAGGTGCTGAGGTGTCACTGGAAGAAGAGAAAAGGGTAAGGAAAAGTGTTGAAAAGAAAGTCTCTGCCTTTTAGAGCAGATTAGGAAACAAGTTACAGAAAAATAACTAAGAACAGAAAGCGAGGTGAAGGTAAGATTCCAATTTACCCCAGAGGTGTAAGCCTCTTAAAACTTTAAGAAGGAAGTTCTCTTCGGAGGCTGCACCTGGCAGGGAAAATTTCTACAAGAAGGTGTTGAGATCAGAGCAGGCAAAATTCTGCTAGGAAGCCAAGAAAGAAGACACCACAGGGATGGGCCAGAGGAGAGCATCAAGAAAGATAAAGCAGGAAGAAACAACCCTCTTTGGAGGCAAGAGAGGTTTGTGTGATTGCCATTAGGTTGCTTCAGCTCTCCATGGGTTTGCATTTACTACAACAAGGAAAATACAAAGCAGGGTATGTGCTTCAAGAAGCTCAAGTTTAAGGTCATGATGTTCATTGACAAGCCACTGGCAAATTGCCTGTATTTGTGGGAGTCCTGTGAAGTGTGCCTTTCGAACAGTTCCATCAATGCTAACATCATCGGCTGGGCCCTTAACTAGAGCAGGGCTGTGCCTTTTAATGAACATCCTTGATGAGTTCTCTGGACTGTTCCATTAAACACTCCTTCTACCAGAAAGGTCTGATAATTCTCTTTATAAATGTTTCATGTTATCAACACCAGTTATTTCTAAAGTTAGGCAGTACAAAGAAACAAAAACCCAAAACCCTTGACTTCAATTTAGAAGCTTCAAGGAGTGTGTGTGCCTACCGTAAAGCAGAGATTTATAAAGTTGTAGTATTGAAATCACTTATACCTCCTCACAAAAACCAACCAACAAACAAAGCAACAACAAAGCTCCTGAAGTACAGAAAAGAAAAAAAAACACCTTGGTGCAGATTCACTGGCCTCAGCAGTAGGTCTGTGGGTATCTGTACTTTTAACATTCTAGGTGATTTTAATGTAGGTGGTTCAGAAAATTAACTTTGAAATGCTTCTGCCAAGATAACTATGCTAAATAGCTTAAGAGTGGGGGTGCCAGGCAGACTATAGGGGTTCCAGTCTCAGCTCTATCATTTCCTAGCTGTGTAACTTTAGGGAAAGTTCTTAACCACTCTGTGCTTCACTTCCCTTATTTTTAAGATGGAATAATGGCAGCAATGTGAAAGAACTGAAAAGTATGTAAAGTACTTAGCACAGCACCAGGCACACGGTAAGTGCTCAAAAAATTTTAGCTGCCACTAATAGCTCATTCACCCAAAAGTGCTCTCAACCAATGAGTCAAATTTGAGGGGAACGAGTGTGTTGAAGCAGAATCCAACTGAACCAATGAATGAAAAGAAAGCAGCTAAGATGCATAAAATTGAAACCTTCCCACCATTATCTCAGGAGGTCAATGTGGTTTAGAAGCTGTGCAGACTTCCTATACAATATTACCCCCCTCCTGCAGCACAATATTTCCTAACAACCCTTTTGGGCACACAGACAGCTACAGGGCAGGAAATAATTCAACTAAACTACCAAAAGCATACGTTCCACAGACTCAGTTGATGAGAATCCCATTAAACACCAGTCTCGGAAGAGATGACCTCGCAATGCAAACCCAGTTAATTCAATTCGACAAGCATTTATTGAACCCCTGTGATGTATCAGGATCTCTACTAGATGCTGAGGGTGATATGAAGAGAAAAAAGAAAATGACCCTGTCCTCCAGGAGGTCATAATCTAGAGGGCAAGAAATGCAAGTAATTTTGAGGTGGGGTCACCTGAGATGAATGCTCTAACAGAGGATGGAACGATGCCATGTGAACACAGAGGAAGGCGTAATTAACTCTGAGGGGGGCAGTTAGGAAAGGCTTTTCTGAAGAGGAGACATAGCATGCCATTATAGGAGATCAATACGGCAAGCCTATGAAATTGTTTAATGACTTTTTCATTCATGGAAACAACTCAGAAAAAGCCTGAGAGACTATCCCTGTCTCTGCATTAACATGTGTGTGCTTAAGATTTGATTAAATGTTTGTTGTTACTGAACTCATCACTTTTTTAAAAACAAGTATGAACATTTACCTACCATTCTGATCTTCTTCAAAGAGAAAAAAAAAAAACCCAAGAATATGTCACATTTTCAAAAGCAATCCCTCCAAGGTAGTAACAAAGTAAGAATGGCAAATGACCAAATGTCTCAGAGACTATTCGGCCGAAGCAGAACCCTGTGAAGGCCCGTGTTCGTTTTATGTAGCAGCAAGACAGTACTCAAGAGTTTTTTTTCCTTATATGGCTGCCTCTTTCTACCTGACTACAATCACTAATAATTTCTTCAGGCCAGCACAGGAAACAGGTATTGATCAGAATAAGCCACCACATCCACAAACACCTGCTACAGCAGGTTGTGGTCTCCATGGAAACCCTTCAATAGAACCAATCTGAATTCAATTTCAGAAGTAATGAGAGCAGATAATTTTACACTCAATCAATCACTGTCAGCCACTGTTATCAGCCAATCAGTCATTATGTCAGTCAGTCACACTTTCGACAAACTTCTGTGGCTTGGTCAGACGAGAATGTTTTGACATCCAGAAGCAACACAATCAAATTGGCTTGTCTTTCCTGGCAAGAAGCCAAAGACACAGCAGTACATTGTGTTTGCAAAGGCAATAAGCACAGAGCTCAACCAAAATACACTGTGGTCATGGAAGATTCTAGGCAGCAATTTCAATAATTGTTATGACACTTGAGACAGAGAAGTACTTTAGGCCCAAAGGTCATATAGTTTAATCCTCTCATTTAACATGAAGAGAGGACCAGAGAGGTTAAAGTCTCCCCAAAGCTACACAGCTAATTGATAACCCAAAACTAAAACATGAGTTTTCTCCCAGCCCAGTGCTCAACCAGAATGTCATGCTGCGGTTATTAAATGCCTTCTATTTTTCTGCGGCAAGAGGGTAGGGGTAGTTGACGGTTAGGTTCCAATTCTAAGGAGAGAGCCCAGAGTCTGTGGGAGACTCACAGAATACTTGTGGGGCCTGTGTTTTGGAGCCATCTCAAAGTTCTGTTTTGGATTGGTTTGTCCTTGGGCAAATACAACTTCTGGTTTCTCAAGGGGAACAAAAGACTTTGAAATACTACAGGGCTACCGAATCACTATGACGAAAATGACATTTTGATGAATTTAGGGCAGGACTATACAGAACACATGGATTTAATTTCCCTAAAAATGCATGGCAGTGGGAGGTAAAATGTGAGGGGAACATTTGCTTCTGGCAAATATATTTGAGCTCTTATCAACCCCAAACATAAGAAAAGACATTTTGGACTTCTGAAGAACCTGAAAGGTATTTGGTTCGATGATCCTTTGTAAATAGAGGTTTAGTCCTGGAAATCCCAAATATTCCAAAGATTCCTTTATTTTCTCGAAGAGATGCTTTATTAGGTTTCCTTGTTTTCTTTTGTACTGTTTTACTTTGCCCATTTCTCAGAGACAGTTTTCTGGGAGTGATATTCACATTCCTTTTGGTAAAATGGGTCAACTTGAGGATTCTCAAATTTCAACATTCATGAGAACCTACCAAAGCTGTTCAAAAAGCAGATACTCAGACTCCATTTCCAGAAACCCTCATTTAACAGGTGGGATTGGGCCCAGGAACCTGCCTTTTTAGCAAGGAGGCCCAGGTCATTCTGATGTATTTTCTCTGGCAACTGCCTTGGAAAACACTGGTGATTAATGATATTTGGTATAGGATTTGGGTTATTTTTTTATGGTGATCTTCCAATCACATCTCTTCCCAGCTACTTTCAACTATAAGAACTACATATCACCTATATCACAAGAACACAGTTTTAATGGGTGTGATCACAGGCTTTTATACATATCCAACCATTTTCTATTAGCTGTAAATAGGCTTTATCTCAAATAGGTAGATGTTATATGGGACATTCATTCATCCCATCAAAATCTGTCTAAGGCAAATAATATGGAAAAGCAGAGAAGATAAGGCTTCAGGCTTAAGGTGAAACCAGTAATTTGCAGCAAATGCAGTTGACAAGCTGTAACATGAAACGGTCGTTTCATTTCTCTATTCTTCATGACCTCAGCTCAAGCTACCCATTTCATCTTCCTGAAAACATTGATAAAAGTTTTTGTTTGTTTATTTCTAGATCGGTAATAGAGTCCCTGCATTTCTTTCTTAGCCCAATTTTTCTCTTTTACAATATACTTCTCATCATTTAAACACTCCAAGGCCTATCAAATGTCCTGAAACACAAGTATATTGTATATACACACGGAAGACAGTTCACTCTACGAAGACAGTTTTTTTTCACCACTGCATCCCCTGAATGTGGCACACTGCCTGGCACGTAGTAAGCACTCAATAAATATTTGTTAAATAAACGAACAAATAAATAAATGGATGGATGAATGGATGACAGACAACAAGTAAAATCTCGCCTGTCTGGATAATGTCTGAATGAAAAAAAACTAGTTTAAAAGATCCATAGTTTGTAGTGTTAATCGGTGACAAAATATTTTCATTTTTCCAAAGGTTGTTCTTAATGATAAAACTCTTGGTTAGGTATTGTTTACCCCTTGAAAACCAAAAGCAAATATAGTATTTTAAATGTGCCCTCCTTTGTAATGAGCTACCATACAGATTTTTCTTTGCAGTCTTTAGCTCATTTCATTTTTGTTATGATTAAGCAGAAATGTTTTTAGAAGCCAAAAATAACTCACAGACATTGGGAGAGTGAAGGGGAAGGCAGAATTGGGAAGGGGATGGAAAGATTAACAAAAACGATGATGAGTCTCACCAATGTGTTTAGCAACGGGCACTCTAGAAGTGAGTAAAATTTCAGACATCTTTAAAAACTCTCTTTGCTTCATCACTAGTCATCCCAGGCTCAGAACCTTCATGCGTCATTCAGATGATCAAGGCAACCCTTGGGAAGTTTACATATTACACTGATGGATTTCAGAGCCTCATACCAGTGACATCACAAAAAACCACCTTAAATTCCCCCCAAACCAGCAAACTGGATGAGGAGCTCTATGAGCTATCAGAGATCCTCCATGTTCTATTAGGGAAAAGGAAGGCAGGAGGAGAAATTAACCTTTGTTGAGAATCCACTGACAAACGCCCAAGTGCTGTACTAAACTCCTCACATACAGGATACTTTCCAGGAAGTAGAAAGTAGTATGTTCATTTTCTAGAAAATCAGGGCTCACAGACCTCCATCCTCATGGCCAAAGAGTAAAGATGGCACTAAGTAATAGCAAATATTTATTGAGGGATTAATCAGTGTTAGTAATTGTTTCATATGCATGCGTTAACTATTAACTCATTTAATCCTTATTCCAACCTTATAAGGTGGGTAGCTCTATGCCCTTTTTAGAGGTCAAAGGACAAAAACAGAGAGCTTAAGTAACTTGGCCAAGGGGTCACACCTGGTAAGTGGCAGAGTTGGGGCTGGAACCCAGACTTTCAGCTTTGGACCCTAGTCTCTTAACCTCCACACCAACCAGTCTCTATAATAAGGTCTAGGTTAGCCTTTTTCCAAAGGTCAGATTCTTTCCAGGGTACAACTTTGAATTATATTTCTGGAGTAAATAAAAAAGCCATATCTCAACAACAGCTTATTAGACTCTTCCAGTACTATAAATCATGTTTTTATTATATATACAGATATGATACGTGTTGATAATTAAGGTAACCATGTGATTTATTGCCCAAACCAAGAAAACTGAGAGTGAAAGGGGGCACTATTTATTAATAATTACCCAAGGACTACAGCTATAACCTAGAACTGTTACTCCACTAATGAATACATGTCCATACACACATAATTAGATAGTCACTTTCAGACACATTCCGATAAGATTAGCTGGACTACAGATGTGGAATTAAATGCCTTCTGACACTGTGCAAGCCTATCCTTCTTCCCACCCCTAGAGCTGCTAGCCCTTTCTTTACCTAACGCATTTCTTTTAACTTGTTTTCTCACAAGAGACTCTGTGTAATTGGTCAGCCACAAGAGATTAATTTGTATTTAGCTGGCTGAGCAGACACCGTGATAACTCAATAGTGGATAGTGCCTGTGCATGGACCAGCATCTTCTCTTATATAAACCTCTTCCCTCCTCCCTCCCTCCCAAGTCTGCTACTTTGGGGATTGCCATCCAAGCCCTTAATTTACCTCCTTTTTGCCTGGTTGGAGGAATTCTGAACTGTAGTTTTTAACGTCCTCATAGGCCCTTTTTCTTTTATAAATGGAAATACTAGGAAAGATGCCAGACTCCCCTCCTAAAACAATGCAGGAAAGAATCAGGGTCTGGGGGGGTGCATGACTAGCAGGGAAACACAGGACTGAGCAAGAACAAGATTATCTAGGACCCTTCATCCCCTTCACATTGATTAAAACTATAGTCAGACATGGAGACCAGCCCAAGGGCAATAATGATGTTGATGATGATCAAAATACTTCCAAGAACTTATAATGGGCTTTACATAGATTATCTCATTTAATACTCCCTCATCTCTATGTGGCAGTTACAATTATCATCCCCATTTTAGAGATGGAGAAATTAAGACTTAGGGCAAAAGTTTTGCCTAAAGCCCAACCTAGGCAATTTGACTCAGAAGCAACATTCTTACCCACAGGGCCTTGACATTTTAATGCACAAACCAATCCCAGATAAGAGAATGTCAGTGACAAATGGAACTGGAGAGACCTATGCCTCCCACCTCCTCATCTCACACATGAGGAACCAAGCTCAATCCCTTTTCCTCCTTCAGAAAACACCTGTCCATAACTTTTTAAGAATAAAATGAGAAAAGGTCCAAAAGCTACATGAAGAAGTGCTATATAAACATAAACTGTTATCATTACACCAGATCTTATACCCTATTTGAAAATTTATTTTACTCTGATAGAGTCATTTAACACTTGGACATAAGGCACCTACCATGGAAATGCATCTTGTTCTTGTTCTTGGTTTATGCCTGTCACACAGTTATCTCCCAGGGTGGCCAACATTTGCCACATCCCAGTGCACTGTCAACAAGGATAAAGTACCTTCAAAACACTATAAAAACACAGAGTATAGAGGATGGAGAATATAGAAGAAGTCAAGAAGCAAAAGGATTTTATTTTTTAAATGTCTCCAGTCTTCTAACCTTGTCTCTTTCCTCTGACTGGCTGGCAGGACAGGTGGAGGTGGTAACTCACAGGTGGAGGTGGTGACTCACAGGTGGAGGTGGTGACTCACAAGCACACTGCATCCTGCTCGCATTGCGCCGTTTTATGAGCAGGCTAGAGTGTTAAGAGTCTTTACAGTGGTGCACGAGTTGGAATTTCCTTCCCAGAGTACAGCTGTGCTTAAAGGGTTTGATGTCAGAAGCAAACCTAGAAAGATCTACAAGAATGGGCCTCAGGTTCCTGTCCCCAGTGGAGTCTGAGATTTCACTGTAATGAAGCAGATGGGTACAACATTTGGGATGGAAAGGAAATCTGACCCACCTAAAAGCAATTAGTGTTCTCTGGAGGAAGAAACTGTGCTTGAGCTGTGAGATTTCTATTTCAATTTTTCCACATGGGGGTGGCTACTCCAAACGGAAATGTGTTGTAACGGCAAAAGCCACACCTGCTTTTGAAGACTTAATGTGACTATCTTGATAACGTTTATACTGATTACATGTTGAAATGATAATATTTTGGACATATTGGGTTAAATAACATATTTCTTCAAAATTAATTTCCCTTGTTTCTTTTTACTTTTTAATATGGCCATGAAAAAAATTAAAATTGCATAGTTGGCTATCATCTGTGGCTCATGCCATATTTCCATTGAACAGCTTTGGTCTAGAGTCTCGACCACTATGAAGTTCTCCCTTGAACAGCAGCCTCAGTATCAACTGGGATTTTGTTAGAAATGCAGACTCTTAGGTCCTACCCCAGGCCCACTGAATCAGATTCAGCATTTTAACAAGATCCCAAAGTAATCTGCAAGCATGTTAAGGTTTGAGAAGCACTGCCTAGTACTCTACAGGCACTTGAAAAAAAAAGAGTTGAAATCATGAATTATCTCTAGAAAGTTGCTATACACAGATTTGGGAAAAGGGTAAGACCCTTCTCTGGCTTTTTCTTTGCCTCATGAATACTGATGGGCTCATCAGATTAATCACCTGCATTTTAGCGAGCTCACAGTATCTGGCCTCGAGAAACCATGGTCCTTGACAAAGTGTGGTTCATAGATCCCAGGATCTGGTTAGAAATTTAGAATCTTGGGTCCCTCCCTAGAACTAGCGATTTGGAATCTAGCTTATAAATAGAGCCTCAGGTGAATCATAAGCATGTTAATGAGTTAGAAACTGGGGTGTAAGAAAAGGGTCTCTCAACAGCTCCATGGAAGCAAGAAGGCTGAGACCAGAACAGAAGGTGGGGCAGGTGCTTACTCTGAGGATCCCAAGCTGGGCACAATTGCTTCTGCTGAGATCTCAAGATACCCAGACCATCTGGCTCCAGGTACAGGGGAGAAGGCCTTAAAACAGATGGAGCAGAGGAGGAAGATAGGGTGAGTCTGGCTTCAAAGCACACCACAGTGGCCCGCAAACCAAAGGTCGGACAAAGGATTGTTCTGCATTCCAACTTTCCATGTCATTCCTTTCTAGACCTAAAATCCTCAACAAATGGAATATCTGATCACATTAGCTACAAAAACATACACTCATAAAGCTGATTTTTTTTTTTTTTAATAAGAAGCAAATGCTCATGAGAAAGGATGTCGTGGTGTGCAGAGAACGGAAGTCACAACTGTTGTCTCTGTCTCTTGGCATTCTCTCTGAGACAGCCACACCCCCCATCCAGCCAACCTCAGGAAAAAGAGAGAGCTAGAGGGTGGGCGTGGGGTAGAGAGAAAAGACAGCAGAGACTGAGAAACCGAGGAACAAGGAGAGGAGATAAGAGGAGGAATGGAGATGAAGGAGTCAGGTTTGGAAATTCCATTAGAAGCTGTGTGTGCCTGGGGGTAGAGGAAGAGAAACAGAGAGGAGGAGGAAGGGAGAAATATGGAGTGTCTTAAAACCTTAAATAAATTTCCCATTTAATTAGCATGAGGAAGAGGAGGAGTCTACATGTGACCAGAGGACATTACAAAATAGGAATGTTCCTTAAGCCAGTTCAACATTCCTACACTCTATTCTGGCAAAACACTATCAGCTCTTCCTTAGCTCTGACAATTGTCCTAGGGGACAGGCTCCCCCAGGAGAGCTTGCGGGATACAGGCAGGAGGTTTCTATTAGTGATAACCCTCTGTGAAGGGAAAGGTGGACTTGGGCACACAAAACATATGTCACAGCCATCCTGCCTGCTGACACCTGGAGCAGCTTGGAGTTCCACCTGAGTGAGCCAGAGGTCACCACAAAGGTCTCCATGCCGCGTGAATGGAGGGCACTCCCACAGTAAGCAGCAAGGCTCCTGTGCCAGTTGTTGCTCAATCTTTTCTTTTCTTTCTTTCTTTCTTTTTTTTTAAAAGCAAACCAACAAACTCCAGCTGGACTGGATGGGGTATTATGCAGCAGGAAATTGAACTGGAAAAAAGCGCCTAGAGTAGCTCCTAGCACAAACTCCAAGAGGCCTTGAACAGAGAGACAATCACCTCATCCGCATGAACTCCTCCAGGTTCTTCTGACTTAGAGGCTGCTCTGGTGAAAAACAAGGGCCCTCTGAGGTATTTGGAGCCAGACTTTAACCAGATGGCATGTCTCGTCAAAGTGAAGTTAATATTTTCAAGCATGAGCCCCTTCCTTGAGAGCATCTTTTGCTCAAACTGGTCATCCTGGTTTGGCTGAGACTGGTGGGGCAGCCTGATGTGCTCATTCCAAGCAACTCGACTCAGGATGGGCAGTCCTTAATTTCCCACCCTGAATGGGGCAGCCAGCCATACTGTAGCTGCCGATGGTGTGCACCTATAAGCACTTTCTCTGTTTATCTTCGGAGAAGGAGTCTCTAGCCTGCTGAGAAGTGACACCACATGACCTCACCTTGGCAGCACAGAAGGTCTCCCTTGATGCTGTGAGTGAAGGGGTTCTGTCCTCATGTCCAAGGTCTGAACCACCTCCCTTGACATCCACTGGTACTGGCCTAGGTATCCCCTACAGAACCCTCTGCACAGGACTAAGAAATAAGACTGCTTTACCAGGGGACCAACTTGCATCCTCTGACTTTTGAAGGATTTCAAAAGGAAGACCGCTTTTCTCATTCTAGGCCCACATTTTTCTTGAAGAGGAAAATAACAGGGCTTGGGTTTTTGCAAGTAGGAAGCAATAAAATGCATTAAGACCATAGAAGTGCCTCTAGAGGGCCTGGTAATAGCGGTCTCCAATGCATTCTCTACCTTCTCAAAAGGGCAATCGGAACTTCTGAGTGTCTCTTGTCTTGTTCTCAAGAAATAAATCAGAATGAGGGTGCTAAAAGTGGTCAAGAAAAAAACAGTGAAAAACTTGAGGCACTTCTCTCTTTCTGCTGCATTGTTTCATGCAAAATATAACAGCACTGTTAAATTTTCTCTTTGCCTGTCCGATAGTACACAAAAATCCTACTCCTTTGTTGCACCATAATTGTTCATATCCTGAAAAAACTCAGAAAGAAAAGCAGAGGAGGTGTGGTCCTCTGGCCACAACTTTTTTCTTGGTTTCCCCAGTAATGAAAAGACATAGTTATTTATTCAGCAAGCGTTTCTTACAAACCCATTTTCCAGGATAAACCATCCTAAGATATTTGTTCCCGCAGAGACAAAATGAGTAACTTTACAACTCCCCAGGAGGCGGAAGTGATTCATGTGTTTATGTAACCAGGGATTTAGATATGGCTTTGGAAAAGAAAGCACATGCCTAAAACGGACTCCTAGCATCTTAATAAAGTGTGCGACCCATGTGTTCAAAATTGTACTGAGACTCATCTCGACACATGTTCATTTAAACTTGCATCCTTCACGGCTTCTTCCCTTTATGCTATATTAAACACTAATATCAACAACACATGAATAGAAGAGTACACTAGTGTCACTGGTTAAACTATACGCAGGTCAACCTTGCATGTTCTCATACATAAGCCTTTGATGTGTTTCTAAAGTTATCCAGTTTCACTTACCCGAGTGCCCACTTAACCCCAGGAAATGAGAGCTAACCCTGCGTCCTGCCTTCCTCTTTCCTGTTAGCCAGGCCTATGGGGAGGTCAGTGGCTCAGCTAGATCTGTGATGTGAGGAAGGCACAGAACTGCCCAACGCAGGGTCTCTGCCCTCTGTGAAGAGCTACGTGAAAAGGAAGATGAGACCTCTTTCCCTAGAAAAACCATGTTCCTCTGGCCCCAAATCTGCTTGTGGTGGCCTTTGCCCCAAAAGCCCAGCAAGCATTGTGGCTGAGCAACCAACCTGTTTCTGATTATTCTGCTTGATGTAGACAATCTGCTGACATGTGCTGTTTCAGAAGTTTCATAAGCACAGGACACAAGGAGGCTTTGACGTCAATTCCAGGAGGACCCATATAGTCCCCCTGAACAATTCTTGTCCGTGTGGGAAGCCTGAGGGGAGGTTTTAAATAGGGGGTTGGGGCTTCCTATTTACAGTCTCTTCTACTTAAGACTTGGCTCTTCAAGCACACACCATATCCTGGAGTCAAGACCCACTTCTGGCCTCACACACAGCCAGGGTCATCCCGCTGCAAATGTATATTCACCTTTTAACCTCTTCTTCCACACTGGCATCCACATCAGCTTTCCATCATGCCTTTATATTGTGGACGAATCTCCGCCCATAAACTCTTAGTCTGAAAAATATGTGCATTGAGGCAGCTACTCCCAGGCCTTCTCCCTCGGGCACCCCTTTGGGTCTGAAAACCCTCCTGTCCCAACACCACGTCTGCTGAAGTTGACTGGACCTGAAGCGCTGGCGGCTCAGTGTTTTCGGAAACTGTGGAGCGTTCTCTCGCCACAATTCTCTTGTTGTCGTCAAAAGCAATTACATGTTTCAGATGATGAAAAGCACTGTCATGAAAAGCTGGCACAGCAGCCAAGGAGACAGATGTATTAAACCACACGGCTTCTAAGAACTCCCACTTACGCTGGAGCTCAACACAGAGATGAACGTGGCGTATACCCTTCTCCAATACCTTCCGTTTGGATTTCATGCACACGGTTCATTTCTGATGAGGTGCTCAATTCTTTCTGTGGCCAAATACAAAATTGCAAAAAGCGGTCTTCATTCAAGTCTATAGCCCAAATGAAAGCAACAATGTCATAAATGCAAATTATTATTAAAAAATACAACAGGTTTGACTGTAGTGAGTTGACACCAAAAAGCCACCATTTCTAACTGGTGATAAAACATTGGTCTGAGATGTTAACTGATATGCTCTGAAAAACATACTCCATGCTCACAGCAGTAGGGAAGCTGAGGTTAAACCAACTGAAGAGTTTAATCACAGGACTTCTCAGAGCTTTTAATATGGTAATGAGTGCTGTGAAGTTAAAAGATTCAATTCAGTACATACATACATATATATGTGTATGTATGTATATATGTTAGGATGTATATTTTTTTCCCAAAACGTTCTTGATTCCTTCAAAGTTGAAGATGTGGCACTATCGCTTTCTAACTGCTCTGATAGCCTTGCTCCTTCCTCCTATCATACTTCAACACCCAGCTCAAAAGTGGCCGTCTGTGTGAACTACCCAGACCTTCAGTTACCCCACAGTAACCTTCCTACCACCTAAGACGCTGTGGTGTTCGCTGTGAGGTTGCTCAGTGACTGAATATGGACTACGCGTCAGAGATTCGAGAACATGACATTCTGCACTATGTCTGTGAGCAGGGTGTGCTGTGACATCCTGCCGCCTCTGGGAAAACACAGGGATTAAGTGATAACCCGAAAAAGGAACCACTGTAACATGGTGGTTACCTGTCATCCATACCTGTTTGGCTCTTGTTCAGCACTCCCTAGTAGGTGCTTTGTTTTGATAAGTTAACCTAAGACTTGGTTTCCTCACCAATAAACTGGGATGATAATAATATCTACATCACCACATCAATGAAAACTAGGTTTTATTGTTATCATATGAGAAAGTGTCACTGCCAAGAATACACTCAACTCTTTTGGCTCTAAATCCATGTTTGTTTCACTCTGCTACACTCCTGTGTTCTTTCTACTTTGCCTACTTTGCCATAGTGCTTCTCTTTTTGTTTAAAACACCTGTCAACATCTACTTACCTGTGCCTTGTTTTATCTTTTTCACATAATGCCTTCCAAACTAGCTTGTGAGCTCTCTGAAGACAAAGATCAACATATATAATGGCACAGTGCCTTTCTATATTATTGCCAAAATATTTTAATAGTCAACAAGTTATTTACTGTAGTTATTAAACAAATTCTACTAATCATGGGAAGCATCTCAATGTAAGAAATTTGTTAGAAATATTGATACCAGGAATGAAGTAGGTTTCCCAGACTGTATTCCAGAGGGCAGGAGTTGGCAATTATTTTTTTCTGTAAAGGGCCAGAGAGTAAATATTTTAGGCTTTGTGAGCCATGAAGTATCGTCTCACTACTAAACTCTGCTGTTATGTGAAAGCAGCCATTGACAAGGAATGAATAAATGAATGAGGTTGGCTCTGTTCCATAAAACTAAACAGTGGTCAGATCTGCCCCCTGGGTAGTGATGTTCTGATCCCAGCTACAGGTATGATAAAATGTGGTGCAGGGAAACTGGTAAGTGGTCCAATCAAATGGGTTTGCTGTATACTGATTTGAGTCTTTTAACTTCAAGCACTCATTACCATAAATTGAAAGCCTGGGCTCCACTCAGCAGCTCTGTCTCAGCAGCAGCCTGAGCAGGATGAATTGCGGTGTGCAGTTGTTTGTGGTGCTGAACCTTTAACACGTAACATTTTTTTTCCTGTGATTCACTCTTAATGGAATCTTCAACCTGACAAGAATGGACTGTATTGGTGCTTCTGGATAGGAATCCTATCAGGTATATCATCAAAGCATCCCATAACTGTTGCAAGCTTGGCTCCATGAGAATAATACACCAAGGCAGCTATGCCACCTAGTGATGCCTGCATGTATTGTTCTTATCCCGAAGAAAGGAGAGGCTTTGGGGAGGCCTGGCATTTGCTATTTCTGGCCAACAATCCCACAAGCAAAAATGGTCTGAAGTCTCCATCTTCACTTCGAAACATTCCTGTGGCTGCATTAACCATTCCCCATGAGGCTCAGAGGATATGAATGATTTTGTGTTAACAGGGAGCAGCCCAACTCTGTAGCACTAATTACCAAAGAATATAACACACACACACACACACACACACACACACACACACACACACTCTCTCTCTCTCTCTCTCTCTCTCTCTCTCTCTCTCTCTCTCTCTCACTCTCTTTCTCTCTCTCTCTCTTTTCAAATTTCTTGCAAGAGGTCTACTGAATAGCTAGAATTCTAGAAGTCTAGAAGGGAAAGCCTCACACATACTGCTTTTCATCCTTCAAAATGCAGCTAACTGCAACAGTACCACTAACACTGCTTTCAAATAGCGGTCCTAGTATCATAAGATGCTATTATAATAAGCTATGACTGTGTGTTTTTCGTAAGGAAGGAAAACATCAGTCCAGGAGAGAAATGGAGGGTGAATGACATTTATCAGATTGTAGTTTCTGAAAATGGATTTGCTTCGCTAGATCAAAGACAGCCCGTTTCTACACATCATCACCAGTTCAGCGGGAACCATTCCAGATACTTGGAGTGTGTGTTTTAAAACTGAGTAGTTGGTTTCTATTCTAAGTCATACGAATGTCCATGCACTCTCAATTGTCTTCATACAGTTAATAAGACAAAAGCACAGAAAGTATATAAAAAGCCCAATGGGGAAGAGAGAAATTCAGATGACTTCAGGTAGCATGCCACGTACAGCTGTTTATGTTTTACCCTGTTCAAAAGTGTCCAGCCTCTATCCTACTTACTTAGCTATATACCAGGTATAAAATTATAGATCACCTTTTCCTAATTCGCTGAAAGTGCTTTTTGAAATAAATGGTAGCATAGTACACAGTGTCCTAAAGAAAAATAAATCCCATGTTCATGCTCTTCAATTTACTCTATATGATTAAAGATTTAACTAAGTACATCACTCCTGCTTCTGTCCATGAAACAACCAATGCCTGTTTCGTCAGGAAGAAATAGATCTAACTGAAACTACTCAACCACTGGTTCTGGATCACTTCTTTTTCACCCAAAGCCAATAATCTCAGCTCTCCATATTTTAAAATGTTCATCGTGATATATTGTTACTGTTTGCATACAGCTGTCAGCTGTGAAAACATTTTTTTTCAGACACAAAAATCTGGCTTTTGCCCCTCTTTCCCCAAGCCTCGATGGTGGCCTACTGACTCCTGCTGACAAAAGCGACAAAGGTTCCCTTTGCTCCCTTCCCGTCCAGACGTAATTAGGCCTCGCAGAGGTGACCCCTCAGCAGCACAGAAAGCTCAGTGAGAGGGTTCGTTGCTGTGAACACAGCTTCACGATGGCCATCACACAGACACTGAACAGTCAGTTACAAGTGGGTGGACACTGGGATGACCCTCGTGATTCCCCTGTCACTGCCGGCTCTGAAGCTGGTGTCCAGGGAAGAGCTGAGCCCAGGAGAGAGAGGCAGAGCCCCAGCAGCAAGGCTGAGGATGGGCGGTCTTCAAGAATGGCTCTCAAAAACAAAATTCTTGCTTCTCTCTCTTCGAGGGGACAATGAGTAGGGAGACAATGCAGCTGATGGTTATTTTTGTAGCCAAAATACAAGTAAGAGATGGGCATGTGTTCAGACAAATGTGCCCCTTGAAGGCACTACTTAGAATCTACACAGCAGTGAAGCATGCTTAGACTTCATTTATCCCTTTAATATTCCCAAGCATAATACACCTATTGCATTCTTGGGGGAAGTTTTCCTTCAGAAAATTCAATACTTAAGGAAAAGGGAGAGTGGGGGATAGCTTACTGTTGCCATTTGTTTCCTGCAAAGCCATTGCTTTAAAAGGAATTCTTTCAAAGTAAAATAGACTATATTATATTTTTACCCTAAAGCTGCTGGGCGGTAGGTGTGACTTGGAAATCTCCAGTTTGTTTCAAGCAAACCCACTTGGGTTGAGCATGAACAACAAAAAAGTTTTGAAAGGAATGGTGATGAATAAATGGAAAATTTTAAAGATGGACTTAGCACTTTCGTGCTTAGTTGTTGCTTTTATGTCTACAGTTTCTCCTACAGACAAAAAGATACGTACTGTCATGTGAGAAACAAGGTCAGAAGCAAAAGTGACCATCAGCTGTGCTATCTCCCAGTAGCCCCTAAAACATTTTAAAAGAACTTTTATTTTCCAGGCAAATATTCTCCCATAGATGCAAAAGCGTTCCTCTTCATTCCTTGCCACAGCCATGCTCTATTTCTAAAATGTCTCAAATGATATCTGATGTCTTCCTTTAGAGATGATCGGGGCCAACGGTGACAACGAGGCCGAGCATACAGTATTAGGGTTGGAACCCACAGTCTTTGTATTTCTCACCTCACTGAGACACAAGAAACAGCCAGCGTTCTGATTTAGGATCCAAGCAACACTCAGTGTCCCAATAAAGTCCCTTCAATAAGTATTTTTGTGTTTATCACTGATCATATTTTTAAATACTCAATTTTGGGGAAGCTGGAGGCATTTAAACAATATGAGTGAATGACATCATGAAACAATGCACTGTTCACAAAAAGGCCACATTCTCTGTACTAATGAAGTAATGGTAGATTCTCTCTAACTTTCTTACCTATAAAACACAGTCTTGCATGTACCTGAGCTCTCCCACCAGTCAGCTAAGGAATGCCACATTGACGATCCTAAGCCAGCCTCCTCTTTCTCCCAGTTTTTTCTCTTTTTAAAAAATTTAACGACTTACTTCATCCTTTTTATAGCACAGTTTAGTGTTGTGGGTTTTAATATGTTATATAAGTTGGTTTTCATTCAGGTTTTTCCTCTCTCTTCATCACAGCAGTTTATGAAGTAAACACGGCTTCCCTGAATGACTGGGGCCACAGTGGGGATTAATATTTATTTTGTGGTTAATGTTTATAGAATACCTTAATTTGTTCAGCAGAAAATCACTTTACTTCCCAAAGAAAACACATTTGCCTACTTACTCCTCACACCACCTCACCAGCAATGCCTGTGCAGGTGTTTCAGCTTATTAAGGTGTTTCAGATGTTCACGTCATCTGCTGGGCCATTGTTTGTTCCACCACACAAAACAATTTTAGAAAGAAAGAGACTGCTTCAAATGTTCCAGCTGTTTTTTGAAAGCAATATTTAGAGAAAGCACACAAGTTGATCATCTGAACTTTATCACACATGAAAATTTCCTTTATTTTTAGAACCATCTCAGTGAAAGTGGAATAGCATTGCTAATGTCTATAGGCAACAAACAATCATTAGGGTTTGAGAAACGTTTTCAGAAAAACTAGCTTTAAATAATTAACACAGTGGCACTCTTCTCCTTTCTTCACTGAGTAGAGCAAAATGTCTCCTGACAGGTATTATTCCTTTGTGTGAGGCTGTAACTCCAGATTGTTCAAGCTAATTGTGTTGTTTTTGAAAAGCATGCTTCAATTAAATACAATGTCTTAGAAAACCATAAAACAACTCTTAAATGTTCAATTAATGAGTTTTCAACTCAAATGCATAAAAAAAATCCATTACTACTACTAATTTTTTTTTAAAAAGCAAAAGCAAAGAAAAATATTAAGAATAAAAGCAAGTAAAAAATAAAAGAACTAATCAAAAAAAATAAGAAACAACAGTATCAGTAGTGGAAACCTGTTTTGAATTGTCTACTATTAATTTGTAGGCTCCTAATTAGATACTCTGGTATGGGTTATCTGACTTAGCCTAAATCCTATGGTAGGTATTAACATCCTTATATCAAATAAGAAACTGAGGTCCAGAGAGGTTAATTATCTTACCCAAGGGCAAAAACTCTAAAGTGAAAAAACTAGAACTCCAATTTGGGTGTTTCTGAATTCCACGTTCTTTCCACTCTTCACAATGCCTCTCGAATTGAAGAAAGGAAAAAGGGGAGACCCCGAAGCCTGACCCATCCAAGAAGACAAAATTCAAGATTATTCAGACATCGAATTAACCATATTTTGAGTAAATATGTGTTTTCCAGTCATTGGATCAACTATGATGTGATTCAAACTGGCTCTTATGAAAGCCAAAGATACCAGATGGACCGTCTTTCAATCTGGTGTTTTTGTCATCTAAACACGGTCCTAGAAATCAAAACAAATAGAAACATAAAAACCATTTTTTAAAAAATATGGGTGATGTCTACCCTGGAATAAAGGCGAAAAAATAAAAAGTAGTTACCAAAACCAGTCCTAGAGTAGACCAGGCCTGTTTTACTATTAAAAAAAGGCAGATCTATTTATTATTAAAAAACAAACAAACTATTCAGTTTCCTTCTGCAAATAATCACCAATCGCCGCTTTTACTGAATAGAGATAAAAATACCCTCATGTGGTTGCCCAAAGGGCTACTGACAGTATTCGGCCTGGTCAACCTTTGCATCTGCCTTCCCTCTTGCCCCTGACGTTTTTCAGGTGTCCATAAAAAGACGACGCCTTTAATGATCTACACTGGACAAGACTTGAAATTAACCTTTTAGTGAATCTTTCACATTCAATGTGAAACAACAGAACCAATGGTGATGTGGTACTTTTGGTAGGTGAGCACATCAAAGGCGCCTGTCCCTGACAATCTCCCTAAACACCCAAGGGTACCTCAGGCTGCCAGATCTCCTTAACCTCAACAGGCAGAGGAAGAGAGAGGAAAGCGGCATAAGCAAGCTCACCGAATACTCTACATAAAATGAAGAAGGTATTTCAACCCACTTCCAATTCAATCTTATGTATTTTATGATGCCTGGCTTTTTAATATTCAAGTATGGAAGAGGAAGGCAGGATAAAAGACATGAAATATTATTTCTGACTGCCAAGCCCCCAAATGCAGAAATAGTTGAACACGTGACTTCTAGCCCCTACACACTCAACCTTGATCTTCCTGCCAGCATTTCTCAGAATGATCATGTTTAGTGTTTTCTGCTGGGAAGGCAAGTGCCTTCAGCATTTCTTTAGATGTCATGAAGCATTTTTAAACTGAAAGCACATGAAATTTGGAGTCAGCATGTAAGACTGTCACATAATAAAAGTAACAACAAGAAATTATGCTCATCTCTATGGCACTCACCTTCTTGTGCCCCACACTCAGTGTCTATAGCTACTGCAGAGGCACAGACATCTGTAGAAACCTCTATAGATTCTTTGCCCCTTCCACTTTCCTTAAAACAGAAGACTTAAGGATGGAGAAACCACACACAAAAAATATGTGTCTTTGTAAAAGGCCACATTCGAGATCCATCACTTACACCTCAGAGTCTCACCCAGATTTATTAAAGAGCAGTAATGAAGCTGATTACAACTTGGGAATCTAGAGCTCCCAAAATTCCTCTCTTAGTTCAGGAACCATCATTCTAGGAGGGAAAAAAACCTTGTTAAAATAGACCACTATGGAGGGTGTTTAGTTCTGAATCCAACTTAAGAAGAGGTACAATTAACAGCTTGAGTGGTACTAGGGGTTTCATGGGCCATTCTTACATGAGTATATTTTGCTACTGACTGGATGGGGTGTTTTTCTGTTATTCATGATGAGAGACCTGATGAAGAAAAGGCATTAGCTGGAAGGTCCCAGTTATAGAGGGGTGATGTAGGTCAGAAAGGCAGGGTGTGATCAGACTGGAGAAAGTCAGGCTAAGGTTTATACTGCATCCCTAAAGCTATGGGAGCTTTTAGTGATACTGAGCACCTCTTAATCATTTGCTGAATGAGTGAATGTGCAGGAGATGAAAGCTCAGGAGGAAGGAAATGTTTTAAAGAACTTTAATCTTGCTACAGGGTTTGATTTGGATTTGAAGGGAGTCAGTTCAGGGGCAAAGAAATCAGCTTAGGAAGCAAGGAAAATAATATGGGTAGGAGGTAGTAAGAACCCAGGGTTCAGGCAGTGGCAGAAAAAAGCAAGGGAGGCAATTTGCAAAAATGTCAGGAAGGTTACATACTAATTAAACACCATAAGGTGAGTTGGAAAAGAAAAGACAAAATTACTGATAACCAGTTCTTTATGCTGGGGTGACCAATGATGACAGCATTGACAGAGACAGGGAATTCAGGGGCACTTTGTCCCGACTTCCAGGACCTATCACTTTGTATTTCAACCAGGTAAAACACACTGTATTATAATTACCAGTGTTGCCCCTTGGACTATAAGCTAGGCAAGGACAAAGCCTGTGTCTTATTTTCCTTTATATGTTCAAAGATCCTGAAGCACAATACCTAACACAAAAGAGGTATTCAAGAAATAGCTGTTGTACAGGAAGGCTCCATCTGGGAGGAAGGTGGAAAATCCAGTAACTTTATGGTGATTAAAGCATTTCCATAGATATAATCTATCTATGAAATTGGGGAGAGAGAGGTCATCTTTGATTCCTTAACTACCTCCATCCCCCAAAATATAGTTACTCCTGCATCTTCTTAACGCCTATCAGTTACATCCTTTCTTTCCAATAAGCAGATGAATGTTATGACTATGGGGATGGATCAGTCTCCTAGAGAGAGAGAGCAGAGAGAAAAGAAAACCAGTAACAAACTCAGGGGATGCCTCCATCTCAGCAGCAAGAGGAGAAAGAGAAACGTAATCCCAGTTGTTTTAACAGGGCCAGAACAACCAAGACCCTTGCCTCCGAAGGAAACACACGAATGCAGGCCTTCTGAGCCATCAGCAGATGATCTGTTGGAAGACAGTCACTGCACACCTTAGAGTGATGTTCACTCAACTGCAATTAATGATATTTGTCAGTCTTTGAAGGAGAGTTCACTTTATGTTCACTGCCTACCAAAGTTATTCGAATGTACCCATTTATTATAAGACCACTGTATAAGAAATTACACGTTTCTGGCAGAACAGAGGTTTATAGAAATCTTCCTTACTCTGTTCAGATCTGCTTTGAGATACACTATTGTGACTGATTTCGACAGAACCTTTCCTCTCTTAGGGAAACTAGAGCCCAAAATTTCCTGCTATTTATGGGCTATGATAAAAGATTCTTCTTCTCAAGTTTCCTTACCTATTTCATCCCTAAATAGGGATCAGTCTAAAAGCTGGGACAAGGACAGATGGTATCAAGGAAAAAAAATTAAAGTAGATTCAAAGCTCCAGTTCTGGCAGCAAACAGCTCTCTCTAATCAAGAAAAAAAAGGATTTGGTTACTTTTAATAAAATAACTCATATGACATAAAAGATAATCAAAACA
>CM053509.1:40629282-40828619 GCA_028627145.1 Eidolon dupreanum | reverse complement strand
TGAGACAAGGATTTGAACACGGGCGTTCTTATTCAGAACTCTTTGGTGTCATGCTCAACATACATACTGCTGCCATATTTGAGGAACACATTGGCCTACCCTCTGCAATCTTACAGTTCTTCACCTCCTCCATTCTCAGCTTCTAAAATAAAGAGTACTAGATATATTTCTTTGTCCTTATGTGGTAGATCTCAAATCCCTTAGTTGCTTTACCCCTCTCAGAAACTTCCTTGGTTTTGTTAGGTTGTTCTCAAGGTGTGTTGGCCCAGCTACAGATTATTTTCTAAATGGCCAGAGACCTGCTTTTAATATTGATTCCAGCACTGTCCATGATTATATCCAGTATCTGATTTCCCTTTTTCAAACATGACCACTTTTTGGTAAGCCCTCGGAAAACTGTCTGCAATGATTTGTAAACCTATGTACTGGGTTATCAGCTATAATTCTGGCTCCTCATCTCCAAGTGCAATTTGAGTTCTTTTTTACCATATGCTTTGTTAATACGGAGCTCTTCTGCCTCTTTTTAGCACATGTGCCCATGACAACTTAGCATTTCTCCATTAAAAATATCCAGAAGTTTCACTACACACACGATTACATAAAAGTATAAATTGGATCACCCCTAATCAGCGCCTAAGGGCCTGTACTGTTTAGTTCTCCATTCAGAGAAATGACATTGGATATCTATCCATTGTTTCCTGTCTCTAAGACAGTCTCCACCCCTAAAACTGTTTCCTCTGATAGCATGTTAATTAATAATTGTACTGGGAGGAAATATCTGGAAAAATTCACTATGTCAATTGCATTATTTGCCAAATTCTCATAATAATTGTTTAATTGATCCACATTCTCTGACATCGTAGACTTGACTTTGGCTTCAGAATATTTAATTGTGTCGTGCATCTAAGTCTACACAAGCAAGGCAGAGTAGACGGCTGCATGACTGTCCTATAAATCTGAGCCATCCATTCGGTCAATACAGATCATTCTTGGAAGAATGGGATTCCTTTCCCCACATGAAGAGTTTCAGTTCTTAGGAATGACCCCATTCACACATGTAATCTATCTGTGCAATCCTATTCTTTGGTTTAGCTCATGCAGCTCTAGATCAGTAGCCCGTTGACCAATAAAAAAGTAAAATTGCATTGGGCATACAAGCAGTTAAAATCTTTCCTCCATTGGGTAAGATGCAGAAACAAGTACTCTTGAAAATACAAGGAGAAATTAGTCTGATAATGAAAAACCACTGAAAGCAATTTATGAACCATTCCCCTGACAGTATATAAACTCTTAATATACTGTACATAATTTGGGGTTGGTCTTTTTTTTTTTTTTTTATTCTTCCCTTCTAATTATACATCTTTCTAGCAGCAATACTAACACCAGAATCTCTTTTTCTCACTATTTCAGAGGGGTATATGGTAGCAAATTCAGCTATGCATTGAATGAAACTAATAGCTTGTATTGTTTATTCAATGGAATGTCTCTGGTAATTTTTTTTTTAAAAGGTTAATCAAGCAGTTGTGAAACCAAATATTCGCAGAATCCAAGCACTTGTGTAAAACCTAAATTTGTTGCTGCATGCCCTTAAATAAACTATGTAATCGCCACAAATAAAAAGGATTTTAAACAGTAAAACTATTATTCCCTTAAAAACTATGTCGGCAAAGAAAAAAGTTTTGCAAAATAAAATTGGGTGGAGGATATAATAAACGGGGAGCCGTGGTATCCCAAAGGAGAGAAAAGCAAAAAGAAATTTCAGAAAGGATAACAAATTAGTTTAGCAAAGTCACAATGAAGAGGGCAGACAAAAATAAAGGCAAAGGATACAGCGTCCAAGGAAAGAGGAAGGGGCGAGTGGAAACAGCTGGAATTGTTCAGCTGTGTCAACATTCGGCTGTTTCACAGATTGACTAGCAAAGTGTCATCTGAAACCAATTACATTCCCAAAACCCCATGGACCCAGTTCATAACATTGATTAATCCACAATGTGAAAAAGTCCCCAAGCAAAACTAGAACAGCTGTCAGCCCTTGGAACTCAAAAAACAGCAACTGCTTAAGAAAAAAAGAAAAGTTCCTCTTGAAATTTTAGGGATTTTTCAGAAGGTATTCCTACTGAAATAGAAGATAGATTTAAAACTGCTCTTATTCGTGTCTGTTTGAAAACTGACTATAATTGGAAAAGTAGAGGTCACATAAAAAAAAAAAAAAAGCCAAAGTCCATTCCCCAAATCAGAACACAAAGGCCTCAAGGTCTGGAATACCGTGTATCTTTTTGCTCCTTGCTGAGTAACATTATGCATCTCTTTTCTTTTTTTAAGAATGTTTACTTTTTTCCCTTCTCATTATTTTAAAGGCTTTAACCTATTTCCTTTGGGCCAACTGAAATGTAGCTATATTTAATATACTTTCTAATAAACAAATCTTCTGTATACCTTTATTACATTTCACAGAGGTAGAAGTATACATGAAGTCGTTTATTTGCAAACATCTAACTTGTGCATGAATCAAACATACAAATGGCTACCATACTCCTTAGATGAACCCACTACCTGTACAGGAAGGAGCCTGTAAAAGTGTTTATAAAGCCTTGGCCTTGCTGCTGAAACTACTACAGCTAGACATCCAGCCACCAGATTCTTCAGAGGAGACCCCAAGGCCATGTAAATGCACAGCAGGCTCCTTAAGATGTCTGTTTCTGAAGATCCTGGCCTGAAATCATGACCACGAGATTACAGAGATTGTAGGAGTCCCTCATGCTGTGGATGAATTTTTTTCCCACATAAATAAAACACATGCTTATTTATTTGTTCATTTACTCAGCAAACTCTATATCAAACAGTGGATTTCAGCATATAAATTTTGTATAAGAGTAAACCAAAGCTTAGAAAGATTTAGTGACCTGCCCAGGGCCATACAACTGCTACAGTTTGGACTCAGACCCAGGGCTATCTGATACCTAATTCTGGGCTCTTTCTCTCCCACCTCCCTCCAAAAAAAAAAAAAAACCCAAAACATGTTAGTACATTATGCTTGACATAGATTTTCACAAGCTAGCTTGGGAGCCCAAAAGCATGCAAAATATAGTTCCTACGGGGAAATACATTGTGAATTACCAAAAAAACTGGATATAAATTGGACTTTAAGAACATAAGCTGTTTATATATTCATATTCCACTGTGCTTTGCTCCCTCTGTAAATACCCCATTAGTAATCTAATGGTCTCCTCAGTTGAAACGACATTCTGTAACTGCGTAACTGCAAGTTTTAGGAAACTGAAGTATATCTTCGATACATTGATGCTTTTCACCCAGATACTAGTGTCTCATGGCACTAACCAGTCCAGACTTTTTCTAATTCAAACCACTTAGAGAAATACAAACCTTAACTCCATTGGTACATGCTTGGATTTGAAAAAGAAAAGAAAGGAAAGGGGGAAAAAAATCACAACCCACAATTCACTGTGTTAGGCAAAGGACAGGCTTATTCATTTTCAGATTTCAGAAATGAAGATGAATGTTAACTTAAGCAACAAGTTATTTCAGATATAAAGAAATAGTATTACTAAATACAGTTCTTTAAACAGTAACATCTTCAGAGCTTTGCAATAGGTAACTACTACACTGAGTTTTAAAGGGTTAGACATAGGAGGGGGCAGGACACTCAGAGACAGAGCAATAAGAAACAATTAGTCTCTATACAAATTCTCCAACTCTTCCTACTTTTTTTTTTCCCCTGGAGGATATTTATAATTATTGTTTTTTAAAAAAAGTTCATGATGTCACAGATAAGGAACACCAATTGCTCCCGACATAACTCTAACTACAGTACATGTTTATAAGAGCAAATTACTGTTTATACATGGACAGGATTATAAATGAGGGGAAGAACATTACAAATTATATGTTACTGTATAGAAGCCAAAACATTTCCATTTCTTTCTTTTCACGAAAAGATATCATTACCTGCATCATGCCCCCTTTTCTCAGTCCCCTCAATGGACACTGGCATTGATAAGCCTACAAGAAATACAACAATAAGTTTATATTTTTATGTTATGGTTTTATAAAGCCTAGTCCTACATCCAGAAACAGTATTTTTGTGAACTAAAGGAGGATCAAGATCATATATCTATATATATAATGTATCTCGAGCTACCATATGACTCTAAGGAGGACAAAAAAATCACGATAATAGTATCTTTCTCATGGGTTCTAATATTGTTTTGGGGATTAAATAAATTAGTATATCTAAAGTACTCGGAACAGGACATGGGCCATACTGGAACTGTTAGAATAATGTTAAGTGGTCAAAGTTAGTGTTTCCATTACATTGGAGTTCCAGGTAAAGTCAGTTCCAGGATTTTAGGTCTGGGCAGTCCCAAGGTGGTTTTGTAGCAAATAAGGAATTTTATAAAGGTGTGACTTCCTGTCCACTTCTCACCACCATCAAACACATCTTTTCTTAACTCACTGCAGAAAAGATGTGAAGAGTAGGCAGCGAGTGTCTGCTCTGACAACTGGAAAGGCCTGGAAATGGTCTCTTCTCCCTTGCTTCTGTGCTGTAAGTAGCTCCTCTGACCAGTTTGTTGAGATTCATATGCTAAAGGGCTTGTTTGATTGTGAGACAAGCTAGAAGACAGTGAGCAGGTGTACTATGTTTCATGCATGACAAGCTCCCTTACTGCTATTTTATTTAAAACCAAGATACTCAATGACCTTGTGCGATTATTAACAGCTCACATCTCAACAGCATGGAATCTCTTAGCGTGGGACAGGTAGTAAAGGTTGTCTAGGCCCACTTCCTCAAAGCACTATCAGTCATTGCTCAGTGGTTCCAATTTCTCAAATGACGTGAACTGCCTAGCAATAGGGCCACTGCTTATATCACTGGCTTGACTTGCCTCAACCCAAGGGAGTTCAATATATTGGCCTAGTGGATAAAGGGCAATGGACTTGTGGAGAGAGTTGAGAAAACCCCAGAAATAAAATTCTCAGCTCAGTTGGTGAGATATCTGATCTAAAGTAAGGTGAACGTTAAACAGGAACTAGGCATGTTGCCTTCTCAAGCTACTTCCAGTGTCAATATGATTATGCTTCAACTATCTTCAGATGAGAGACAGGTAATTCATGGTAGATATACTTCAAAAGAAAAACTGTTTGGGTTTTCTGGAGTTACTGAATTTTTCCACCACAAGTACCAACCATCGCCAAATTGCTAAAACTCATTGTTTTCTAGAATATCGACCAGTCCATTTCAATGAACACAAGGTACTGTTTCTTAATTTCCTACTACCAAAGCTTTGCCTTACCACTCATAACCGAGCTGAATCATAACATATGGATGGCAATGAGGCTCCAATGGCTTCCTATTCTAGAACAAGGCCACCTACAGAATAGAGCCTAGATGCAAATCAGCAAGGGTGTGCTTGCCATTATCGCAAGATGCAAAGCGTCCCAGGACCTCCCCCTCCCCACCCAGTAATGCCAATATACTTTGATCTCACTTATCCTTGGGAACTCTTGCAAGGATAAGCCTGTGCCTTTAAAAACAGCCTTGGCTGCACTGCTAGAGGTATTTATGCTACCACTTGCCTACAGACCTAAAAGAACAAGACTAATGAGAGCAGGGATGTCTATTAGGGAAACCACTAGAGAAATTAAAGTTATCCACGAGCCAGCAGAAGATCTGAATAGACATTTTTCTAAAAACATAGATGGCCATAGGGCAATGAAAAGATGCTCAACATCACCAATCATCAGGAAAATGCAAATCAAAACCACAATGAGATACCACATGACATCTGTTAGCATAGCTATTATCAAAAATATAAGAGATGTGTTGGCAAGGATCTAGAGAAAAAGGAATCTTTGTGTAATGCTGGTAAAAATGTAAATTGATGTAGCTACTATGGAAAACAATATGAAAGTTACTAAAAAAAATTAAAACTAAAACTATCATATGATCTAACAATTTTACTTCTGGGTATTTATCTTAAGTAAACAAAACACTAACTCAAAAAGACATAAGCATCAGCATGTTCACTGCAGCATTATTTACAATAGCCAAGAAATGGAAACAACCTAAGTGTCCATCAGTATTTTATTCAGCCATAAAAAAGGAAATCTTGCCATTTGTGACAACATAGATGAAACTTGAGGGCATTATGCAAAGTGAAATATATAGAAAGAGAAAAACAAATGCTGTATGATCTCACTTATATGTGGAATCTTAAAAAAAAGAAAGAAAGAAAAACCAAGCTTATAGATACAGAGAACAGATTAGTGGTTGCCAGAGGTGGAGGGTTGGGGTCTAGAGCTGTATTGAGGGGTGAGTGAAATGGTTGAAGGGAGTCAAAAGGTAGAAACTTCCAGTGATAAAATAAATTAGTCCTGAGGATGCAATATACAGTATGATAACAACAGTTAATAATACTGTATTACATAGTTGAAAGTTGCTAAGAGTAATCTTAACGTTTTCATTATAAGAAAGAAAAATATAACTATGTATGGAGATGGATATTAAATAAACTTACTGTGGTAATCATTTTGCAGCATATACAAATATTGAATCATTTTATGCTGTACACTTGAAACTAATATAGTTATATCAATTTTACCTGAATTAAAAAAAGTTATAATGTGGGAAACAGCAATCTAATTGAAGCCATTTTGTGTGTCACAGTAACTTAATTAGTCTTTCTGATGGCTGTTAGGGAGAACTTAAAAAAAAAAAGACCTATTCATAAGTCATCCATAAAGGAGTTACATAATTAAAAAACATACATACTTTGAGCAATAGAGCACCTGCTCTGTACCAGATCCTTCCATGAAGTAGCTCAAGGTCCACTGAATGACAGATATGGAAACAGACATGGAATATAGGCAATCATTCTGTTATTCCAGAAAGAAACCATCGCTTTAAAACTAAACCACAGGCAGCACATCTGCAAATGGATCCAAATAGATTCTTGGCCAGATGCCCTGTCCTCTGTCCTGAAATTCATCCTGATATTAAAATGCCTGTAAAGAAAAAGACCATGTCTACCAATTCCTTATAATTTATCAAAATCAGCTTTCTTCCCCCAAATTATTTCCCTTCCCATAGAAGTGGATAAAAATCCTTATTATTTTACTGGACTACTCCAGGGGGAAATGTCACAAAGGCAGTAGACTCCTAAAAATGTTTCTCCATGTTCCAAGTTCCATCTCCTTTGCCTCAGGTGAGGTTAAGGCCGTGGTTGCCATGCTGTAGGCTGAAACGAATTCATAGGAAAGCCACAGGATATTTTAAAATGTCTAGGGTAACAGAGTTACATCTGTCCGACAGCAGAGACTGCTACTATTAAGTTCTTTAAAACTATTAATAAATAGAACTGCTATGTATTTCTCTAGGTCTAAGGAGTGAAAAAGTTACTGAGACACAAAAGCACCATGAGCGAGAAAGTCTGCGAACCTTAGGGATATGGAGGAGGAGGCTCTCTCCACTGTACCTGTGTCCTCAGGCAGCAAGCTTAAGAGTGTCTTTACCCTTCAACCTTGAAGGGAGCTGCCAAGGGAGACTTAATAGATTTTGTCAGTGTGTGACACGTCACTTCAGGTTTAGGAAGAGGAGATGGTCCTGCAGAACTGCAGTTAAGAGGAAGCCTTTTGATGCCTCTCCGCCATCTATGTGCCTGGCACGTAACATGTGCTCAGTAAATGTTAGCAGTAGCAGGACAGGAGGGTGACGGTTGTGACTGTGATCTCCATCCAGACTTAGTTGACTTAAAAAATGCAATATTTCTGAACCTTTTCTCATTTTAATCCCAAGAGCAAATCTTTTGCAAGGAGCCATGGAGGTGTACAATGCTGAGTTTGTCGGTCTAAATTACACTATGTCAGCAAAGAAGTATGACAAATTCAGGTCTTTTCCATGGCACTGGAGGCTGCCAAATGGGTTTACACGCTACATATAGAGACCACCATATAGAGGGCACCATCTCAAGTTATCTAGCACACAACATTATGTAGCCATCCTGCTTGGTATTCTAAAGTCCCACCTGTTAAATGGAAAAGAGTGCTGAGTGTCTCTAGCCAATAGTCATGTTTGTTACTGGGTGAGTGTTCATATAGTGGAACACTCCAGGTAAGTAGAAATGGGAACCCAAGCAGCAATGAGAGAATAGGGCCAGTTAGGCCACCATAGGAGCAGGCTCTCAGGTATGCTGGGATGGAGGACAGCCTCCAGTCCTGGCAGGTGGTGGGGTGACACAGTTTAGGCATGAGAGCAGTGGTGGGGCCCAGGCACACACAGTCTTGGATGGGTACAGTCTGTAAGCTGGGGAAGGAAGGGGCATGGGGCAGCACCAAGACACACTTCAGGTACCACCCAGTGGTAAGTCTAGGGCTTCTGATATGCCGCCAGGTAAGGCCAAAACCTGTTATCCCTAGCATTTTAAATCTAGCAAATCCACCCATTCGGCAGGCCTCAGCTGGCTCATAAAAGTAGCAAACACCAGTCACACTCTGAGGCATACATCCATAAGCCCCTTCTACCTCATTTCAATGTGTGCCTCATTCTATTTGATGGCTCTCATTCATATTTCCTTTTGACCTCTACTTTCCCACACTATCTTCCATTCTTCCTACTTCCTTGGAATTGCCTCGGTAACCAAGCTGGGCTAGCTTGGTTGGGGAGCCCCAACCCTGACCAGTAGACAGGGAAGAGCCAGCCCTACCAATAACGGTCTTCGGGGGCTGCTGCTAGAAACTAAAGAAAGGAAATGCTAAAGTAATACACAATTGCACAACTATACATCATTAGCATTTTCAGAGGAATTGCTTGGCTAATGAGGAAGGAGGGAACTTCTACCATCTTCCATCGTTTGTACTGCAGGGAAGGAGAATTTCTGCCCTACAGAGTTTTAACATTCTCTTATTCGAGGGGAGTGTTGCAGGGGTTGCTTCAGACCTGCATCTTTACCCTCCACTCCTTGCTAGCTCTCCCATGGGAAGAGGCTGCCCAGTGCACTGAGTTGGAGCCTGGCTATCACTGGGCCATGACCACAAGGAGCAGGATTGCTGTCCTCTCATGCAGCCTTCTAGGCTCACCTCCCTCTCTTATTTTGGCATCTGTACTAGGCAGGCTCAACTCAGGTTCCTGCCTTTGTGTGGTCACCATACCCCCACCTTGGTCATGCTTGGGGTTCCAGCTGCTCGTGCCTGGGCTAGCTGAGCAACTGCACATATGGCCCGGCCACAAGGTGGAGGTGGGAGGCCTCCTTTAGGTTGATATGACTTAGCTTTGTGTTCTACCACCCCTTACCAATGAAGCCCTATGGTGGGTGTGCACCTGTACACACACACGTGTATATGTAAGTGCATCAGTTTTATAAACTAACAAACTACTTAGTCCCCCCATTGAGCTGTGATTATTGCTGTTAGGGCACCTTCATCCAGGAATCTGAGTGGAGAAGAAGCTTGGGCAACATCCCCCCAACCCCTATCTCAATTGAGCAGAACGTCCTATAAAACAGAGCAGATATAATTAGCTCCATTTTTGAGATGGGGTAACTTAGGTCTAGCTGAGTTTAGTGAGGTTAATGGATTTTCCCAGAGTCCCAATGCTACTGGAGCAGAGAGCTGTGCCTTGACCCGAGTCTTCCACGTCTAAACCTCCCCTTATTGCACCACAGCTGCTTTGATTTTGAGCAAGAATCAGTACCCTTCTCTGCCTCAACACGCATGCTCACTGGAGAAGATGACATTCTCTTTAAGGTAAGATTGGTCCAACATCACAGCCATGTGGTCTGTGGAACTACTCAGAGGAACTACTCAGCAACTTGAGCTGCCAGGGAACCCAACAAACATCCAAAAGAGGGAATGCTTCATGTTGCTACCTTGTGGAGGCAGCTGGGAGGCCATGTCAACGCTTGTTCTCACCTCGACATGGCTCAGTCCCCACCCCTCTAGTCGCACTCATACCGGAGGTCTCCTCTTCACACAGGAAAGTCTGTGGGGGTGCTAGAATCAGCATGAATCAGAATCACCCGGAAAACTTCCTAAAGCACAGACTGCTGGGCCTCACCCTTAGAGTTTGAGGGTAGGGCTGAACGATGTGCATTTCTAGCACATTCCCAAGAGATACTGATGCTGCTGGTTCAGGGATCACACTTAGGGACTTGTCTCTTCCCAAGGCCTGGCTTACTGCTCCATGCATAGCAGACACTTACTGAGAAACATCAGTGAGGGCACTGGTTGATCATCGTAAAAAAAGATTTAAGCAACTTCTGTCCTTAGCTCTGTTTTAGACCCAGTGTGGTATGAGTTAAAAGTCCCTGCCCTGTAAAGATAGACACAATTCATGTAGACACACACAGAAAGACGAGACTACCATATTCTGGTTATAATAAATTCCTTCAGAATAAAGGATGCTGACAATGGAAATTGCAAGCTTCCTCGGGATGTCTCCAAAGTTTGTACTTCCCGATTTTCAGGGCTACCATCATCACGCCGTGGATCGCTGTGCAGCTGTTTCAACTGTATTTAATCATAATCCTAAAGTGAGACTGAGCTGCTCCGACCTAATGACATGTGAGTCTTGGACTATCATCACGGTGCTGACAGGCAGGCAATGGCTGCAGAGGGCGGTTACAGAAATGGGTTTCAATGTGGGAGACTCATGGTATCAAAGATCTGTGAACTGTTCAGCAACGCAGAGGAATCATCAGAATAATGATCATTTTTCACTCTACCCCCTCCCTTGCTTGTTCGAAGAAAAGAGCCCTTAATTGCTTCTTGAACTACACACAAGTGGGCCGTTGACTATGACTGCAATTCAGCACAGAGAAGCAAGGGAAACTCTAAAACAGAGTTTGTCGAGGCAATGTCTTAAATGGAGAAAACACGACAGCGCGATCAGCAGGCACAGGGCACTGCTAAGTAGAATGAGATCATCTTAAAGAACAGCTTGGGATACTGTCAGCCCTTGAAGTAATCTTTAATTGTAGATGACACCAGGTGTGATCAAGGGGGCTGTTTTTTAAGTGGTGAGGGGGTGAGAGGAGAAAAAGAGGGAGGGAAAATGAATAGAAATCTTTTTAGAAGGATATCACATTACGGGTGACCTAGCAGATTCAGATTTCTAATGAAGAAGACACTGATTGTTTAAGGAAATCAAAGAATTCTGCCTTCGATCGTTTGCTATTTACCATCTTCCGACATTCACATCCCAGGTACAATATTACATCTTGAGAAGTCTGAATCATTTCCTTCAGTCCAGACTGCATGTACCAAGAAAGGACACATACCTAGAAAAGGTTATGGACTTGGAGAGGTAGAAAACACCCGCACTGCCAGTTCACCAGCCGTTCCTGGCAAAGTCATGGCCACTTCTGCATAGGTAGCATTCACTACAGGGCCTAGAAAACAGATGCCTGCAACTAAGACCCGACTGCCAACTACGTATCTTCTGTATTCCTCTCTCTGTTTATCTACAGATGTAGATCTCCCAAGAAAATCTTTTCAAAATCATGCCTTCTTACTTCTATCTGCCGTTAGGTCCCTGAAATAAAAAATAAATGCCCAGCACTTCTCTGAAGCTTCGCATCCCACTCCATCAAGAGGAATCTCTTAAATGCCCTTTGCACTACCCTGCTATGTAGCTCTTCCATTTCTGTATCTCCCATGCAGACTGGCCCTCTCCCCTGATCATCCTACATCGCCTGCACTGGGGAGTGAGGGCCCCCACATCTGTCTTCCACATAGTGACTATGTCACGTCTTCAATACCACTGGACTGCAACCTTGTTTGCAAATCAAGCCTCAGTGAAGAGAGCCAGCCCTCTCATACTGGAAAGAGCCTGATACTCACTTCCTAATAAAGCAACCACTGAAAAATAAGAAAAGTAGCTGATAATAATTAGCATCTACTGAGTATTTAATATTCACCCAGTCCATACGAAGGGCTTTAAACATCTTTTCTCATTCAGTCCCAACAATAATGCTAACTAGGTAGACGCTGTGATGATAACCATTTTACAGAGAAGAAAAACCACACACAGAATTTTACAAGTCCTAATGACAGTGGTATACTCATGATTTGAATCCACATCTCTCTGAATTCAGTGTCTGAGCTCTTACACTCTATTTATGGCCAGAAACCATGCCACAATGAGGGCACACGACACAGGAACAATTTGAAGGAGAGTATGGGTTCTTATATATCTCATAGAATCGGGGGCTAAATGTGTACTACATTTTGAACAATGAGCTGTTCTTCTTCATATGCTGTTCCTAAACTTTACAACTCTAAAAGGTGAGCTGTTTTATCCTTACTTGAACAAGAAAACCCTGAGTTCATGTGACCGAATAAAGCACCTACAGTTCCACAGGTGGTAGATATAGAAGGTTAAATTAGAAAGCTGACATGCTTCTTGGCTCCATTTGTCCAAGATCCACTTATTAATCAATTACAGATTTATTACCCTGCTCCTCCTAACTGGTAAACAAAAATAGTAACTCTGATCCAAGACTATTCTAAGACCATACCCTTGAAGATATTATATAGTCTGAGCATCAGAAATGATGCCACCAATTCATTTAGGCCTGCCTTCAAATTCTCATATATAGACACTTTATTAAACAAAGCAATAAAATTGAAAGTTATTAATTGATCAATTAAAGAGATGTAAGTGACTTATTTCATTACCAGATCTTAGAATCAGTTCTACATTGTTCCTTTAGCTTGTGAAACTTTTTCCATGGCATAGCCTGACTTTATTTCCCTCATGGCAGGATATGCTCTCTCCCTCTCAAGCAATTAACATCCCACATGTATAACTAAGTAGCATATGAGGATTTCATGGGTCTCTTAATAGTAGCTAAATTTCTCGCACATCAACTAGTTCATCTTCTACTCAGTCACCTACCCAGTTTCAGATGATGTAAAAAATGCAGCATTGAATTCCTTCTGAACTTTTACAAGGATAGAAAAGGGGACCACAGAGTAGAGTTAACACTTCAGTTAGCAAGTGTTTATTGAGAAGGGGTAATGGACCTGCTCTGTCATAGACACGGCAGAGGTACCTGAAGAATAACCCCAATTCTCATCCTCAAAGGATGGGAAAGGGAGTCACTTAGACAGTACAAACCTGATGATCAGGGCCCACAGGTATCACTCTGGCCTCCACACTTCTGGATGGTGGTACTGAAGAGCTCACGTTCTGAATCTGACCTGCTTTGAAACCTGGCTGTTACTTTTTGTGCAACTGTGAACACATTATTTGACCTCTTGAGGGCTCGGTTTCCATAACTGTAAATAGAGACAACAGGATTTACAATAAGGTGGGAAGGAGTAAGTGAATCTTGCATATAAAAAGGCTAGTGTGTGACCAGCATATAGTAAAGATTATTAAAGTCAAAGACAGCACACAGTTGAGTAGAAGGGGGCTGGTTCACCCTGCCACATGTCAGGCAGATTGAGAAGCCATCAGTTATTCAGAGTTTCCCTCTTTGACTTCTCCAGGGCTTTGCACTCCACTTCCCTACCTCTGAACCTCAAGCAAACTTCACTTGGTTAACCTCTATTCATCCTTCACCTGAACCTAAAGCCCCATTTCTTCCTGAAACTCCCACTCTATCACAAAACTGATGACTCTTCCCATATACTCTGAACACCCTTAAGCTTACCTGCACCTCAGCACCTGTCACTAGCCTTTGAGAATCCTATTTTCTTGCCTACATCCCTTACCACCGAGCGTAAGAAACTGGAAGGCAGGACCATGTGCCAGCGCTCTCTCTCCAGCTCCTCGTACAATAATGGACAGTAGCAGGTGTTCAGTAACCATTTGTTTAGAAGATGCATGAATGAACACAAATAGAAACCGTGTCTAAATCTGCGCGAATCTGCCCTTAATAAAAGCATGTGGCTCAAATGCAGCATCAAATTCTGCTGTCCTGTCTTATGTCTGGTGTCATTAAATCTCTGGATAAGAAGTAGAGATGGTTGTGGTGTCACTTGGAGGCCTTTCTACCACATCAGCTGCTTGTCCTGCACATGGTAAGTACAAAGGATGTTATGAGGCTTGACGGCTGACTCTTAGTTTGCCACTGCTAGGTATGAGCATTAACGTGGATGCAATCCAGATGTGTATTCCAATGTCTGGCATAAGTAAATATGGGAAGAAGCCAGGTTAGTCAAACATTAGTAACAATATCTTCTTGTTCTCCTGGAGGCTGTTTCACGTTTTGGCCTCATCCTCACCCCGGCATAAAGAAACTGGGATGGGACTACAGCTTCTAGAATTACAACCATTTTGTCAACTTGTCATTTGACTCACTGTCTGGCCGGTGCCTCTCCTTCTGGGTCCAGAGACATTTTGCACAGGAAGAAAGCAATAAAGTGAACAGTCACAGGGCTGGTGAATTCTCCAGTCTTCAAAGTACCTTGTTCTGTCCCACAGTACATACATATTTCTGGTAAGCACCATGGAGAGCCTCACATCTGTTACCTCCTGCACTGCTGGGAATCAAAGCATCTATCCCCATGAGATGTTTTCTGAAGGCCCGAGGGCACCGAGCCATCTTATCCTCATTCCCTTGGTGAGCTTCCCTGCCTAAATGAAAATACCTGAAAAGGCTAACTGTCGGTTCCTTGCTGCCTTAAAAATAAGAGAACTCCTAACCTTTTTGGGATTTATATTTGGAAAAGGGCAACGAACTAGATACGGCTCATAAAAAGGCAGGAGAGTGAGTCATTTTAAAGACATTTTTACAAGTTTGGGACCTAAATATATATGTATTTGCAGATACTAAATATAAACTGATCTGATTAATCACTTCTCAGTGTATATACCTTCCTTTGGTTATATTTCGTTTTTCAAATAAAACTAAGTAGAGCCCATAGCAGGTGCTAAAAAACTACTTGATTAATAGAGTAACCAGGATTTATAATTAGTAATTAGAATTAGCCATTAGAATAATAACTAGAATTCTGGAAAATTGGGAGACAGAAGATCCATATTTAGATTTCAGCTTTATCACTCCCTAATCATTTCCAACATGTGGGGATAACACATAGTCGCTTCACAGGTTTGCTGTGATGATCATATGTAAAATGATTTTGTTGAGGGCTCTTCTTGGGAGTAACTGAGATCTTTCTAGTTCTTCTGCACTGAAGGGCAAATGCCAATGGGGCTGCTCTTTCAGGGAGAAAGTTATGCCAACACATTTTTTTAAGTGTTAACTCATATTTATAAATAAATTGCCATCAATTACAATCTTTAGGTTTCCTTTGATTAGGACATTAGAGAATCCTAAGAGAAGAGGTAGAATAAAATAACTGACTATAACTGACTTGGTGAGTTTAATATTCCGTCAAAGAATCAAAAAGTGTCATCATGAGAAGATACTTAAAAAGCATCACATTCTAATCCAACCCACTCATTTGACTGAAGAGGAAAGGGAGGAGGAGAGAGGATAAATGATGACATAGAGGATCACACAACCAGGTTTAGATGGAAGGGCTCCCAACTCCTTCGGTGCTGAGTCTTCAATGCTCCATGCTAAATAAAACCTTCTTTATCCAGCTTTCCACATAAAGCCAGTGTCTGAGACCACAAATGTATCCCTCTCAAAAAGGTGTGGAACCGCTGTGAAAGCTGCATCTGGCGGCTTAGGGTGGCTCCTGACCACATATAGCAGGGTCATTTCACCTCCGCAACTGGCAGATGAGACTGATGTCCCTTCCCTGAGGCCCAAAACAACCCTCTCCTTTACCCCCCAGTATCTGAATGGATCATCAGCTCGACTAATGGTGACCGTGTTACTAAAATTCCAGGCAGAATCCACAGGAGAAGATCAAGATCACAAGATGGCCTGTTCCCGCAGGCATCAGAGAAAAGAGAAGACTCGGTCCGTTGGCTTATTTGGACTCGAGGCAGGAGTTCCCCAACACAAAGCCATGCATACCCATGAATGTTCTGACATAACATGGTAATTAATTTCTTAGCCTCTCCAAATCTGAGGCTAGAAAGCTCTCTGTGCCCAAAATCCCAACATATTTCACAAAATCCTTTGGTGCAGGAAAAGCCCAATTTAAACAGACCCAAATAACCCCAGAACACCCTGTTGCCGACAAGCATCTGGTTGCCGTGTTTGTTCATCTGGACAGGGATTCTGTAGTGCTCGAACACTAAAAAAAAATTTTTAAACTTAGGAAAAAGAAAGACAGATCCTTCAGCCTGCACCAATGCCCACCCCTCCCAAGCCCCTTCTCCCTTATGGGGATTGCTCCCCTCCAGGAAGTAAAATAGAGACTCCCCTACTGGGCAGGACAAATAGAAAATGGGAGTACATAGACTTCTCTTGATTATCAAGTCCTCTGAAAGCATGAAGAAGATTGGAGAAACAACACAAAAACAAAGGATAACTCAAGAATCATTTCTGTTTGGCTCAGAATGATAGTCAGAACACAAGCAAATAACCCAAGCCACTCCTGCGTGGAAAACCTGGTGCCATGTCTACCCATTTCTGGTATAACCAACGTTTAAGGCCCAGGACTCCACTGGGTGGAAGTGGGCAAGAGGTTCTCCACCACGGAGAGGAAGCCCTTGCCACCAACCTTAAGTCAGAGACACAGGAGGATTGAAGGGAGCTCTCTTACCTCAGACGGGCCCCATGAGAACTGTCTAGGCCACTCTTCTCACTTGAATTTTCTGCCAAGCCTTTCTCAGTGAAGGCAGACAAATTATTTCCTCTATTTCGGAGTGCTCTGGTCTATTAAGCTCCTTCAGGGTTCACTGGAAAAGCACAAGGTTCTTCCAGACTCCATTAACCATGCCTGTGAGAAGCCCGTCAGGCTAGACATTCACCCCACATGGCAAGAAAAGACCCTCAAGGTATCAACTGGAGGGACCCAAAGTCAGAAAATGGAAGCAAGTTCCATAACCTCTCTGAGAAAAGAAAAACACTAACCCGCTGAGGTCTCTTGCTCAAGTCCAAGGATAATCACAAGAGATGGACAATATTTTTGACCTTTTTTAGAGGTGTCTGGAAATTGGAAAATATCTGACACTATCCTTTGGGACTTGCTGTATGTATCTTTTTAGAAGCATCTGTGTGTGTGTGAGTATGCGCACGCGTGCGTGTGTGTGTGTGTGTGTGATTTTCTAAATTTCAAGCATTCTATTGCCAGTTTGAGTTCTCTTGGCAGAACCTTCAAGCATTCTCAGTAACAGATGCCTGGAGGAGAAGGATGCTAGGAGTTCTGAAACAGAGCAATGCACAGAGTTGGGGAAGCAGCTGCTCTGCTCTAGTCACTGTGTATACAACTTCACCAAAAGTGTTTAGGAAACAGATCATTCTGGAGCCTATACCACCTATTCAAAATGCAGGCCCTTTTAGTTCCACTTATCCTTTTTTTCCTATGCTGTTTGTTTCCTGCTATGAGTTTTAGTAATCTGTTTATGTTGTGTGTGCACGCGCATGTGCGTGTGTGTGTGCATTGTGTGTGTTTCCCTCTCCAGCCTAGCTAAATTATCCCCAAGGGACTCTTAATCCTCAATCGTAATTCCCAATGATTGCACTGACGTGATGATAGCGGGGAGCCCATTCTCCTCCTGCTCCTCCTATCTCCCTCTCCCCTTGAGGCTAAGCTCAGCCAAGGATGCTCTAGGGAGCTGTTTATTTAAAAGAGGAAGTTCAGCATCAGGGCCACAAGGCTTTTAAACAGAGAGAGGCTACCCAGGGTAGGAGGAGAGCTCGCGGTCACAAACCCTTCCATTTTTCCTCCAACCCCAGCAACTCTCCACCAGGCCATAAATGGTAGTGTGCAGACATCAGTCCCAAAACATCACCCTTTCCAAGGCTATTGGCCTCCCTGCAACCCACCTAGATTGGCACTGTCACTGAACATAGCTCTAGACTAGGAATCAGACAGGTCCCTGCCCCCAGATAGCTGTTTGATGGTGGACAAGTTACCTGCCTTCATTTTGCACAACTATGAAAATGGACTAGACAGATGTGACTGGAAGGTGGCTCAAATTTTACTAATGCATAAAAATCATCTGGATGCCTTATTGACACAGATTCCTGGACCCACCTGCAAAGATTCCAATTTAACAGGTTAGCCATAGGGCCTGAGAATTTGCATTTCTAACAGGATTCCTGGTGATATTGATGCTACAGGTATGAGCACCACACTTTGAAAATCACTGGCCAAGGTATCTTCCACCCCAAATATTCCACTGCTTAATTCCCATGCTCAGTGGTATAAGAGAAGTCAAAACTATTTGGCCCTTGTCTGATGAAGAATTCCACAAAGGGCTACAAAAGTAAGGGCCTCTCCCAAACAGTTTTTCTCTTACCCCCAACTTCTGCTTACTCCTTTGCAAAGAAAAGCAGCAAAGATATGGGTAAAGAGTGTTACTAGCTTAACTTTATGCTGTAAGTAGTTAGTTGTTACACCTGTGAGGGCATCTTGGAAATCATTTGAAATTACAAGATGGAGACAACTTGAAATAGCAAAGAAGGAATAAGAATAAATTATATAGGCTCCACTTGCAAGGTTGTTATCCTGGGTCATATTTTTGCCACTGCTTAAGTCATCTGGAACAGTGCAATGAAAATTTGGTAGTCTTGCGTGCTGTTTGGAGAGGCATAAAAAATAACTCCAAAGCAACAGAAAAAGAAGTATTATAAAGTACACTCTCAGATATTTACCCTGTTCCTAGCTGTATAATCCTTTTCAAATTGCAAAAACAGAAATCTTTCTGCCATTCAGTAATATGACCTTCACCAATGACATATCTGCAAATTCCTGCATATGTCCATTCTCACACAGTTGCGTAGCCCCACGTGAAATGGGGAAAGCACTAGGCTGGTAATGTCGGAATTTGCCTAGGAATGAATTCTGGTTCCAAGCTCCTGCTTTCAGATGCCTAAATATTTCTGCCCATCTGAAAGTCTACTTATTCTAATGTAATAGAGCTCACGTTAAGACAGCGCTTTAAAAGAAAACTTAGAGAAAAAGATTCAGAGTAATTTCATCAGACAAATGTTTCCCAAATCCATTTCTTTCTGAAAATTTTTGCTGTAGCAAGCCATTGTTATTAGGAATGCATTATATGATTAGATTAACAAAAGTCAAATAAATATTAAGACTCTTTGCACTAGAATGAAAAATAATTTTTTAATTTAAAATTTTATACTTTAAGTTAAAATTTGATCTGTTCACTTTAGAAATTGCCAGATAAGAGGTTCATTCCCAAAATTCTAAAAAAAATTTTTTCATATATTTCACAATAGCTATTTGAAAATTTGTATTTGTTTGAATCAGAGGTTAGCCCACTGCTTTTTTTTGTAAATTAAGTTTTACTGGAACATAGCCACTCTCATTTGTTAATATTATTGTCTACTGTCACTCTACTAACAATGGCAGAGTTAAGTGGTTGCTACAGAGAGCATATGACCTACAAAGCCTAAAGTATTTACTATCCAGTCCTTTTCAGAAAAATTCTGCCAACCCCTTTGAATAACAGAAAGGAAATAATAACAGCAATTTAAAACTTACGATGTGATGTATAACATGTATATTTCTACCAATTACCTCATAAATTAATTACGAATATGTTGGATTAAAAACCCTATTGGATGTGGTTCCATAGAGCAGTGGTTAGCATGTCTGCTTTCCATGGAGAAGGTCCTGGGTTCAAGCCCCAGCGGAGCCAGATCTAGTTATTAAGGGGAGATGGCAACTTCTGTAGGTCAGGGGTGGAAGCAGGGGGAGCGGGGGTGGGGTGAAAATTTTAAAAAAAAGGCTATCTGCCAATAACAGAATCTGTTCCTTTTTCCTGGTTCTCAGTAATGTCTTCAAATGCAAAATAATAATGCTTTGAAATTTAGTCAGCTGTTTAACAAACTTTTGAAAGCCTATTCTATTCAAAGTACTAAAAATCAATCTCAGTACTGAAAATTTACATGCACCCCATCATCCACCAAAAATTAAAAACAGAGTGACACCAATCATGAATTTCTGCATGTGATTTGAGTCATATAAAAACAACATATGAGGAAGGGGGGCAAATTGGGTTTTCAGAAGCCATAAGTCTACAGTTGACAGATAAAATGCCATCTCAGATAATCACATTTGATTGTCACTAATGTTAATATATGTCGATAACAGTCGAGCGCTGCACACCAGAGGTTAGCTTTACTGCTCATGTGCAGATGTTTGCAATACTGAATCTCTGCCATAACCCTGTGGGAATGGCATTTTTTATGTGTTCTGCAGTGAATTTACGGCCAGGCAGCCATAAGTGTTATAGTTCTTCAAACCCTTTGCTTGTGGAGATTGTCATAGTGTTTGAAAAGTAGAAAGGCACAGATGTCTTCTGTTAGCAGGACATTTCCAGACCTGCTCAAGGATACAGCCTATGCCAGCTCCTGAAGTGCAGGTAATTTGTATCATCAATGCCACCCAGGTTTGAAATTTCCCACTATCGACTTAGTTCCATTCAGATCTGCAGGAAGTTAGCAAAGCCTATATGTACCACCCTGAGAAAAGGCCCTTGACCTCAGGGAACTCACATGTTGGCCCTGATGACAGTTCACACACAATATGACATGGAAAGTGATATAACAGAGATATACAGAGTGCCACAGGAACTCTCCATAGACAAGAGTTCATGGAAGTTTGCTTTCAGGGGTCATATCTGAAAAATCAACACAAGGAACAGAAGCGAAGAAAGGGGTGTGTGTGTGCATGCACACGTGCTGTTCATGCAAGAAAAGGCATGAACAAAGCCACAGTTGCAAGAAACAGGATGATTTGTTCCAGGATGTCAATATAATTTACTACTGGTATAGTATAAAGTGCCTGGAACTGGGAGGACACAACTGTGAAGTGTGGATAGAGTGTGGGCTTGGGAGTGAGGTATATCTTGGTTCAAGTTCTAGCTTCATCACGTACTAGCAGTGTGACCGTAACTTCCAGAATTGCTATAACCTTCAGAGTCCTCATTAGTAATGTGCACCTCCGATGGTTGGTATGAAGGTCAAAGGAGATCATGGCTGGATCCTGAGAGCAAAAAGAGTTAGTAAACTGGTAAACTAACAGCAAAGCCACAGGGAGGAAATATACCCCTTCTGTACAGTAGAAAGGGGATTTTTAAAAAGAACTCTATGGATAGCCTCTTCCACCAGCACTGAATAATGGAGTCGTTTAAGAGAAGAACTCAAAAGCAGAGCAACACTGCTTGAATTTCCCATTTTCCTGTCATTATCAGGAAGGTAAAAGAAACACTGTCAGAGAGATGATGAATCACAAATACAATTGACACTGTTCAAAATGGCAGCCCTACAAGCAACTTCCCCAGCGTCTAAGCCCAATGCAAGCTCTGTTCATGTCATGTGTTCCCAGTACTGTAGGGTGAGAAACAGACTTCCCCTTGAAGTTACAGAAAATCTGCTCTGACACGCCAGGAGCTACATGACAGATGCAAAGGTTCTTTCAAGAGAAATAAATCAGCACCTCAAGCATAACAAAAGGAATTAATTTAGAATTTTCTGTTAACATGAGCTTTCCCAGTTTCTCTCAGGGAGAATACAAAGCCCCTAATGATTATGAGTAAATGCTTGTGCTCTGGGAAAAAGTCAAAGATTAGTGGCTACTCTTCACCAAGGCCCTCCTTAATTCTGTGTGAGAAGGAATTCCATAGAAGAATACCGAGCTTGCTAATTTGGGAAATCATCCTGTTTCTTGAAACTATGGCTTTGTTCAGGCTCTTTCTTGCATGAATAACATGTGGATGTGCGTGTGCATGCTCTCACACACATACACACACAAAGTGGAATCATCATGTCTATAGGGTTGAGACCCGTGTCTGGTATAAATATAGCACAGAATGGAAGGCACGTCTTTCACATTTCTGAATACCTAGGCCATCCTTGGAGGCTTCTTCCAAACAGTGCCTGAGCAAAGCCCATGGGGTCCAGAGAGAGAGAGTCTTAGAGTAGCCACAAATGGGAAAGATCTCCTTAATCAAGAAATTCTCCTTCTTGGTTTCGGAGCCGCAATTTTTATTTGTTTTGTTTTTTGTTTGTTTGTCTAGAGGGAGGGAGACCCACCCAGCTGCAGCAAAACCATCAGTGCAGGCTCTGGGTCCCTGGGATCAGGACTGGCTTGCTGTGTTCCTCTGCAGCCCCCCAGTCATGACAAGCAGCAGGCTCCAAGTATGCCACTGGGGGAGCCACTACCTCAACACACTGTGAGTAAACACAGCTTTCCAAAAATGAATAGTTAAAAAAAAAAATTCCAATTATCAGACTTACGACCATCCTGAGGGTGGATCTAGAAAAACAAATGAGCCATGCGAGGATCACCCCTAACTACATAACCTGGGGGCTGGAATTCACTCCAGTTCTAGTCCCTACCTCTAACTTTCAAAGCACCAAATGGAGGAAACCCAGAGTCCTCTCCCAAGGGTCTTTTTCCCCAGAAAGGACTCCGCATTCTTGACCTCCAGGAAGCAAGAGAAGAAGGCGTTTTGCCTTAGAATGGTGTGAAGTAGGGAGAGCTCTAGACATGAGCCTGGGTTCTGGGGACTAACCTTTTCACCAACTGCTGGGTGATGCCAGATAAATCACTTTTTTCTTTTAAATTAAAAATTATTGAGGTAACATTAATAAAATCAAATTAGTTTCAAGTGCACAATTCAACAAACAGTATGTAACATAGATATTGGATTGTATGTTCACCACCTGAAGTTAGATTTCCTTACGTCATCAAATATTTGACTTTTAGGACCTTGTATTTTTGTCTATTCACTAAGGGGTTTTGACTGACTAGATGATCCTAAAGAGTTTTTCCAGCTCTTAAGTTTATTCCATGATACTAAGTGAAAAGAAGCTATATCAGGCTGTGCCTATGTGGATATGAATGAGGCAGTTGCCAACACAGTGTCATTTGAAGGTTCTGAGAAAATACCCAGGCCTCCATTGGGGATCCCTAAAAATCTTGCCACCCTGTGAGTCGTGAATGAAAGATTGAAAGCTGCTAAAATGTTCTCATTGTATAATCTTGGAATGTATGACTATTAACCCCTGGTCAGCCGTTTTGTCATCTACATGAAACTATCCGATAAGTCAGCCAAAGGTTAGGTAATTTTTTTTTTTTGCGGGGGGAGAAGGGGAGGGACAAAACAGGTCTTAGATTTCCAGCCCAGGAAGATGACAATTCATAGATACTGAAATGACTATGGAGCACTAGACAAGATGGAGCAAGAGACAAGCTATTTAGTTAATGAAAATCCCAAATCTGTTCCTGTGAAGTAAGAATCTGTGGACAACAGCTCCTTTTGATCTGACACTATAATTCGCCTTTTTTGATATCCTTTGTCACCAACAAAATGCCCTCCAAAATTCACTGCCTCGACACAGAAAGTCATCGTGAGTTTCAAAACAGCCAAAAACAGTGTCTGAAAACCCTGCAATATCATTCTGTCCCTCCTATTACCTAAAACAGGCCACTGCTCCATTTGCACAGGCTTTTCTTCAGCAGATTTACAAGGTAACATCTGCTTCAGAAACAGATGTTTATGCCAGAATTCTCTTCTGCTCATTAATGCTTTTCCGGTTAACATCTAACTATCTCACTCATTAGTTCTTAATAATACTTTTTGTATCTGAGCCATGCCAAATACGCACTCTGTAGAGCTCTGTATTATTGTTGCTTCTGTTGCTGTTGAATTACGCTGCTGAATAAAGGAAAAGTAAAAATAAGCCCCTCTAAGAAGGCTGCTATGAAGGCGGCTATGTGTCAGAGCTCTATCTTTGTGAACTGAACAAGCTGAAATCAATTAAAAGTGTATGTTCAGAGAATGCATCTCAGCTGTCTAATTGCACCACCTCTGCTTTAGGGCCAAAGTTTGACTCCCTGCCAAATTGTCATCAAAATGGGCGTCCGTTAGCACTGTTAGAACTGCCGCTGCCTGAGCCTGATTCAAGGGCTTGTTTAATGAAGGGAGCCCAGTGAGCTCTGGGGCTCGGTGCACAAAGACTCCTATTTTCCAGGGACTGGGCCTTAGCTACCCTGCTCAAACAAAGGACACCACAGAGCCCTCTGGAATGAGGGTCCTGGGGCTGAGTAACTTATCCCACCCAGTTTCCTCAGTCCAACAGTCTTGCTAGATTAACTACAGGAAGCAGTCACGGGATGTTCTCTACCAATCCACAAGCACCTTCACATCAAGACAACTCCTTGACGCAAAGCAGAGTCAACACACCTTTGCTGAGTATCTAGTGGTGTCCCAGACTGCTGAGTACTGTCATATCCACCCACTGTCAGAAGGATAAGGACTATTCCTGTGGATCCATATCCAAGGGAAGAAAAAGCATAAAGGTGGAGTTTTTCCTGACCTGTAACACAACGGTATATATAAAAATTTTCTTTCAAACACTTTTTAAAAATACTTTAAACACTTAACAGTGGTCTCAAGACTGGCTTTTGTGTTTCAAGGAGCCACTATCATCATCAAACAATTGAACAAACCAAGATAGAAAATAAGGCTGGTTTATATGATAAGGGAAAAGCCAACCCTCCAGGGAAGTTGGGCCAACACAACGTATTGTTTGGGATCAGGAAAAAGAATGCTTAATAAATCATTGACAGTAGTTTCCATGGTTACAATAAATGTATAGTCACCTATATTGTTTAGCTTGGTGTGACCAGTTCTACAGGGAAGAAATAATAATGGGTCTTGTTGATAAGCAAATATGAACCCCATTTAACTTAAAGAAAGGCTGTCAGCCTATCCAAAAATAAATAAACAAATAAAATTGAAATTTAAGTCCAGTCAAATAAATGTAGTCCCTAGACTTCATGGTAGCCAACATCTCTTGGTCCCAATGAACTCCACTGCAGCTCCACAATATGCTCTGTTCTTTTTATAGGAGGCTTTTCCCTTTCTGCCTAAGCGGCTGCTTTTCAACAAAATTACTTGGCAAACACTGCTTTATCAAGTATAAATCAGATATGCTACTCTGGAATCTAAACCCACAAAGAATATCCCCATAGCACTACATAATAATGAAAAATAGAAATACTGCATTATTGCTGCCAAAAGAAATGGAAAAATATGAATGAAAATGATCACTGGGTGTGTCTTCCATAAGATTCCATTTAAATAACAGTCTCCATCTACTTAAATCTCTACAATCTGATGGGCTGACACATTACAGAGTGAAATAAAAGCACTTTTTAGGAGGAAATTAAAATGTTATGAACTGCCCTGGGTGGTGCTGGCATTGTGCAAAGAATGGTGAGTACTAACCACAGTCAAAACCTCTTTCCCCTGCAGTCAACAGATAACCATCTGAGGTCTTGATGCGATGTGCTAAGGGAATTCAAACTGGAGATTTTGGGGCTTCTCCACAGCTCTTCTCTCCTAATACACTCCAGAGGAAGTTAGGTGGCTGTGTAGGAGGTGAATGATAAAGTCGATGCAGACTGCTGACACTTTATCTCCAGTCCTTTTGCTGGTTAAAGACTCGCCACCTCCAGACCCACTCTGATGCCTCATTCTTTACTTGCTGTGGACACTGAGTCCTAATTCTCTTGGATATGTCTTCTGAAGAAGTACTACTGTGGTTGTTTTCTCAGACTTTGTGGTTAGACCAATGGCTGATAGCTCTCTCATATGAATCAGGTCACAGTATTTACTCAGTTATCCCACAAAAAGATAAGTGAACAAAAAAGAGCAATATTCTTCCAGCTATAATAGTTTTCTGTAATCCCAACTAGAAAGAAAAACTTCCTTTTTTATGGCTGAGTTCCCTTCATATATAAATGCTTTACGTGCCAGCAGAGACCATTCTGGACTCAAAGCTTCTCCAACACACAGCTCAATGTCTTGCACAAGGTGGCCATCAAGTATGGGGTCTGCCAAGGGCACAGACCAAACAAACGAGGTAGACACAAAGCCACATGGTTGATTATCTCAGTTATCCCACAGGCATTATTCCCTAAGTCTGGAGACCCAGGCAATGCAATTCTCTCTCCATCACTAATGGCTGAGTTGTTAATTTTTTTCATCCTTGTACTCAAAGGTTACACTGGACAGTGGGGAGATGCAGAAAACCATCTGGAAAAGTGACCCACACAGAATGAATTCCGTGATGTGGCAGTAACTTCAGGTAGGTCAACAATAAGTGAGAGTGCGCCTCTAGACTTGTGAGATCATGGCTCTTCTTGAGGAAAACACATGTCACATCAGCCCCTGAGAGGTGATGACTGCAGCAAAGCTGTTCTTATGACTCAGAACTTGCAGCCATCTCCGAAGCTCACAAACTGAGAAGGCAAGGAAAGAGCAAAGCATAAACCTTCTCTCCCTCCATGAGGTCTATGTGCCATCATCCCATCCTCACAGTTAACAGAAGTCCAGATTACCGCGAAATGCGGTTTGAGCAAGGAAGTACTGACTGAAAATGAAAGCACATACTTGGACCCAGAGAGGACAGAGATTACTTCCGGGGAGAACTCCAAACTTCCTGCTTCCATTGCCAACTGCCATGAGGCACATGATGGCCTGAGATCTTTACCAAGATTCAACACAGCCCAGGGCAGTGCCACACTGTAGTGCTAGGGTCCAGAAGACGCTTCAGGTTGATGAATGCTGCAGGCCAAGGTGTGATTGATACTCATTGGAAAGACTCAGGTCTTTCTCTTTAGATAATCAAGAGACAACCATTCCTGAAGTGACTATTCCCTTAGGTGAATTAACAGAAATACTGAGACTTCCACAGATTCCAAGATCTCAGGATATTGAGAATTCTTGCCAGTGGAAAGACCTATAAATTTATACCCTCCAGTTACAGGAAGGAAGATTTAGGCCATTAAATAGGCCTTAAAGTGATATTTCCTCTTACTACCCTAATCAATCAAATATGACTCCAAGGGAATAACAAGCAGAATCCATGTAGCAGATATTTCAGCGGCTGCTGTCTGGTCTATCTTAAGAGATGTCATTACAGAGCCCAGCTTTTTCTCTGCCCCACCCCTAGGTGATGTCCTAGAGGACAAACCAGGAGTGCAACTCACATTCTCAGAAAAGGAGCCTCCTCTCAATGACACCGGGTCTCTCACAAGATGTGATAAGGTCCCCTAAATGCACCAAGCACACCTTGTGATCACGGCTCTGTGTAGAAGACAAAGATGAATTAGACAAGAGACTAGCCCTTGGGGGAGCTTATATTCCAGTAGGAAAGAGGAAACAGCCACATAAATAACTATTTTAAAAGTGGAAAGAGATAAATATCATGAAATAAAGGGATGTTATTTCCAGTTTAGGTGGGAAAGATCAGAAAGTAAAGGGAAATATTCTTTCAACAACTAGTAGGTATCCAGGTCTGGGCCAGATGCTGGAGAAACAATGACAGATATGCCCAGTTGCTGGCTTTCAGGGGCACAACTGTAAGAAGCCCACTGTAGAATAAGAATGGATATATCCTCCACGTGACTTAGGAACGAGAGAGTAGCTCTTTTGCCTAAGTGAAGAAGAATTCACAAGAGGTGCTATTTAAGCTGGCCCACATTTTTCCATGCAGAAAAAAAAAGCGGATTCCAGTGTAAGAGGCACTGCATCTCCTTGAGGGCTCCTATCTTTTCCTACATCAACCTGGATTCTTCCGTGCCCAGCACAGTGCCTCAAACACAATAACAGTTACTCAATGAGTCAGAGAATTCACGGCATGAAAGCACAGACTGTCTTTAGGGTGCAGAGCCATTATCAGGGGAGTCACCGGGAAGAGTCTCATTTCTGAAAGATTTTTCCAGTGGTCTGAAGAGTAGGAGTGAGCTGGCTTGTCCAGGGATAAGTGACAATGCCCAGAGAGGAGAATGCTACAAATGGTCTGAAGGGCAGGAAAGGCTGGGACAGCAGACATCATCAGAGCAGGCAGTTTCCAGAAGTATTTTAGACACTTATGATAGGGATTTGTTTACCAAAAAGATAGTTTTAAAAACATTTATTAAAAGAAAAAGACAACATCTTTTAAAAGGCTTATTTTCTGGGGAAAAAAAAAGAGCTTTTAATAACATGTACTAATGATTTTTAAAGGAAGCCATATCTAAAACCACAAAAAAAAGGCTTTGATACAAGTAAACAAGGTCAGTGGCTACCCATCTGAGGAATCCTGGCAACTTTGTAAATATCAACTCGGTCCGGGGGCTGGGCCGGAGTGACAAATGCGTTTTCCAATTTCATGGAGAATGAGATAAGACCGCGCCAAGGTTGTGCAAGGATACAAAACACGAGTACATAAACTAGAGGTCTTAAACACTTTTTTTAAAGCAGCAGAGCTATTTCTCCAAAATTTTATGCAAAATCCAAAAGGCAAATCAGATAACAAATAAGGATGTCTGAGATGGAGTAGTAGGAGCTTGGGGACCATTGTTTTCTGTCCCCTCCTCACCCCTGGAGGCAGCCAAGAGAGGCCTTGAACAAACACCCAGGAGTTCCCTGGAACACAAAGTACTCTCCAAAAGTCAGGGAAGCTTCCAAACTGGCCCATCTTTCACACCAAAGACCCAGTTCCCTGAATGACAAGATGTGCCCCAAGGCATCTGGATTGTTACTTCCTGCTGCTTTATTGTATAATCAGCAGGAGGCTTGGAATTATGAATCATGGGCCACAAAGACAAACTCCAAAAATTCTTCCACAAGTGGGAGAAGTGAGAGTAACAAGATTGGCTCCTCTTGAGTCCCAGAGCTGGGATTCTGCAGATGAGAAATTGAGGGCCTGAAGTCAGCAGCAAAGCCACTTCTGAGGCTCTGAGGCATCTCTGTGGCTCTGGGGAGTGGCAGTGTACCCCAGTGTCCCTTATGGAGCTGCAGCCTTCTGGAGAAAAATCAGAATTGGGCACATTCCATATCTAGCACTCCGGTATAAGCACACAAAGCAATGCAGTGTGGGGTAAATCCAAGGACATTTTGTTCTTTAGCAGAGACTGACAAGCTCGTTTAGTAGTGACAATTCACAGTCCACTAGAATATGCTGAATCTCACTTACAGGCATAGTGAAATTCAGGCAAAGACAGCCAAATAGCACTGGGAGCTATTTTAGACATGCATATTTTAATATCATAAATCCTTATTTTTCTTAACAAAATAGTCCCACAAAATTATGTTATGACAAAGACCCTGTGAGAGAGGTTATAATCCCCATTTCAGAGATGGAGAAACTGACATATGCAGGCTCTCAGAGAGTTGGCGAGAGCTGAATCTTCCTGACACACAGCTGCCCGTGGAGCTCACACAAAGAGCTTCCAGAGTCAGCAAAACGCAGGCTCTGGGTACCCAGGGAAGACGGTTCAGAGTCATTAAAAATTGGTCCTGTCCTATCCCAAAAGGACATCTGGATAAACATGCACTGGGGAGACATGACTAGCAGGCTTACCTGAGGAATTTAATCCAAGGTTGCTTTAAATTCACAGTACTTATGCCCTGGTCTGCGGTTTCCTTGCTGATGGAGTAGCAATTCAATAAGCACTTCACAGGAGAATTTACCTTACATGTCTTTCTCTCAAACACTTTCCAGGAAATAAAAATTAAAGCCACTAACTGTATAAACCACCCCATCTAAACAGTCTTTCTCCATTCTTTCAGATTTTCTTTGCCTGATCCCCTTTTAAATGGATTTCACACTCTTAAAGGTTGCCAGGCTGACATCCTTGGGGACCAGTCCTATCTATCCATTTATGTGCAGGAACCACAAAACATGCTTGGCCCTTTTGCACACAGACTCCAGGCAGAGGTAGGAGGATGGGAGTGGGGAGATAGCAAGAATAATGTTAGCCCAGGTACAGGGTTCACCAGAACCCAGGGGCAGTCCTGCTGAAATGCACTGTATGCTGTAAGAGCACCTCTACTCTTGAACTGGTTTATTAGCAAGGTTTCTTTGAAATAGCAGGGAACTACTTTCTAAAAGACATGAATTTGAATATGCAGCAATTTCTTGCATATTTGCATTAAACACAGTGGAGGGAGAATGAAGTTCATGAAAAACCACCAACTCCCCCTTTCTCAGAGCTTTCTTTTAAGCCCCTTAATGCAACAACACAAAGGCCTCTGCAATTTAGGTGGCCTGTCCTTAGATCTCACCTTTTCCTCTTTCTCCTCCCCCCAACATCCTACACACCAGCTGCACCATCCTGGTGCTTTTCTTTGTCCCCAAATGCCTTTCTCCATGCCACTCCCCTGATTTAAAAGTCCAGCCCCTCTCTAGCAAAGCCATTCCCGGTGCCCACCATCAGATCTGACGGTTCTCCCTCTAGGTCACCGGGATACCTTGCACACTCCTCTAGCCCAGCTGCTTTCATTCACTGTGTGCAATTACTTAGGCTGAGCCAACTTCTCTCCCCATCACCCCAACAAACGATGAACTCATTGATGGCACGGGCAATATCACATTTATCTTTGTGTGGTCTGTAAAACCATCGAATCAAAGTGCCAGACACACAGTAAGCAGGTAGTTAAAAATGCATGTTTAAAAAAAAATGGAGAATGCACTCATCTGTTGTCTCAGCAAAACAAACATTTTGAGTGATACAATGGTATGTGCAAAGAGTTCTTTCTATATCAAGAAATCTAAGTAGCCCTCAATAGGGGATGGTGTAAATAATATGCTCACATTAGGGAAGACCATGCAACATTAAGAGAATGAATTAGTTCTATATGGGATTATGAGAGGTTGATTTTAATTTTTTTACTTTATGTATTTTCTTAAATGTTTGGATTTTTGTAAGTATGTATTATGTTTAGAATTTTCAAATGGATAAAAATGCCCTCTTCTTGAAGCAGATTTTAATTCTAAAAGTTTCTAGGCTAACAATCCTTGGAATTAAATCCATCAAGCAAATGAAACAATCTAGAGTGGACTATAATATCGAATCTATAATAATCTTTGAAAAGTAAAGGCACATAAAATAATGAAACCCTTTGGGGGTGTTCATGATATGTTTCCCACTGGCTCTCTGATCAGCTCCTCTCTGGTGCAGTGCTTTAGAAAACTATTCCCTGCTAACCTAATATCCAGATTTGAGTTATTTCCACCTGATAAATATTTATTGGGCATCTCCCAGGTAGAAGGTGCACGTACAAGGCAATGGATGCAGAAGAAAGAGGAAGTAACATAAGGCTCCAGCATCCCCCGGCTCCTATTCTTTTACCAGGAGAGACCAGCCTCAAAAAAATTTAAAACAAGGCAGAATGTGCGAAGTACTATAAAAAGGGAAAAGCAAACAGGCATGGGAGTGGTTCCAAGTGGGAAAACTCGGGAGGATCATGCAGAAGATGAGACTGGAGCAGGGTCCAGAAAGACAGGTAAGATTGACTAGCAGGAGATGGGAGTGAGAGAGAGAGAGAGAGAGGCATCTGCCTTGTCTTGTATGTACCTTGTTCTAGCACACTGCTGTTGTGACTAAATACCCAAAATGTAACGGGCTTCTTGCATGCAAAGTAAATAAAAGGAATTGCCACATATCTGGACTAAAATCCAAACTGTTTCCGCAAAATTACAAAGCCTACATGTTCCCACCTTGCCTCTTTCTCCAATCTGTTCCTCTTCTCCCCTCCCCTCACTGCAGCCACCCTATTCTCCAAGCTCATTCAGCCTCCAGGACTCTCTACTGCTATTTTCCTCTGCTTGGAGGAAAAATGTCATCAGGACAGGACTTTTGCCTCATTTACAGTTTTATCCTCAGTGCCTAGCACACAAGATATCTTTGGAGTAAATAAATGAATAAGTTCTAAACCAGAGCAGAAAGGAACCAACAAATATAGAAGTTTTCCTTGGATAATTCATCTGGATTTTTTTTTTTTAATTTTAAGTAACTATCTGGGTTGTAATCACTTCACCTGCCGTAAACCACAAGGACTATAATGAGTCTTAAGCCTGATACACTGTGACTTTTCATTTGTAGGGGACTGTTGCAGCTCTCACATACAGGATCACCTCGGTCTGCACAAAAAGACTTTGCATTTGAGTTCTTATCCACAGTGGAGAAAAATGATACTCAAGTCAAACAACTTTGTGGACAGTCAGAGAGTTAAGAATTCTAAGGACTAAAACTCCAACCCAAGTCCTCTGTCTTAATCCTACTGCCTTCTACTAAACCCCAGCTGATTTGCTGGGCTTGAAAGAGAACTGCTATTCCTATGCTTCACACCAAGCTGTAAAGGGCTTCCTTCCAGTGTTCAATTATCTAGAAAGACCATCAGTGAAATGTATCAACAAGGGAATATGGTGTGATTTGAAGAAAATTTTCCCTACAAACAGGAAATACTAAGCAACTTTTGACAATTACTGCTATAACTCCTCTTGATTATTGTTATTGGAATGTCCAAACTTTTAAAAATAATAAGTACCACTAAGGAGCAATTGTTATTTTAACTGTGAATTAAGATGATAAGTCTTTTGTTTAAAATGCAATTGCATGTTCTACTTAAGACTTCCAAAGGTGCAGGCCTGTAATTCCCTTCCAGGCAACGTATGCTTCAGTGAAATTTTTCATTTGCAAATTAGGTTAGTTTATGGAAGAAAATGAAAAGTCATCCTCTCAGACAGACCAAGAAATGGGGCCATTCTTCACCTAGGAGGAACAATTAGCTGAAACATCTTTGGGGAAAATTTCTCTCTCCTATATTGTTGACTTTAAAAAGGTATGCAAGAATCACTCTAAAAATCTCAAAAACACACTTAATTATGGTTTACCTCAATGACCATTTATATCTGCCTGTTTACTCAAATTGAAATGGTAGCTGCAAACACTGTTTGAATGAGATCACACCCCACAACATGGCATTCCAAAATGTGGTTCCAATTCACAACTTCCCCGTGCAGGGTTTGGGCAGAGTCATTTGCAAAAGCCTATCTATGCATAGGCAGATGCCCCTGTAAATATGAGTTACAATTATCTCCAAAAGGACAGTCTATCTTGTCCTCCACTAAATCCCCCACATGGGAGGGGATGGCTTTCTTGGAACATTATCTCACTTGTTTAATTTTCTAGATAAATTAGGAAAGATACAAGAATAGGAGGGGAGGCTCATATGTCATGTTATCCAGACATTAGGCTGTTAATTGGACACGTTTGGTTTTTCTTTATAAAATGTTACTTCAACACACACACACACACGCACGCACACACCCCCTACAAGAAAAAAGAAACCAAAAACTGTTTTCATCAAGATTATGTACCATGTTCAATTCAGCTCTAACCATTTTTATTTCCAGAAAGTTGGATTCATTCCATTTTTAGCAGCAAACTCCTTTAGGAAACACTCTTTTTAAACCTGCATTTTGAGAAATGAAGTTAATGGGCCAGAACTGGTTTATCATGAAATACTCATCAACGCAGGAAATAAAGTTCACACCCTTCTACCCTTAGGTGAACGAAACCCATTTGTAGGACACTCTCAGTAACTATCTAAAGGTCATTTTCCTAAGTTAGTGAATTCAATACTATATATTATCTCTTTTCATATATAAAGTTAAAAAGAAGATACATTTAATTTACTAAATCCAATAAAGTGGTCAATCATGTTAAATTATGTGCAGAATTCAAGAGAGCCAGAAGTTATCCCTTACCTCACCCCATCAACACCTAATAACGGGTGGCCAATTTTTAAATGCTCTTCTAATTTGCAATAACATTTTGAAAAGCTAGAAGAAGTGAAGTTCTACATGAAAGAAGCAGAATGGTTTGCCCTTCCCGATTCCAGGGCTATCTATACCTAGAGAGCAGGACAACTCTTTTGGAATGAGAGCCCACAGAGGGACAGGTGTGATGACATACACCTGCTCTCTCAAGCTCTGGTTTTCAATATTCCTTATCAGCCACTACATTATCTGTCACCAAAACATGCCCTCCTGTTATAATGAACTAGATCACAGCTTATCTTATACTCCTTACAGTTTAGGTTAATGTCTCTCTGATGAGATTTGGGAATGGTTGATCACTTCCCTGGTACGCTGATTCTTGCCAGCTTTAATTTCAGAAAATCATAATAACCTACCTAGAATACCAGCACAAGAGACTGTGCATCCAGGCCACCTGGTCTATAACTCTCTTAGGACATTTCTTCTCCTGTGTAGAATATTAGCTTATTCTAAGACTGCCTTTTTCACCAGAATCCCCTTGAAGACAGGAAATATGCCTTATTCTTGGCTTGCACACACTCACCACTCATTAAATGTTTGTAGAATGAACAAATGAATAAATGCTTAAATTTTTTTACATGGAAGTACAAACTGGGACATAGCAACCTGCTGTAATGTATTCAATCATTCATTATTTTATTCTATCAATATTTAAAATGCACTGGAGACATGGAAATGAATAAAACAGGAATGACCCCTGTTCTTAGGATGCTTATGGTTAGTGGAGAAGATACACACTGAACAAGTAATCACACAAATGAATATCCAATAGCAAACAGTGACAAAAGGAATGAAGAAAAGTAAGAGTAGTGAGAGGCAAATGAGACATTGAGGAAGGGATTATGAGACTGGAAGGATGAGTGGGAATTAGCCAGCAGGAGACACAATGAGAAGACAAAGTTTTCTAGGCACTGAGAAGGACATGTGCAAAGGTCCTGAGATGGTAAAGGACTTGATGTACTGGAAAAACTGATAGGTCAGTGAGACTAAAATCTAGCAATAAGATGGTGAAGTAGGAGTAATTGTGGAAATCTAATTTCTTCTTTTTCCTGAGTGTCCAGAAAATATCCTTCCTTTAAAATAACAAAATAAGACCATGTAAAGCTTTGTAAACCTGCTGAAGGGATTTTAACACGGTTCTTGGGTAACCGAAAGCCTCCAAGCAGGAAAATGACAGAACCAGATCTGCATTTATAGAAGAACATTCCCCCGTTGCACCCTGGTGGAGGAAAAGGTGAAGAGTAAGAACAAAAGTGGGAAGTCGGCCAGATGGCCACTGGAAATCAGCAGTGTTGGGCCTGGACCAGAGCAGAGATGATGGACAGGTTTGATATGGCCGTTAAAGGTGACTCTCAAGGTCTCAGGTGGTGGATTCAATATGCAGGTGAGGCAGAAGGCCAATGTCTATCTGTGGGCTTATGCATTCTCGAAGCTAACCTAGACCTCCACAGGCAGTGGTAGCAAGCCCATCTCCCAAACCATCTCCCAGGCACACACCTGAGATAGGAGCACTAGTTGAGAATGCACCATAACAAAGCCTTAGGTTGTCCCCCTGGAACCCAGTTCTGGCATAAGCTGCACATATATTTCTACCAACCAGCCCGTGACACAAGGTCCTACAACAAGATTCAGGTCCTGGCCCCACCAAAGGAAATGGATGCTGAGGAAACTCATGCACTCGTCCTTGTCAACAGTTGTCAAGCAGAGTGCATTCCTCCCCTCTTGGGGCTTCTATATGAGAAGCCCCCTGCTCAACTCGACCGTCTTGACATACTCACTGTTGCCAAGGACTGACTCCAAAATGTCTTACAGACAGTGAAATCTAATCTCTCCTCTTCCTCGAGTGGCCTATAAACATCCTTCCTTTAAAACAACAAAATAAAAGCCCTGCTTCCCACTGTGAGTTCTGGCCTTGGCTCCCCCAACTGTCAGGGCCACAGCTGAGGACCTCTGGCCTCATAAGCTTTTACTCTGTGCTCTGTATTCCCTCTGCTCCCTTCTCCTGACATCCAAAGCTCTTCTTAAAACATCCTTTGATATCTAATTTCCCTTTTATAGGGCCCCTACTGTCAAAAGCACAGTTCTGTTTTCTTGCTGGAGGGCTGATCCAAATTCTTCTGCTGTGCACCCACCACTTCCTGGTTCTGCTCCTACGTCCCCACGCCCCAGTGCTTAATCCTCACAAAGCCTCAGCCTGCTCTTCCCCAGTGCCACTCCTACTTTGAAAGATGTCTCTGCTTTTTCTTGTTAATATAAAACAGTCCTCTCAACCTTTCCTTGCTTGACTACTCTTCTCTCCATGTCAGTATTTTACAAAATCAGATCCTCCAGTTAATGGACTGAATGTTTTCCTAAGAAGGACCACCAGACCTTTTTAAAGCCCCAGTGAGAGACCACCCCCGCCACCCTATTCCTTTATTTCAGAATCAATCTATACTCTAAATGTCTCTTAGTTTTTGCTCAGAGATTAAAGCTAGATAAAAATTACCGAGTGTCTACTACATGCTTGGAGAGAGACGTCTATATAATAGATGCCTCTATACGAACACCCTCCCATCTCCCTTGCTCCTAAGCCCTTCTGCTGATTTTGGGTGGGTAAATGAAGACAGTGTACCCTGGCGTAGGAGCATGGGGAAGAGTAAGCAGTGTCCTGGCTAACCGCAGGAAGGCACAGTGAGATGTGGGCTGCCCTCCCTTCAGGAGTGGGGCTCAGTAATTGGCAGCAGAGGACCAGCATTGAGCATCATGGAGCAGGGGGCAGCCATAACCATGACTGAATGGATGGGTAACTTGATAACTGAGAGTTAACTGGATGCAAACTTGGGGTTATATAGACCCTCTTTTGTCTCTCCTTGCTCAAACCTAGTAAACTGAGGGCTGATAAGGTAATGACTTCTACTTGCACAATGTAAGCCATAGGTCGAGGGCTTTCTCCAAGCCCTCAGAGAGAGTGGTGCACCGAGAAACAGGGCCCTACCCACATCAAGCTGACTTTGCAACACAACCACCACAGAGGCCAGGGCTGCAAGAAGGACTCCCGAGTTTCAACACCCATGCCTTCCTCAGTGTCTGATCCTGTCCACACTGTGGAGACTGTTCACCACTGTGGGGTGATCACAAAGACCCAAAGGCAGTGGGTGCAAAGACTCAGAGATCCATTCTAATTCCCATGGCATTCACACTGTCCTGGCAACTCACCCCCTAGAACAGATCCCAGATACTGCAGCCAGCAAAGAACTCTACAAAGGCAGCACCAAGATCATTGGTATGCAGGGGAGAGGCCGACCCCCATTCTGTTCATTTACACAGGCGGAATGTGCACTGAGGCTTGGACCTAAAAGGCCCTCTGCAAGGACCACAAGTTTTATGGTACCAAAGGGAAACGACAACAAACTAGTGAATCAGAGGAAAGGGGAGGGGTCTGTTCCCTCCATCTGATGCTCGTACTATGCCAGTTACAAAATAATTTGCCAATTCGTTTAATTTCCTTGGAACTCTGAACACCCTAAGTTCATAAAAGTTAATTCTGTGCTAGAGGAAAGATGAACCTTAGATAAACAAGGTTGCACTTGGGAAGGTGGGAAAAGCCACACCTGTTCTAATGTCCCCTTTCCACACAACTCACCTGTCATCCCCCTGCAATTCTTCATTGCAAAACCAGCATTCCTCTCACGGTTGGCTATGCACAAAATATCCTTCTGTTCTCCTAGTCACATCAAAGCACCTTCACGCTATGCAGACAGGTCATCGAGGGAATGAAGAAAATTAACAAACCCACCTAGGTTATTTCTATTAAAATTAGCCCCTCAGCCTATAGGCTCTGTCAGTTTCCATAGAACACAAACTCTGACAAATCTGTTAAAAACATCTAACCTTTCCAGGTTGTGTCGACAGCTTGCAAACACGACAGGAGGATGACACCTCTATGTTGTCTTTTCTTTTGAAATAGAGGAAGTATCAGAGTTTGGCCATTTCCTGTATCTTAACATTTACCTGTATCTCCCTGCTTATCATACACTGCCACCTAAGGAGCATACACCACCTTACTGGATAAAGACTAATGTCTTTCAATCATCTGTAAGGACCATGATAAGATTTACCTCTTGTCTACTTCACCATTTGCATTTTACCCAGCTCCCTTCCCTAACCAAAAGCTGCCTCCTCTATTTTTCAAACAGGTCAAAGTTCCATCTGCCACAGGGCCTTTGCATCTATTATTCCTCTGCAGGGAACTTTCTTCTCATCTAATTAACCCTTTCTCATCCTTTTGGGTCTCAACTCTAAAGTCACTTCCTCAGGCTAGGTAAGTCCTCACAATTTACATGCTCATACTTTTATATATTTATTTTGAAGCACATTCCACAGTTGGTAATTAAATATAGTATTTATGAGATTTAACTGAGGTCTATCATCCCCACCAGCATAAAAGTTTTATGAGAATAAGTACAATGTACAATGTGCTGCAACACAGAACTTGGCATATACTATGTCTTCATAAGCATTTAATTAATTAATTGTTCTGTCATTCTTCTAGTTAAAAATTTTCTAGTGGCTCCCAAGGCATTTCATGAAGACTAAAGTTTTTCAGAACACTTCATTATCCCAACAAACCACAGGAATTAAAGATTATTTCTTATCAATCCCCCAAAAGTACTCTCCTAACCTATCTAGGTCATTGTTTTGATCACTGCTCCTCCTCTGAAACAGTCTCTTTTCTCCCCTGTGCCTCTTCAAAGCTACTCTCCCATGATGGTAGACACACAGGAGGCAGAATAACACAGTTGTTAAGAGTACAACCCTGAACTGGAATCCTTGGTTCAAATTCAGCCTTCACCACTTATTGATTGTGTGACCACTGCCAAGCCACTTACATAATCTGAGCTTCTCTCTTATAAAATGGAAAAAGCAATATCTACAAAGCTATTGTGGGACTTAAACAAAATGACATTTTTCAAGCACTGTACACATTTCCTGGCATATGAGATATAGGTAACCATTAGCTCTCAACATAAAATGTGTAGGAAACACCTGAATTCTTCAAGTTAGACCATCATAAACCAAAGTCCATTTGCCTAAAATTTGACATAATATAGAAGCAGCATGGGCCAAGTTCATTTACAGAATTAGTTGACAGGAAAATCAAGGATTGTTGTCACTAGCTAGCACAGAGACCCTCATAATAGGTATATGGGTTGATGCCCACTAGGGTTAATCAGAGGCGGGTCTGTTCTCGGTAAGAGCAAAGCATTTCATGCTACAAAGATTTCTTTTTCAAAGTGCCCAACAAAATACTAGCCCCTACTGAAGTTTAGCATCCTGTGTTTCTGGCCATTTTGTTCAATAAAGAGGAGTGTTTAAGCAGCATCTTCTCCATGCTCAGCATTCCAGATAGTACTGTAGAAGATGCAGAAATACTAAAAATGGGCCTTTCCCACAAGGCACTAAGAGTATAGGCAGAGAGAGAACTAATGCCTTGATAATGCGAGACAGCACAATCTTAAACTAGGTGGTATAGGCTAAGTTCAGAGGAGAAGAAAATCATTCATTCATTGAATAAGCATCTATTAAGTACCTAGCAAACACCAAGCAATGATTTAAAATAAAACACATGCCTGCTTTCTAGGAGCTCATAATTCTCACCACCTTTGATCACCCTCTCCCCATCTATCCAAATCTTGCTCACTCATCAAGGCCTTGGTCAGCTCACACCGCCCCTCTGACGCCTTCCTTAACCGTCCTTCTCCCATCCTAACCTTTTAAAAATCTTCTGCTTTGCATGCCAATTTTACCACTCACTCACTACTGCTTGGGCTCACTGCACTTTTACTCAATATATATTTTCTCCACCTAGTTATGAACTTCAGGAGGCCATGGGCCCTTGAATCTTCTGCAGATTTAAAACAAATGTACTTTTATGTGAACCAAAGCAGGTCTTTCTAAGAGCAATTGAAAGTAGAAAGAGGGGTTAAGGATGGCAAGTAATCTTTATGGAAAAGAAGCTCTGTGTCGCGTCCTTTCCTCTGACTCATTTAGGTCCTAATAATCCTAGAGGAAGGTACCGAGTCTTCTTGGAACTCTTCCTCCCCTCCTACACACATCTTCCTGAGCATGATCACTGAACAGCCAGCATCTGCCCACCTTGGCCCTGGCTACATTCATTTCCCAAGTGGGCGTAAAGTAATTACTTGCTGCATCCAATGGGCTGGAATCACCTCTGCTCTGCTTGTTCCTAATATACCCATCAACCAAATCTAAAAACACAGGAGACCACAGACAGAGAAGAATACAAGGCAATTTTTGCATGACTGCCTATCTGAACAAATTCACAAAGGACCCTAAATGTAGGTAAGACCATCGAACAATGCAGAAGTTAAAAATGATTAGTGGCAGTTTTGCCAATATGTATAAAACTACAGTACTTTTTTTTTAATTGTTATTCTTCTTAAAGGAAGTCCACTATTCTCCAGTTTCCCAAAAGTTCTTTGTTCTTTTTCTTTAAATTATTCCTCACCTTGGGCAAGTTGGTAGAATCGTGAGAAAATTACATTAAATCAGGCATCCTTGAGATCAAAATAGATTGGAACAGGGTTCTCTTTGTTTAAAATAGTTCTTCAAAGAGAAAGCAAAAAGAGCTTAAAGGAAAAAAAAAGTTGTTAAACACCCTCAAGCACTTTGGAAGCACCTAAGATCTACAAACTATTGATATGTTAATTAAAATTTACTTTTATCTAGGATAGGTGTTTGCTGGTCACGGTCCCATTACCCTGTGGCACTTCTGGCCTCTTGAATAAAATTTCATTTCTTGAAAGACATTAGAAAATGCTTCCCTTTCTCTCTTTCAGATTGGCCTCCTCTCCCTTGCTACAATTTAGTGAGACTTCATTCTAGTGTGCTAATATTATAAAGCTGATCACCAAATCCCAGAGAGAACGTACAATCCATTAAGTTTACCCACCATCAGCCTCTGGCTAGATCAGGAACTAACTACAAGATAAGGTGAAAGTCAGATTTTTAATCAGTGAATGATTAATAACTGTGTGTTGACTAGCAGCCAGAGTGGGACTTATGTAGAATTTAAAATATCTAGAGAAGGAAAATCCTTTCCAGCAATAACCCTCCTCAGTAATCTATTTCAATAATGCAAAGCCCTCGCTGCTGAAAATTCTTCCTTCTACTAAACATAAATCCCATGGGACAGTTTCACTCTGATTCTATTCCAGGAAAGATGCCCTTTCTGGGTTTTTGAAACTTCTTCCTCGTATTGGTCTTAGAATCAGGAAAGAAGATCATACAAAATAGGAAACTTAAACCCTCAAGAGTCAAGTCCAGACTTACAAGTGTCTAAGGGGTGTATTCTGAATTTGAAGTGAATCAATGTTACTTTGTTGTATTTGTTCATGTTTTCTTTCCTCTTAAAAAAGCAAATGCCATGTGCAGTGTTATCGCTAACAGAAGTCTTACTTTCTTCTGGAACAGAGGTTGGTAAACTATGACCTGTGGGCTGAATTCCTGCTTTTATAAATAAAGCTTTACTGGAACACGGCTATGCTCATTCATTGACATATTGTCTAGGGCTGCTTTCTTGCTATAGTGGCAGGCAGAGATGAGTGAAAAGAGTTCTAACAGAGACCACATTGTCCACAAATCCTATATGTTTAATTTCTGGCCATTTACAGAAAAGCGTTTAGACCCTCGTTACCACCAAAATGTTACCACCAAAATGTAACCACCAAAATGCACAGTATCAAAAATATTTGTCTAAATCCCAAAGAGAATACTTTGCTTGTCTTAAAAGTAAAGGCCAACTACTGCGTGATTAAACAGTATTATTATGAAGACCTCCAAATCGCCACAATCACATTGTGTGATCTAATTTGCCATCAGCATATACAAATCCAGCTTTGCCATGTCATTTGACATGCCTCGTGTAAAAATTAGAAATGTGTCACTACATCCTATAAAAAACAAAACAAAACACTAAAACGGCAGCACCATATAATAAAATCAACAACCACAAGCACTGCACATTACACATGCTCCACAACGGCAGGGTTTGTCTGCTTGGTTCACAGTTTGGTCTCAATGCTTAGAACAGTGGGCAGCACACTGTTACTATCCTCAAAATATTTGAGAAATGAATAGGAGTTCATTCTCAGAAAAATGCCACGGAGTTTGTCCTGGTATTAGGCAAAGTGGCAACTTGAAACCAAGTGGTTTCGATCTCTTAATACCTCGCTGTCTTTGTTAAAACATGGGTCAGTCAGCAAGCTCTCCTCCAGCCCATCTTGCTTTCAATTAAATGAAGACCCTTTGGCAACAGGATAACTAAATCTAACCTGATTAAATGGTAAGCATTTTACTGGTGTTGATATACTTGGCACTGCATTAGAAACAAAAAAAAAATAGAGGATGCTTTTTGTCTACAGTACACATAGAATAGTACAGTTGTTAAAAGTATGCGCTCTGAACAATGGCTGGACGTCTACGTCTTCACTCTATCACCTGTTTTCTAGGTGACCTTGAGCAAGTTATTTATACTCCTAGTGCCTCAGTTTCTCCATCTGTAAATGGGAGCAATTACAGTGCCTAACTAAGAGAGTTGTTGAAGTTACAGTCCTTGTCACATAGTAAATACTTATACCTGTGAGTAACATTATATTTATTTATGTAAGTCTATGACTGGGAAAACAAACTGGCACCTGAGGCAATTAGTAAGTAATACATTATCATAAACTATAATCCCATGTGTTAATAAGAGCTGATAGTTAGAGAACAGAATCATCTATAAGCCCTAGAACACTCTTCCCCCAGTACCACCCTGGGTTAATTTCTAGCCAGTTTATATGTCACTTCCCTGACCAACCTATTCTCCAATTGACTCAGTATCTACCATACAATTCCCATAGTCCTTGCACTCTGCACTTCCTTTATAAATGAATTACTCCTGTAATTATTTGTGCAAGACTCAACCACAAGTGTACAGCTGTTTGCTTCTTTATGTGTTGTTTACTTCTAAACTCCTGCTCCACATACAGGAGACCTCCAAAAGTGTGTGGACTGAATGACTGTGCAGTGTGGACCTCAAAGGAAGAAGTTATGCGGGCTTGAAAAGTCTGTGGGGAGATGAAACTAGAGGGAGAGAGCAAAATTAAGAAAGTTAAATGGTTTGGAGGTCTTGATACCCCATCCCCACTTTTGAGGTAAGAAACAGCAATATGTGATTTCTAGAGAAAAATGTGTATAGCTTACCCTAAAATCTCAAAACCTCCTTGAAGTGGTTAGAGAAAAAGCTGAGTTGGGTTTGTCTTCTGTTGAGACAGAAGCAGAGATGCTGTCCCTGCTACCTGGTACACTGGTCCCTTTCCCACATCTCTGAAGATTACCAGATTATAGTCCTCAAGGAGGAAGAAAACCCCGAGAGAAAGATTTTCTTTTTATTCAACACTGATTGGGTGATTGAAAGTAACACTATATAATAAACTTTTACCTCTGTTAGTTCAAATATGGTTCTTGAGTTGTAACTATTCTTGTCATGTTCATATACATAATAAGTATCTGATCTCTTCTTTTATTAAGTTAAATTTTGACTCACTAAAGCACACCATATGCATTCTCTTAAGATTGTCATCTATGTCTTGTTTCTCAGGATATTATCAAGTATGCTCATATTCTGGTAAAAGCACAAACCTTATCCATTTATCTATCGGAGATAGAAAATTTGAAAAACTGAGGAAAAAGAATGAGTCTTAATATGGAATGCAAATGAGTGAATTTTATAAAAGGAAAAGATAAAAAAATTATAATCCCTTTGGCATGCCATTCGTTAAGAAAATTCTTCCTGAGGATTATGAGTTTTAAATATGCTTTGTACAGTCATTTATTCATTCAATCAATTCAACTAATATTTGTTGTGCATTCATTTATTCATCCATTCAGTTCAGCTAATTTATCAAGCACCCTCTATATGCGAGGCTCCTGCTAGGTGTGGGAGGTTGATGTCATTGGATTCAACATGTACCTGAATAACTCATCGTCCTGACGGGGAAAAAATAGGGGGTGGTTGAAATAACAGAGTCAGCTCTTCCTAAACCAGGTACCTATGATGACTGCAGTCACTCCCAAGTTCACATTTTGCTGCCAGGAGAGACAGAGATGATGTAACCCCACACTATTCAGAGTATGCCTCAGGGACAGAGCTGGTCCTCAACCTGGTCACCAGTCTAGGACAAGAGAAAGACAGAAACTCAGAGTAAGCCTTTATAACCTTTCACATAAATTTGACATTGTAGTCCTAAGTCTTATAACTCTAATAATAAAAAACTCGGGCTTGAATTTTTAATTGCTTTTTTTCTTTTTAATTGTATCTTGAAAAAGTATCGATCCACGATGGACTGAAGGTGGAAAGAGTCTGAGGAGACTTGCTGGAGGAAAGGAGAAGTTCACAGAACTCGGGAGAGAGAACAGGAGAGGGAGAGCAAAAAAGGTAGTGCAATTCCAGCCTGAGAAAGGAAGCGAGTGAGGTGGTGGGGGGTGGAGTGTCATGTGAGCGAAGTCTGATAGGACTGGCCGGATGTGGAGGCAAAGACAGGAGAAAAGGCCTTTTGAGACAAAGTGAAAGGTTGAAGCCAGGAAGTGAAGGGTTTATATAGGGTACAGCATGTATTTAAGTCTCTATAAAGCAAAGGGCAGGAGAATAACGATAATAATAGTGGCTAACATTTATAGAACACTTACTGTGAGCGGGGCTCTGTGCTGAGAATATGGTGGGAATTATTCCATTTGTTCCTTCTAACTAACGGCAGGGACACTGATTTGTGAAAATGATTCCCAGACAGGTGAAGGCTATTAAATCAGAGGTGAGGGTGCACCTTGGGAAGGCAGGAGGCAGGTGCTATTCAGAGACAGAGGGGCACCAACTCTACCATCTCCCACAGGATAAGAGTCTGTGACTGAGCTGGGTTTGTAAATATTCTTCTGAAACGAAGGACACAAAATTGTCCTGCAAGTTCTTTTGGAATGGTGATGTGAGCCCAAGGATGAAGGGGCAGGTGAGCAACAAGCATGGGCTTCCCAGGTCCTGCTGCTGCAAACCCCTTCTTAAGGAACCTGGAGTAAGTTCCACTGAGCTGGGCTGCATCTGAATCAGGCTATAAGTAGCCCCCTTCACATCACGTGGGCAAGATTTTGTACCTCTGGCTAGTTAAATATAGAGCTTAATCTAACCTTACAAATATGTGTTTTGCTCCTACCAGTTTGTATAAAACTGCTGCACTTGTTTTTAATTTGTACAGATGATTTGAACTCAGGCCTGGTTGCCTGCAGAGAGGCAGGAAGTCAGACTAGCACAATAGGTTGGGGCCAGGAGATAGATGGGCTCGGGATGTGGACTTGGAGCTGAAGATAACAGGCAGCTAATGCAGATGGATGGAGCACAAAAATTATATGGGAGGCTCTTTACCTCCGCAAAGAACATTCTTTGGCTCAGCAGGACAAGACTGTGGGAAATGACAAAGTTACTCATGTGGCCCTACATCATGGTCCTCGAGTTGGGGAAAAAAAAAAAAAAAAAAGGAAAAAGGGCTGAAACCACAGAGTCAGCTCTTCCTAAACCAGGTACTTATGATGACTGCAGTCATTCCCAAGTTCACATTTTGCAGACAAGGCCTTAAAATGTCTAGCTAGGGAGTTCTTGAGCCTGCTTTAAAATAATTTATATGTACACTTATATAAATATAAAAACGATATATACATAAAATATAATTATAAATGAACACATATACACATATACGTACACACAATATATACATCCCCCCATCTTTTCTTAAGATACTGGATGTAAGAAGGCATATTTGGTCTGGATAGCTTACTAATTTGTGGGGCACTTCAGCAACTTTTAAGATGTCAAGCGCCATAAAATCGAAGTCCCTGTTATTGTGGTAAATTGGCCGCCATGCTGAAGCAAATCTGGAGACAAAGTTAACCGAGGCAGCCACGAATAGCTGATCTTGGAGGGCCAAAATCATGATTTTCAATGTTTTTCCATCTGAAATAGGGGAACATTACTCACTAGAGCCTGAAACTGTTTCCCGCTACATGAAGCTACATTCCTACACCAGCAATAAGGTCGCCACAGAAGACCTTAAAACAGAAATGTCACTCCGCAAAGTTCTGATTTCAGCCAACACAGCGTTAGGTTTACACTTAACTGGGAGACTGAAAATCTGGCTCACCGCACAGGCGACTGGAAGACCTTTTTCTTTACATGCCTGGAGACTGATGTCACTGCTCTGTCTACCCAGTGTCACCACTTCCCTCCCCGCAAACCCAAGTGAACTCTGGAGAAAGTGACAAGGGGCTGAAATTTCAGCTTTATCCCATGACTGGCACACACTTCTAAACTCATTTAGTGCTCAGGTAAGTTTCAGCTTTAAAACATTTTCTAAGGAGAAAGACCAGGTAATTTACTCCATTATTATCTGTTCCATGAAGAGAAAAACAACTATATTAATATGATCGTTAGCGGAAAAATGCACTGCTGTTTAGGCCTGGTTCTCAACTTTCTTCACTGTACCCATATTTACTAAAACGTTTGTTGCTGTGACTAAAAGAAATTGGGGATTAACATTTACTTCTGTTGCCTGAAAACTTACCAGAGATTCTTCAAGTAAAAATTCTGTAGACAACTGCTACACCTACAAAATGGTTTAACAAGATGCTGGTCAGTAACCCTCACAGATGAAGCTGGATATATAATTTGCTTTTCAAGACAGTTATCCCTACACCTTGCTCTTGTCATGGCAATCAACCCAAGCAGGCTTACTCCTTCTACCTGGCCAATACTTGTCCACATGGACATGGTCACAGATAACCTCAGAGTCTTTGTCCATTGGCTCTTTGCCCAGGGGGTGTGAGAACTCCTCAATGACAAAACTTTTATGAAGACTCCCACATCATTCAAGTTATAATTTCAGCCCGTTCATTAAAAACTCTAACAAATTATTTACCGGTACTTTAAAAATAAATATTTACTTACAAATCCCAAGACATATACATTTATTTGCAAAAGAGTAGTGAAGAAGGTGTTAGTATGCCATGGGCAGGCACTGTTTGGTGGTGGGAGGTATATGGATTCCCGCTCCTGGTAAAAACTCAGAGGTCCATATGGACCCAGAGCCCACAGATTTGGTATCTTGGGTCTGGCATGATGAAGACACTGCTCTCTTTCATATCTCCAGAATGCATGAAGGAGCTGGCATTCAAGTCTTTTAATTTTACCCCTTTTACTGGGAGTTTCCCAAATATGAAGGCTTTGTAATGGATATTCCAATGAAATACAAGTATGAGCCACATTCAAGGGCGCCATTTAAAATGAAACCCACACAAAATCTCTTAGCAAACCACTGGCTGGCTTTAGAGGGAGCCTGACTGACTTGAAAGACAAGACACTTGATCCTGAACATGCCACACCACACAGCTACATGCCACAGCTCTGCTGGTTCTGACCATGGAATTTCCAAAACAGACTCCATCCAATAAAGCCAAGAGCACATTTTTGTGGTTTCAGAGTGAAGTGAGTTTTTTCTTTATTAGAGAGAGGTGGTATTGCTAAATGGACTCCTTTTCGCTCATATGGTACCAGTCTCCAAGAGTCAGCCTCCCCATAGAGGTGCAACAGGAAAGTAAATGCTTCAGTTAATGTTCCATATGGTTTGGGAGACTTAAGCTGGCCCCAGAGAGCCTTGGAAAGGAAGAAGGAATAGTAGCACCACAACTTTTCTGAGTCAAGAGGACACCAGAATGAATGATCCAGTAAGAATGCTACATGGAACACTCAAAGATCAAAAAGTCAATAAGTAGCCAAAGAGGGGACTTCTCTGATAGGATAGCCATGAGCCCATCCTGTACTGGCAGAGAGGAAAGCTACCTGGGTAGGGTAGAAAAGCATAAGCCACAGGTAGGAGACATGAGGTATGTTGGTTGGGTGGCTCATAATCAAAGAAAGACCCCCCATTAGTGAACAGCCTTTGTAGGCCAACCAATGTAGAGATGATCCATGGCAACCCACTGCTGGTTCTTCAACACTTTTTCAAACAAATGCTGTCTTGATGGAGGATAAACGATTTTAGCAATGAGGGGCAAGATGAATTAAGAAGACAAGGAGACTAGATATAGATAGGTCTGTGGTAATCATTTGGGTATGAGGCAGCTGGCATTAGAATGTAGGTAGTAAGTATGAAAATGGAAATTAACAGGCACAGCTGAGCCTCCTCCCAAGTCATCAGAACTACGGTCCAACTGTGGATCCAGTGTTAGGATTTTAGGTGTAAACAAAACAGGATAGGGGTTGGCCATGTTTACCACTGACCTGAAGTAGGACCTACTGTTGCCCTAGATAGGAGAGCAGCAGTTGTAAGACCCCCCACTTTTCCTCCTCTTAACAACACCACAGTCACCTGTCCCTGGACACCCCATTCCCGGCATCCTATACCAAGCCATCACTCTTTTGAGGCAAACTCATGAGACGAGGTAGTAAGAGAAATCGCCCATGTGATTACAAATATCCCTGAATCGTGAGATTTTCAAGTAAAGCTCAAAATCTGCTTATTTTATGAACGAGGAGGCAGCAGAGGCCGAGCAAGCAAATGCAGTTTTCCCAGGCTCCAAGAGCTGGACTTGGTGGTGCTGGCTGAGCTGTTCCTGGCCTCATCACTGACACACCGGATGAAGCAGAGAGAATCATTCTTGTTTCCTGAGCCTTAAATTCTGCATTTGTAAACAGAAAAGATATAACTAAATGGCTCCTAGGTCCCTGCTAGCACTAACTTCTTGTGTGATCAATGCTTCTAAAATTGTGATGTGTCCAGGTGGGGAAGTTCATTTACCCCCCATCTGGTTTATGCGCACTTAAGGGAGTGATTTCTTTCCTCTGAGGCTCTCATCTTGCCCATTATTCAGAGTAAGCTGCCTCCTGGTGTGCTGTCAAAATACATCAGCTTCAAAGACAAACACACACCTTTCAATCCAAGGCCAAGATAGTTTACTGTATAATTTATGATAATGTTAAGTCTGTTTCTCATAAATGTTAATGCTGCCACTTTTTTTTTTTTCATAGATGGGTAATTCTCAGAAAAGCAGCTGGATGTTAAAAGTTACATTTTTTTTAAACGACATAACTGCCTCAGCCAACAAATCCGATTAAAACAAAATAAAACTCCAGTGGGTTGCAAGCACAAGGATTCTCTTAATGGCAGTAAGTAAATCCAGAATAAAATCAAAGTTTCTGTTCTCATAACTGTTTATGTACCATGATTTGGTTAAGTTCACATTTATAGACTTTTCTCCACTTTAATGTACAGATATTAATAAAGAGTTCTTTATCTTAATTCAGGTTCTTTCTATTCCTATTAATTGCTGAATTTGTTGTACATTAGTATAATACAATATGCTTACATGCCTGGCAAAGTAAATTCTTTCCTGCTAAAAATATTTTGGTATTCAATCTTTTCTGATTTATAGAATTAGCAAACTTTAATTTGAAATAAAAAATGCTACGTTTTATACCCTGTAGAATTGTTTTGACTGCTGTTGAATGTGTTTGAGGAATTTTCTCTCAGACATTGGGAAGCTGGATTTTTAAATCACTTGAATCAAAGTTATTCCCCAACAAAAGAAAATGAGTCAATTTCAGTTTAGCTACTGTACTGGGGCTTCTGAAATTGTAATTTTTCTATTTACAAGCTTCATACAATCCACCAAAATAAGGATGAAAGTATTCTTAATTATTGCTGCTGTAAAATACAAAAGCAACGAGTAAATTTTAATATAAAAAAAAGATTTAAAATTCACAATAAAACAGCCAGAAAATCATATAAAAGAATCGTTAAATGCCCTCAAATTGTTCTGCTCAGGACACTGGGGTTCTAGTCCTCTTCCACTTGATAACCTGCAACCTTATTTGTTCATTTTTTTTTCATTCATTCTTTTATTCTACAAAGATATACTGAACTTGACAGCACAGTACCATGCTGGGCACTGGTTACAGAGAAATGATAGAAGATGGTCTCTGCTCTCAAAGAGCCCACAGTCTAAGGGGGAGAAAAAGACCTACAAACAGATAGATAATCCTACAATGCAGTGGGTGAACTGATAAAGATACCCAGAGAGTGTTAGGAATAAAAATGGGCAGTAGTTGGAGGGTGGCGGGGAAAGAATATCAGGCTTTCAAGGTTTCTTAAAGAAGGTGATACCTTCACTGAGTCTTAATACCTGCCCTGTCTTGGCTGCACAGGCCAATTGTGAGGCTCTTGTAAGATAAAGCCTGGGAAAGGGCTTGTAAACTAAAGCACAAAAGAGCTGGACTGGGATTATTTTCCATGGTGAGGAATAGAAAACTGTAGCATAATGAATGAGTTCTTTTGCGTCTCTAGCTATTAAGGAAAACATCCAAACATGATTTGGAAGAGGGTTTTTAAAAACTCAGTTTCAGCTGATTTTCTCAATCTTATTTGTATTTTTAGAAGACTTAAAATGAAAGGACTATATATCTCCATTTTGCAGATGAGAAAATTTAGGCACAAGGCCCAGAGAATTAGGGAAGATTCTGCTAAGAGGGGGAAAAAGCCTCAGTGAGAGGTCATGGAGAAGCTCAGCACCCCCGTCCCCCACCGTGGTGGGGGTGGTGAGAGATGGCCCTGTGCTTCATGACACTCCCCTCGAGGATGCCACTCCTCCTGCCAAAAAGGGAAAGGCTGATATTCTCGATTTTTCTTCCCTTCATAAAAGCAAGTCAGAAAGGAAACAAAATCCACATTTAAAACTCCTAAAAATATTTCCGAAGCAAATTTTCTCTCCATTTCTTTCCAAGGCAGACAGAGGAGGTATTAAGGCTCAGTTCATCTCTCACATTGAGCTTGGACCAATAAGCTTGTTGTGAGCAACCATAATATTGGCTTCAAATGCAAGAGGAAATAAAAGGAAAATAAAAAAAGAATCTATGGGTGTTGGGGTCCTTGGAAGACACTATCAAACATGATGGCAGCTGGAACTGGGCGTTGAAGTCTGGGAAGACTGGTGAACAGAGAAGGAGTAGTGGCCACTGTGGAAGAGTCACTGAGCTCAGGTGCACGGACAAGCACTGGGCTTACCCAGAGGAAGGACAGACACTTCCCAAACATGTCTTCAGAGGTAATGTGCGATTAGGGTTTGTCCCACTGTTGCTCCCACAAGGGCCACAATCAAACATTAGATTTAACTGCACCCATTCCCTCCCATCACAGTTCATTATTGTGGGTGAAGCAAATGGCAAAAGATAGGGTGCCTCAGAGTTGACTCATTTACTCCACACAGGCTCCAAAGAAATCCAGCCTTTGTGCTGGAGAAGCTGCTAGCCCTGTGGAGAAAAAAGACACCTTACCCACTCACTCTGTGGTACAAAGTGCTGAAGTCAACAAAAGAAGTGTGTAGAGATGCTGGAGCACACCGATGGGTAGGGACAGGAGCTCTGTGAAACAGATGACGGTAGGGGAGAGCACAGTTTTAGGAGGGTGAAAACATACAGGGCATTTTGGAGAGTGAGGAAAAACCAGTGACATATCCAGTATGAATGGCCATCTGCTTGGGCTGTGGTTCTCAGTCCTGGCTGCCCACCAGAATCATGTGGAAGAAAAAATACAGACACCAAATGTCCTATATGTTGATATGGGCGATGTTTACATGGATATACTGTGCAAAAATTCATCCAATCATACACTTCAGATTTGTGTAGTTTACTGTCTTAAAAAGATTAAAACACTAATGGCCAAGCCCAATTCCAGACCAATTAAGTCAGAATCTAATATGAAAGGGGTGAAGACCATTGTTTTGGGTGGAGAATTAAAAAAAATTTTTAAAAAATCAGGAAATCTTTTAAAACAGGAATCAAAGTCTTATATTTCACTATCTGCTAGAGAGAAATTCACTGAGGTTTGTTAGTGCTTTAAAAAAAAATACACACACATGTGCGCGCGCACGTACACACACACAATCCTTTAATACCACCATGTAAACTAAACCAGGTTGTTAAGAGTCACATTTTACAGAAAAGGAAGCTGAGGCTCAGAGAAGTTACTCCCTTGCCCAAGGGCACACAGCCAGTAAGAAGCAAAATTGGGGCACTGTGTGCAGTGGAGAAATGTGTATTTCTCCTGAGGGACCCATGCGTTCCTTCTTAAGGAAATTTCTAAATAATCATCAAATGACTTTGGGAGCCCACCACCCTCTCCGACTCAAGCTCTAATAACTTCTCAAAGTGGGAGCTCTTTGCTGCTACAGGAACAATTTTTGCAAAGTGGTAAGCCTGAAGTCAGAATGATTAAATTGTCCCTTGAAGCCCTTAGCCAGTTCCATGTCTCTTTGTCTTTGGGGTCTCATCTCAGAAATTCATTTCAGCTTCAGTCTGCACCAGAATCTCAAATCTGTCGTGCCGAGGGCAAGGAAGAAATGCCCTCTTAACAAGACTCTGGGCATCACTGGGGCTGCCTGCAATCCATACTTCCAAAGACTCATATTCTTCATGAGCAAGTAACGAAGCTCACAGGAACAGGAAAAACTGCACAAAAGCAGAAAATGACAATTCAGAACACACACTCATTGAGTGACGGCATTAAGGAAACCCTCAAAGCCCTTAGCAATGTAGCTGCCAAAAGAAAAAAATGACTTCTTATAAAAAAGGAGCCCAAGTAGAAGTTAAAATAAGGATCATATACATATTGCAGGTTGTGAAAATTACTGCAGCATTAGAAGTGATAATAACATCACGTCGTCTAGTGTGTATGAAACCCTGGACAATATAAGATGGTTGCTTAAGCACAAAGGCTAATACTGCCTAGAAACACCAGGGAAATAAGACCTGCACATAAGAGGGAAAATATTCACTTGGTGTTTCTGGATCCCCTTTCAGAGTGCTTGCAAGAGAGCGAACAGTGTTTCCGGATGGCATCTCAGCAGCTCTCTGCACTCACAGAACTTCTTTCTTAAGCCGGCCAGGCTCTGCTGTTTGAGCTGAAAAGTTCTGGAGGGTGTTATTCCGTGTTATTCCTTAGCTCCCTGTCTATTCCTTAGCTCCCTGTCCTATTTCTAAGACCTCACAATGGATCATGGAAAAGAGAGGAGAGGGACTGGGAACTAAGAGAAGCACTTGAAAAAGGGCAGTTTTGGGAAACTGTATACCTACCGTCTTTCCTTAGAATCCAGACACAAGAACTAGAGAGCTAGAATGTATTTAAAGGTGTCCACTCCAAACTCCTGGTTTTAAAAGGAGGAAACCAGGCTCAGGGCAGTGATGTGTTGCCTGAGGTTACAAAGCTAGCTTCCTGGAGGAACTGAGTCTAATTAAAGCCATAGCTTACATTTTATATATGGTTCTATATTGCTTAAAGCCCTTTCTCAGATATGATCTCATAAATATCCTATTGAGGATATCCCCTTCTTTCAGGTGAAAGAACCAAGGCTAAGATAATCTGATTTTTTTTTCCCTAAGCTTACAAAATAAGGGGCAGTTCTTGAAACCAGGTGTCTGGAATCCTCCTCTGGTATCCAGAAAATGGCCTGTGTTAAGTATGTGGCTAGCAGGCAAATGTACCTGTACCAGGCTTCCCTAGTCCTCATTTACCTCAAATGAAGTTAAGCCATTCCTTGCTGCCCACACCCCAGTTAAGGGAAACAGCTTTACTGGGTTAAATATATTCGGGCAGCTTCAGGCACATGCTATACAGAGAAAATTGAGACAAAAGGCTAAGGATGTTTGGGCACAGGCAAGAATCTGTATTACAAAGGTACATCACTTTCATATTCATTTGCACATTTTTCCTCATAAGAAAATTAGGCTTTAATGTAACCTCAATTTCAACCTTGTTGCTTTATCGCCTAAAGCCCATTAGAGAGCTACTTCCCAGGGCCGGAACTTATGATTGGAGGTCAGGAGGCTGGGGTTCTAATCAACTCCTGATGAGATGTCTTTCCTGGGGCTCCACTCCTCTGTCTAGGCTCTGACCTATTCTCAGGGGGAACTGTGCACCCTATATGGATAGCGAGGATTTTTTTTTTTTTTTTAATACAGCAAAGGCTGAGTTAACTGCCAGCCAGACAGGTTGTATGTGTGTGTGTGGAGGGGGGAGGATGCAAAGATCTCACTGACTCACAGACTAATGTATGTCAAGACAGAGCAGCTAAAAGCTGCAAATGCACTACCCCAAATGACAAAAAGGCAGGTGGCATCTTGTCTGTCTCTTCTTCCTCCTCTTCCTTCCCCTGGGCTAAACCAGGGTGTCTGATGCATTAAGGTACACATGAAGAGCCCTTAAAGATTTTCCTATGGCCCAAGACAACCAATTCCCCTCCAAATACCTCAAGTGAAACTATGTGCAAATCAGGAATGTTCTAGACTCTGGTTCTTAAACTTAGATCCATTTGAAAAGTACCTAGGTAGTCTTTTATAAATCCCAATGCTTGTGCTCCTCCCAGCCCCTGCAGATACTGATGTAATTTGACTGGGGTACAGCTTGAACAATGGGATTTTTAACTGTTCCTATCCTGGTCCCTCCTCCCCAGGTGATTCTAATAAGAAGGTAAGTCTGAGAAGCACAGCTCTAGCCTAGGTCTAAGTGAGATTTCCCAGAATGCCTCTCACCTTCCATGTCCACCCCCAGTAAGGAACAGTTAAGGGTGCAATTAATTATACTGTCCACTCCATCCATGCTAGGGGCCAACCTTGCCAGGCACCTGACATATCCAGGTAGGATGCTAGGGAAAAGACAGGAACAATTCACTTCAGACTGCTTCAAAGTCCCTGCTTAATCTACTAACTAAAATGCTTATCAGGCCTCAGACTTCATAAGTACAGGCAAACAGCCTTTGGAGGCCGTGCGTGTGAGGTTCCTTATCCTCAAACACCCAGCACCACGCTGGCTCTGCTGATTCCCTTCAAAGCACATTTCTCTTACAGCTTCCCCAGGCCAGCCTCCTGCCTCTTGGCCCATTATACATCCTGGCACCCCCCACCATTAAGGTATCAACTCCTTTTCCTTTAAGCGATTTCCTTATCAGGGCTCAAAGATAATGCAAACACTAGGAAAATACTATTTTTATATTCTAGTGGGTACAGCTTATAATAATTCATGCTGGTAGGTTTTGTTTCCCATTTATCGGGATCCTGACTGCAGTCTACCTCCAGGCAGGAACAAAATGGATGCAGTAAGAGGCAGCAGGGAAGGCTCCCGCCCGCCTTGGGTGCCGATTCAGCACCCTTACTGCCGGCTTAAGAGCAGAGTGTAGAGTCGGCCTCACAGGTCTGGCTTCTCATAAAGAAGCTCAGAAGCACCAAGAGCAGAAGAGGGCTGAACTTGAACATGGCTTTCCAGTTCAGAGAATCTCAAGAGAAGAATCACCCTATAGTTTCTGACAAAGGTAACTTGAAAAGCAATGCCCTACTTGTATTTATTCAACCATTTTTTAAACCTTCCTTTTTCTTTCAGCAGCACTTTCCCCCAATTCCTTTACTCTTCAATTCTTGCCTGTGAGCAATAAAACCTCATTCCTAACCCAGGCAGGTGCTGCTGCTAATAAGCCTCATAACCTTGAGTAACATTAAATGTCTCTTTGGGGCTCAGTTTCCCCATCTGATAAGGAGTTGACACTTCACTAGATGACTACTAAGCTTCCATTCTGACCTCACATGACTCTAGAACTGTAAACCCTTTTTATTCCTTATAATCTTTAGGTCTATCATCTAATCCATAACAGGTATAAACATTATTATCTTCCCTTATACAACCAACCCCTGTCCACTTCCACCCACTCGCCCAGAAAGTGTATTTAGGGTTGGTGGGGGGAGAGAATCAAAAGATTTTTATTTTTTCCTATTATTGTAGTATTGGTGTTATGACAATAATTTGGTTATAATATAAAAGTGCCTCTTTTTCCCCACTAAATGTCATGTTTTACATCTATTAACATTAGTATTCATATCAAAAGCCAATTATCACATTATTGCAAAAAGCGCATCCTTCGAAGGCAAAAGGGATGAGGATACTATAAAATGTGGCATTAAATACCATATATACATATATGTGTACATACACACACACATATTTATATTTATGTGAACTGATGGAGTTTTGGCAATATTCTTGGTATTACAACTAGAGAGATATTATCAAATTACAAAATAGGGAATTGTTGCTACTATTTCCACACAGAGCAGTCAGTTTCTTGACTGGCACTTTTAGAGGACAAAACACGTACACGCCACTATTCTGAACGGTATTCAAACAAGGGGGCACAGAAGGTCTATTAATTTTGTGTAAATTCTTACTTATTTCAATTATATCATATCATTTTGTTAGATTACAATGAATGTGTGATATTATTTGATCCTAATTATTCCCTTTTGTAAAAATTAGGTTAGAATAAAATAACTATTATGCTATTTTAATCATTTTTCTATGGATGAATTTTTAAAAAGTGACTATGCTTCTAATTCCTTTGTTTAGTAAATACTGTTACAATTTTGCTGCTTTTTCTACTTCTCCCATTTCTCCTCCCAGTTGAATCAAAACTACCAACATGGATGAACCTAAAATTTCTATTTTCTATCAAAGCCCTGCTATCGAATGCTTTTTGATTTGATCCTAATCAGTCCCATTAACACATTTTAAAAAATCAATTAGGTAAAAGGTAGTGAAAAACTGTCACATTTACTGTGAGCAATATGGTAATAGCCAGAGGAATTGTGGCACGGGATCCAGAAAAGCAAAATTTCATGTTGGGAAGCTATACTCTAATACCAATTGACACAAGTATTAATGCTGTGCTCTTTTTGAAGTCTCATGTGACATTAAATTATAGTTTTGCAGCTGAGTAATGAGAGCTGGGAAGATTTATAGTCATTTTTCTTTAGAGAGTCCCTCTTCTGAGGCTATAATGAATGCACCTTTGCTATCATTAACCTCCCCTCCAGTCAACAACCAGACCTTGATTTTCCATATCCTCAAGTCAACAAAGGCTCTCAAAATGTTTTTTATGAATATACAAAGACAGTGAAGAATACTAAATGAAAAGAATTATCATTATCGAAATAGTCATCATTAACAAGTTACTACTACTTGCTGATAGAAGTCACCTTCTATTCTAGATGCCAGATACTTTTCATGCCTTATCCTATTTAATCATCATAATACATCCCTGACCGCCCACCCCCCAACCCCCCCACATACACAAGATAAAGACTGCTATTCCCATTTTACAGATGAGAAAACCAGAACTTATAGAGGCTAAGTCACTTGCCCAGGAACTCAAGCCTAGGAAGAAGCAGTCATGATGGCAGCACCATAGCCTGCCATCGCAGCCCACACTCTCTTCACCATACTGTACTCTCTGAACCACAGAGCAAGATAAAACACCTAAAAATAAAGTGACTTTGGTTGTTAGGTTAATAAACTAAGGCAAATTACACTACATGCATTTTATCCTTCCAATATATTTTTGGCGGAGAACAAATTGCCCTGGGAGAGGTATTGTATAATTTCATTTGGAGCATTGTCCTTCTGTAGCGGCAAACTGGAACATACACACACTAAAATCTGATTGCAATTAAAATCCAATTATAAATATATTACAATATTAGACACCTACCCAGGAAAGACCCAGCAGGGGACCTTATCTGAAAGGCAGTATGTCACAGTCTTCAAACTGCTTCCGTGTGTACTTCTGACTGTGCCCTCTGACCTTGAGTGTGTGTTAATGTTTGGCAGCCTTTCTCTGAGAGAAGAACTTGGTTTATTTCTCATGACAGAGTAATTTTAATAACACCATTACCAATTTACTTTGGAGGATGATATGCGAGGAATATAGTCTTCCTTGTGTAGATTATTAAACAAATTAAACAGCATTTAAACTGGTGGGATTCAAGAGATTGTACTTTGTGGTAGGTCAGGAAATACAGGGTCACTAAAAAGGTCCATGTGTGATCTTCACACCCTTTAGGCCCTTTGTTTAAACGACTCGTTTATTTTTCACTGAAGTGTTTAATAAATAACTATCCAAAGAATCAGGCAGTCATTTTCCCACTACCCACTATTTTTTTTTTTCTTACAACATGATTCACAAACCAAATTAATGGCAATATCAAATGTGCAGTATATCTGATGATCCAGGAATTTCCTTCTGATTGCCTGCTAGAAGATATGCATTGCTGGCATCTAAGCTGATTTTTTTTTTTTAATTTGACAGCATGTTTCAACTACAGAACTCAGGCTTCCAATATTTTTCAACGGTTGTCTTTATGTTCATTTGTCATCATTAATATGGGCCATCCAGACAGATCACCCAGCACAATTCCATTCACCTGGCTGGTTCTCCAGCAAGAACATAGTACTAGGGCTGGCTCTCAATTTTTTTAATTTATGAAAATGTCAAAGGGCCAGACGCTGGACCCCCACAGTTTCTTTTTAAGTGGTCTGGCAGAGACTAAGAGTCTACACCGTATGCACCAACTTCTTATTGCTATAGGACAGGTGCTAATTAATCTACCTAATTATGCAGTGAGTGGAAGAGGCTAACCCATAGGATTCTAAATCTGGAGGAAAAAAATAAAAAGGAAAAGATGGAAAAGGGAGGGAAAATGCTTTTGGTTCACACTGAAACATTATTTCAGGAGTCAGCTTACCTGTCATTTCTACTTAAGTTGGATTGACTCCTGTATTTCCCCTCTATCACAATTGCTGGTTTTTTTTTTCCTTCCTTCAAAAATACACTTAAAAAGCATTAAGATGATAAACTGAGCTGAGAATTTGCTGATTTTTTTCTTAAACTTTAAATAAACAAGAAAAAAAATCCAAACAGTATATAAACTTTAGATCAGTCACATGAAATGTGCAAGACCTCAAATGATGCTGTAATTCCAGCAGGCCACAGTTTGCAGTTAACCACTCACAGGGCTCATCACTAAAATTCCCTGGACACCCATACAAATGAATATAATTACAGATACTACGAGCACAGACCTATGAGGCTGCTGATTATGTTAGAGAACTCAGGGATACAGGGAGAGAGAAATCTTGGTGTGTGCAATCCATTTTGTCACATATACTCCTCCCTTGGTCTTTCCAGCTTTATGGGAGGACTGCATTGTTCTTTCTCTGGTTCTCAACTGCCAGGAACACCTATGAATGCTGTGATATCTCCCAGGGAAGGGGAGAGGAGAACTACTTCTGAATTTCCTCCAGGGGAGTCAAAGAAGATCACAAAGAATCTATTCTCTCAGGGACAATCCCACATTGGCAATGTATCCTGAGAGAAAGGAAGTCAAGAGATAAGTGAAGTCAATTGCCACGAGTAGACTGTGGCCCCAGGAATGAGAACCACCATCTAGTCCTACATGTAAACTGACATGCCAAAGGCACATGTCTGCCTATGTCCCAGTCCCTTCTTTGAATGCCCCAACCTTTAGAAGATAATAATTTAGTGTCATGAATTAAAATAGCTGAATTTTTTTTAAATGAATAATTTAAGAATTCACATGTCTCGTTAACACTAAATGACTTTCCAGCTGGGCAGAAAATCAAAATCTGCATTTGGCAGTTTTACAAGTCATTATGGAAATATGTCTCCTCTTTATTTGATCTCCTATTTCTAGATATTGTCTTCATTTCTAGATATTCTCCTTCTCTGTATGTTACAGAAGATATCTGAAGAAGCTAAAAAAAATCAGGTACCATTTGAGAGTTGGCAGGGGGGGACAGTAAAATATCTAACGATTTGAAATGTTTTCTTGAAAACATGTTAAGTGAAAGATGCCAGACACAAAAGGCCACATATTGTATAATTCCATTTATATAAAATATCCAGAATAAGCACATAGAAACAAAGCAGATTAGTGATTGCCTGCGCTGTGCAGGGGGTTATGGGGAGTGACTGTTTAATTGATACAGGGTTTCTGGGTGGGTGGGTGAGAAAGTTCTGGGACTAGACAGTGGTGACGGTTATACAACACTGTGAATGTACTTAATGCTCCTGAATTGCATATTTTTTCATAGTTAAAATGGTAAATCTTACAGTATGTGAATTATACCACAACTTTTCAGAAATGACAGTGCTTCACACAGTAAAATTTGAAGTTTGGGTTCTAATGAATGGCAAATGAATCAAGGGATCAGAAATCCTAGGCACTCTGCTCACCCTGCCAGAGCTTCATAAAGAATTAGAGAAGGAAATGGTCTATCTGGTTTCCTGCTTTAACCTTTTAATCCTGAGATTTATCTGCAACAGAGAGAGATGAGAGAAATGAGGCACAGGCCACCACCTTGCCCTCCCTTCCTGGCTGAAAAGTCCTCAGAGTCCAAATGAGCAGGTGACCAAAGCAGTCAATTAACAGTTTTAGATGTATTCAATTTCTTAAGAGTGTTTGTAAACAATAAGAAATTGAAGATGGCTGCTTATGAATTTCAAAATGCTCTGGACAGTTACATCCTGATCATGTTTCTCTTTTTTATCAAGAAGGAAGGAGAAAAACAGGAAGGGAGGAAAGGAAGCAGAGAGAAGATGGAGAAAAGTGGAGATGACATATCTATAGAAACATTCTCTTGAACCCTGAGTGCCTAATTAATGTTTTCCATTGCTCTGAAGAGGCAGCATAATAATACTGGTTATATTAATATTGGCATGATAATTTACTGGTTTTTTCATCCACAAAATGGAGATAACTCAGAATTGTATTGGAAGGGATGCCTTATGTACATATCCAATTATTGGTAATAGTAATTGATTCTACATGATCTTAGAGCTGGAAGAGGCTTGAAATCTTCTACAAACCTCTCATCTAACAAAAAAAGAGAGGACCAGTGGAAGGTAAAGTAAGACACCTGAAGACCTGAAAAGACTATTTTATTGTGGGCTTCGAAGATTTTTATTCTATGAAAACGGAAGAACCATATGTAAGCTTAGTCATTAGCAGCATATGTTTTGGCAGTGGGGTGATGGTTAGACACTTTGAAGTTAGATTTAACAGACCTGAGTTCAAATTGTGTTCTGCTACTTACTAGATGAAAGTGCTCTAAATAATTCATTTTCTTTTGGCCTTGATTTCCTCATCTATAGAGTAGAGATAAGTAGATCTATCTCTAATGTCACTAAGAGGATTAAATGAGGAAAATACAGGTAAAGGTTTTAGCAGAGAACTTGGAGCATAACTACTCAATACAGGATAGCTGATGGTGGCATTATAACTGATGAATATACTCCAGGATGTGTTTTCTTTTTAAATTTCTTTCAACTTTTCTGTGTGTTTCAACATGTTCATGGTAAGATTTTAGGAAATTCGTTAAAAAAATAAGTTAAGGTTACAGAAAGAAACAAAGAAGAGAAAGCTGGCATCTATCTTCACAGTGTAGTTATGGCATCACTAATTTAGTTCATCGGTAGTAGCTGGATCATTAGTGATACCAGTACCACAGCTCCAAATATAAACGTTTTTCAAGTGCCCCAAACATACAATTAACTTTAGCACGTGTAGTATTTAGTTCCTAGGATGCATCCACTACTCAAACTCTCTGTGATAACCAGTGAAGCAAACAAACACAAATCACCTAAGAGCAAGTTCACTAGCATATTTTGTGGTAAACCTTAGCATGTTACACTTGGCCGGCACGGTCATACCATTTCTGAACATTAGGCACGAGTGTGGCAGTCACTAATATTCCTGCCTTTGTTTTTACCAGGGCCCATTTCAATAACCCTCCAGATGACCTGATACTGCTCATGTCTCAGGAAAATGTTTCTGCTATTTGCATCTTTACCTGTTAAAAATAAATATATATGAAGTTTTGAAACATTTTGATTCATCTAGCCAATTTAAGTGGCACTTGTTGGGGCAGAGTGGCTCCAGCCTCTCTGCAGGGAACATGGCAGCAGTTCCTTGTGGAAGCTGTGTGGGTGGGGTGCAGGCTGAGGGCTCACTGAGCAAAAACCAAGGGAGATTATAGGGTGCTTTGGCCATTTGGGGGAAAGCTCAAAAAAAAAAAAAAAAAAAAACAGAATTGTGGTCAAATTACTTGTGCTAGAAAAGTAATATTACTAAGAACAAACATGCTCTACTGTTTACTATCTGTGATACAGCATCTTGAGCACTTTTCATATATTAACTCATTAAATACGAAATTATAGTCAATGTTCCAGAATCCAAGCCCTAATTTGGTAGAGTGGAAACAAAAAAACAACCTGAGCCAAAGCTCCAATGCTGGCAGGGGAGTCAAAGAGAAGGGGCACAAGACTGAGAAAAAGATCAGACTCCTCGGTTCTGCCACCAGTGGGTGCAGGCCAGTCAGCTCTCTCGTGTAAAATTTCATCATTGGCAAATCGGGAAATTTTCATTTGGAAAAAAAATACTGAACTAGAACTACAGGTGGATGCTGGGACTCTACAACTGGCGGATCTGTAATACACGGGTAAACTCCACGTCTCTCTCGGCGTTCTCCGTGCCTCCCTCTTTCTCTTTTCCACCACCCCTCTCTCTTTTTAAAAGAGAAATCAGATATGCATTGAGGTCTTTAAAAAAGAGAAAATTCACTCACTAATCTGTCTATTCTCTGTATAAAATGGAAGTAAAAATTCATTGAAATGCATAATTCAGAGTGGTTTATAGAAACCATGCTAGTCCAGAAAAATAAACTCAATTCATCTTAATTTCCTCAAAGTATAACCACATTAAATGCTAGCATATATACATGTCAACAGAAAAATTATTAATTTTTTATATGTTAATGGATGTTTGAATGGTCAATAAACCAGGACCTCCATCATGGCAAAATAAAGACGATTCAACAAAGTATATTGGATTGTTATTGCTGTTTTTAAATTTTTTTTTCCATAATAAAGTATAATCATCCTTGTTCCTATTTCACAGGCATCGAATATCCCAGTTCAGACCTTTTTCATTCTTTCTAATATTATCTTTAATGATCTCATGATAATGCAATAAATAATGTCAAAATGAATAACGAAAATGTAAATTTCAATGTGCTATAATTATAATTCTAAAAAAATGAAGTGCAATAATTAAGGGCTTGTTATTTTAGCGATTATAAACATAAATAGAATTTCCTTTGGCTTTTGGGTACATTCTGTTGTAACAGTACTGCTGTCAGAAATGCAAACAGCTGAAAGAACAAACGCCGAATTTACCTAGTGTTCTATAAATAAGGGCAAACTGTATGCTGGTGGGGGAAACATAACCCATAAGGCTGGTACCACCATTTGCCTGGTACATTTATATGACTGACCTGTATAAACGTGTGCTGTTTTCACTGTTGACACTTTTATAAATATAAAGAACTCACTGAATAAATCCTGCTACATATCTCTTTGTATCAAAATGGAACACTCCGCTGTTGTGAAATCTGGCAGTTAATAAAAATAGCCTGCTTTTCATTAGGTTTTTCCAACTATGGGAATACAATAGTTTAATAGTAACTACGCATGCTTCAAAAGGTGAACTCCTTAAAAGTAAAACTGTAAATACTAGAAAATGTATTAAAGAAACACCAAAGTTGTCTTTACTTTTGAAGCATTATTTCCAAATAATTAATGCATATATAAAATAATGTCAATCAGATAATATGTAAGGTTCTGCATGGTAACTACCAATATCCTCTGGAAGTGTAAAGAAAAAGCAGTCCTGTACACTTTCATGAATTTTTTAACTATGGTATAGCTACAAATTTGCATTGCATAACTCTCACAAGACTTAAGGTAATGATTGCAGTAACAGTCAAATAAATTTGCCCTTTCAGCAGGTTTACATAAGCATCTTATTGTGAAAACAAAACAAACTAAAACAAAAATGACCCAAAGCAAGAAGAATCTGGAGAAGCACATATCAGGATCAAGAAACCCAGAAAGTGGAAGGCTGCTGATTGATCAGAGAGAGAGGAGAAGGTCAGCAGATGGTGTAATGTTATGCAACCAGGAAAGAGGCTGAGTCAGAATTTGGAGTGGCCAAGGAGAGCCCAGACAGACAAAAAGTCCATCGGAGCCAGTGGAGGTACTCTCAGGCCATGACTACACCTACGCAAACTTATCTTCTCTGCCTCCTCTAACCAGAAATAAACCAGCCATTTGTTGAAACTGACTGGTTGCTCTGGCATCCCATTTATGATTCCTTTGTAGTTCTAGAAACCTGGGAACGTTTGCCTTGATGCCTCCCACCCACCCTTTCTAATATCTACCCTTCTTCCTACTTCATCATTACACTCAATAAAAATAAATCTCTAACTGCAGCTAAATACACTGAAATTCCCCCACAGGAAGGCAAATTTTTGTGAACATCTTACCAAAATGCAACCGAAAGTGGAAGCTAAGTTAGTCTGTTGAAAGCATCATCTGGTTCCCTTTAGGATATACCCAGTTTCTTGCAGGCGTAGGCAGGTAGGTCACAGATTGCTGGAACCACCGAGCAGCCCCGGGATCCCTTCCTTCAGCATCAGACCTCTTATTCGGCACCCACATGTAGCACCCTGAGTTAGCCTTTTATAGCTCGCTGAATCTTAACATCTCTCCCTCAGAAACCTCCCAATGTCTGTGAATTGGCTTGGCCAGGCCAGTATGAAAGTGCAGGATGCTCTGCTGGACCCAGAGGGCATACTAATGATTAGTAGTGTTACACTATGTAAAGTTTCTTGATCAGTGTAGCTTGAAAAAGATTTCCTTTCCCACATAAGAACAAGTAGTCTAGTGTTAGCAAAGAGCACGGACTCTGCAGCCTACTGCTGGGGTTTGATTACCAGCTCCCTGTGTGACTTTCTGTGCCTTGGTTCCTCATTTATAAGGCCAGCCGATAACAATAGCACCTCACAAACTGTAAGGATCAAAAGAATACATGTAAAGCACTTAGAAGAGGCCCAGGAACAGAGCAGGAATTCAATAAATATTAGCCTTTAATATTAACCCATAAGGAATTGAGCAAAAATTTCTGTTTTCAACTCCTGGGGCAGGAATAATACAAAACCATGCAAAGGCCTGATTTATAAAAACCATAAACGTTCATCTCATTTTAAATTCCCAAATGCACATCGCAGTTTTCAAACCTGATCCAGGACTGTTCTACTTATCCTTGGCCCAACGAACATAAGGAAATGTCCAACAGATGTGGTCACACTTTGAGACTTTTCAGAGTTTTACGGGCCTTTAGGAGAGTGGCTGTTTTCCTTCTCAGTGTGCCACTCTTCCCTGTCCTGTACTGATTATTGCCTCAAGAAATGTGGCCCCTTCCAACATACCACTGTCCCAAAAGGGTGAAAGAGAATACACCATGTAGAGTTATTTTTCCCTAGGGTAATAAAGTTGAAAATGTCAACAATAATTTGGTCTATTAGGAAAAGCATATAAAAGTAATTCTTTTGGTCTTACCCACCTGTTTAATCGAGGGGAACATATTTTTATTCTTAGGTATCTGTATACTTATTCACTCCTCTCCTTGGCTTCGGAGGGCGCACATGAAAGTCCATAATTAGCTTCCTGTTAAAGATGGAAACCCTCCACAGAACAAAAATCAAACCAAAGGACACCAGAAATGGTACTCAGACCAGAAACTGTATATTGATGAGGAGATACTCAGTTGATTTGCATTAGTTCTCAAATATAGGTAGAATGCATCTATTCATGAAATGAGCCAAAAGTCTTTTTGGAACTTAATAACTATCAGTTAAAACAGTTTTAAAAAGTATTATCTTCATTCCTTTTTAATCTGGAATGAGATAGATCAAGAGCACCTTGATCAAAGTTGCCAGTTCCTTAGTTCAATTAGAATTTGTGATAAGAACTTCCATTTCTTTAGTAAAAGGACTCAATTTGGCCTTGCGTTTCATCTGCTATTGTTACAGATGAAATCAAGAATCTTTACAAATTATAAAAAGTATTCTCCCTTTCCTTCTGATTTCTAACAGTAACAAGTTCACTTTCTTCATGTTGTTTTCTTGCAAGCAGATGTACTAGTTAAATGTTTGCTTTAACAAAAGTTTTATGTTGTTATCTGTTTATATCATAACTTTGGAGGAATAATATGATATATTCTACTTACAGCAAGTGCAGACACAACCTCCCAATAAAGCCTATTTTGTTCCCCAAAGTGTGAGAATAATATCTAAGTGTGAGAGATTTTCTCACACTTGATGTTATTTTCACATTTGTAACATCAGAGACTTGTATTTCCACATTTCAAAAAATAAAACCTATCATCAAACCCTAAAACCATGCAGCTACAAATGCCAGCACATCCCTATTCACAAGTGGTTTGCCCGACACTAAGAAAGCAGAGAATAGGACTATGAGAACCATGGGTGGTGAACTAAGAGACGTTCAAAGTGATAAACTGGCCCATTAGAAAATCTAGTAGACACCAAGCAACACTGGGAGCCAGACCAGAAACATCACTTCACATGAAACAAGAGAGACAGTCAAATATGCGCCACAGTGATCGTGACCCAACAGGCCATCTCCCTGCTACCTGGTAAATATGAGTAAAACCGATACACGGTTGGGTATATAGGTTGAGTAAAGAAGTAAAAAACTGAATGCTCAGCAAGGGAGGGAGTACATAGCTTTTACTCCTTGGAAGTCCAAGGAAAAGGGCTACCCAAGGTCCAAGTGGTATTTGATTTGAACACCATTAACACCCGTCTTCCTTTTCAGGGATTAACTCTGATTTAGTGTGCCACTTCCAGAATTTATTCGCCACAGTTCTTGAAAGGGTATGGAATATTTCCTAACCATACAAGCTCAGAATCTATGGCTCTTGTTATTATCCCTACACCAAGAATCCTACTCCCCTAAGAAAGACTCGTCTACAACATTATTCAGAGAATTTATATTTTCCCTACTTACCATTCTCCTGTATACCATTTTCCCCATTTTCTTCCTTAAACAGTTCTTATGTAATGTTCACAGGCATTGTTAACAAGCCATTCCACTTGAAACCAGAGATGGTTCAATTTAGTAGTGGTAAAGTTTACAGTTGAGCAATTATGAACCAGTATCTGATGTTTCAGTTTTAATCTATAATTATAGACAATTCAAGCAAAATAATTTAAGTACTTTAACTGTGGTTATTAGTTTTTTAATTAAAAAAAAAAAAAAAAAAAAAAAGGATGCAACAGACTACAAGAAGACAAAACAGAATGGGCACTTTATCACCAGAAGAAAAAATTGGGAAAGATATTTTATTTCTTGTAAACAAACAATAAATGAACACACAGTCAAAAGGCGGTTCTCCTAAAATGGATTATAAGAAAAAGAAAACATTCTTATTTATAATAGCATAAAAACAATAAAATACTTAGAAATAAACTTAACCAAGCAGGTGAACAATCTCTACACTGAAAACTACAAAATAATGATGAAAGAACATGAAAAAAAAAAACATAAATAGAAAGGTACCCCATGTTCATAAACTGGAAGAACTTATATTGTTCTTATATTAAAATGTCTCTACTACCCAAAGCTATCTATAGACTCAAGACAATCCCTATCGAGATTCCAATGGCGTTTTTCACAAAAGTAAAAAAAAAAAAAAAAAAAAATTCCTAAAATTTATATGGAACCAAAAAGACCCCAAATATCCAAAGTACAAAGTGGAAGGCATGACACTTCCTGATTTCAAGCTGTTTTATAAGCTTTGGTAATAAAAACAGTATGATACTGACATAAAAACAGATACATAGACCAGTGAGACAAAATAGAGAGCCCAGAATAAATCCATGCCTATACAGTCAGTTAATATTTGACAAAGGAGCCAAGGATATTCAGTGGAAAAAAGACAGTCTCTTCAATAAATGGTGCTGGGAAAATCTGATGTTCACGTGTAGAAGAATAAAACTAGCTCTTATCTTTTACCTCCCACAAAAATTAACTCAAATTGGCTTTAAAGATTTAAATGTAAGATTTGAAACCGTAAAACTCCTAGAAGAAAACAGAGGGATAAAGCTCCTTGACATGAGTCTTAGCAATGATTTTTTAGATATGACACCTAAGGCACAAGTATATAAGATGAAAAATAAACAAGTGGGACTACATCAAACTAAAAGCTTCTTCACAGCAAAAAAGAAGCGGCAAAATGGGAAAAAAAAACCTATAAAATGGGAACAAATATTTGCAAATCACATATTTGATAAGTGATTAATATCCAAAATATATAAAGAACTCTGAGAACTTAACAGCAAAAAAAAAAAAAAAAAAAAAAAAAAAAAGAAAACAAAAACACATGCACAAAATTAAACAACCCAAATAATCCAATTTAAAAATGGGCAAAGGACCTACACAGACATTTTTCCAAAGAAGATATACAGTCAACAGGTACCCGAAAAATGGCCTCACTCATCAAGGAAATGCAAATCAAAACCACAATGAAATATCTGCTCACACCTGTTAGAATGATAATAATCAAAAAGACAAGAATAAATAAATGCCAGTGAGTATGTGAAGAAAAGGGAACCCTTGTACAATGTTGATAGGATTATAAATTGGTACAGCCACTAAGGAAGGAAAAGAATATGAAGATTCTTCAAAATTTAAAAATAGAACTATCTTATGATCCAACAATTCCACTTCTGAGAATATGTCCAAAGGAAATAAAGACACTATGTCAAAGAGATATCTGCACCCCCATGTTCACAGTAGTATTATTTGGAATAGCCAAAACATGGAATCAATTTAAGTGTCCATCCTTGAATGAATGAATAAAGAAGGTTTGTTTTTTTTTTTGGGGGGGGGGGATGTTTTCAGCCATAAAAAAAGAAAATCCTGCCATTTTCCACAACATAGAATGACCTTGAGGGCATTATGGTAAGTGAAATAAGTCAGAAAAATATAAACACTGTATGATTTCACTTATATGTTGAATCTAAAAACAAAATAAACTCGTGGAAAAAGAGATCAGATTTGTGGTTACCAGAGGCAAGACGCTTGTGGTGATGGGGAGGGGAGGGCGTGGGTATTGGATGAAGATGGTCAAGTGGTACAAACTTACAATTGTAAGACAAATAAGTACTGGGGATATAATGTACAATATGATAATTACAATTAACACAGCTATAAAGTATACTTTGAAGTTAAGAGAGTAGATCCTAAGAATTCTCATCACAAGGAAAAATTTTTTTTAATTTTGTATCTATGAGATAATGGATGCTGCAATACACCTTAAACTTACACAGTACTGTAAATCAATTAAATCTCAATATGAATACTTCAATTCATATATAATTCAAAGACACCAGCACAGATGAACCACCCCAAGACTGGCACTGAGTATGACAATAATAATAACGATAATTATAACACAATGCTATTGGAAAGCACCTGAAACTTTGTTCAGTGCTTTCATGTACAGGATATCATCTCCTGCTAAAGTTCATGCTCTTAAAATAAGGCTCATAAATATCACATTTATTTTAAGTCCAATATCAAGACTGACCTCAGTTTTGCATATGATATTTCCTATGACTTGCCATGCTGTCATCCTCCATTCCAAGAAGGCATGGTTCAACATCCAATGACTGGAGACCAAAGCTAACAAGTCAGAAAAGGAGCCCATCTCTCCAGATCCAAATAAGCACGAACAACAGTTTCCAATATAAATGATAAGATTCCAAGGAAATCTAGATATATTTCTCTAAAACTGTCTCCCGAGTACTACGAACTTTGACATGTTTTATTGTTCTGCAGGCTCTTCATCGTTTAATCTGAAGCTTATACAAAACAGAAAATATGAGCAACAGCAGTTACCGGTCTAACTTTCAAAAATGTCCTCTCTCAGGAGAGAAAGGCAGCCCGAACCTGGAGATCGAGTTTGAACTGCCTTCTGCGTTTCTGAATGTTAACTTTCTTAAACAGACCTTAAGTTCTTTCCGGCAAAACTAATGTATCGAACACCCTTGTTCTCATTTGTAAAATGCCCTCTTTCTGGTAGTGTGTGCCCACAGCCTGATGGATCTCGCAGTAAAAAGAGGCATTAACCTGCAGCAATCACCGTGCTTGTGTCAGAGCTGGGCCTTTACAATGGCTGACGTTCTCCACAGCTACAAAAAGAGCTAAACTACATTTACCATTTTTTAATTTAAAATGTGTGCTTAGATGAGTGCCACTCCAGCTGATCAATTTGCATTACATTAAATTAACACAGTAATGAACAGCTATAAAATTACACTTTTCATATATTAAATTTAATGATGAAATAATAGGTAATAACAGGTTACAATTCTGACAAATATTACACAATCAGTAAACCCACTCAACATTAATGACCAACTTTAAACATCCCATTTCCTGGGCAACAATCTTAAAGAAGGAGCATATAAATTGGAAAGTTATTGTCCATCAGGAAAACATAATTGCCCAGAGAAATTCAAGGGGCCGTTAACCTGAAGCATATGGTTATAATGAACTTTTCCATGCTTTATTTATATTGAGTCATTTGGGAGAATTTAATACAGTATCACCTCTATTTTGACATGCTGTTTCCATATCATTCGTTTTTATGGTAAAAAATGTTAACTCTCATGCTTGGAATAGAACCAGAACAAAGGTGGTAATTATTGGTAATCCAAGAAAGTGAAAAACATATGTATTTGATTCTTAAGATTCACTTGGGTTTTTAAATTAAACAACAAGATTTATTTTTACTCTTTTTTTTCTAATTATCTATGTGCATGAGACACTTTTTAAAAAAGAAGTACTTAAAAAAAGTGACTCACATAGACGTGGGTTGGAGCTAGATGGTTTCGTGTATGCTGAATGATGTATGAATAAAAATATTCAGAAAGCAGACTTTACACAATGTGAAAACTTACTGCTTCAGGTTGGCTGTCATTACTGCCCTGGGGCAAAGAAGACCACTCTGGAAATGCTCAAACTGCAACGGTTGCCTGTTTTATGCATAGATCTTTGGAAATTCTTTGCAAAATGTGTGAGCTTTTATATCACAAGAAATCTAAGTCCCTTCGTGTCTTGAAACCAAACTACTACGGCCAGCAAAAAGCTTGTGGAGCACAGATAGAGAAACACCTACAAGATCTGCGGAGGGTCTAGATTGTTCTGTGGAACATTTGTGTCACTCTGATGTGAAGAGGTAATAAGGGAAAAATAAAATTCTAAGTAAAGAAAAAGTTTGCAAACGTTAGGCTAAACAAAGTTAAAAACAGATTGTTTTAACTGCAAACTTCTGAGTCTTTAATATGCTGTCGTGCACTGGGGAGCAACAAAAGAGAGACCCAGCAGGTAGTGTCTCCCCAGCCTAAACTGACCAGGAAGCAGTTTCCACACAACTGCTAGGACACCCTCACCACCAATCACCAATGTTCCATGGAATTCAGTCTGGGTAACACTTCTCTAACTTAACAGATCAGAAGAATCTGTACATTTTGCCTGAAAAGACACAGAGTCTCATGTACTTTTTTAGAAAATCAAACACACCAACAAAGAAATAAAGGAATACAAACTATTTAATTTATAAAGTCAAATTAGGACAAAAGGAAGAAGAGGGTCTTGACATGTTAACCTGTGGATAAATTAATAGAAAGCTTTCCGATTTGCAGGTGAGAAAATGTGACCAAGTCAACTAAAGGGCCACCTACACTAGCTGCCTGACAGTAACTGCTGGCTTGAAGAGACTGCATTCTTGCTGGGGGAAGCAGAGTACTTTGGAATAACCAACAGGTCAATTATAAAGGAAGACTCAGGGGAACCACTTCCTCATCAATCTCTTGAAGAAATCCAGAAACTTGACCATAGGACAGCACACATCAGCTGTCCTCCTTGGTGGCTGCCACTAGGGCCAGGTAGGACAGAGGGGAGCCTAATACGTGATGGGAGAAAAGAATGTACAAAAAAAAGTCACAACAAAAAAATGAAAAGATGCTCTCCCAAAGGCTTTCTGTTTTGTTTTCCGAAATTCTAGCCTCTTTTCCTGTTTTTTGTTTTTTGAAATAGATAAATAGGACCAAAAGGAATTGTTACCTGATTGAAAGTTCCTCTCACACCAGAGAAGTTCTGCTAGATGCTGGAGGACACCATTTGGCACTTCCCAGACTTCATTTGCACATTCTCAGTTGCACTGCTATAAATGTAACCACCGGTATGCATACACATTCACAGTACACTGAATGTACAATGTCGAACTTATTTTTTGAGAAAGAAAATCTCTCCTCAACATGTCAATTGCCTCATTTTACCAGTGTCTGCTCACTTCCCAAAATAAGAAGACAGAGGAAGAAAACTTGGTTCTAACTTCACTCTATGTTTAGGCAGAAGGCCAAGAACAGTGCCTAAAATTTTCAGCACTACCACCATTCCCTCAAGCCTCTTGATATAGGGGCTTTCCAAATAAATGAGGAATTACAATGCATGAGAAGGTGTGCCTGATTGATATCCCCTGTCAAAATTCTACTCATCCTACAGATCCAGTTTAAATATCATCTCTTTCAAAAAATATTCTATGATACTCCCTGCCATGTGAGCTCTCCCTCACTCTTTAATGGTTCTCTGCTAAACTCCCAGACAAAGTCTTCACAGTGTTAATTAAATAAGGAGGCCATTAGACTGAAGGGGCTCTAATGCAGAGGTGGACCTATGTAAGCAAACCAAAATCTAAGCCTGTAAATGCCTCAAGGTTATGAAATTAAAACACTAAGGACAACCAACCACAGCAGACCAACCAGGCTTTAAACTATAGCCAGTCAGATAACTTTCTTTGTTTCTGCATTTTCTCTTTCTCCTGAGCTCCTCGGGTCGGTAGAGTGCTCCTAATCACTGCCAGTTTGGTGCTGCTAGATTTAAACTGATTTTTGCTCAAATAAACTCTTAAAAATTTTAATATGCCTCAGTTTTGTTTTTTAGCAATAGAAAGCAATGGGACCAAGAAAGATAAATTCTAATTGTGGAGAGAAGAGATGAAGAGTGGTCCAAGTAAACTCGCACGTATATGGGCTACTAATTTTTGACAAAAGAGTCAAAACCATACAGAGGAAAAAGGAAAGTCTCTTCGATAAATGGTGCTGGGAAAACAGGAAAGTCACAAGCAAAAGAATGAAACTAGACAAAAATTAAACCAAAATGGATTGAAGACTTGAATATAAGACCTGAAACAATAAAATACGTAGAAGAAAGCACAGGCACTAAATTTATGGACCTTGGTCTCAGGGGTTTGTGAACTTGACCCTGAAAGCAAGGGAAGCAAATGAAAAAAAGTGAATGGAACTATGTAAAACTAAAAAGCTCCTACACAGCAAAAGAAACCATCAAGAAAACAAAGAAGCGACCTTCTAAATTGGATATTTGCAAATAATGCCTCTCGTAAGGGGCTAATATTTAAAATACATAAAGAACTCACACAACTCAACAACAACAAAACCAATCCAATTAAAAAATGGGCAGGAGCTCTGAAGACAATTTTCCAAGGAAGGCACACAGATATCTAACAGATATACGAAAAGATGCTCAATGTCACTAGATATAAGGGAAGTGCAAATCAAAACCACAATGAGCTATAACTTCACACCTGTTAGAACGGCTATCATTAAAGACAAGAAATGACAAGTGTTAGAGAGGATGTGGAGAAAAGGGAAACTATGTACTGCTGGTGGGAATGTAAACTGGTGCAGCCACTATGGAAAATGGTATGGAGGTTCCTCAAAAAATTAAGAATAGAGCTACCATATGACCAAGCAATCCCAATTCTGGGTATTTAACCTAAAATTTTGAAAACACTTATCTTAAAGATATATATACCCCTATGTTCATTGCAGCACTATTCACGATAGTCAAGGCATGGAAACAACCTAAGTTACTTTGACAGATGAATAAATAAAGCAGCAGTATTCCATAAGATAGACTACTACTCAGTCATAAAAATGATAAAATATTGTCATTTGTGACAACATAAATGGATCTTAAGAGTATTATGGTAAGTCAGGCAGAAAAGCACAAGAATTGTAAAATTTCATTCATATGTGGGATATAAAACAAAAAGCAATAAACAAAACAAAACAAAACAAAAAAATAAGCTCCTAGAATACAGACAACAAAATGGTAGTGACCAGAGGGAAAGGAGGGAGGGGAAAAATGAAAAGGGTAAAATAAGTCAAATACCAGGTGATGGAAGGAGATTAGACTTCGGGACTAAGCAAGCAGAGTCTATAGATGTCATATTAAAATATACACCTGAAATTTATATGTTATCAACCATCATCCCAATAAATTTAATACAAAAATAAGAATCCAAAGCATAAAGATGGAGCTGGTGAGATAGGGAACCCCCAGGAGAACCCGAAATCTTAGGAACGGCCCTGTGTGGGCCAGAAGTGAAGAGCACAGGAAACCAAGAGCAGAGGGACGGACAGGGACTCACCTCAGGGCAGTTTTACCACCGGTCAACCTCTTGTCTGGGTTATAACACCCGTGCTCAGGAAGGGGGTGGGGAGAGGTGGGAAAACTACTATATATTCATATTTGGGGAATATTTTTAGTCTCGTGTTTTTGACGGTGAGCTGCCAGCACAAAATATACCAAACAACTAACTCCCTCAAACCAAATAAATAAAAGAGAGGCTGCTGAAAACTTTGACAAGCAGCTTGTCAAGAAAAGTCGTTTTCACACAAGAAACCTTTCAGAAACCTAAATCCTATCCACTTCCATTCTATGTGCAGTACCCTTATCTATTAGTAGTATCTCAATGGAAAAGAATAAATAGGACCCTCCCCTCCAAATCCTTTTTATTTCTAAAGCCAAAAATTAATCAAGGAGCCACATTTCAAAAGACTGTATTCATATTTCATACATACACACACAAACACATTTAGAAAGGGTGCATACTGGCTTACGGGGTTCCAGCACCATTAATAGATTTCTTATGCACAATGTTCTTCAATATATGTTATTGGGAGTCCATTTTTATGATCGGTTAAGTTTGGAATCAATGCACAATTTGGTATAAAGGCTTTATCAGAACAGTTTGTGACTGGAAGAGTTTTAAGCCAATATACATGTTATTATGTAATCTTATACCTTGTTATAAAGTCTAACACAGTTGCTCAGGACCAGCAGAGAGACAACCAGAAAACCTAAAAAAGCAGCAAAATGATCCAATTTTAATTTCACTGTTAAACATGAGAAAGAGGAAAAAAGAAACTTGAAAAATGTTTTTCTTTAAATTTTAGAAATCTATTGGAGTGACCTCAAGAAGACTTTAAAAAGGAGTCACCGCCTTCAAACAGGTAAAACTGCCGAGACTGAACGAGATGGTATCCTGGCTTGACTTCATAAGCCTAAGATCAACCCTACCCATAACAGCCAGAGTTAGAAATGCGAGTGTGGCTCCAAGGGACACACAAAAAGGATCTGCAAGCCTGTCTGGTAGGTCACCACCTACCTACTCCTTGGGTTTCAATACCGTTAGATCACCCTGAAAAATACAAACGGGTCACCTGTGGGAGATACAAACAAGCAATCAACATCAGTTTGTACCTGAGTCTGACTGGCCAGACCTTTCCTTAATAAGGGACAACCACACAAAGGTAGGCTTTGGTGGGAAGAAGTGACAGAGTCCTGGTGCCCAGCCAGCTAGTGCCACCAGGTGGATCCTAAGCTAAGTGGGGAAGGGGCAGGAGGCTAAGGTATGGGGAGGGCCTCCGAATAAAGTACAACCTGGGGAGCAGATAGGAACTGTGACAGCATTTACCCTTCTCACATTTTGCCACAGGATAACAGTGTGAATATATAGTCATAATTTCAGAATCCACTCACAATAGACCAATTTAAAAAGGTTTTTTGTTACTCTAAATATCTCCCAGATTTTCTATAAATTTCCAGAGTGTTCCAGCTGAATTCCACAGCTCCCTATTTTCTCACTGTACTTGTAGGCACATTTCTAAGCTCCTCTGGCATTTCTTCATTCCTCAGGAATACAGGCTTACATTATTTTATTGTGCTCCTCTTTACTGTGCTTCACAGATGTTGTGTTTTTTATAAACTGAAGGCAAGACCCTTCATGAGCAAAACGATTAAGACTAACTTTACTGTAATTCTCACTTTTTTATGGGAGTCTGGAACCAAACCCCCGACATCTCTGAGATATATCTGTTACCCCTGCATCTTCCTCTTTCAGCTTGAATAGAACAGGTCCAACCTTAACAATTAGTAACTATGACTTGTCAAATATTTTCCTCTAAAAACATATTCAGAGAAAAAGACACCATTAATAAGCTGTTGCATGCTGATTCACATTAAAATACTTAAACATGTATTCAGGAAAGAAAACTTCCAAGTTATGTTTTTCAAAAGAACTTTAAAACTGATTTCAAATTTGACAAAAATAACCCAAGAAAATTCAAATCAATCTAATAAATAATAATGTTAAAAAATTAACTCAAACATCAGCAAACAGAATCCACTAGCAAATAAAAGAAACATACCATGACCAAATAGGGTTAATTATAAGGATACAAGGATCATTCAAGAACAGAAATTGTACTTCTATAATTCATAATATTAATAAGTTAATAGAAAAAGACCATATGGTCATCTCTATAGGCCCTTTAAAAAAGCATTCGATAAATAAACATCATGATTTAATGTGCTAATAAAATAGGCACCTATGAATACTTTACATGAAAAACAAACAAATAAATCTTAACTCAAAAGCCAGAATCATGCTTAATGGTGACACGTAAGCAACATGCCCGTTAAGACAAAAATGGCTACCACCAATACTCTGTAATTTTACATTTTCCAATTACTACCAGCTAATGCAATTAAGAGAAAGTCATTATTACAGACAAAATGTCTGTGAGTCCCCCCACCCTCACCTCGAAATTCTGCTGAAGCCCAGTGTAGCTGTATTAGAAGTAAAGAAGTAAAGTTAAATGAGGTGATAGCTACGGTAGGCCCTGACCTTACTGGATTAGTCCCTACAAGAAGAGATACCAGAGAGCTCACGCTTTAGGTCCCCTCGAGACCCTTCCATTGGACTTCAGCCTCTAGAACCCTGAGAAATAAGTTTCTTTTGTTTAAGCCCCCTAGCCTATGGCATTTTGTTATGGCAGCCCAAGTAGAGTAACACAGTCATGAATAAAAACTGAAAAAGAAGGAAAATTATTATTTTTGCAGATGATATATGTCTGAATCTAGAAAATCAAAGCGAATCAACTAAAAGCAAAGACATGTGACAACTAAAGTAGATGATGACAAAACTAGCATACGACAATAGCTTTTCTTATACAAACAAAAGCTAATTAAATATACAGAAGATAGATACTATATACAAGAGCAAAAGAGTATCCCTTTTCAAGAAATAAATGTTAAAGTGTATAAAATTCATTAGAAAAAAACTAAAATCTTACCATAAGACATAAGATGACAAATTAATGGAAAGACATACTTTATTCATAGATGGAAAACTCACTGTAAAGATTTCTCCAAAATCACTTTATAAACTTAATTCGATCTCAGTAAAAATGCCAAGAAGAATTTTTTTTTGAAATTGGGAAAGTTAATTCTAAAATACTCATGGAAAATAAACCTGTGAAATTGTAGGGAAATATACAATATTCCCTAGGGTTAATAACCCAACTGAATATTAAAACATATGAAGCTCAAGTAATTAAAATAGTTTGTTACTAGCAAAAGAACAGTTAGAAAAATGGAGCAAAAAGAGTTCAGAAATAGACATAATACATATAGAAATTTATTATATAATAAAGTTAGCATTTCAGATGTGAAAAAATTATGGATTAAACAATAAATATGTTGGTACGACTGGCCAGTTACTGGGGAAAAAATAATGCCAGTTCCATTCTCATGTCTTACATCAAAATAAATCCCAGATGGCTCTAAAATGTAAATGTAAAAAATAAAGTTGTTAGAACAAAAATAGAGAACATTAAAAAGAAAATCTTAACATAAGGAAGGCCCCACTAGGCAAGGGACAAAAGCCAAATGCCATAAATCAAAAAAATAAAAAGAAAGAAAACTGATAAATTTGTATCAGCATGTGAAAAATTTGAAAGGCAAAGAATACCAACGAAAATGTGAAAAGTGATGAAGAGGTGAAAATATCAGCAACTCATAAGTTAGAAGAATGGCTAATTTCTCCTAAACAGAGTACCTTCAAATAATTTAGAAAGGGACCAAGAACTCAGCGTCAAAAAATGGATACAGTTAGCGATGTATGTTGGGCTCTCCGAGAAGCAGATTTAGAGATGGAGAAGAGGGTGCAGGAGGCTCACTGGGGAGTATTTTCAGGGTCAACCCCCATAGAAGGGAAGGGAGCTTCAACCACAGATGAAGTTGGACAGTGATAAAATCACAACCAAGACCTCAGCAGCTCTGGAGGTGGGTAGCAAAAGGAGTTAAGCCTTTACAGTCCCACACTGATGACTGGATACGAGTAGTCCCAGGAAGGGAATGGATCTTAGGCTAGTGGGCTTTCTTCAGCTAAAGCAATCCCAAAAGGGGGACTCACAGCTGAGTTCTTTCTGCTGCAGCCTGTGCCACAGCTAAGGGATTGGGCGCTCCCTCCTGAAGGGCCACCTAGGTAGCACAGCAGCCTCTGCTTTAGTAAGTGGCGCTTCATAGAAAAAGAAAAACAAATGGCTAATAAACATACAAAACTATACTCAACTTCATTCACAACTAACAAACTGCAAATTAAGAAAACGAGTACCATTTGTCCTATGAGAGAAACAAAGATAGAATGGTTGCCAACTCAAAGTTGTTAATATCGATACTCTTACACACTATTGAAAAGAATGCAAAGCCCCAAGACCTCCTTGGAGGACAATCTGGCACATGTTTCTAAATTGAAAGTGCACACGTCCTTTGACCCAGCATCTTTATTTCTAGAAACTGTTCCTACAGACAGATTCATATGTATATCCAAAATATGCACAAAGCCTATTAACACTAGTTACTTCTGGGGAGTCAGTCTGTAAGTAAAGAACAGTAGGTGGGTTTCACTGTACTCCCTTTTATACCATGCTGATAATTTTTACTCTGTACATGGCATTACTTTTAAAATATTGGTCAAAAGAAAATCTGAACATGAAATTGAAATATCTGCCTATAAAGATATCTGTACGGTCTATGCCGTAATATATTTACATCTAAAAGAACCCACTTTTTGTTTCCTTACTACTATAGCTATAGTATCTCCTAGATTCTCTTAGAATCAATATTGTAAACTTACTCTTAGATGGGGAACCTATATAAAGTCTCTAGATGTGTTTATCGTTTGAATAGGAAACTATACCAATTTAACTCAAAATCCTAGTAGTTCTTAAAAATTTGGAAAGGAAACGGAACTGTTGAAATATTGTATGTCAATTATGCTAATAGGCACTCTAATATATATTCCAATTTAATTCTAACAACCCTATGTCTTACTCTCAATTTAGCATTACAAAAACAGAGTGCACAAAGGTTAAATGACCAGTTCTATGTAACAATTAAAAGTGGCCATGTGCAGTCTGTATCTAGATGTTTCCCTCTTTCTACGATATCCTTTTGCCTCCCATAATATTTTTCTTTTGGCTTCCAAAATATTTTGTAAGCAACCATTGGTAACCTAAATGGTTGGTATGATTAAATATAAGTGGTATGATTGCCATTTTAAAGAAGAAAAGACTGAGAAATAGTAACAGGCAAATATCTCTCTCTAGCTCAGAAAGCTAAAATTTCACATATTAGAATGCCAGTCTTCATCCTCCTACACTTTAATCTGCTCATAAACCTCTCACTAAAAGAGAATTCAAAGTAGGTGAGATCTCTGTCCCAGCCTTCCTTTTTGGGTTGCCATGAGAAGAAGGATTAGAGGAAAGACATTTAGCCAAAAGAAGGAATAGGTGGCCAGCACCACTGTTTTCCTTTTAGTGATTAAACTCAAGGCCAAATAATGGAAACCTATGCATGTCTGGTTGAACTTTTTAAAGCTGTGGGCGGAAGAGACTCACAATATTCTGAGACAAAATAAAAACAAAAAAAATAAGGTTTAGAGTGAAGGATGTATCCCTTAAATATCGAGGTAATTTTATTTAACTAATGAGTTGGGGGATGGTGGATAGGAGGCAACTGCTTCCCAAATGAAAACAGCCAATGTTACCCAAAATAAGGTTTAACCCAAAATGACAGAAATCTCTTTAAAAAGATTTTACTCATTAGTAATCAGAGTGAAGGATGGGTTGGTTAAAAAAACATATAGTACTGAAGATTTTGAACCTAGATAGTGTTATCTAGAAGAGGGGTGGAATTGCTTTTGCTTTACTGACACTGTTTTTCATTTCACTCAGACCCTTCAAAAGAGATCGCCGTTTCTCACTGCCGACCGTCTGTTGCCATCTACACAAAGGACCTACACAAATCCCTACTAGTTGCTGTACCTCAGAAATGTCCTGTTCCAAAGAAAACTATAAATGAATTGTTGCTGCTTTAAAACTCTGAGAAAGGGAGATGACTTTAAACATATCTCCTTCCCCTCAATGCACACACAGGCACACATGGCAACTTTCATCTATAATTTAGAGAATAGATGCAGTTCAGCAACAGTTAAACACTAATTTCTTATGCTTTTTGTGCATTTACATAATTGATTCGCTAGATAATGCACTCTGCTTCCTTATTTAATAAACATGTTAATGATTTCAGACAATTACTCAAAACTGCCTACAAGTGTCTGCCTAAGAAAAGCAACAAAAAATAATTAAAATGAAAATACATACCAAAAGGCACATCCTTCATATCACATTACACGAGATATTAAGTCAATATGTCACCCTGTCACCAGTCACTTGCTACCTGCTGTTATACATTTATTCAAATTCTGATGTATTAGCTGAGGCTGAGACATTGGTTAGACACCCAAGCGAGCAAACACACAGAGGGAGAGAATAAACCTGGTGCTTTGTCAGGGTAGAGGCAGTGAAATAGCAGCAGCGGAGGAGGGGGAGACAATAAAGCAAGAGCTAGAAACAGAAGGTTGAAGCAGACGTTTTCACAAGAAAAGTCTCTCCAGGCTATTCGTGGTGGGGGGCAGTCACGGGGGAACTAAATGGATTCCATTTCCTCTGCCCCCTCTGAGCGCTTGGAGAACACCAAGCAGGCCAAACATCACAATAGGTCCAATTTGGGCAGATGCCTCATGCATTCTGGCCATTTTCAGGCCATCTTATTTTATTCCCCAGAACTTGCACATGAGTCAACCACAAAGCCATGGCCTGAACCACAGTCATTTTCACCACCTGAAGGAACCATGAGGCTGGGTGGGGAGGGACAATGAAGGAGCTCAGGAGCTGGGCAAACGTGACTTGGGCAACTCTGTGGTGCTTGGCCAGTCCATTTAAGCGTGGCTCTTTCCGCTCCTGCTAGAAGCCAAGTTGCTTGGGCATAGCAAGTCCCAGCCACCCTCCCAAGCCTTCTGGGAAAAGAGGAGAGTCACCTGTCAGGTGCAAGAGGACATTGAAGAAGGGACACGGAAGTTTCCAACCCTTGCTAGAGGCTAGCTGATTCTGGCTCAGGAAGTCCTGGCTCCTGCCCTCCCAGAAAACAGAATAGGTTGGAGGCAAAACAAAAAAAAAAAAAAAAACCAAGAACAAAATCTAAGAGAAAATGGGCCTTCTTCCGTCAGTGATTTCTCATAGAAAGGACAGTAAGAATAAATAAGCAGGGAAGCTTCGTTGACCAGGTGATAGTCCTTCAACATTTCTCAGCCCAAGTAACCTGAAAGGAGACACTTATTATTGCAGTTCTAAAATTGGTCAGTAGATGTGTGCCTGTGTGTGTGTGTGTCCCCCATCTTTAGGTTTTTGACCTGTTTGCTTCGTTGTATAATCTCAGCCTGCTTACAATCTGGGTACCACGTGGAAGAAATGGTAAGATATATGGCAGGGCAGAAACAAGGACAGTCCATTCAGAATCACCTTAAGAAACACGTACTTTATCAGGAAGGTTATGGAGAGCCACCAGAGGATTTTAAACAGAGAATGACAGTCTGATTTGCTTCCTGGAGTGATCACTCTGACAACAAGGTGGAAAGTGACATGAACAAGACAGATCAGCAAGAAGGCTGTCACATCAATCTGGGTGAGAAGGGGACCAAAGGTATGGATCAAGGGTGTAGCAGTGGGGGCCAAGTGAAGTGGCAGCAATGTGAGCTATAATAAGGGGCATGGACATTCTGGAATTAGGCCAGGATAACAAGGTAAAAGGTGATGCTGGTCTCTGAGGGTTGGAGGGAAACAGGAAGCAGCACAGGGTATGGGGTGGGTGGGGGAGGGAGATGGATGAAAGATGGTGAGCTGTTTCACACATCTTGAATGTCAGGTGCCTGAAGTACATCCAAATTGAGGTGTTCAGAAGCCAGTGCTGTACTTCTGGCTTGTAGTTCCACTTTCCTAGATACTAAACAGTCTGCTAGACCAGGTGTCTTCAACCCCTGGGCCACTGACCAGTACAAGTCTGTGGCCTGTTAGGAACTAGGCCATAGAGAAGGTGAGTGGCACGCAAGTGAGCAAAGCTTCATCTGTATTTGCAGTCGCTCCCCAGTGCTAGCATCGCTGCCTCAGCTCCACCTCAAATCATCAGGCATTAGATTCTCACAGGAACACCAGTCCCTGGTGCCAAAAAGGTTGGGGACCGCTGCACTAGACCACAAAGGCAACAAGACAGTGACCTGTTACCTGAGTCACCGCATCACCTTGCTAACTATCAGAAAATGCTCCCTAGTCTCCAGAAACACGGTCAGGGTATGAAACATCTATTCCTAACGAACATTAAAAGACCTAATAAATTAATTCAAACCACCCCTCCCATCCCAAAAAAGGAGAACAAAAACAGGGTGGGAGGAATTGCCTAATGAATGTTCATAACATTCTTGCAATTTCATGGCTAATTCATTCAGGTCAGAAAATGGAACAGATAACACCCAGACCAAATGTTCAATAATATTAAAGAGGTCCTTATAAATCTACTCAGCAGTTATTTAAAATCAGATTATAATGGGATCATGCAACCTGACTAATCCAAGAGGGGAGGAGGCCTGGATGAGCTTTTGTATGAGCAAAAATCTACACAGGTGACCCTTCTGGAGGGCTGATTAAACAAAGGGAGCTCACAAACCCTGCACACAAAACACCTGATGCAGAGAGCACAGGGCTGCTGCATCTGTGGATGCACTCATTTCAGATCCCTTCCCATATGCTTGTTAGCTGGGACTCTTTTACCAGCTCTGTTGGGACTTCACATCAGGCAACTTGCTCTGTTCCCCCTTGATAGTGCAATAGATGGACAGAAGCTACATGTGGGGATTCCAAATGCTGAGGTATGGTTTATGTAAGCAAGTGTAACTCACATGCTAGGTATTGCATCTAGTCAGCTGACTCTGCTTCTGTACTATCAGCTACAAAATGAGAGCTGTCACCAGCTTCCATGAGACATTCCCAGCTTGTTCTCATTACTGAAGATCTGTGGGGCTACAGGAAAGAGTCCCCATTAGACAGTCCCCTCCAACATCTGTGTTCAGCCTGCCCATCTATGGTTCTTCTTGACCCTCTTCATCTACAGAGAAACCTTCACTTTGATTTGAAACCTGGGTACCCCAAAGGCTTCCTTGATTCCTACAGAACTCATCAGACAAGTTTCTCATCCAAAGAATGCTACCACCACTACTAGAAGAAAACATTCCAGCTGCTAAGAACATACCATTCTCTAAATCATTTTTTAATTTATTCATTTCCTTTTCTACTTCCCTCCAGAGAGATTTGAAGAAGCTCACAGCTGACATGCCATAAAGAAAATCAGTTCTAAGGAAAGCAGGAAGCCAATATACTAATCTCATAATGATCAATATAACTGCTGAGACGTGACGTGAACATCAGCTAGGAGCTTCCACGTGGCCACAACAAAAGGGAAAGCATGACTACAGAATAAGCTACCTGTTTCTTCGGATCAGAAATGACGAAACATACCAATATCCCAGAGGGGAGAACCTGAGAGCAGCTTTCAAAGCATCAACTTGGAAAAACCAAATCATTGGATAAGAACTCTCATTTTTTCTTTATGATGTTTAAGTGACTTTATCATGTTTTATACTGTCTTTATTATTTGAGGAAAGAACAGACATTGGACTAGGAGTCAAGACTTCCTCATGTGATACCTAGTTCTGCCATATCTAGCCAGGGGTCCTTAGGCAAACAGTCTCATCTTTCTGGTAAAATAAGAGGTGAGAACCAAAGATAGCCTTTCCAATTCCAGTGTTACATGATTTTTAAGATAGTATTGGTTTTTAAAGCATTTAGGGGTATCATATATGGTAAAACTCTCTTTGCACGTGGACGAACAGGACTAAATCCTCCTAAATCAACTCTTAAGCTTTTGTTTTTGGAGGTATCCTAAGACTCAACAGTTTATGGTTCTATGTGCAATAAGCCACATATGATAAGGGGTATTCTATCATATTTCTTAGAAGTAAAAGAAATACGCCATTAGAAAACATGTGAAACGTTTACTGGCCTCGGCTGATTCTGTTTGGGCTTCTAAAGCTCTACAACAATTGCCATTCCTTAAAATAGGATGTACTATGTAAAAATATTTTAGAGCCATCATTTTTTTAGAGCAGAGATGAAAGATGAATATACACAGATAAGATGTGCAACAAACAGAAATTTGGTCCATATTTAATGACCTTGTTTGGTCCTCCCTGTACTACCCATATTATGTATAACAACCTTAATTTAAACCCATAGTCAAAAGAAAACATCCTAATGAAACACAATTTCAAATTAGAGTTAAATCTGTCTCCTAGACCAAAATATACAAAAAGGCTCTTGCATATATTTTTAAACTTCATGTGACTTATTTAAAGATTCAAGATTTTTACTGAAATGAGGCACAGAAGACTAAACTTTCATTAGGCTAAACAGTAACTCAGGAAGAATTCTACTTGTGCATTCGTATTAGTTTAAATATTCTTCATTGAGACATGGAAATTAAATTGACCAGGGTAAACTATACTGGTATTTCTTCAGTTCTGTTTAAGGCCAATGGTCTTTAAAAAAAAATGTGCTTGTAGGAAAACTGCCATTTCTCATATTATAAGTAAAGATTTGTAATCATTACATTGCCTCAGTTGCCCTTTTTAAATTCTTAGAAAGTAAATACTCAATTTTATGGAGCAACAGTATACAGGCATAATTTCACAGACTATCTGGCTCAGAATGGCAATTAAGTTGCACCCAGGCTGTGACTCCTCACCCACTGTCCATAGCAGACATCACCAGCCAATCAAGGAGAGCATTCATTTACTCTGTGCCCACATGTGGCCTCAGATTTCTTCTCAACATACCGCTACAGTTCATACCAATTGACGGCACATGAGGTGAAGTTTTTTTGCATCCTGTTTTGTCATCCAAGTCTGATGTTAAGACAGCAAACTCAAAGTTGGTTAAGATGGACAGTAGTTAAGCAATAATTCAGCACTGTCCTCCGAACTCTATAGCCCTTAACCAGTGCTTTTCCACTAGACACCAAGGGCAGTGTATTGCACTTAATAAGCAGTCACTAAGTGGGTGGGGTAAGTGAATAAATGAACATTTCCTTTGTGTTCTCTAGTGCCTTCCCCTTCTCTTTTGGGAAGACATGTATGGAACAATGCTCCCAATTATTATCAAGTCACAATATTTGGGTACCAAATGAAGCTTAGTAGGCAAATGGAAAGAACTGAAACCCACTCCTAGATTTAAAAATACCAAAGCATCCATTATTACACAGCTCATAATTACCAATCCAAATATCCCACAACTTAAATCCCACAGGATGAGTACTGCACACCCGTCTTCACTTTGCTTCTACAGATCTGTTACCCTTGAACTGAATATTCTCTTTTCTGGGCACCACTGTTTTCTTTCTTTTTTTTTTTTTTTTTTTCCAGTTTTCATTTTTAAATGGAAAGTGTCTAAGATCTGATGATAAGACTCATCAAACATTTACTTTAAATGCAGCACCTAATTATTAATAGCCTACTGTAAGCAGAGTGCTGATAGGTGCAAGGCACAATCAACTAACGAAATACGTACACTGACTTCCAGTTCCTGTGTCCACTATTAGCACGTGGTTTGTCTTGACACCTGCAACACTCATGTCTAAAGAAGGCCCCGTTTGCTCTAGAGTTGGTGAGAATAGCTGTTCATCTTTCTCCATCAAGCTGCCAGTCACAGTAGCTTGGGAAAAATTCCAGTGCTATTTCAAACACTCTCTGCAACTCAATAGCTTGTCTCCTCTACATGCAAACGAAAGCAAACAACTGCATGCTCCCCCTCCCCCAAGTCTCCTGGTAGAGAATGATAAACCAGGAAAGGCAATGGTAGAAAAGTAAATGTTATAAACACATAGTTTAAATGGACATTTTTCTGAAGCCAGCAGAAACTCACATCCCCTAAAAGACTCCTCAGTTCCTAAGCTGGAGAAACAGCTGAGTTCATGCCCAACTATCAGTAAGAGGCTACTAGAAGGAAGTGGCAACATGCAGTCCTGAGGATGGTGACAACCGTGCCAAGCCGCTGTGAGAAAAAGAATCATTACACATCTAATGAAGACTTTCTTCTAAATCAATTATATTTGTGAGCAAAAATCTAATACCTTTATTAGTTAAAACCTTGAAAAATTATTCTACTGTGCTTCATTCCCTTCATCGACAAATATTTTTTAAAACCTATTACGTGCTAAGGACTAGTCTAGGTGCTGCGGCATTCAACAGTGAACAAAATAAACAGACTTTTTTAGCTTTATAAAATTTACATTTATATATAAAAAAATAAAACCAGGAAAGCAGCTTTTCAGGACATCTGTCTATACATCTTTCCATCCATACACTCAGAGGTATTTGTTAGGTAAGTACTTCTTGCCAGGCTCTCAATTAAACTGGAAGAAAAAAAACATAATGTTCAAGCAGTTAAGATAATTAAGCAAGTCACTGCAGAATAACGGGCTACTTTAATGGAGGTACGGACAAAGCACTATGGACAGAGACGTGATCGATGTTCCTTACATTTCTTAGGGAAAGATGCAAGTCACAGTTGAACAGGCAGGCCTTCCAAGGATGAATACGAGTGTACCAAGTCGACAATGGGAGGAAAGGCATCCTGACAGAGAATCACATCAGGGAGTATTTAAAGTACAGACAGGGTTGGAAGACCCACAAGAAGCCCTGGGGCCCAGAGCATGGATAGGGATTCCGGAAAACGCTGGAGCCCTAATGGGCTGAGTCTCAAGATCATGTCTAGGAGTTTGGCCTTTAACCTGGGAGAATGGCATGATGGAGCCATTTCTGATTAATATTCTGTTCAAAAAAGCTTATACTATATTCTCCTTAAGTGGGATGGAGTCTTGGGTGAGGAGGGTAAATAGTTGCAGCTCAATATTTTGATCCTCCTCCAGTTTGCAGGAGAATGAGGAAAATTTTGCTAATTATCACCAGGACAGGAAATGTGAGTGTGACTGGCCCAGGCTGGATGGGACCCAACACACCCAGAGATAGTATTTTCTTCCTTTCAACCACTTCATCCAGCGAGCAGCTGCTAACCCACTAGCTGTGCCAGAGAGACTCCGTGGGTCTGACGGCTGTTAATGGGCTTTATTACCTTGTTGAGTACCTCAAACTCCAGTTACTAATTACAGGGCGTCGATGTGAATGTTTGGCTATATAATTTTTGTTAATTAATTTGCATGAGGGGATTTGGGCACAACGCGCTCTAAATTTCCTTCCAGCTCTAAAATCCATGACTCTTCTCTATGGCTACATGTATCGGTAACGACCTTGAGCATTTTGGATTGTGGGTTTCATGCATGGGCTCCCGCCTCCGCTGTTCAGAAACCTCAGGAGCAAAGTATTATGCAAAGACACACAATGACATGGAGGTCCAGGCTGGAGTTATCACTTATACCAGCTGGCATTTATTGGTGTCTAACAGTGAGTAGATTTTGGAGGGCCAAGCTCCTTCTAACCACTTGGACATCTCGCCTGCAGTGGGCTCACAAAGCTTACTGACACAAAGCACATGGCTCTGCTTGACCAGTGAATCTCAAATGCTTATATCCCAGTTCCTAACCAAGCTCTTTCTCCATTTGTCCCTCATGTCCTAATAACAAAGCTTTAACTTATCCCTTTTCTCATGCCCAATTCACCCTTTCACTTCCCCGGAGCCCACAGCTCATTTTAAAGATATTGCTCCCCACTAACAAGACTGCTTTATTCTTTGGGGTCTCTGAATAACATTCTTAGCATATCTTATTTCTGGGATGGAAAGATAGGAAAGGAAAAGGCAAGACTGGAAGGACCCACAGATAAGCCGATTCACTATTTACACACCACACTTCCCTGAGGCCACCTGTCCACTGTTAAATATAACAACCACGTTGCTCTCTCAGACCCACAAACTTTCTTATGCCCTGCTTTTCAGGGTGAAAAATACAATTACTAAGAAACTGTGAACCACGGAATTCCATTAGCAACTGAACTTCTGGGCAAGATGTTCGTGAAAGATCTCTGGAAGGAAAAAGTGGTTCTCCGTGACTCTACATGACCTGTCATTCCAGATGTGTCATGAGCCATTGTGGCTTAAAAACAGTACAAATTCCAAAGTTCTCAAATAATTAAACTTTCCCACGTAAACTAGAGGGATTGAAGTTTATCACATAATAAAGCCCCTCTGGCAGCCCTACATTCAGTATGTTTCCTCAAATGAGAAAATGGTGGTGTCAGAGCTAGGACACCCATTGTATCTATGCCTCCATGTGATGTGTGGCCTGCAAGGCAACGTCATTGATTATGTCTGCCATGTATTATGGCAGGAAATACATGTCGAAACCTCTGGCTGATTTAAGAGTAGAGAGTGAGCTGAGAAATGGGGGAAATGGTGGTTCTGCTTCTTGCATTACGAAGAGGGCATCGACCTGGGCAAGGAAATCTATGGGCATACCAATGATGCAGAGAATATCACTTCTGGTTCAGGATGTTGGAAGAAACATTTCTTGAGGCATATGAACCTTAAACACAGACAAATCTAACTCACAGGAAGGCTTCAAAAGTGTTTCATTACTATGAAAAAAGATTAGGAAGTTAAAGAACAAAGCTAAAGAGTTGCTTGGTTTTCCTTCTTTAAATGGTTGCTGATTGTTTGGGGAATTGTGTCCTCAGGCATGGGAAGATCTTTGGAGGAGTCTTTGGGCTCTATTGGGTAACCGAGATCGCTCAAATGGGAAAGATTAACCAAAATACACTTGTGTGCGATGCCTGACAAATTCTGGCTCTTCTTCAGCTGTGAGGGGAAAAAATTCACTGTTTCCTCCAATAACATTAATTACCCAACCACAGCAGAAACTTGACAAAGGCTGATGATGTGTTTAGACACAGAGAATGTGGTGAATCACTGGGCGCAGGTCCCAGGACTCAGACACCTCACAGCAGTGGCTCTTTCTCCTCCCCACACTCAAGGTGAAGGAGACCCCCAGCATTTCAATCAAGGCCAGAATGGGCAAGTGTGCCCTCTGGGCTTCATGTTCTGGAAAATGGGATTATACAGAGAAAGATGCTATTGATGCCTCAGAACCCAACAGGCATAGTGTTAACCCAGCTGCAACCATTTACCCTCCTCACCCAAGACTTTTCTGGAAGAAATTCCCTGAAACTTCTGAAGAAAAAATCTCATGAGCTACTCCAAAGCCAAAAGGATGTTCCTATTCTTTATTGGGTAAAAAGCCAGTTGCCTGTCACTTCTCTTTTTAAAAGAGAGAGAGAAAAAAAAAGGAAAAGAAGGTAAAACCAGGCAGGAAACAGTCAGCAAAAAGGTATTAAGATATTTAAAAATCTGTTCTTGTTACCATTTTTAGGATAATTCTAGAGTTTGTTTGTTTTGTAATTTTTGCGAATGGTCCAATACTGTGTGTAGAAGAGGCAGCTGCCTGAGATTGTAGGATCCTTGAGTTGTTTCTTTTAAGCAGAAAGGAAAAAACAAAGGGAAGTTTCTCTTCTCCCCCCACAGTCCAGCACCCCCTACAGTACATGAGTCATAAAATAGCTCATGGAAGAGGCAGCTCCATGGAGTTTTCTCAGCTCCTCTCTATTATCTTCCCCAGAGACAGGGAGAGATGGCGCCAGAGAACAGCCCAGCAGGAATCTGTGGGAGTGAAAAGCAAACAGGAAGTCTAAGACCCTAGGAGGTCGAGGCTGTTTGGGAAGGGAAAAAATTGTGGTAACTATGGCACTCTAAGAGCCATCACTTAGGTTAGGGTCATGAAATACAGCCAAGGCTTGGCACCACATCTGAAGACCCTTAGTAAATCACTCCTCTACAGACCCCTCCATTTTACAGATGATGTTAAAGCTGAGGTGAAAAAAAGGTTAATACACTTGCTCAAGGTCACACTTCTGTGACAGTACTGGCCCATATCAAGGCTTTGCTTTTTAAAAGAGTTTTCCAGAATATAAAACACAGCCAGAGCAGATTCAGCTCAATACCATCTGTTTTGTAATAAACAGTAAGAAGGATGGTTGCATTGAAGAACCTGGGGACTGTCAGAGCCTCAAGTCCCTTCCAAATTACCCAAGCAATAGTATGATCAATATGTTTTCAAGGAAGAATATAATTGATCTTTTTCTAAGCTTCAGAAAAAAAAAAAAAAAACCCATATAGCACATGTAGTAAATCTTCAGCAGATTACTCACAGGTTAGCACCTGGCACATGGTAGGTACTCGGCATATTTGTGAGATAAATGACCAACACCAAGAACTCTGGCCGAGTAGGAGCAGATTATACACCTGAAACATTAGGTTTCACCACCTCCTGGGGAGGCAGGGGAGGGAATAGCCCTTTTGGCATGATACAGGCAATGCCATGAATATAAAGAAGTACCTCGATCCAGAGAGAGTTTGATGATAGGCATGGTAACCAAAGAGCTATGTGATGTTGGAGAACTAGGTTAGCTCCTCGGTGTTTGGGCTATCAAGGAAAGAAGAAAAATACCTTTTAATTTTAAAGTTATTTGTGTAAACTAAGTGATATAGTGAATATGAAACCAAATTATAAAGTTAAAAATTATGGGATAAAACTAAGTATTTGTGCTATATTTGGTTCTCATCTCAACTTATAATCTGCTTATTACAACACTAACCCCATTGTTCTCAAACAGCTAAGATTTCAGGGACAACCCCACCACCAAGTGCCGAGTGCTTTAAAAGGCATTAGGCATACAAAGATGAAGGAAAAAACCTTTGTCATTGATTTTACGTAGATCTGTCCCACTGGTGTATATATACAGTAAGTAGCTCTAGCCTAATAACAGATACACAGTAGGCCATTATTAGATGACTCTTTAATCAATGGATGGATAAATACATGCATGGAAGAATGACCGGACGAAAACGAAAGTAGCACTGGAGCAAATCACCCCATGCCTAGGACTCATGTCAGTAAAATTCCATAATCCGTGGAGCTGAAGAGAGAAACAACGTCAGGCCTCGGAGGCATGTGTATGCTCCTTGGCCAGAGCCAAATCCCAACCCCTGGAGAGCAAGAGAGCCACAGTCCAATCCAAGGGAGGACGTGCCAAAGCCCAACCCCAGCTGCACAGTGACTCGTAGGAAAACGCACCACATTCCCTTCCAAAAGAATCTGCTGTGACCACTATCCCAAATGGGTGTTGATCACATGTCAGGCTTAGAGGCCAAGCCCTTGTCCACAGAGTATGGGATGAGCAATTCCATCCTGACAGATGTGATCTCCAGAGTCCTTAAAGTGACAGCATGGAGTTTTCCACTGCTCCAGGCAGCAGGGAAATACGTGCTGATCTGACTCGACTTAAAGGAAGGTCAGACAGTCTCTTCCATGGAAGGGTCATCCTTACTGGAACTCAGCCAGGATGTTTTTGCCAGTCCTGTGTTCTCAACATCCTCGAATTAGTGGGAGATGGGCAATCTGAAGCATTAATTGGATATTACTCTTCCATTCCTCCTCCAGAGTAGCTAATATTGCTCACAGGCACATTATTTTGACCTACTCCATATTTAAATGGCTTAGTAGCTTATTACTTCCTGGACAGCAGTCAATCCTTGCCTTTATTAAACTTTTTGTGCCTTTGCTATGTAGCAACCCCTCTTCTAGTGCTTTACAAATATCCACTTATTTACTCCCAATCCAATCCTTTTGAGTTAGGTACTATTATTTCTCCCAGTTTGGAGATACAGTAACTGAGGCCCAAAGAGGCTAAGAAATAGCTCACAATCTGGATGGCTGCAGGAGCTGTCGAGTCAGCTGAAACAGTATTTGATGAAAGACTGGAGAGTTAAAAGAGCTCCATTCCTTTTTAGGGTGAATCATTCTGAAGCATATTCTATGGCATTCAAAGGATGCAGAGGATCCAGAGGGGAGAATCACAAGAAAGTACACTGTTCATATTGCATTTACATTTTTATTAGCATCTTTAGTCAAGGACAGAGGCTACAAAGGAAGGACGTGACCCTCTGAATCAGCCTCAGTCAGTTTAGGTCTAGACCTCTACAAATTGCAAGCAGAGAGGACATTATATATGAAAGTATAGATAGGCAGACACACATGAATAGATATAAACAAATCAGTGCCTCCAAGTAAATAAGACTAAGAACAACCTTCTACCCTTTGTTAATTAGAAAATAGCCAGCCCTTGCAGGTCCTCCTACATAGAATACAAGGGGGTAACTTAGCCCATGTTAAAAAAGTTCCAGATATTAGTCTTTTTGAAGGAAAAGCCACACCCTTTGAGACATTTCTCTCCTCACAGAGACTTTGCTTTCCCTGTTTATCCATCTATTCTTATTGAACATCATTAAGACATTAAGCCATCATCTAACTCAGGTGATAAAATTTAACCTTAAAATCTACTTCTTATTTTTTTTCTTACCACTTTATCACCTACAGCTATCCTTTTCTTCCATCAGAAGCCCTTGTCAAAAACTGATGGTTATTGCATGCTAATTTCACCACAAATACCTGATCTGAATTCTAAGTAATTAGCAAATCAGATAACCTGCAAGATGCTGATCTTTTTTTGTAACCACAAAAAGCTTTTCACAGAGGATATTTTAGTTCAAGAACATTTCCAATCAGGCAACCTAACATCATGTTCCAAAATACCACACTGTGTTGCAGTCATACATTTAGGTGACATATTGACTCAGGGTAGTAATGTATCTTCACGTCAATCATTCTGTCTTTGGAATGTACAGTAGCAACGAGTTGTACATTATGTATGCTTTACCAGTTTGGGTGGCTGTCCATAAATAGGAACTGGCTATTACCAAATTCATTTCGTGAGGTTCTATTATCTATTGTGAATGAAAAGCACTCATTTGTTCAAGTGGGAACATGTATGTTTACTGAGAATTTTGATAATGTGATGATCTGAAGATGGGTATACCCAAGGATAGCAGATAATTCCTACATAATTCCAAAAAAAAAAAAAAAAATCAAATGATCATGCAGTAGACTGAGATAGAAAATTATTTGTTCCAGTCCCTTCTCTGTGATCACCAGCTGTTATGACCTTGGTTTCCTTGTCTATAAAATGGCTAACACGTACCTACACCACTAGATTGCTGAAAAGAATTTTTCAAAAACGTGAACATGTTATGTGAACTTAAAACAATACACCGTAAAAGCTCTCATGTTACTGACAGGGATCAGTAACCCAAGGACTGACAAGACCTGGTTCAAACAAACAAAAAATAGTAGCACAGTAACATGAACCTACTTCCAATTACTGATGCTAGTAAAAGTTGTTCCCATTTATAGGCATTAGCTTGTGAGGTCTTTAGCCTAAGGTAACATATGTAAAGTAACTATGAGGTGAGAAAAAATAACTTCTTTATAATTTACAAGTTCATGTTACATTACATTTTTTTTTTTCACAGCATTGTTGTTTTAATGTTCAAGCACATTTCACACTATAGTATCTTATTACTGAGCTTTAATATTCAGGAAATAAGTTAATTCTTATTACTTCAAATAAATGTCAAAATCCCTTGAAAAATAGTATTCTACAAATGCAGAGAAAGGAACTTTGGTGCAGATGCAATAAGGCCTTAAGTTTGGTCTATAACCTGGTGCTGGTGCTCAGTTAACTACTGATGAATGGATGAGTGAATAAACTGCACAGGTGATAAGAAGCACGGTTACAAATGGAGAATTTCAGAACTGCATGCTATTTTAGAGCTATCATAATTGATCATAGCAAAGAGAATTCTCTGAGTAAGAACTCTTAGGGGGTTATGAAGAGAACTGTCTTCATAAATGAAGACATAAAAGTCACAATGCAGAGTTAGCACAAAGAAAATTATTTTTTCGTTGCGGCCCAAACAGTACAATAATTTGTTCAATAAATGAACACTTCCATTGAGAATCTAAGAAGGACATATCAGGGGGGCATACCAATCTAATACGCCCACTTTGGACTGGGTGAGCACAGAACCGTTTTGAGCCAAGTTCTCATAAAAAGCCAATTGCATTATAGTGAAATACCGGGACATGAATTTTGCTACACTGGTGACTGGGGCTGTAAGGTTGGCAGGCAACTTCTTACTCAGAAGCCCAGTCAGTAAAACTAGAAAAAGCTGAGTTGCTCTGAAGCAGTAGGAGAGAAGTAGATGCTGAGGGCTGAGGAACCGTGGATGCCACATGATCCCCCACCCTATCAAGTCTCCAAATGGTTTCAAGAAACAGAAATGCCCAAGAGCAGGGGTTATCTTTCTGAATATCTCCTATAATTTTGTAGTGAATGGGGCAGAGAAACATCAGCAACTAGCTAGAGCCAGTGCTGAATTTTACTTTGGCAGCATGGTATATAGGCGGAATATAGATTTTCAATACGACACACCTAGGTTCAAACACTGGTTCTGCCATTTTCCAGCTACATAAACCTAGGCAAGTGCAAAACCTCTCTGAGCTCAGTTTTGTCTTATGTGAAATAAGGGTAAGTAACCTATATCTCACAGACTGGCTATGAGACCTTACTGAGATAATATATGTGTATCTGCATAGCACGTGTTCCATAAATGTCAGTTTTCATCCCTTCCTATCTCTTCTTAATGTTTTATTGTTTTGACTGTTTTGCTATTATTGGGTTTGGTCACACCTAAGTACAAAAATAAAGTCTCCAAAAGAAGTCCTTATGTATCTTTTGAATTTTTAAATATCAAGCATCTTAGATTGTGGCTAGAATGGAAAATTTGAATATGCTAATTACATGCAATTTCTTCACAGTGAATATGAACTTCAAATCTGTTACATATTTGTCTTTCCAACTAAAAGGCTATTTCAAAAACAGCAACAAAAACAACTCATGAGGTCTAAAAAAAATACAGTAATACTTTGTAGCAACAGTTAAATTATGATAAAAACCATTATGGAATGTATATGCAGCCATTAAAAATCATGTTTTTAAACTATATTTAAAAAGGAAAATGCATAAGCTGTAATGTCTGATGCAAAAAGCAGAATACAAATAGCAAAGTACATAATTATATATACAACTATATATGTAAAAGTGGTCATTTCTAGGATGTTTTATTGTTTTCTATTCCAAAATGAGCACATATTCTGTCTATAAACAAAGAAATTAAGAATGGCTTTTAAAAAAGATTTTATACTATAGTAGGCTTCCACAAACTTCGATGAATTCCCTCTGAAATGTAATGTGTGCCTTTCCCCTAACACATGTGCTCCTCCACAGCCCTACAGATGATATGTTTAAAAACCATTCGGTTGAGTCCTCGATTCTAGGTCATTTTAGTTAGAAGGCTTCTAACAGCTAATCTCAATCTTCATATAGCATGAATTGAACATTTTTAAAAAGCAAAAGAGGAAACATCCTGGTAAATGTATATTTTTATAGGAACCGGTCTTAGCAAAAGCCTGTCAGGCAATACACAGGAGACCAGCCACAGGGCTAGACTGTTCCTGAAGGAGATGCTGCCAATGAGGACAATTCTGGTGCTAAAAGTTTGAAAGGCACTTCCCTACTAGGCTCACCTGCAGTGGTCTTGGTGAGGCAATCCACCAGCTCTGAGTAACACAGAGGCAAGGTGGAAGCAAGCCATGGCCGTCTTGTAGCCCTGACATTTCAAACCCATTTTAATAAGTTAATAGAATTCAAGAGCTGGCTCATCTAGACTAACTGCCTCTTTTTATGGCTAGAGAACCCAAGGTCCAAGATGAAGATTGTCTTATCTACAGTCCCACAGTTAGTCAAAGAGCTGGGGCCATCAACAAGTTCTCCAGACAAAATTCAGTCCCCTGTCAGCTGTACACAAGCTGCTCCGGGCCAGCTCTATAGCTGAGCTTTCTGTTACTAGTTTCCAGCTACTGACCCACACTATAATTCTTCAATACAACACCAGACACAAGCCCACTATTACTGAGGAATTGGACAGAACACACAACTGTCTTATGCTCCACTTAATCGGGTCAGAATGGGTCTTCCACTCTGTGTGTCACTCACTTTACCCAGAGGAAGAGCTCATTAGGTACATGGACTCGATATATGTTGGGTGTATGTCAATAAATGATTGAATCAATGCCAATGGCTACAAGTAGCCAAAGCAACACATTCAACATGACTTCTATTTCAGTAGGGTTTTATCAAAATTCTACTCACCAATTTTTCAATTATTTCTCCATTTATTCATGTGTGTATATGCAGTTGGTCAAGGTAAGTCTAAGTCTACAGACCAGTGTCATGATGGGACAGGGCACCTACGAACATCTGTTTAGAGACTAGACAGCCTTCCAAAAGCCAGAAAGGTTTCGGAGGACAGGACATGTGGAAGGTTTTAGAGTCTGACGAATTAGATCAGGCAAGAAAACAGCACCAGCAAACAACATGTAGACATTAGTCTAATCTTTAAGTAAAAACAACTCATGATTTGTACTTCCTAGTGGAGAGGGGGAGTGATGCTGAAAAAAGACACAGGAAATTGAGACCAGATGTTTGGAGACCTGGGCATGTAGGTGAGTTATAAAAGCCACGGTAGCTGGTGAAGGGAGTAAAGAAAGTAGCTGCTGGTTCGCTCTGGAACAATGATGACTTAAGAGTTTCTCACAGGACATTTGGTGTCATCTTTGCATCTCCAACCATGACACAGCTTGCCTTCAATCATCAGCAACATTCATCCGGAGCTTTTCACATGCTGAGAAGTGCAAGTGCATGGAGCTCTTTCCCAAAAGCAGCTGCTCTCTCCAGGATTCTCATGGAGAAACTGAAGCTGAGCTGAGAGAAAATGACTTGCCCAAGCTCTGAGAAACTTGATCCAGATCTGTAGGTTTAGGGGCTGGGCTCAATAAACTGCTAGATAATTTAAATACACATGTATCAAAAATAAACAACACAATGACAGACATACTTTATCACTGGAACAGCCAATAGGTAGCCAGAGGGCTCAGTGACCTGAGATCAAATACACGCAGGGAGTGCATTCTTAATTATGTATTAACATGCACTTTTCCCGACTGAGTATAAGGTTTCATCAGCACTTTAAAGCTATTTCCCACTTTTGTTGTTTCTCTGCAGTCCCCTAACCCAAAAATTGCCAGCATTTGCTGGAAGGCTGATAATTTCATAAGCGGTAAAGCCTCTCTACTTCAGACTAATTAGAGAGAAAGTGGGTGGAGGATCAGCAGATTAAATGAGAAAAAGTTTACTTTTTCCTCAACAATCAGGTATCATTCTTTTTATCAAGAAGAATAACACAGACTTTGATAACGCAACCTTACTTTGCAGAGGTACTGCTTTAATGAAAAGGCGAGAAGGATTTGTAATTAGAACATCACTTTGCATGCTCTTAAATACCTACAAGCTTTTGTTCCACTGAACTTGCTCTGAAGAGCCCTTTCTTCCTGAGCAGGGCTAGTTACACTTTTGCTCCACCTCTGACACAATTATCACAAATTCTGCAACAGTAAGATCTAAATTAACACTTTTTTTTTTCTGTACCAGGTCTGCAGATTCTATAGAGGGTTCCTGATAAAGACTAAAGAGATCTAGAAACTGAAAGACTTGATTTTTGAAAAATTAAAAAAGGTATGTGGTGTAACAGAAAAGTAAGACTATTGCAGGTAATTACAGAGCATTTTCCAAAGAAGCACCACAAAATTCCAAGCGTCCATCAATACTCAAGAGTACTGAGCCATTTATTGTATAGCAGAGAATCTTTTCAAAGACAGAATAGGAACCCCGCCCCAAGTTGCCCTGGACTCTGGACCCCACTCCCACAGCAACTTCACACCCTCCCACAGCACCTACTGAGAGCTAGATATCCTATTTCTCTCCCCAGGCCCTCCTCACAAACCCCAAAGAAGAAACTGCTATAATTGTGAACACAGTGTTTGTGTGTTGTAGAAAGAACACAGTTTCATTCTTCTCACCTTCCTGCTGCTTCTGCCTGGGGAGTAGCATCCCCCTGTCAACACCACACCACGCATCCAGTGACAGAAGTCAGTTTTCCACCAGCTTCTGGGTAGGAAAATGCCATCCGTTGAAAAATTGATTGTGGCTGCAACTCCAACTATCATCCTTTGGGGTTATTTCTTGCTTGAATTATAGCCCCCTCTTCTCCACAGTTCAAAAGTGGCTATATGTATCTAGGTCCACTCTTTATTCCCAAAGCAGTTCTGTGATTTTATAGCTGTTATACCTCACCAGACTCTGTTCTTTATTTTTTTTCTTTTGATACAATGTCTTTATCCTACACCAAGGCCAATGGTTGTGGTTTCCAAACTCTTTTTTTAAAAAAAGAACTCTTAGAAAAAAAAAAAAAAAAACAATTCTAAACTTTGGCATGTAAAATAGACTGAAAGCGGGTTGCTTGATCAGAGCAGAGTTGGGAGCTGGGGTCCCACCAACCCCCACCCTGGAGAACTCTCCGGCTTTGTGGATTACTGAGACAGAATGCAAACAAATAAACGAGACTTACAAGAACGAGACTTACAAGAACAAAGGATTCATGAAAATGAAAGAAGGGAAAACAACATCCCATCTTGAACATGGAAGCTGAAAATCCTCAACCCATTCTTAATTGTATAGGGCAGACAGAAATATGAAATTCATAGGCCTGCTTTACAAAAATTAAAAATAACTGCCCCTTAATACAGGCATTTGTAGTATCTCATTTAATCCCTGCAACTATTCTGTATGATTTATAGACTTTCAGCTTAGAGATAAAGAATGTAAAGCCCAGAAAGGTTAAGTAACTTGCCCAAGGTCACACAGACCTAAGTGGCAGAAACTTGACTCAAGCCCAAGGTTGTATTCTGAAACCTTTACTCTTCACACATGCTTGGCTGCCATTAAATGCAAGTTCTCAAACTCCTCCAGATCATTTAAGAGTGGATCCATCAGCCCAATAGGAGGATACTGCAATATGTGGAGGAGAAACATACTGATCTGAAGGACTGAATTTTTTTTTTAGACCGAAGCATTTGAGAACTGTTTCCTTAAGAGGTTACTGAGGACCTTGATGCCAAGACAAGCGTGATACTGTGATACTGACAGTGTTCAGGACCTGTTAAACCAACCAGTTTCTACTGAATACTCCCCAAGCACTGGGGAGACAACAGATGAATAAGGCACAACTTGAAATGCCAGAATAATCTTCCCCTGTCCGCCTTCTGAGTCTGACTAGAGCAAAGGGCCAGAGCCAGAGACAAGAATAGGAATAGAAATATACACAGGATGGGAGCAAGAATAGAAGTACAGAAGGAGAGGGAGGAGAATAAGAAGTAATTCTTACATAGCATTTGGACTCTTCAAAGAAATTGCACACCCACTGATAACTATCATACCACCTTATGTTTATTTACTCGGTGTTGTTTGATTGAACCTTACAGAACCACTATAGTATAGAAAAAGCATATATATATATATATATATATATATATATATATATATGCTTTACAGCTCAAGAACATGTCGCCCCAGAGAGGTCATCTTAACCAAAGTCACAAGAAAATCAGGGGGAGAGCCAGACCTCAGGACTCCTAACACAGTACTCATCCCACCACAAAGAGGGCTCCATGTGAAACAGACAGATCCTGTTATGGGTTTATCCATAGCTGCTCTGCCTGCCAAAAGCTTATGCCCTTACTACGTCTCCACGATAAGATTTATTGCCCTCCCATCATCATCCCCCAACCTTGTTACCAACAAACAATTATCTGAACCCAGCTACACTCACTTCTCAAGACCAGCCCTCTCTAGAATTATTAACAGAGAAAGAAAAAGTCAGTTGTCAGAAGATGTCTCAAACTGGCTGCAGTGACACACACACACACACACACACACACACACACACACAATCACAGAATCAGCTACATCTCCAACTCTTCTTCTGTTCAAAATCCTGGCCTTATTGTAATGACACCTAATCAGGCAGTGGAATCAGCTGAAATGAGGGCTTCTGTAAAAATCACTGCTCGTTTAGTACTCAGCAGTTAAGTTTCTTAAATGCCAACCTGGTAGGAAGAAAATTTTTTCTTCTTCAAGTCTCAAAGCTATTGAGTGCTCTCGGCTTCCACCTGAACCCAGATATTTATCTATTCCAGAAGTATAAATGTTCTTTATCTGCTGGGATTGAACAATTTTGAGTTACTCAAAGAGGCAGTGTTCACATCAGTAAAGATGCCAAGTTAATAAAATATTCAGTTCCTTATCCACATATTTACAAACCTCTAGCCACCTTTGGAAACATAGGAAACTTGACTAGGATTTTTGGCTTTGATGAGGAAATTTCTCTACAACCAGGGTTCTATGCCCACTAGCCCTGCAATTTGGCTGTGTGACCACTAGATGGTGATAGTGTACCACAACCCAGAACCAGCGGGGCTGGGATCTGCTAACTTTCTTCACACTTCCATACCAAAAAAAGCAATCTCTTTAACACAGAGTCTCAACCTTCTACTACATTTAAAGCGTTGCTTTTAGTAAAGCATCTGAACCACTACCTCATAATCTGCAGAACTCAGCACCAAATCTTAAATCTGGCACTCAGAGCCCTCCAAGGTGGCACCAAACCTACAACCTACACTCACCCCAACTTCTCTTCTACACAGTCCTCATATTACAGCCACACTGGAATCCGTGCTTCCTGCACATATGTGCAGATGCAAAAACAGTCCTAACATTCCCCACTTCTATACATTTGCTCTTGCTCTTCTAGTATGATTGGAAATCGCCCAGCGGCCACCTGTCCTTTCAGGCATCTCTAAAATACTTGGAATCTCTGTTCAGACACAACTCCAAAGGGGTTTATAAACCGAGTTCTACTAGCATTTATGAATACATTAAGTATTGTTCCCTATAGAAAATCTGTAAAATGTAGATTAAGAATTTTAACAAAATACCCCCAACTTCAACACTCAGAGGTAACCACTTGATAGTATTATAGTGCGTTATATATTAATCTTGATATTTTTAGGATAAATGTGTGTTAATAAGAGCTGGATCACATAATCTGCTTTATTCACTTAGCTGTATCTCTTGAACATCTTTCCACATCATTAACTAACACATGAGGCATTTTATGATCCCCCCAGGAGTTGATGCAGCATGGTAAAAAGTACACTAGGCTTGAAACCAAAACATCCAGTTTCAGTCCTTGCCTGGCAGGTACTCCCTATGTTTGGGCAAGTTATTTACCATCTCTGAGCCTCATTCTATGAAATAGTGTAATGTTTACCTCAGTGTCTCCTATGAGAGCATTTACTTGACTATGTCTAGTATGGAATCCGCTGCAGAGTGACCCTCAATAACTATTACTCTCTTTCCTTCCCACTGTAGTCAGTGTGATTTGTATCTCCTCCCAGCCCCCACTACTCTTTGTGCCTCCCTGTGGCTCTATCCTGCTGGTTCCACCTTGGAGGAATTTGTGGAAATGCAGTATTCTTCTGATCAGTGCATAAGGAGGGAGAGCTGGCCTGACTCCTGTTACTGGCCCCAACAGCCTCCAGCACAGTGCTGGCTCTACAGGCAGCCACTGCACTGGGCCTCCCTTTGCTTTAACCATTACCCTTCCAGACCTTGCCCTCTTGCACCCCTGTACACAGCTCTGGAGAAAGTCTCGGCTTCTTTTGGGCCCTGGCTTGACTTTGAAGTTAAAAAACATTCAGTCTGGAGCTTGGCTCTTTAGGGTCCTGACGATGCCTGTGTTTGGCATCTTCCCCACTACGGCTTCTCTCTTGGCAGCCAGTTCTGCCGCCTCTTCTCCAGGCTGTCTCTCTGATCCCAGAGAATAAACTAGCTAGGTAATAGGAAGGGCAGCGTCTCCCCCGCACCCCCCTCCCCCCACGTAGGGGCTGAACACATGCTTCAGCTGGGAGCCAGACCACTCTGAGGCTTTCTCTAGCCCTGCAAGGCTTTCTTGGCCTCAGTGTTTTAGTTGTTGGATTTTATTTTTTTCCATTTTCATGAAAAAGCACTTTTGGCTCTTTTTCAATCAGCTGATTGATCTGTATTAAAGCTAAAGCGACTTTCTCTTTTCCCCTCAACACCACCCTCAGAAATCACCTTCCTTACCAACTGCCTTAGAAAAGAGAAACAACTCACATTAACAGCATGAAACACTCTGGAAGAAAAACTCATCTGATTTCATCACAAAGTTGAGTCTCTCGTGAACCTTGCCGACTCTATTAGGCCAGTAAAATTGAAAAGGCGATGCAGAAGGCAGCCCTACTATGCGAGGCACCTGCTCCTGGAGACGCCGCATGTGTCATAACGGTTCCAAGAGCGGGACTTGGGTAGGCTTCCCTGGGGCACCACTTCCTACCAGTGTGACCCAGGCGGAGTTGCTCTTTCTGATCCCCACTTCCCTCATCTGTCAAATGGGGACAGTGGTAACACTTTCTATATCACTTTGCTATGGTTGTTTAAACAAATTACCACAAACTAGCTGCTTAAATCAACACAAACATATTACTTACGGTTCTGGAGGTCAGAAGTCCTCAAACCGAGGTGTTGGCAGTCTGTGTTCCTTCTGGAGGCGCTGGGGACAATTCGTTTACTCCCCTTTTCCAGCTTCCGGAGTCCACTTGCAGTCTGTGGCTGGAGGCCTCTTCTTCCATCTTCAAAGCCCTCTCGCCCTCCTCTACTTCCAACATCCCATTTCCTTCTCTAACTCCGACCCTCCCACCTGCCTCTTATTAGGACTCTCTTACATTGGGCACTCCTAGGTCATGTAGAATAATCTCCCATCTCAAGACCCTTAATTTATCACATCTGTGAAGTAACATATTTACAGGTTCTGGGGAACAGAATGTGGACAGCACCAGGGGCTCATTAATTTGCCTACCACCCATCTCTCAGGGGACTGTTATGAAAATACGAGAAGAGAATACGTGCATAGCCCCAACATTGGCCGGCACACCGCAAGTACGCAAAAGATGTCAGCCACGACTGCGGGCGGCAGCATGCCAGCACCAGCATTAGTAGTACTAAGAGAAGTGGTCATTAATGCTTACTTAGGTAAAGTGGAGCCAGGTGGTTCCAATTTTAATGGGAACTAAAAAGGAAGTACTGCTGGGGCCAGATAGCGCCCGGAATCAACACTTTAAAATTTCAACATCCTCACCCTTCATTTTTAAATAAAAACAAACATTTATTGGGCACTCACTAAGTAGCACTGCTTTTCATTCCTCATGGTAAGACTCATCTTGTTTGGGTCACTCAGCCAGTGACTAGCAAAGGCAGGATACGAACCCTCTTTTGTCTCACTCAAGAGTCTGTCTTCTTTCCAGGCATCAGGATGTGGCAATGCACTGGCTCTTATGTCCTCTGATCATCGGAACTATACCAGGCATGCCCCGACGTCAGCCAGCACACTCTTTCACGGCAGGAAGCAGGTTTGTGCTTCTCTTGTGTCCTCCACAGTGCCTGCCATTGTCATTTTGTGAGGAACAGGACAGCCCAATGAGATGGGGACATGCATCTGATCCCTGAGCACCCGTCAGAATCACCTGGAGGGTCTGAGCACTCAGATGTCAGGCCCCATCCCGAGACTTCAGTAGGTTTGAATGTGAACTTCAGATAAGCACCCACGTGACACTGCTGCTGCTGTTCAGGCCCGTTCAGGCCCGCACTTTGAGAACCCCTGTTCTGGAGTGATCTGGAGGTAAAGTCACTAGAGGAGAATTGCTCAGATGTGCGGGATCGATGCTCACTGGTTGCCACCCACTCTTTCCACTCTGTGATTTCCACAGAGCTGTGAGGGCCACTTGACTAATACAGCCCAGCAGAGGCAACCTACGACATGTCCTTCCCTTTCCCTTGCTGCTTCTCTAGATGGCCCCGATCCACAGCCTTGGCTTTCTCACATCTTCAGAAGAGGCCCAAGTCACCTGTGCTCCCAGTCTCTGCAGGTCAGCCAAACAATGAGATGCAGCATAAGCCACCAAACACCGCCTTTGGAAATGAGGAAGCAGAGGAGAGCAGCAATTTTTTAAAAAAAGCACCATTCCTCAACACCTCACCCGAAGCTCAAAGTCCTGAGCTTGCCAGGGTTCAAGAAATTCAGAAACCAAGGTCTCAAGTGTTCTGGTGACGTTATTTAGACGTGACCCTACAGGCTGAAGGACATGCTCATTAGCATATTTTGGAGCAGCTGTTGATAAAGATTTTAAGTTTTGTTCAGGGGACCAGTTGTAGTGAGGAGCATTTTATGAGAACAATACATATTGTAGACAACTGAATATATTTCCACGAGAAAATAAGGATGAAGGAAACAAAAAGATGGTATAGTGTTCTTACATAGCTGATGAATATTTAATACGCTAGGGCTTATCTTTAAGGGGAAAAAAAATACCCTTTGCCATTGTACATGCTCCCTACAATAGCAATCTATACACAAAATGACAAACACTACAGCCACCCGTATAAATACCATGTATTTCATTATTCCCTTATTACAGCGGCACAAAGACCAGCTGCTACATGAAGTATCATGAAAACATAAATTACTGGTTATAAATAGCGTATTTAAAGCATGAGGCCATCCAAAACCGACTGGTTTAACATAGGCTGCCTAGAACAAGTCTGAGGAATTGATAGGACAGACTACGCAGGGAAACTCAGGCTAAATATGCAGATCGCAGGAGAACAGCCAACAGAAGCTGCAAGAGAGGCTCTCAACAGAGTTAAAGGGGATAAAGTGGAGTTCTCAGGGGCCCGGAGGAACAATTCTACTTTCAGTTGACCCTTGCTACCCCAAGAGGGACCGATTCGCAGACTGCTTATCACCACTATTTTTAACTTCTTGGCAGTCTCACCAAGTGCAATGGGAAAATCGCCCAAAGTAAATACACACTCTCATTTGATTCTTCCCCTGGCAAGTAATTTTCTATTATTTTCTGTTAGAACCATTTCCAGGATAAATCACGCTCCAGAGGCAGAGCTTAAGTGTGAGGGTCCTCTAAGGAGTATCTATCCTAGACTCGGGGAGCTAAGAAAAGGCATGCCTTCGCTCTCTGCTCTAGATGCTGGGTCCAAACAAGCCCTTCGAGGAGCTTTCCAAGCTTTTCACCTTCAGTGCTCCTTTGTCATTACTATTATTTCCCCTGAGTTTTGCTACCAAACAAAATTACACAGTCACATATGATTATTTTTCCATGAGACAACTTAATATGAATAACATTTTTGAGCATTTTCCTTATATCAGGCACTATACACATATTCTCTCATGGAATTCTCACCACAAGTCTACGAGCTGGGTACTGCGCTTATCCACGCCTTACATATGGGAAACAGGACCACACAGGTGAAGTAACTTGGTTGAGATCTTAGAGCTGGAAGGCCATGGAATGAGTCTAAAACTCACATCTGTTTCCATGCCTTTAACCATTGCACTGTGCTGCCTTATCTTATCCATGTTAATCCGTGTTAATACAGTTCCAGACCAAAGAAAGGACTAGTCAAACTAGTTACAAACTTATGAAGTAAACATGCATAACTTGCATTAGATTTTTTCGAAACACATAAAATAGCTTGAAGAGCCCCATTAAGGTCTCAATGGATCCCCAGCTATCCTAGACCTCACATTAGGAACCACTGACCTAGAACCATCTGAATTTTCATTTGCGATGTAATTCTTCTAGGACCAAACAAAAATAGGTAGTTAAAAATATTGCCAGATGCCCTGGGAAATAGAGTCAAATAAAGTCAAAACTCTGAATGGCATTCAAGGCTCTTCTTAAATTGGTCCTTATCTTTTCAAATCCATCTTCCAGTACTGTCATGCACACTGAGTCTGAATCAACAGGTGAGAGGGCTGAGGGTCCGTACTTTTAGCAAGCACTCTGGGGGATCTCAATTGGCAGGTAAGATTGAGAAACATTTCCTTCCGACCATAACTACCCAAAGCATAATAACTAATCTCCTAGGGCAACCTGCCATTTACTGGGCACACTACGTACTCTCTTGGCTTTGTGCTTTGCCCATGACCATTTCCCAGCCTGAAATGCCTGGCTCACCCTATCCTCCTAGCTCTAGCTCAAAGGCCTCCTCTTGGAAGCCTCGCCTGCTAACTCCTGTGAGATTTGTCATGTCCCACCCGCCCCCACAGCACCCTGCTTACATTCTGCCTTCTATTATGAAAAGCTGTCCCCTGTCTCACCCAGCAGACAGTAAGCTCTTTAAGAATAGGACAGGTTCTTACTAACCTTCTTTGCTTTCCCAGCTCTTTGCACAGGCACTGGCCATGGAAGGTTCTTAATGAGGATCTACAGGTCTAATTTGTTTCTGGAGACCAGGAGTAGCTACTGTACTAGAAACAAGACTTCTCTCACCAACAGAAAAGGGGAAAGGGAGCTCACATAGGAATTAAACAAAGAAAAAGTGATGTTTATTTTTCACTTAAAAATGTGATCTAGAGCTAATAATACAGAAATGGTTATCAGGCACTACTATTTTCCTGTAATCAAAACTTCCTGTAATAAACTCTGACATACAGTTTTAATTTTTGCATTTGTCATCATGATCAAGCATCTCAATCACACCTGAAATGAAGCAAATGCCTCCTGAGCCTGGCAGTACCTTCATGGACCCCAGGAAGCCTCAGCCATGCAACTCCACATTTTCATTTTGTGTCTGTTCCCTGGGGGACAGCTTTACTGATGACCAGAGAATGTTTATTGAGCACTTACCGTGTCCCAGGAACTGAAACCTCTATTTATATGCATAATAGCTAATCTTCACAATAGCCCTCTAAGGTACTATTATCACCATTTTCTAAGATGAAAAAACTAAGCTCAGAGAGGCTAAATAACTCTACCATGGTTGCACAGTTAGCGACTGGAGTTTGAACTCAAATCTGCCTGACTGGAAGCCCCTCTTCTTAACTACTCTGCTAATTTTTTAATAAGAAGATCCATATGATTTTACAGAATATAAGCAATGACATGTAGTGGAAAGACTGCATCTTTGCTATGGCTGATGGAAAACACTTCCAGAGGACAGAGCTTCATCCCGAGAGCTCACCCTGCCGGGAGCACAGAGCTCATCAGTCAAAGGTTCAAGCCTGCCCAGGGGCACTTCCACCTCAAGCCCCTACAAGGGGCTTGCCCTCAGTCAGAATCCTGGGCTCAAGGGGACCAGGCACGCAGGTAGCAGTGAGCACGAGCCTAGCTGCCTCAGCAGCACAGCCTCTCCCAAGATGTCACAAAACCAGAAGGGCCAGGGAGACTCACGACATCCCTGGTCTCATTCTCTCATTCTGAAGATGTGGAAACTGAGACCTACGAAAGTTAGACATCTGTCCTTGTCGCACAGCTAATGAACCACTAAGCTGAGGCTCAAATCCATGCTTCTTGCTGTCAATCAGGCTTGTCTTTTTTCCTTAATTTCTTTTTTTTAATCACAAAAGAAAATAGGATCATTGCAGCAGAAAAATAAGAGCTTACATACAGAAAAGAAGTGTCCTCCTGTATCTAACCCCATGTTCCTGCCTTCCAGAGATTGCTCATGTCAGCGACTCAGTGATATAAAAGCCATATGTCATCATACTATTTCCTAAACTCACGCACATATATACAAGCATACACACCATTCTTTCTTTAACAGAAATGGACACACACATTTATTCATTTCTGAAACTTTTATCACTTAACATATATTGAATATATTCCCAGGTCAACTAAATCTAGTTCTTTCTTATTCAGTGATGCATAACACAGTCAGGAGGCTGCAAAATGTGTTTGAACATTCTCTTACTGGTGGATAGTCTGACTGACTGTTGGGTATGCCTTCTGTACGCTACTCTACTATCATTTAAGTAATGAACTCTGCCAATGGAGGGAGGTCCCCTAGGCTTAACCCATTTAGGTTTAGGAGGATCAAAATGAAAACCTGGTATCCTAAATGCAGCGACTAGGAGAACACTTGGTTTTCAGAGAGTAGATTCCATTTCCTGGTATATCAGATGGCCAGCCCTTTAAGTAAACCAGTCTACGAAAATGAAATATTTTATCGATTGCTTAAAAACATCCTAACTAAGCAGCATGAACTTGGCTAAGCTTATGTTTCCTCATCTGTAAAGTAGACAAATAATAGTAGTCACCTGATAGAGTTGTGCAATTCATAATTAAATGAGATACATACGAAGTGCCTAACACCTGGCACATTATAGCATTTAATAAAAAGGGCTACTATTATTGTCATCATTGAAATTATGGCTGGCATTCCTACACGATCAAAAGAGGTACAAAGGTTTTGATATGAATGTTCATGCTTTGTATTATTTGCCCTCTTATTAACATGTCATTGGCCTCTGGAACATTCATCACCCTACATTTATGAAATGCCTGTTCCCATAGGTGGGGGCCGGGAAGTTGGTGAAGAATAAGGGAACAGGGTTGGTTGGGCCTTAGATGAATGTTGGTGGTTGAAGATTTAAAAAACACTGAAGAGATAATCCCCACACAGCCATTCAGTGTTTATAACAGGCCTTCTGTGAAATGACAGAAGGAGCTCTGATGTTTAAGTCTAGAACATTTCAGCACCCACAATTAATGCTATTTCCAGCAGAGGAGGAGGATTTGTGGCTCCAAGTTAAGGTTAGAAAATCCAAGTGAGCACTGGAGGATGAGGGGGTAGTGGCTTCGAGGAAAATGCAATTAGAAAAGCAGGTAAGTGGAGACTTATGTTTCCCGAAATTTGTTTTTAGAACTAATGGCCTTGGGATTTTCACCCTGCATCTCTGAATATGTTTGTAATTTGTGTGGTCTGCACACTCCAGATTTTGTTTTGAAAGGAGAACTTTATAAATCACTGTATTATTGCTACAAATAATTGAACCAAAGACTAATTTGTGGTCGCACACATGTTCGCCACTATGTGAAAAATACTGCTGTCAGCACCAGGGCCCAATTTCCATCACATCACTGTTTTCACATTTTAATGTGCATTTGAATGTTGCAAATCTGATGAGGGAAAGTATAAAGAAATTTTTTAAAAAGCAAGGAAGAAAGGAGAAAGTGAGAGAAAGAAAGATGGGAAGGGGAAAAGCAAGAGGAAAAAAATCTTCCATTTTCTTATTCTTAGCCTTAAGAAAGACTTCCAAGAGATTCACTAGACAGTGTGTTTAGAATATTCTTATTCTGTTAATGGTATTTAAAAAAAAAAAAGGGAGCAACGAACCTAATATGTGTTTTTCAAAATCCTTTGAATCTAAATCTATTCATATATAAATCTGGGTTATTACTTCAAAAGCTAGATACATCCTGACTTTCCTAAAGTGACGCAGAAATATTCAATCCCTGGCCAAGAAAAATCCCAAACCAACCAACAGAAGTCAAGGAAAATTGAATACAGAAGCTTTCAACTTGAACTATTCAGGTCCAAGGAAATTAAGTCTTTCATCTTTTCTCTCTAGTTAACTTTTAGAACATTTTAAATACTTTGCCCTAAATATTTCAAAATATAATCCAAAAGTGATCAAATTCCATTTTATGAGCTGAAGAGTACAGATACATATATCAATTTTATCTAGAAAACTCATACCCATTTCTTTCATGGATATTAGAAAATATTGATAGTACTATGTCTATTAAAATGCTTCCAAAGTATCATTGGAAAAGCTTTTTGACATTTTGATTAATTTAACGCTAAAATAAATCATCATCTCAAAATGCATCTTAAAAATAAGAGATACTCTCTATGAAGAAACTATAAATGATGATAGCACTTTACCATTACACACACGGAAATCTAGACAAGAAAGACTTATTCACAAAATAAAAACAGAAAACAAGCCTACATATAACCGATAAAAAATAAACAAAAACCTACTAAGGGACATTGAAGAAATATCACACCAATGGCACAGTTCTTGAATAGCTAATACATACAAATTTTTAAATATCTTTAAATATTTTGGTATACCCAATCCATTATTTGTTTTCCCATTATCCTTCCTCATCTACATAATTTCCTTTGACACAAAGAAAACCTAGACATATACAGTCTCTTTTCTTATGTGAATTCAAACCTAAAGAAACACAATCACATGAAATATCCATGGACGAATCTTTTGGAGTGCAATATAGACTGGAGGTCATCAATCTGAAAAGCTCTAGCTCTTTAGGTTCCTTTCTAGCCATCTCCAGTGTTTCAGCATCTCTCCTCTATGGAAAGCGAGGGCATCATTTAGCACAGCAGTTCCCACCAATGTGATCCATGGACCCCTAGGGGTCTCCAAGACTCTAAGGAGACCCATGAGGTCAAAACTATTTTCATAATAATACTTATAACAAGAGAGTTTTCCAAAGGCTACATGACGCGGTGATGTGGCAACAGATTGAATGCAGAAGCAGAGTTGAGAATCCAGCTGTCTTCTATTAAGCCAGATATAAAATAAATGATTTACCAAAAAAAAAAAAAAAAAGCCAGTCTTCTGTTTTTGTCTTGAAAAATCATTATTCTTTTTTTCATTTCAATATGTTCTTTATGTTAGGATGTAATAGGTTTATTATTTTTAAAAAATAAATATTTGAAAATATTTTCTCCATTTTCAGTTCCAATATGGCAAATATCTATATCTATAGTTCATATAAGCAAAAGCTCCTGAAGGTCCTCAATAATTTTTAAGGGTATTAAGGGGTCCTAAGACCAAAAAGTTTGACAACCAGTGAATTAGTAAAATGCTTGACATATAGTAAATGCTCAATACATGTGTGGCAAATTGATTAAAAGGGCTTTAATGATGATTTTTAAATGTGCAAGAGACTCCACAATTCGATAAATGGATATGGCCAGTATGGACCCTTGGATGACCACCTTCAGGTCCTCTGCATCTGGTTATAACACAATTCAAAAGATCACAGAGTATAGAAAAACAATTACTGCATTAGATAATGCAGGATTTATTTTGCATTATAAGTATGGCTTATTATAGACATATAAGGTAAGTACGCCTTAAAGACAGGAGAAGGCAATTAAAATAAAGACAGGTGAGTATTGGTGCAAAGGAGTTCTAATTATCAGTGAACTTCCTGTATCTATCCTATCTCTGCTTATTTCTCATTTCAGAGAAATAATATCTTCTATGAATTCAGAGAATACGTTCTTTTAAAGCAGTTTATGAGGATTTTATACATAGGTTAATTAAACTATGCAACATCTTGCATGGTTCAAGGGCTCAGAGCCCCCAGAAGGTCCCGAGGTCACCTCTGTGGATCAATCAGTTAACTTGTTGGGTTCCATGGCTATAGTGTTCATGTGCTTCTTCCAGTTTTCTTCTTGGTCATGTCTTATTTTACAAAATCCACTCTGGATGATAATACCTCCTCCAAAAAAAACTTTCCTTGAATTCTTTCCCAGAGAAGGTTAAAAATTCCTTCATCTGTCTTAACTCTGTACTTTGTACATGTGTCTGTGGCACCATGTAGCACATGCTGTTGGAATTCTTTATTTTCACTGTCTCCCTTAGTAGACCATGGCCCCTGAAGGCAAGGCCATGTGTTATCCACCTCTGTGTTCCAGCACCTATTATAGCGTCAAAACATGGTAGACACTTCATAAACCCAAGCAAACTATGGTACAAGTATCAGAATTAAGTAAAATGCACAAGAATAATAAGGAAAGGGTGAAGTTCTATTTTTTCCCAGCCCAGCTAGAAATCCAGCCTATGTATCTTAGCGATGGTGAGTTTGTCTGGCCATGTTTGAGGTGAAGAGCCATCCACTTAAAAAGAGCCCTCTCCTAAAAACATATCTCCTGGAAGAAAATTCATTCAGCTCTTTTCATCTTTCTGAAAGGATACAAATTGCAACTGGTATAGGTGAGTATTTCAAAGGACAGATTAAACCAAGATAAGAACAAGGCAAAGAGCAATAATAGTAAAGTGAAAAACAATCAATTAGCAGAAAAGGACTGGAGAAGGGTGGGGGGGCCTCTAACGATCTGGAATGTTTATGTGACATCGAAAAAGGTTGGAAAGTCATGCTCTAAAATCAATCAGCCTTTGTTGCCTCCTTTTAAGTGATGTGCCCACCAGCAAAGAATACACATTTTCATTAGCAGAGCAAAGGAAGAATGTGTTTGCCTAGGGTTAGCTTTGGCAAAGAAATGGATAAAGTAAGTTGTTTCTATGTCTAGCTTTAAGAATATGGCCCAATGGTAGGAATTAAGATATTGCCCAGAATCTAACATAAAAGAGGTGTCTGCATACCTCCAAAAGAAGAGGCCAATACCTGTAGTACTCAAGGGAAAATTTGAGATTGGGTAACTATAAGCAATCTAATCTTTGAAAAGCTACAGAGAGTAAAGGTCTTGAAACATAAAGAGCTTGTCCATCCTTACGACCATCCAATATAATTGGATGTGTATCCTTTTGTTAGACTTTGAAAATAGTAATTTATTTCTCATTCATTAGTCTGATTTCAAACCCCTCTTATCAGATGTCCTAATTATCTGAGACTCCATGGTCATTTAACACTCAGATACTCTCCATATCTGTTTTCTTTACTCCATCATAACTCAGTTTTCCTCATTAGAGCTAGAGTCTTAGCCCAGGGGGAAATCCCACTATGCTAGAGCTGAAAGTCATCCCAGTAATTGATTAATCTAACCCCAACCACATTAGGAAAATGGAAGCCAAGAGAACTCAAGTTCCTTGCCTGGGGTTACACGGCCAAGGACTATCAGAAACAGACAGGGTTTCAGATCTGCCTTCCTCCAATTCAGTGCTGTTCCCATGATACCAAAGCAAAGAAGCATAGATGTTCATTTGGAAATGTGCATTTGGACAAATTGCTAGCCCTGAGCACCATTTCCTCCCTACATAAATAAAAGCAATGCTCTCCACCTGCCACCTCCACCCCGGGAACATCCATGGTGTAGGTGTTTATTCCCTTGAGCCAACTACTGGAAGATGGAAGACAGAGCATCACTGTGGAGCAGCAGTTTTGATTCCAGAAGGAGCAGTTAGAGTGAGCCAAGGCACAAGCTTGAAAGTGGCCCATGCGGATGTCTAAAGAGAAACAGGATCTTCGCCTCGCCTCAATGTGTCTCCCCAGACAATCTGTTGATTACAAAGGGAAAAATAGTGACTTTATAGTGGAGAAACGCTTAATTAGGTGATCGAGGTTTATATTCCTGGAAGTGGGACAAATTGATGTCACGTTCCCCTGACATGATATGCTGCGAAGGGCACTTCGCTTCTGTGGTTTTCCCCAAAATCAAGGCCTCCACTTAACCGTGAGCAAACATCAGATAACCACACTGGGGGACATTCTATAAGGTATCTGACGAGTGCTCTTCACAAAGTCAAGAACGTGAAAAACAAGTAAAAAACAAAGATCTGTCACAGGTTGGAGAAGACCAAGGAGACAAGACACCTAGATACAATGTGGGGTCCTGGACTGGGATTCTGGAACAGAAGGACCCTCGTGAAAAGACAGGCGAAACCCAAATAAAGTCTATAGTTGAGGTGGTAGTATTGTGCCAATATTAATTGCTTAATTTTGATAACTGTACCATGGGCGATTGTAGGGGGTATTAACTTTAGGTGAATGGGTTGAGGAGTGAGCAGTAGCTCTTATGCTGCCTTTGTGACAGTTCTGCAAATCTAAGTTATTTCAAAATTTTTAAAAAATGTTTTAAGTGGCTCATGAATTGGCAGGAGACACAGCTGAAGACTTTCCAGTCCCTCCTCTGAATCCCTTGTTAGACAGAATCAATCATTGTTCCATTTTTCTTCCAAAAATACCTCGCGCAAGTCCTTTTTTCTCATTTATTCTGATTATTTGTGTATCCGTCCTTTAAAAATAGTAATGTTTTATGGGCAGAGACTAGGAAGAATCTTTATCACTGATAAGAGCACCTCATCCTATGTTTTTCACAAAGTGCTTAATTAAAAAGTCTGCTACACCAAGACATGTAAACAACCTAAAAGTCCACTGATGAATGAATGGATAAACAAGTTGTGAGATAGATAGATAGATAGATAGATAGATAGATAGATACATGTATATACACACATACACATACATATATACACACACATATATATATATTCACATACACACACACACACACACACACACACACACACTGGACTATTATTCAGCCACAAAAAGGAAGGAAATCCTGCCATTTGTGACAACATAGAGAAGGCAAAGAAATACAATACTGTATGATCTCACTTATACATGGAATCTAAAAACAAACAAATTCACAGAAAAAGAGATCATATTTCTGATTACCAGAGGCAAGGTTGAGAGTGAAAAGAGGGGATTGGGGAGGGAGGGAGAATTGGATGAAGGTGGTCAAAAAGCACAAACTTCTAGTAAGATCAAACAAATGAGTACTAAGGATATATGTACAATGTGATGGCTATAGTTAACCCTACTGTGTGGTATATTTGAAAGCTACTAAGAGTAAATCCTAAGACTACTCATTACAAAGAAAAAATGATTTTTCCTTTTCTTATATACTTACCTGAGATGATGGATGTTAACTAAACATTTTGGTAATCATTTCACAATATATGTAAGTCAAATCATGTTGTACGCCTTAAACTTATATAGTGCTCTACATCAATTATATCTCATTAAAATTAGGGGAAAAGTCAGTGACATGAATGAGTTACATTCAACAGTCCCCTGCTCCCCTTTCATACTTCCCCTCCTTCCATTTGCATCAGATACACATGCCTTGTCTAAACCTGTCCAGCCTTGGAATTCACAGAGAAGGGAAGAGTTCCCTGGTGCTCCGCTCTCGCGCCTGGTGTACACCAGGCTCTAGCTCTGCCCCAAGACAATGACTTCATATCTGGGGCTGAAATGACACAGAGCCATCTCCTACTAAAGCCCTATCCTCACATCCACGGAACTCACAAACACATCTTTGAACAGCTGATGTTAGATGCACCTGCTTCCCATGGATGAGTTATATGCATTCAGCTGCATTTCATGATTTTGTCCCCAATTCCCCATTCCATAAGTTAAAACATACAAGCTGTGTTTACAACCATATTTCTGTCTCTTCACAGAATCCAACACAGCACATTGCCCTCACTCACTAAATGCTTAAGAAGCAAATGCTATTGAAATTTCCCTGTGCTCTTTACACAGACTGCCCTTCATGTCCTTCTCAGTCTGAAAAGTATCCAGGCATCCTCCCAAACTTTGTGAATTGCATCATCTCTTCCAGGAAGCCTCCCCTGGACAACCCTCATCCTCCTCAGAATTAATCACTTCCTTCTCTGTGTTACCTATGTTACCTGGTACATAACTCCGCCTTGTAACACTTTATTTTAATTATCTATTTATACATCCATCTCTCTGGCTATAACAGGAATTCCTTGAGAGCAGTAACTTTGCTTTATCATGGATCCTTCACCCCTAGGACAGTTCTTGGCATGCAGTCAGTGATATGTTGGTTGAATCAGAGAATGACTGTTATTCCCATCCTCTGGCTCTCAGCACCCAGAAACTTACTGAGGTGGCAGACACACAGAACATGCAGGTGTTACCTGGAACAAAGGAACACAGGCTGCAGAGACATTCCACAAGTCCTTTTTGCTGTTGCAGCCAGCTTACAGGTTTGAAGCCTCAGCACACTGATGAAACATGAAGTGATTATCTGCTGACACTCTGACTTCCTGAGCCTTTGCAGCAAACTAAATGATATTTAACCCCCAGACCTGTTAATCCGATCTTTATTTCCCTGTGAGCATGAATGCTTGGTAAGAGGGTAGGAAGTGAATTTGGGCAACAAAACCAGAAAGATCTCTAGTGACACCACAGTTACTCTAGTATAAATAAGTGAAATCTGCCTAGAATTTTCTCATCAGAAACTTCACCTCAGCCAGCTCAGTGTTCTGAGTCGTTTTCCTTCCTCTATTCCCCCTAACGGCAATGTTATAATGTCTCCTATACTTTTGGCTAGCTGCACTGCTATCTCTGTGGTCCCCCAAACTAGAAGAAACCTTCGATTTGTTACTGCTTCTCTCTCTCAGCCCGCACAATCGAGGGAAAACCTCCTGTCACTGATCAACAACTGAAACAACCTAAACTAATGCTCCTCTCCATCCTGCAACAGGACTCAAATCCCAACCTTCATCTACTGCTTGGACTATGACAAGGGCCTCCCTGGTTTCCCTAGCTCTGGGCCATCCCTACTTGTACTTTGGGCCCAACAAAATCTCAGCTCCTCACCACAGCTCTGATGGCCTCACCAGAAGATGGTCTGCTGTTACCCCTTCTCTCTGTTCTCTTACCACACAAACACTCTGAAATGCCCAAAGACCTTCACTGCTACCACTCATATTCTCTGACTGTTCCACCCTCTTTTTGTACTTGATGAACCCTGACACATCCTTCACTGCCCAGCTTTGAAATGCATTGGTTAATCTTCACCCGAGAGAAAAGGCAAACACACTGCATTGCTTAGTACTCCATACTAAAGTTCTCTCTGTGGCTGGCCCCAACCATAATGTGGAGAACTGCTCGTCCATGATTTAAGTTTTCACGAGCATATGTGTCGTGTCTTTGATTAGACTGTAAAATCCTCCCTCCCTAGCACAGCACCCTGAATACTTGGGTCATTTAAAAAGCTGTGCTGGTGGGTGACTAAAGAGTAAACACTGTCTGGTACCAGGAGACAAAAGCACCAGAATTACACCTGTGGTTCTTAGCCCCTGGTGCATACCAGAATCAGTTGGGAAGCTTGTGAAAAACACAAATGCCCTATCGCTGTCCCTGCTGATTCTGACTCAGAGGACTGCAGAGAGTTCTAGAAATCTGTATTTTCTGCTATGCCCCCAACTCCCACCAGCTAACTGTGTGGCTCCCCAAAGATGAGAACCACTCCTTCACACTTGAGGTTTGACAAGCTCCAGTCCCCCACTTGCACTTCAAGCTCCTTCCTTCTGGGGTTACAGGTCAGAGGTGAAGTCCAAAGGAGTCGCTAAAGCAGAGGAAGTTCAGGGCCCTCTGTGCCGGCTTCTCTTAGGAACCAGCTCCCCACCTCAGAAGCAGCTGAGAGGTGATTGTATCTAGAGAGCACACAAACTACTTATCTGCTCTCTGCGAAATGCCGGCGAGTTTGAAAGGCACTTTGTCCAATTAGAAGTGTGGAGAAATATTCATCCTGTCCATGACAGAGATGAAGTGCTTCTTTCAAAAGCAGCGGTGGCAGCCTGCCAGGTTTTAAGAAGTCCAACTATTCCGCACCGAGCCAGCAGTTATTAATTAGTTTTATTAGTGGCAGGTCTTTAATGCAAAATGACAGAAGGGGAGAGCGAATATCCCCGTCACCACTGAAATACAAATTGTCCGGATTTAGGTTGTGTTGTTCTGCACCATGTGCAGGCGGCCCGCCAGGCCCAAGTGGGGAGTGACGGAGGCAGCCAAACGCCTTCCTGCAGAGTTCCGGACTATTAATGGCACGACAAAGAGACTCGGATACTTACCTCAGGTAGCTCTCTAGGGGAAAATCCACCAATTTTAATTATCAAGGAGAAGAGCCTCCGAGGAGAGGATGGGGACAACTGAGGGGGAAACCAGGAGCAGGAGGAGAGGATATGGTGGGGACAGGAAGGGGGCTCGCGTCACCCACACTGGTCAACAGGTCTCTGCGAGAACCCAGCGCTCCCAGAGAACAGCGCTGGGCTACTTTGCTGAGAATTAGTCTTACACTGTCAACCTGTTTTTTATGACCATTAATCACATTTGTATTTATAAGCACTAAGACAGGATAATCAAATCTCATGCTTCAAAGCATATGTTTATCACCGCAGGCATAAAAAGGAAGGAAGAAAAGTTTACAAGCCTGCGCTGTTGGCGAGAGCTGCTGTTTATCTGGTCGCTTCCCCAGCAGCACCCTGGGGGCTCTGGAGAACATTCTGTGAGGGAGAAGACAGAACTGCCCCCTGTCTCGCTTTGTCAATGATTCTCTTTCTTTCTGTGCTGGAATTTAAGGGAAGTCCCCCAGCATCCTCTCCCTCAACGCTCACCTCGTTGACTCAAGCAAGGCCTAACGGACATTCCTCCTTTGCCCAACACGCTCTGGGCTCGGCAATGTCTTTCTCCTTCATGCCTTTTCTTTTAGCAGCTTGTATGTTCCCTGTAGTCCCCCAACTACCCTATACCCCAACCCAAAGGTGCCAGTGCTTTGAAGAGGTTATTTCACCCCACCCACCTTAGCAGCCTTCCTCTAGACAGGACCAGAGATGGAGAACTGTTTCTGTCAAGGGCCAGTTTTTGCAGACCTTACAATCTCTGGGGCAACTATTCAACTCTACCCTTGTGGCTAGAAGTGACTGAAGACAATATGAAAACAACGAGGTACGGCTATGCTCCAATAAAACCTTCATTCCAAAAACAGGCAGTGGGTAGGTGGGTCTGACCCATGGGTTGTAGTTTGCTGACTCTCACTCTAGAGCAGCAGTGACCAATTCAGGAACACAGGTACTAATGAGTACTATAAAACTAGGTGGGTATTTCAAAAAGTCTGACAGAAAAGATGCATTTGTTTTTGCCACAATAAAACAGGCTAACCCAAATCTCTTGGCTGGAACTATATTAGCTACTTGTTTTGATAGTAAATTGCATTGTCTTAGTAACAAAAATTGGGAAATAATCATTAGTAAATACAGGGAGGTAATCAAAATCTTTCAAACCAGATGATGGGGAGAAGGCAGCGCATCTCAAAAACATCTCATGCCCACATGTTTCTGTAGGAGATTTCCTCAAGAAGCTTGAAACACTTTAGGTGAAGTAGGACATCATCTCCTATCACATGAGTAACACAAGTCAGTGTGAAAAAGTCTTACCATCATTATCAATAGTAAGATATTGATATCAATAAAATTTGGAGTTCTCACTAAGAAGAGAAATATTTTACAAGCCTATCAGAGCCAAAGGCACTACAAACCCAACCCCGAATTTTCTAGAATAAAATGAAAGAATATACAGCATTGGGGAAAGACAATAAAGTGAGGAGAAAATAAGAGCAAGGAGACCCTGGTTCTCTTGATGACTTCCTGGGTAACAAGTAGCAATTCACTGAGTCTAAATACCACGTCTTAATCTGTGACTTTACAGTGTTATATTAATGCAGTATGTCACTGTTTCTGGAATGAATGAATTTTATTTACCTCCATGCTCAATGTTCTAAATGATTCGGAAATGAATATGAGATGACCTTTGCCTTCCTAGGGTTAAGGGTCTAATTATAGAACACACAAAAGGAAGAAAACATAAATAATACACAGTATCTACATGTAGGTACTGTATTTGCAGTTTCCCATGAGCATCTATGGACTCTTAAAGAGAGGATCCTCTCCAGCCTGCTTATCTGGTTTCTCCAGCTCCTAGCAGATCTGTAGTAGATGATTTAAAGCAGCAGTCCCTGGCTCTTTTGCTACCAGGGATCAGTGCACCTATGAGACTCTAATGCCTGATGATCTGAGGTGGAGCTGAGGCAGTGATGCTAGCGCTGGGGAATGGCTGCAAATACAGATGAAGCTTTGCTAGCTTGCCTGCAACTCACCTCCTGCTGTGCAGTACCTGTCCTTGGCCTGCGGGTTGGAGACACCTGATTAAAAGGATGGAGGAAGAAGGAGCCAGATGAGGCCAGCACAATGACAACGTGCCAGCAAGGAGAGCGAGGTATTGCCTAAAAAGGGTCTCAGACACTTAAGACAGACTCATCCGATTCCAGCATTATTTATAATGAAAAAACCTGCAACAATGCACATATTCATCAATATGGATGAATATATTAAGGTATATCCAGACTATGTGAAATTTTGCAATTCTCAATAAAAAGTAAATTAGATCTACATCTATTGACTTGAAATTAAGTCTATGATACATCTGAAGTTTATCTATTCCTCACCCCTAAAGCTTGGTGAGGTAAATTCTCACGCATGTCAATAAAAATGATTTTCTCCATCAATTAGTAGTTGGCCCAGAAAACAAAATCATCCTGTCCTGCATTAAGAGCATTGATGTGCTCAACCTAAGATTAGGAAGCACACACATCAACAGCTATGACTCTTCACTTTACAAAAAGTGTTCTCCCATTAACAAAAGGATACCAATAGGTTCCTTAAAATTGAATATTTTACAGGGTGCAAAGGAAAGCATGCCATCTCCTGGAAACTAAACTAACAGGAACTTTACAGAAACATCTCCTTCATAAGGTGAGGCCTACTTTTAAATACCAGAACATGCTTTCATCTAAAAAGAAAGCCATAAAAGGTGGGTTGCATAGAGAATTCAAGGGAGAACCTGTACATCACCCAGTGAGTATATTATAGAATGCTGGCATGTGCGCATCTGTGTGTATGTGTGTGAGTACAATTTTATATGTAATTTGTATAAAGTATAAATACTTTTGTTTTAATATGTGAATTCTATTTTCTCACTTGCTTCCTTTAAAAAGAGCAAACACCTGATTGATCTTCAATAGCTCATAACAGTATAGTTTTGAGATTCTCAGCCTTTCAGCTGAGAAATGAATGGTCTATATGCAAAGGCTAAATGCATCAGGAGATATGTTATATATTTGGGGTTTCATTTGGGAGGCAATGTTGTATAGCAGAAAGAACAAACTTCAGAGTCGAAGAGACCTTTGTTGAAATGTTGGCTCCACTGCTGTGGCGTTGGACAAAGCTCTGGACCTCTACTCATCTAAAAATAAGAGCACCAGCACAATCATCATGCAGGATGGGAACACAATACATGAAGTCTCTGGTACGACTCTCGGCACACAGCACACATTTAATAATTGTTACCTACATCACTATTTTGCAAATTGATATTTCTTAAAGGAAAGCACACCTATACTGCCACCTCTCACGGTTTCAAAAAATAGGTATCAATTCTGACCTAGGGCACTCTCAACACTTGAAAATGAAAAGTGGAGTGGGAAGATGACGCCCCCATGCAGCCCCTTTCTCATTCATTTAGATGTATCCTGGGACACTAAAAGGCTGGCATCTGTATTTCTTAGGCTCTGTCCAAACCATTTTAGTCAAAATCAGTGCTTTGCGGATGAACACATTGTCAGCCTTTAAAATATTCATCTTCTCCTTCTATCCTTCCTTCCAATGGAACTGAGAGAGTGACTGCTTATCTGGTCCCTCTCTCCAAACAATAAAAACAATAAAGGGGCACTCAGGCAGACATTATACATGCATCACCCAAGGATGCACCCTGGTAACCCCAAGTACAACTTTGTTCATCAAGGCAGCTTCAGCAAGACCCAAAGTGCCAATGAGCTTGCCCATGAATGCTGCTTCCCACATTCTGTAGTCTTGCATCTGTTCTGAAAACCTGGTGGCAACAAGAATATTTAAAAATCAGGTCTGCCGAGTGCTATAAGGACTGAATGCCAAATACTATTGCCATTCAAGCTTCACTACTCTCAGAACAGGCTGCCTAGAATGAAGATTACAACTGCAGTCCAGGCTCAATCTAAACCTTGTTTAATGGTGCACAAGGTACTTAGGTTGTTAGCCAAGGGATATGTGCAGCTTTGGGGGGAGCAGCTCTCCACAGAGCATGTTGTGTGCAAACAGAGGTCATGTCAGCACGTGTCGTCCTTACCCAAAACATTGCTATTTAAGTAAGTGCTAACCTGCAGTTTCAGCAATTGTGATTTATTGAGGAGGGTGGTGTGAATAATGCTAAGGACTTGACCATTGGCCTTTAATTCCTCTCATTTAGACAGGCTGCTCTTCACCATAAAATAGTCGTTCTGTAAATTAATGTGTTTTATTTATAAAGTGACATGTCGAACTGGCTTATGCTTAAAGGTAAATTACTCTGGATTACTGGTTTCCCAGCCAGGCTACAAGGGATCCAGCCTACTCCATCCAGGGCAGAGGAAAAAATCTAAATGGGCAACAAAAGAAGACAAAGTTTACCATCCCTACCTGAAGCCTACAGGTATCCCATTCACTACCAATGCATACCTATTACAAAATAAGGGAATCATGCTCAGGAACTGGGGCCTTGTGTGCAGCTCAACACTGGGCCCAAGCTCATCTACCAGGAAGCATCCCAAATACAGGTGCCTGCCACACCCAACATGGCTCTTTACTTCCCTGAGACCCAAAGCCAATCTGGCATTGAATCTTAATCTATTGCTTTTCCATGGTTAGCACTCAGTGTGATTTAGGAAACAGATGACTGATAGATGTATACAGCTGCCATTCACAGTTCACATCAAAACCCATACGTTCCTTGGCCAGAGCACAGAATTTGGTGAGCAGAGATGAGTCTACCTCCCAGCTCTGTGACTCTGGCTATTAGACAGCTCCAGCAAGCCCCTTCAAATCTCGAAGTACAGTTTTCCTAATCTGTAAGAGAGCTAACATCTGCCTTGCAGGGCTCTTGTGAGGTCAGACAAGGTATCCAAGACAGCGACTGCCAAATGCAACAGTGCTTGCAAATGTCAGTTGTTGCTATTACTATCTTATAACTCGTCACTGAAACCTTCAACAACTCTCTACTACCAAAAAAATAACAACCCGACCCCAGCCCAGAGATCAAGCCCCACCCAGGCCCACTTTCCCTCTCCTACCTTATATCTTTTCTCTCTCCCATATGAACCATATACTCCAACCATACATCTTTTCATTAATCCTTGAACATATTATACCAACTTCTGACTTTTATACTTTTGTTCATATATATCATCTTGAAATGCTTTTGTCTTCATCTCGGCTCAGCCTATCTAAATTGTATTCATTCATAAACCAATAATATATTTTAGAAACTAATATGTGCACCAGAGGATAGGCACAAGACCCAGGCTGGCCACTGAGGTTAATACGCCCCCTCTCAGACACAATTAATGGCACTAGGTGGGAGTGGGGGGATCACATGACTCAGTCTGAGCAAGGAGTATGTTTTTAAGGATTCATGTAGGTCCCAAGTGAGAAGAAGTTGTCCTTTTCCCCTTGGATCTCTTGAGGGAGAGGAATTGCCTGACAATAGAGAAAGGCCAACTCAGAAACTCTTTGACTTTCTTGACAGTCCCCTTAAACTTTTTAGTACATGAGCCCATTAATTCCCATTTTTTGCTAGCTTGAGTTTGGTTTGTCTCATTTGAACTCTAAAAAAATTGTGACCAATACCAATATTAATAGCAGTTCTGTTTGCATGTGAAGAAAGATTATGTTAATTGCTTTACATATATGATCTTTTTAAATTTTCAATCTATAGCTGTAGACCTGTTGAGACCCAGAGAGATTCAATAATTTCCCCAAGTTCACCCAAGTAGTGACAGTGCCAAAATGTAAAGACTCCCAGCTTAATGCTCCATTTCCACCACACGCCGCCCACAAACACTGCCTTTAGTGGATGGCTTTGGGCACATGTAGGAAGGGTAGCTGGTCTGACAGTGGCCCCGTTTTCAAGAAATGACTTAGCTGGAAGGGGCTCCAGAGCTATTTCCTCCAACCCCAGGAGTGCGCTTTTACAAGGTGCACCTCTCGCTGTCCTTCACTTGCCCCAGCAGCAAGGCCAAGGCTCATAATGAATGGCCAGTGGGAAGTGTACTGAAGTCCAACGTGACTCAATGAGAGCACTAATGAAATTGCTTCAAATTCTAGAGCAGAAGGTAAACTGATCTCCTTTCAGAAACATGTGACTCTGTGCCCTCTCACGTTCCCAGAGAAGAAAAGGAATACCCATGTTGGGGGTAGAGGAGACAGGAGCAAACCAACATGTATTTCTTATATGGACTTAAATATGTAATAATTCCTCACTTACACCATATCGTTGGAGAGGCAATATCCCATGTAAGTGATTTCATGGGTAATGAAAACTTACTATTTTTTCATCACATTTTTAAATGAAACATTGGACACTTCGATGTTGTTAAAAGGAAGTCCTAAACACTATGTCATCATGACCTAAGGTGTGGAGGTTATTAGGGAGCATAGGGTATTTGTTAAAAAGCACAGGTAGAGCCACACTGCCTGGGTTCGTATCCCAGTTATACAATTTCCCAACTGTTCTGACCTTGGGCAAATTAATAAACCTCTCTAAGCTACATCTGTAACCAAGAGATAACAGCAGCACTATTCTCATTAAAGCGCTATGAGAATTAAATAAGATCATGCAAGTAAAATGCTTAGCACCGTGCTAGTCACAAAATGTGAGCCCTTTCTTTGTTGTTCTAAATAATAATATCATTAATGTTGTTATTTTCATGTCACCAATTTTTTTTTTGTAAGAATGATTTCTTTAGTATCTACAGAAGCATACAGGTAGATTTACACCCTCCCTAAATGGTCCTAGGTTGTTTTATGATTTTTTCTGCTTTCTGTAGTTGTTTTGACTCTGAGATTCTAGGATGTGAGCCATTACTGCTGTCAGCCTGGACATTATTAACATTCTGCTTCCAATTTACAAAATAGTCAAGCTCCCGAGACACATTAAAGATTCCTACCATTAAGCTTTGCAGTAACTCTCTCGTCCACTAGAGGTCGACCCTTCATTCACGGGTTCACAGCTCTCTGGGGCTTCCCAGAGGTCTGCTGGTCCCTCCAGAGCTCCATATTTTAACAAACCAAACCACATTAGATAATGCAACGAGTTCCTTAACTAGGTGTTCAGATCTACATTTCTAAATTCCTATTCCACTATTTACCATATACAAACCATCACTCCCAAATAAATACATTGTTTCTCAAATGGTCCTGGGGCCTCTTAATCTCTGTGCCTTTACAGTTTGCCCCTACTGATAAGCAACTGACATCCTCCCCCCCACCCCCCACCCCCACACACACACACAAGCCCCGATGGTCTTTCCATTGATCTAAATTCTTTTCATCCTTCAAAGATCAGGGTCCACCTCTTCATGAAGCACTGTCTGCATTTCAACTTACTGGTGATCCAGATCCTCCTCTGAACCCACTGAACTTTAGGTTTATGCCAATCACTAGCCAATGAGTCCCAGACTATTTGGGACACATCCCATATAATTATTTTGTACTTTTATTTAACTCAGATTATACTGATGCTTTGCCTCTCCAGCTAAACTATAATCTCCTGAGGCCACATATGTCTTTCTATTCCACATGAGTGTCCAGGAGCAATAAAAGGAAGGTATGACTATTTACTGAGCACCTAATATGTGCCAAGCACATTGCTGATCACTCCATAATCTTTACCAATAAACCTATGAGATGGATATTTCTATCCCCTTTGTTGAAATTGAATCTTAAGAATGTAAAATTATTTAGCCAAGTCCTCACAGAAAATAAACCAAAAGCCAGAATTCAAACTAGATCTGGCCCCAAAGACCACATTTTTGCTACATTAAAATCATATGCATTTAACATCGCATAAGTAAATATTTAGGGGTTGCTTAAACAGCTAAGCAGCAGCTAATGCTGAATATCTGCAATATTAGACTACTGAACACCAGTGGTAGTATGTATCACCAGACCTCAGACTCCAGAGTCTGTGTGTGACAACCCGGGTGTTTTAGCAGTCTACTCAACAAGGCAGGGCTCCTTAAAGATGGGAAAACTCCTTCTTCAGCAGGAGCAGCTCTAAAGGCACTATGCCTGGCCCTCCAGCTCCATTACATGTTGCAAGGATCTACTGATCTTCTCAGATGAAAACTGGGAAGTTGAGAGTCACAGAGCAGTTACACAAGCAGCACACAAGGCAATTATCAAAGAATACATGAGGCGTGCACACACATTTTTCCCTGCTAGCAGCTCTACAACTCTGGTAGCGCTACGATTCCGTTAGCCATAATATTATGAAATACATTGCAAACAACTGGATTTCATTTCAAACAGCATAAATTAACAAATGGCACATGTGCGCACAGCATCTGCTAACCTAATAATTAAGATATTAAAAAAGTCACCTAATGGCACCAAAGTCAGGATAATGGGATAATTGTTACAGTGTTTGAAAAAATTTAAAGACACATAATCCAGTCACCCGTGTTGCACACCAAACGGAAGGTTGCTTTTTCATGGTCTCTTTGAGCACCGTGTTTGGATTAGCACGATGTGAAAAGCAGCAACTGCTGTTATGTAACTAAACCCTGCATATACAGTTGTCAGTCTGGGTAAATTTAACTCTGCAGGTTTAAGGCAGAGCTAGCTTGCCAGAGCAGAACTTAGGAAACAAGGAAAATTTAAAGACACACTGCCCCATGGACAGCAGCGGGAAGCTGGTTAGGGTGCTAGCTGTTCAGACAGTGAGGTGAGAAGGCCAGCTCGGCTAGCCTGTGCCAGAACAGGGCATTAGCCCCTCCTAATAGCTGGTTTGAAAACAATGAGTACTGACAAGAGCATGGTTGTTCAATTACAAAGCTGTCTGCATTTTCCCTCTCCCTACAGGGCAATAAAGGCACTTAGGGGGCCTAATGTAGTTCGGAAGGAAAGGCACTGAAATCTAGAATCAGGGGGAAGTTTTAATAACAGGTTGCTTTACAGTGAGAACAAAGTGGGTCCCCATCTGGGCTCCACCATTCCCATGCATGGCAAATCCTGCCAAGAGCAGAACTGTGGCCTGGGTTCCAGGGTTGCCCACCATACTGCCAGCCGTGTGAATCAGAAGCTATGTCACACCCGTCCTTGTGCCTCAGGTTTGCCAATTGCAAAATAAGGGACGGGGATTAACTCTCAAGGAGGCCCTTCTAATACTATCATTTCTCCCTCTAGTTTCATAGACAAAGACTCACTCTACAGGGAACCTCTCATTCTAAACTGGGCTGTGTCAGGTGAGGCTAAGAGAAGGACATTCACCGGGAACTGTCAAGTTGTCAAAACATATAAAGCCGCTGGACCATGTTTCCAATTCCTTCACTCCCCAGCAGAACTCATTATGAGCAGTTTGTCCTTGGACCCCTTCCAGAAAGTCCTGGTTAAGCCAGCCTTGACGAGGAGGTTCCCACTCTTAAGATGTTCTCCCCATGTACATATCAAAACCTTACGGTGAGGGGTACGCTCAGGGACGAACCCGCTGCCACCCCTGAAGACAAGACACTCCCAGGAAGTCCAAAGGAGGCTTGAGAGCTGAGTTGCTTTGTTTATTGTTTATTTCGTGTGGTGTGAGGGACATATTTTACAAGGACAGGGTAGACTGGAAGAGATGCCGAAAAAGCTCACACTGCTGAGATTTTCCGCTGTGTTTTGTCAAGGCAACAGGGCCAGACTATGCAAGGCGAGTAGGGCGCTCACCTCCGGTCCAGCACAGAATGTCAAAGGTGCCAAAAAACTCAGTAATCAAGACAAATAATATTTGAATATGATACTTTAAAAGTTAATGTCAATGAAAAAAAAATCGTCATGAACAAATATCAAAGTTTTAAATAGAGACAGCAATAGTCTAGTAATGACCAGACAGCCAGATTCCTGTAAAAGAGTAGGTCTGATGTGCATAAAATAAACCATCATAACATCTTCCAATCCCACTTTAAATTTAGATCTAAGGAAATAACCAGAGGTCGTTACTGCTGATGACTTATCCATGTTCTCATCCTTGTCACATCCACATCTCCATTTGCTAAAATTCTGATCGTGCATATTCAGAAATGAGCAATAGAATGACAGAATCATGCTGGTGGGATATGACAATGAGAGGGTATCCGGCTTCTATCTGCTAACTAAGCAAACTAAGCAGAAATTCTCAGTGATGACTCTGTGAAAGGTTGTGTCCTAGAAGAAAATATCATCCAAAAAAATTTTTTTTTCTAGAATGATAATGATAATGATAATTACTAGCTGAGTACTGACAAAGTTTTGGCCTGCATGATATTTTCCTCCAAAAAGAAAAGATCTCTGTATGTGCTGCTGTGCATTTATTTTCTGAAGCGTAGTTCTGATGATGCCACCCCTTGCTCAAAAACCTTGGCTCCCGAATGCCTGCAGATTTAAATTCAAACTCCAAAGCCAAGAAATCAAGAGCTTTACTCTCCAATGCTCACGGGCCCGTTTTCTTTTCTTTTCCCCACCCCGGCTTCCCAGCCTTCCTGCCTTCACCGAGGCTGTTCCCCAGCTCGGAACAGAAACACCCTTCTCTCTCTTCCCGACCCATCTCTCCTTCTCTAAATCTTTTATTTATTTTTTCAATCTCAATTCTACAACTGCCTTCTCCACAAAACTTAAGAGCCCTGTTGTGCGCTAAATAATGAGGCAAATTAAAATTAGTAAGAAATTGCTCCAAGTAGCTTTTGTATTTCAGTTTAACCCCTAATGAACCAAATATTTAATTTACCAAAAACGCCCTATTGTTATAGCATATTGATTCCTCCTTCTCTACCTGTAGGAGCAGTACCACTGCAGGGAGGAAAGAAAAGGAAAAAATGGAAAAAATAAAGCTCTTTTTTCTTCACTGACTCCTTCTAGAACAAAGTAGGCATTCAATAAAAGGATAAACAAATGCGTCCAGTTTCTAGTAAAGACAAAGTATAGAAAACAGGTCCATGTAATGGCCCCCAGATAAGAGAGACAAGATGGGTATTCTCTGGATCCTGAAGAATACACAAACAGAAACACACACCACTCTTGGCCCAAGCAGGGGAGGAGAGAAAAATTCCATTTCACCTCCAGAGGCGTAACTGAACTGCCTGCTCTCCCCGGCCTATGTCGCCTGCCTGGCGTGATTTGCTTCCACAGCTAAGGGCCTGCTGCTCAAAGCCTAATTTTCCCAAGCAGAGCAATTCAAAACCATCTTAGTCACACGGATAGAAGGTGAAGTATATTCCAAGCAAACCACTGGGCTGAGGTCGAGTTTATCAAACCAATTACACTGAGATGTTCTGGGAAGGGGGGAAAATGTAATCGCATATGACAGGGATTATCAAAACTGCTTACACTGGAAATCAGGAAACTGATAACAGGCTGACAATGGCATATACCTGACTGAGAAGGTTCAGGCTCAGATTCCCCAGACTTGTAAAGCAGAAATAACAACACAGAACAAGCTGTGCAGCACCTGGGAGCCTCTGGGGCGAAGGGTGGAGGGTGAGGAAGTACAGTCTGGGGGCGGGTGGGATGGGGGGAGCCAAGGAGCCCTCTGCAAGGCCCATCTCAAAGACCTTGTTTTGCAGAAGGCCATTTATCGTTACACCATTTAGAAACATCTTAATGGGTCCTGACCTTGGACACCACAGAAATACAGCACTAAGTCAGGGGAATCTTCAGGGAGCAGAAAGAAACAAACAGAAGTCAAAGTGGTACACTGTGGTGAGGACTGCAGACTACCAGAGGTCCACCCAGCAGAAGGTCAGGGAAGAGAGTAGCTCTGCAGTTTCTGGCGTAAGCTGCCTTTCTGAGGGAAGAATGGCTTGGAAGGCTACATACAGCTTCTCAAAGTATGGATTGCCACACACGCTAAGGAGATCTGTCTCCTTTTCAGTGGACCCTGCCTCTTAGGTGTTTAGAGGGCCATCCAGGGTAAGCAAGGCATGCAGAGTGAGGTCATTTTGCATCACAAATAAAATAGTAATAAATTATCTTTGGGGAACACGGAGCCACTGCAGGATCTGTGGGGCCCAGAGCAAAAGCAAAATGCAGGAGATAGCTAATGAATCACTGACAGACAGGACACCAAAATAGAGGCCCTAAATAAAGCAGCTGACCTGGAAAAGGAAATAAATACCTGCATTTTAAAGGAGGGGCCTCCTATTCCTCTGTGCATCACCGGGTTTTGTTTTCTGTTCACAATGTGGCGCCTTGAAACACCCTAACAAGTTTGGCTGACTCAGGGCTCAGGCTTAAACTTTATCAACGCCTGCAACAGTAGTGATTTGCATCAAGTTCAATGCTGTCCTTTTGGCAGTTGTTGCACTTAATTGAGTGAAAAAAGCTGTCAGTCTGAAGCCCCAATCCCAAGGTAAATTCACTCTGAACTAACCATCTGCCAGGGCTTCTCCCAGGGTAGTCAACACTTACCATCCGGAGGACTGGATTCACTTCCTCATAATTAGATCATTCCTGAATTAAATTGACGGTCCCAGGGAAAAAAAAATGCAAAGTGTGTTTTGAGACCAGAAAGCAGAAGCTGACTTGTTTTAACAAATGCAACAGACTACATATTTTTTCACAGTGATAGAGCGGCACAAAATGATTTTTCTAAATTAAGCTTCACAACAATTATTATCTTCCATGCCACCCTCATAATTTACATTTGGGTTTTTGTTTTGAAAATTGAGGCATTTCTTAGAGGCACCACACACAAACCCAAAAAACATGTAGCTACTGTCTTCAGATCCAGTTGCCCAAGCAAGGTCAGACCATGTTGACCAATCTTATTAAATGTTATGAATGTTAAAGTCTCTGTGATTTTTTTTGGCATATCCATGAACTTGCTGCTTTTTCAAAATAAAGGAAAAGAATTACAGGCAGTTTCTTGTATCCCATGGTAGCCATGGTGGTTGGACAGGTTGGGGGTAGGGAAGGCAGGTAAAACAATCTGCTGAGAGATAAATCTGGAACCAGGCCTCCAAAGCAATGCAATCATGCTGTAAGCAAAAAGAGGGTTAGAAATGAAACAGGGACAGGTGGGATTCTGAAGGTTTCTCTGTAAACATGATTTCATTCCCTACCAGTAATTGGGTGATTTGCCTCCAGTCAGATTCAGTCCCAGGGGTACTTAACTGCACAAGCTTTTTTCAAAAACTGCACATTAACTCAGTTTTTTCAAGGAAATATTTCTGACTTAACTAAAGTGTTTAGTAATTCTTTCTATTATTCTTCAGAAGTTTGACACCACTTGGTTATCACTACATTTCTGATGAGACAAAGAGAAAGCAGTGAACCATTGTCTCAACAGGGCCTCCTCCAGCCATGGGCCAGGAAAGATTAATGTAACTCAAAATTGAATGAGACCAACTCATTTTTACCTGAATATCCAGGTGAGACATTTCAATGTCCACTTTTGTAGGGGTGGGATGTAAGAGGTAAGATCAAGGAAGATGGAGAGAAACAAAGAAAAAAACTATTAGAATCTCGTAATACCCAAGACTAAATAGAACCTAAGAGATTACCATATATAACATTTCTCAAACTTGCCTGATTTTAATAGCTACCTGGATCATTTCATGAAAACATAGAGATTTGAGGTACTCCTTCTATAGATTTAAATTTAGTAAGTCTGGGCCTCAATGATCTATTTTTTAATACAAACCTACCAGAAACAAAAACTTACCATAAAACACAGAGACGAGATGCAAAACAAACATGTTAGAGCCAGAAAAATAAATTTAAAAACAATAGCAAAAAAAAGGTTAGAGCCATTAAAGTAATGACCTTAGGATGCAATGATGGCCTGGGATGGGGGAGGGGTTGGGATACACACATCCCTATACGTAATACACTGAGGAGGGGGACAGAGGGTGCTAATACCCCCACAGGGCTGGGAGATGTGACCTTGCACCCTTGCTAGGTCAGAAGCTAGAACTGAGAACTCTGTTAAAACAGAGATCTGCAGAAAGCTGTTCCCTTCAACAGTAAAAAAAAGAAAAATCTCTACCCCTTGCTGAGGGACTTGAAAGAGAAATTTGCCATCTACCTAGAATATTTTTCCCACCTAGGATTTCAGGTTGGGGGCGGGGGGAGTCTCCTATAAGAAACTGAAATCCTAAACCTATGCAAATGTATCCAGGTACTGAATTTATACTCCCCTTGTGCTGCAAGGTAGGGACAAGTCACAACTCAAGACACACGGGACTTCCTGGGGAAAAAATTCTGATGAAGATGAATTCACAATAATAAATGACAGTCATATTACCTCCAAGTAATATAATATTGAATGTCAATGGTAATTTTAAAAAATTACAGTCATATATGGAAAAGATCCACTGTACGTAAGATACAAATTACTAAAATTAGCACAAGAACCCGACAGAATATTATGGAAGGTTCTATAAAATAAGCAACTCTAAAATTATTAGAGGTTAAAAAAAGAAAAAATAGGATAAATAATGCAGTAACAGAACACTATGGCAATTAATTAGACAAATTTAAAAACTATCTAGAAAGGACAAATATTAGTCATTTAAAATTAAAAACTCAAAGGACGTGAGACAAAAGAATATATTTGATATGTTTCCATTCAAATGAAATTCGATAAGAGGCAAAACTAACCTACGATGAGGGAGGTCAGGAGAGGATTTGGCTTCGGGAGGGTCTTGCCTGGGAGGGGCTACTCGGAAGCAAGCAATGTTCTCCATCTTGATGGGGTGATGATTTACACGAAGCCATCGTCACTTCACTGCATGCACGTTAAACACTACTGTAAAAGTTCAATGGGCAGTTTAGACAATAAATTAGAGAAGTTTAGTGAACTCAAAGAACCGAGGAAATTGCCCAGAATGTTGAAGAGAAAAATGGAGATAAAAGATATAAAGAGAAATGAGATCTTGCATACATCCAGAAGGAAGTTCAGAAAGAGAGATTGAGAAAAGAAACAGTGTTTGAGAATTTTCCAGAATGAAAAGAAAGCATGAGTTATCAGAATGAATAAGTACACTAAATCCTGAGCAGAATGAATACATAAGTCCGAGCCTAAACATATCACGGTGACCCTGCAGAACACCAAAAAAAGAGAAAATCTTAAAAGCAACCAGGAAGACAAATTACCTATAAGAAACAATGATTTAGCCGACAGCAAACTTAACACTGCACAACCTATTGGTGCCTCCTATTGGTCCAAGGCCACCCCAAGCTGTTGACAATGTGGAGAGTGAGTTTTGTTTGAAATTTTTGCAGACAGAACATTTTTTTTTTACTAAGGTCTTCCATGTTAAATGCACCCTTCATTTATCTCTTTAAAAGATTTTTAATGAGCACCGACTATGTGCCAGCCCGGTCAAAAAACTTCCCTGATCTCAAAGAGCTTAAAACTCTAGATTCAGGTGAGTTTTAAGTGCTGCAATAACTGAAATATAGGTGCTCTAGAAGGCAAAGAAAGACGTCTAACCCAGAGGGAGGGATGTAAAAGAAAGCTTCCAAGAAGAAGCAAAGTCAAGCTGAGATCTGTCAGATGAAAGGGATTAGCAAATGAAGACTGTAAACTCCATGAGAGTAAGGGCTTCTCCATCTGTGCACTCTAGTATCCCGAGAATTCAGAACAGTACCTGGTACTCCGGAGGTGCTCTATAAATGCTAACCAAATGAATGAATGAGTGGATAAATCAATGGAGTAGCTAGAACACAGGTGTAAGGGAAATGTGGAGGTGAGAAAGCACAGCACGTTTGAGCACCGAAGCTTAGGATGACTAGAGAACAGAGTATGTATGTGAGTATGGGGAAGATGGGGTGATAGGGAGGACAGGTGAAAGAAGAGTCTGGAAAGCTAGACAGAGGCCAATTTAGGCTATATTAAAGGGTTTGCATTTTATTCTAAGAGTGCTAGGAATTCTAGGTAGGGTTTAAGCAAGGAAGAGATACTAGATTTGCATTTGCAAAAATTGCTTGGGTCCTAGTGTCCATGTCAGAGAAGTTAGCACTGTTCTTTAGGAGAAGGAATACTTCCTCACCAGTAATATGATGAGCAGCTTTCATATCTCCACTCAAAAGAGGTTGAGAGAGAGGAAGGAAAGGAGACTGGGAGGGAGGGAGGGGGAGAGGAAGGAGGGAGAAACAGAGAGAGAGAGAGAAGGACTGAGATGGGGGGAGGGGCAGACAAAGACATAAACAGAGAGATACAGAGACAGACAGAGACAGAGAAAGGCAAAGAGATAGAGACAGTATGTAAGTAGCTCTACGAAATAAAGATAAAATCCTGGCTTATCCAAGTCCTGCAGTGGATATGTTTTCCAATCAGCCCCGAAACTTACGGCAAAGATAAAATAGGAAAGGAATATGTCCCCAGCTCCAGCTGAACATTCTGTACCAGCTTTTCAATCTAAAAACTTCAATGTGCTGGTCAGCACCATTGCTGCTCTCATGTTGTCTGCTTTACACTGGTCCAAATCCTCCCCTGAAATATCAGTGTGTCACATGTGGGGCCAAGCAAAGCTTACTTTTATGAAGTTTGAGTTTTCTCCCTTCTTGCAAAAGTAGTAAACCAGAGAAGGGTCTATGGTAATGATCATGACTTTCCTTGTGCAGACAGCTCCCTGAAAGGGGCAGCAAGCCCTTAAGAGTCTGGCTGAATAAAACCACGCCCCAGCTAATGCCAAACTCAGCAACTTCTCTGCTGGCAGCTCCCGTTAGGGCTGCCAAGCACTAGAGGAACTGGGGAGGTTCTGAGATGCGTCATGTCTGTGTGCATGGGCCCCGCCGTGTGGTAAACTCCGCATCCTTAATATTCATAGTCCATAGTACACGCATCTGCCAAGCCACAATCGCAGGTTGCTCTTAACAATCGGTTAAAGTTACTTGTCACAACTGCACACAGGAATTTCTCCAGCGAGATCGGAGTTTCACTTTGTCTAGTCAGCCGGAAGTCAGCCAAGACAGTGAGGAAGAGGGTTCAATCTCAAGGAGTTCTCTGGCACGATCATTTCAGGCCTAGGAAGGGCAACAGGATACCTAAGGAATGAAAGGAAAAACTGCAACCGGAAGGATGAAGAAGCTGCCACAGGAACAGCCAGAGGGCAAGAGAAAGTAACAAAACAGTCTCCAGGGGCGGCTGTGGTCAGCTGACTTGGCTGAACTCTGCACAACTCCAAGGAGCTCCATTTGCCTGGACTGCATCCTCCTGCTTCCGCAGATGGAGAAGGGCGTAAACAGAGCTAGGAAGGGAACTCAGGGCACCAAGACTGTTAGCTAGGCACATTTGTCACAGTTAGGGGAAGGGGCCTGGGAGCTGTTGTAGCCGGTGTGGTATAATGTTCTGGACTCTGACTAACCAACTCTTCTAGGCCTCAGTCTTCTCATCTGCAACATGGGGATCATAATCCTTGCCTCCTGGGAAGGTAGAGAGAATTTTAAGGACTGAGCTCAGTGTGGCCAGTGCCTAGAGCATAGTAAGTGACAAGTGGGAGCTCATAATTATTACAAACTCCTATCAAATCAGATATCAAACTCCAAAATAACTGTTCTGACAAACTCATTGAAGATACAGACAATATTTTATTTCAGCTTTATAACCTCAGCCCCTGATACAGTGCCTGGCAAGCATAAGAACAGAATTCATGGTTGGGTAAAGAAAGAAGGAAGGAAAGGGAAAGAATCAGGGATTCCGTCTTTTATTTCTCTTTGACTCTCAGCAATAGTATCAGGCGCTACTGTGAATACTAACATATTCACAAATATCATTTGTGGTATAGAAAGTACTTATCCGCTTATTCACGAAACAAAGCTGAATGCCTACTGTATGCAAAGCACTGTGTTGGGATCACTGGAAAACACTAAGGTCACCCCACTGTACCCTTAGCCTCAAGGATCTCACCACTTAGAGACTCACAGATTAATCACCCTGGTAAGGATCAACTGTGCTAATACTGTAACACAGGTCCAAGCACGACAGGCCTCCGGCCCTCCCTCCCCTCCCCACCACCAAACAAAGAGACAGGACACTATTTTCCTAACTGGTTCCTTCCTGACCAAGAAAAGAAAACTGTCCTGCTTTAAAGCCATGGGAGAGAAGAAGAAGAATGTACTTATGCCTGGATGCAGGCTTGGTCATCCTTAGAAAGGCCTGGAAGCACACAGCCCCAGGCAGCCTTCTCTGCCCACAGCTTCCATATCTCAGGCTTGGCACAAGGGAGGGTCTAAGGTTTACTGAAGAATGTCCTGGTTTATCTTTCTCTACAACAACCTACCATATGGATTCAACCAAGGCAACATTTTCCCAGGACCCAAGAGGTAGGGTGTGATGCTCTAAACACCACTTCTACCACTGGGAATAGTAAACAGTCTAACGTCTAAATTCCAAAAGATATTACTGATGTTGTTTATAATTAGCATGCTAAATAAACTGAGTCAAGCGGCTGGCTTTCAAATGCCTAGCCCTATTATACAGTTGGAAAAATATACGTGTGTGTGAGCAAATGTATGTGTGTATGTATACACATGTATATACATATGTGTACATGCACACACACACACTACTTGTGGGTCTAAACTTTCTAAAATTTAGAACAAAACATAGCTACAAAACAAATCAAGTGGAGTAGTCTTTCTTCTTTATCCTACATGACAAACTACCCAAAGATAGATTAGAGGAAACTGAATGGATCTGGGAGCAGCTAAAGATGGAAACACACTGCAGATTAATCACATTTCCAGAACTAAACTCTAAACTGGAGAATCACTTGAGGAACATCCAGAACACTGAGCTGCTACCCTTCATTAGCTAGGAGATTACCAAATGGTAATAATGCACACCCTATATTCACTCACGACCCAAAAAGAATGCCAAATATTGACACCACTAGAGTTGTCTGGCCTATGGTATTTCTTGCAAGAAATCAATAGTCCAAACATTTAACTCAGTCCTCTTCTCAATCATCTACCTTTTCTACGCAATTATATTTATTAGTCTTTGTAATTCGTAGCTGAAAAGCAAAGTATGAATTTCTGTTTAAGTATTTCCCTCTTTGGATTTGTTGCTGTTTATAATTCTGGTGACTTCCAAAGGAAAATACTGAAAGTGACATTACTAAGAGTAATGGCCAGTGTCCTTAACTCTTGCTTCCAAGTATTTCATCCCCAATGTATAAAACAAATGTAAAACAACAAGCAGGTTGTCATTGGGAAAGCTTTTGAGTCAAGTTTTTTAATAGGGAAATCTCATATTTCTATTAATTATATATCAAAGAAAAAGATCTACAGCTAGCACTTTCGCATTTATTGAGTTACTACATAGGTGTTTAATAACATTTTCAATGACCCAGCGAGCTGAGTCCAATGACTAGCAAGTTTGTAAGTGGTTTAAACACAAAGCTCTAGCCCATTCTTTAAGGAAAAGCCTGTAATAAAGATGTTGCATTTCTCTGAGAGAGACCTATTATTTCCCCACATGGAGTAGGCTACAGTGAGACTAAGTATTCCACAGGAAAGAAAAGGGGGGAGGGGTGGAGGAGCCAATTGACTGATGAATGGATAAAAAAATGTGGTATATCCATACAATGGAATATTATTCAGCAATAAAAAAAAGACTGAGGCACTGATACTTGCTATAACATGGATAAAACATTATCATAAGTGAAAGAAGCCTGATGCAAAAGACCACATATTGTTTGGTTCCATTTAAACAAAATACCTAGAAAAGGAAAATCTATAGAGACAGAAAGTAGATTAATGGCTCTCTTAGGCTTGGAGTATGGAGGAGTAATAACAGCAAATGGGAACAAGGGATCTTTTTTGGATGATGGAAATGTTCCACAACTAGATTATTGTGGTGGTTATACAACTCTATCAATTTACTAAAAATCACTGAAGTATACACTTAAAAAGAGTGAATTTTATGACATGTAGATTATGCTTCAATTTTTAAAAAGGTATAAAGAATAAGGAAAATGTATTATTTGCTGGTCTTAAAAAAGTTGGGTCTTAGTCTTGTGGTCATACAATATCAGTCCTGGCAGGAACTTGTAGTTCAGTGCATCCCTGAGCTACACCTGGAGCTCACCTGGAGAAAGAGGAGGGAGTCCCTCAGGAGGGAGGAGGGTGAAAACCAATTGTTTAAAGCCACTTACATAATTAATGGTTGAGCTGGGATCAGAACCCAGGCCTCTTGATTACTTGTCCAGAGCACTCTTCAGTTCATCTTCATTGTTTAGCTTCATGCGAACTCCCAGGGCATTAACCATACAGATAGTAAAATATACTCACAGATGTGCCTGCATCACATATCAATATGTTTTTGGAGTATATACCATACTAGGTAACTCGTAATTTAGCTATTCTCTGCTAGAATTAGTGCTTGTATCTTTCATAAGCATGTGTCTTCTTGTCATCTCAATATTTGTTTTTGCATGACCTCTAAAGCTACGTATAACCTTTAGACTAAGGACTCTTTCCTTACCCTAAAGATCATAGAAGTTGAATCAACTCTAAAAGCCTTACTACTTCAGTACAACAGCAGCAAACATCCTGATTCAGACCTAGCTACAGAGACTTATCTTTCTCATAGAAATGCAAAACAGATCTTTATTTGCCACACAATTAAAATGTGATCCAATTATGCAGAATATGAAGGAACTTGTTGAATTACCAAAAAAAAAAAAAAAAAAGTCACACACACTAATTTAAAAAATGATACCATAGCCTTAATTACCAGGGGCTTTACTACTGTAGCTTTCCAACAGTGATGGAATATGAGACACAGCCATGCCTAAGATAAAATATACAAAGAAAAATAGGACGCTGTCTAAACAAACAAATGAGGATGTTAAGAATTTAAAACAACTTTTTGGAGACAAATAGACCACCCTGAAAATTATTAGTAAGCTTTAAGCATTAACCAATGTCATGGACTATATGTATGTGTCTCCCTAAAATTCTTGTGCTGAAGCCCTGATCTCCAATACAATGATATTAGGAAGTGAGATTTTTCTGGAGGCAATTAGATTTAGATGAGGTCATGAGGGTGGGGTCCCCATGATGGGATTAGTGTTCTTATGAGAAGAAGAGACGACAGAACTTCCTCTTTCCATGATGTGAGGATCCAGAAAAAAGATGGCTGTCTGCAAGCCAGGAAGAGGGCCCTCACCAAGCAAGAACCAAATCTGCCATCACCTGGGTCTGGAATTCTCAGCCTCCAGAACTGTGAGAAAATAAACACCTGTGGTTTAAGACACCCACCCAGTCTACGATATTTTGTATTGCAGCCTAAGCTAAGACAACCAAATGCTTAAGGACTTTCCAGTTCTGTAGATGGCTATACAATTCATTACATTGATCAAGGTTAAGTGGTTATACAATATCCTTTGCTCAGGAACTCGATCAGGGGTTAGTTATTCATGTGCATTAAAGTATGTGAGAAAATATTTAGCCTTCCTAAATTTGCATTTTGCAAGGGGCTATTCTTGCAGTGGCTTACTTATACATTTATAGCCTATCTCCCAATGCTTTCGCCTTGGCATAAAGTGAAAATTAAAATAGAACTGCATATTTAGCTCAACTTTCCTGTCACAAAACCAGTCCTTAACTTTCTAAAATGTGTGACTTTAGCCTCACAATAATGCCTATCTCCCAACTGCTTCACTTTGTAGTTGTCTGTATACCCAGGGGCCAGTTGGACGGATGCTCCCAGGATTCTGGCAGTTCCCCAAGAGGCAGGTGTCTCTCAAAACACAGGGGAAAATAGGCAGTTAATAAAAAGGGGCAGAGTTTCACTGACCAGTGTATGTGGGAGCTCAGAATTTAAATATACGGATGACCTCATACTCCAGAAGGCTCCAACTACCCTGAGGGATCAAACTTGTCTAGCCAGTCTTTCTTTCTCTAACAAAGCCCAACACTCTTCCCCTATTCCACCTAAACTACCCAGGTGATACCTAAGGTGAGAAGGAAAGTTCCCAAACTGAAGTTAGTCCTTGTGCAGTGAGGCTTGTCTGAACCCGAAACCAGAGGATCTCTGGGTAAGGAACAAAGATTCTGTTTCAAATCACAGAGGTTAACCCCATATCTATTATAACAGAAGAAAACAAAATAACCTCAAACTGCATGACCTCTAAATTATCCAATCTCATATATTCCCCGATTTTCTCAAATGACTAAGTTTATCTAATTTGTGACCAAAAAAAGGCAGAATGAGTAATAACAGAAGTGAGGTGGGCTAAAGCTACGGATATCTTCTTTTAAATATATATGTATATCAAAAGCTTGAACAGTAAAGAAAAACTGCTCCACCCTAAGGCAACTAGGCTTATGGCCATATCTTCTCTGATCCATTTCTTTTCAGGATCCTTACAGATCCTTAAAGTTCTGCAGGCTGACACAGGATCCTTTAAAACATAACCTAACTTATGCTTCTTCACCAGGAGTTGTAACTCTCTTCCTGCATCTCTGCACAGAAAGGCCATGACCCTCAGCTTTCACTGGCTCTTGGGATGGTGGCCAAAGCGAGAGAAGTCAAGTTGGAGAACTCCCCAAGGTAGTTCTCAGGTAACCAGTTGGTTAGATTTCATCTTATATGGGGTTAGCTTTGCCTCGCTAGGCAAAGGAGGCACTTGGCCTGGGTTTAGAATGATTTGTTTTGGTTTCTCTAAGGCTCAATTCTAAACAGCCCAAATAAAGGCTTTGCTGTCCTGAAGGGCACCTTTCAAGAAAAACAAAAATAGGACGCTCGCTTAACAAAAGAGGACTGTTTGGCCACCAACGTCCTGAACGGGGTCTGACCGTAGAACTGGAAGGGCTTTCTGCAAAGTTAAAAAGAAGAAGAAAACAGCAGCAAGAAAAGAATAATCAGACTCACCCACTCCAAACCTTCCTTCCCTCTTAGAAGTGCCAAGGGATAAAATATAAACCTCTTTGAAGAAAACTCCAGCAACAGCTCAGCTTTCAGGTTTTAGAAGACACTGGCATCCCAAGGCCTCCTCACTGTCAGATCAAACACACACAGAACAGTTCTGATATTTGCCTGGTTCCCCCCATACCATAAAAAACAGGCTTTCGTTTTAATCTACTTACCACACTGTGGGTGAAGGCCTCTAATTTCACAGCACGGAGATAACACACATAATTCATATGACATATTAGTGGAAGATCTACAGGGAAAGTATTTAGTCAGAGCTCATTGAAAACAATAAGGAGCTTGGCTACCGCCTCAGAAGGCAAAGGGATAGCCCTTCCCACAGGCAAAGCCCCCTCCTGTCACACTCACTGGAGTTAAAGATAAGTTCAGCCTATCAGTATCTGAGTTGTTTTAAGTCAACAGGTCTCCCTAATTACACAACACTTCTCCAGTCCCTCTGTGAGCTGCAACATTATCAATCTCTTTCCAGGACTTCCAGAGGCTAATGCGTATGTGAAAGCCCCTTGAAAACAGTTAGGGCCATACACACAGACTAACAATCCCGCTATAATCATAATCAACATCATCTACCCCACCAACTAACATCTGTGCATTTCTTTCTCTCTTCCTGGTCAACTAACTAAATAAAAATCTCTCATTAGTTTCCCATGGTTAGACCTATCCTTTGAAGATCTCACACCCTTTCTCAAGACCCTGTCTTTCAACTTTCTCTCCCACAAAGCCTTTCTTCCAAGGCCATGTGGAGACCACTCCACAGCTACTATTCATTCTGTTTCTCCCAATCTTGAGGTTCTGCCAAGTGTGAGGCAGATTCCCTTTAGAGACAGGATAAATCAATGCTGGGCTGTGTAGAAAGTTTGTTTTTTTTTTTTTTTTAAAGGGCAGCAACTCTTCAATCATCAATTAGACATGTTGAGAAGGAGACCACCATCAAAGCAGATACAACTCAAACTCAAATGTAGTCAGAAGCAGCAAAGTGTGTTGGAAACTCACTCTGGATTTAAAGACATTCTTGGTTATTTATGCCTTTAGTAACTAGTATGTCCAGGTCTAAAGCCAGTTTTCTGAGATACTTTTCTCTGTCACTACACTAGTCCATCTCCTTTACTTTCTTAATCACACCCACTTGGACCCTAGGTTTATTTTTTCCTGTTATCACTTCAAAATCCATGAACATGACCTGGTAGAAAAATCTCACCTTCCAATACCCTGTCAAAAATGCTCCTCCATGATGCCTCCAGCCCAGCTGTCTGTCCTGAATGCCAGATGCTTATCCGGCACCTCTGACTCAAAATGGAACTCATATGTTCTCCCCTCTTAATGTCCCACACCAAACTGTTCCAGCCTATAGTTCCACCCAACTCCTGGACTGACTCTTGTCATTACCTCCATCATGTACCTCTAATTCCACCTTCTGGGAAATTCTACCTCAGTGTCCGCTTCCTCACCCATTTAAGTCCCAACCTACAGTATGTCCCTTCAGAATGATTGCAAAGATCTCCTACCTTGGCCTCCTGTCTACATTGTAAATTCTTTACCCCAACTACAACATACTTGAATATCTTACTCTCCCCCCGCCCTCAAAAAAAAAATCAGGTATTTTTCACTTGCTCAAAATTTTGCCATAGAAAAGTTCCAAGATGCTTAGCTTGGCCCCTGCCTACTTTCTCCCATCTCCTAATCCTCGCCAACATATTCCATGCTTAGTCTAAGCAACACATCTCATTCATGCTACCTGAATGTGCCATAAACTTTCACCTCATGCAATTTGGCCCAGAATGCCCTCACTTTCTACCCTCTAGGCAAATTTCTCATTTTTCCAAAAACTAGGTAAATGTACCCACCTCAGTGAGCTTTCCCTGACTCTTCATAAAGTGTTTTCTCCCTCTTCTGTATGCTATATATTTTCTAAGTATCTCTATTATAGCATATTTTGAAATTCCAGGTTAATGCATTTTTCCTGCCTATGAATTCCCTTAATTCAACTTTGTACCTCCACTGATCACATGGGACTTGGCACATAGTAAGTGCTCAATAAATACATGATGAATCAATGAAAGAAGGCAATATATTGCATCACCTTTAAACATTTGAAGCTTTCAAAGAATATTAGATTTTCTTGCCTCATCCCAATTTTCCCTCAGCTGGCTCGTCTTTCATATATTGATCTTGAACTGCACCATCACTAGCATCCCAAGGGCACTCACTGAATGTCCAACTATGAGACAGAGCTATGGGACAGAAGACTCAAGACAGTCTACATAGCTGCCCTGAAGGAACTAAGACCAATGAGAACATAAACACAGGTGAAGCAGCAAAATGCCAATTCAATAAGAACTATAACTAATGAGCAATAAAACCAGAGTGTTTGTTACTATGAAAATTACAATGGAAAAGACCAATTAATAAATAGAAGTTGTTGAACGCCAAGGTAATTTTCATTATAACATTTTATTAGGCATAATATATCAATATTTTATTTTGGGAATTGCAATAACATTTCTCCACTAAATACATTCTTAATCCAGATGCCAAGCAATGATGCTGCATACACTCCTCTCAAATGCTTATGGAGTTTAAAATCAACATTGTTGGTCTGAGATAAAGGGAGGGCATAGTTGTTTATGAAGCAAATTTGCTTTCAATATTTTGGTCATCAGAGCAAGCATTATATATATAAAAGGTAAATATATTCTAAAGTATATAAAATCTTGACTCTAGACAAGGTCTTTCTGAGGTTCTGGATTACCAGGTGGTGGTGTTGCCAATGCTACAGAAACAAAATCCTGGAATGAGAGCAAGTCAGAGATGGAAGCTACCAGTAAAAACCCTTCTGGATGGTCACTACTGGAAAACATGGAGTCTTAGATGCAACAATCCAGACTGGAGACGAATCAGGTAGGATATCCCTAGAGATACCATCCTAATAATTGAAAACTCAGAGACAATTACTGCCAAATGACCCCAATGCTAATCCTCCTCGGGGGGTGAAGGGATAATGTCACTGGAACCAAGTCAAAGTGTAATACATTCTCAGACTTCTAATTTATACATACCACTGGCAGCACCCTCATTTGATGTTGCCTTCTCAGATCTTGTTTATGCTCTTAGGGTTAGCTTATGACTTAAGTCACAAAAATATGCCTCCATCTTTATGTTGTGGAAGAAGTTGTTTGGCCAGTGTCACTTCCTTAGGAGATAAATGACAAAATGACCATAGTTCCTGGGCCCTTAATACTTCCTCCCAAACTTAAGAAAGATCAATTAATAGAAGTTCTGAGACATGGTAATATAGATGAAGAAGTTGAAACAAATACACAAAAACTGTTTTCAAACCCTGGCCTTGATGCTCTTATTGACTTGGACTCCGTAACTGATGCCTATCCTCATGCAGATTAGCCAACTCATTAAAAGGCAACATGAGGCAAGCATTTTTATGACACAGTCATGTATCTTCTTGATCTGCCTGACTGGTACAATATGCCTGTGTGCCTGTGTGCCTGTGTGCCTGTGTATATGTACACATGTTTGTGTGTGTGCATGCATATATATATATATATATATATGCACTGATATTTAAATACATATCAATATATCATTGAAGTTCAATATTATAAAATTGGGACTTCTCAGCTGGTGACTGTTTCTTAAAGACCAGCTACTCTAAGTCTGTATGTATATGTAACATCCACACTATCATACTACAAATTAGACAAAATAGATGCTTAATGGCATAATTCACTTTACAATGGCACCATTATTACAGCATTACTCTATTTCCATTACTACTGCATATTAGAATCAGCTTCCAACATGTTTGAGTGAAGAAATAAAACCCAATCACAGTGCCAATTAGTTCTATAAAAGTCATGTAGTATATCAAAACTGAAGCATTTTCATAGCATCCCAGAAAGATAGGATTCAACTCTTGGTTCACTTCTAGCTTGCTATGCTTCTACTCCTACTATACTTTGACTATCCTAGGCTAATTGCAAGCTAAAATCAATAAAAAGGCTGTTAACAAGTTTAACTGATTCTCTTAGACTATTATAATCCATCAGCACATCCTTACCTGTGCTAACATTATTTTCCTGGGTTTACCTGATATCATTGTATACCAACAACTACTCTTTCTCATGCTGCTCTCTCATCAGCCCAAATGCTGTAACAGCAGAGCAATTTCAAGCAGGTTGTGAGTCTCTAAGAGTATTACTTGCAAAGTGCATGTAAATTATTAGATTACATTACAAGTGAAAGACTCAGCAGTGGGTCACCATAGTGGAGCATTAATGTAGAACAAGTTGAATGAAACCCTTGCAGACAAGCTTCTCCAATGTGATTTTTTGGCAGCACAGAGAAAGTGAGTAAAAGGGTAGGGAGGGCAAGGAATGATGGGCTGCAAAATGTGGTGTGAGAGAGCACTGGAGCACAGTGGGAAGGGAGCTCCCCAGCCTCAATGGCTAGAGCGGGGAGCCAGCCAACAAGTACCACAGAAGTAGTTAAGGCAAGACTAAAGCAAGCAGCCAGACATGGGCCCTCCTCTGGCTCAGCTTAACGAATGTATGGGGTGTAATCTTTGGGAAGCCCAACAAGTGGTTGATGGGGTTGAAATTAAGTGATTTGTCCTCACTTGGCAGGATCCAGCCCATGGTAGCCGAGCTGAAAGATTGGGGCAGGATTCAGTCCAGGAAATCAAAGTGGCAAAAGGAAAGACTTCAAGACACCCATGCCCTGGGGCTCCTGCTTATTTCACACAGCAACCAATCAGGATTAAGAAAGAATACACCAATCAAAGGAAGCTGAAGAGGATACAAAGGAGAAGTGGCTAGAGGGTCCCAGTGCTCCTCCTGTATGTGCTCCATCATCATCACTGTCACTGTGCCAGACATCCTGCCAGGTGATGCAGCAAACATAATCCGGAGATCCTCTCACACACCTCGGGAAGTCAGCACCAGCATCATCCCATTTTCAGGTGATGAAAGAAACAGACTGAGTGGTTAATGAACTTACCTAAGGTCATAGGTCACCCACAGCATACCTGGGCCTTTGGCCTAGGTCTGTCTCACTCACAGCAAGCTTATAACAAACATGCATGCTGTCTCGCAACAATGTCCAGCCTTGGTCTAAGTTGCTCAAGACTAGAACAGGCCTCAACCTGCCATTGAGAGAAGGGTTGGTGGATCTAAGAGAAACAAGTTGGACAAATAAGGGTGGCTGATTCCAAACCTAAGGCCCAGTTGGAAGAATAAGGAAGTAGAACCTGTGCTTGCAGAGCTGGGAAATGCAGAGATGAATCTACTGAGATAGCAAACAGCTCTGCAGGGTAATGAGGGAGAGATTATATGCAGTTAGTGAGCATCTATCTGTTTTACAAGGCACTGTGCAGGGGTAAAAGAATAATCCCTGATGCCAGTCTCTGGGGGAGGCTAGACTCCTACCCAAGAAATAACACTACAAAACAGAGTATAAAGGAACCTGGTTAAGGAAGAGGTTACAAGTTGATTAAATGAGCAAAGTCTACCTGACATAAAAGACAGGATCATGGGAACTGTGGGAAGGAGAGGGTACAACCTATCTGAAGCTAAAATGATTGTAAGATTTCAATAAGCAAAGGGAAATTGCGACATAAGATGGGAGATTGGGTGGAGGAGGCAGGGAGGACGAGAAAGGGTGAAAGCACACAGAAGGAACAGAGGTGAAATAGACTAAGTCCAAGACACACACAGAGGAGAACAATCAGAAGTGTTTGGTCAAAGGTGACCCAGACAGTAGGCTACGCTGAGAAACACTACTAGAATATAAGATCTGAAGGCGGGGTTCTGACCTCTCCTGTTCACTGCTTTATCTCCAGAGCCTAGCACAGTGCCTGGAACACAGAAGGTGCTCAGCAAATATTTGTTGAATAAAAGAATGCTGCCCTCGTGCTTTTAACACCATGACCTCAACTCCAAAGGGGATCCCAGAATTTACATTCTAAGTCAGTCTAGGCAGAAGCATGCCTAAATGTAATAGGATATTAATGAACATGTGCTAAAAGTGACATATAGATACCATATGATTACAAATAAATATTTACATTTTCCCTCCCCCACCTAATCCCTGAAATTGTAATGAATAACATGTGAAGTTCAACATCACTTACTGTGGAAACTCTCCCAACCTCCCTCCAGCCCTTCCTCACTCCCACAGCTGTCAGGCTATGGCCCACAGAAAGGCTGCTTCTACCTCATGCCCAGAACAAGGTTTTTCAGCTGCAGGAACAGCCCACAAAAAGATCATGAAATCAATTTGTTGGCTTTTGACTTGTATTTTGTCTTTAAATGATAGAGCAAAAATAACGATGTATCACAGGTCTAGCTTAAATATTTCATGTGAAAAGTTAACTGAGGTGTGTGTGTGTGTGTGTGTGTGTGTGTGTGTGTGTGCTGGCTCACAATGTAGTATGTTTTCTCATTGTAAGTTACAGTATAAACACATGAAAGACACTGTCCCAGAATGGCAAGAAATTCCAACATTGGGGCACTCCTTTTCATATTCAAGCTGAATGACTCTCATCCTCCTGGCTGAATATGACTAAGGGATTGCTCTTTAGACCAGTAAACTTGGCCCATGCTAAAACGTCAAGAAATTCTGTGTAACATACTAACTTCAGAATTAGTTCCTTCAAACCACCTCTAGTTTCACAACACAATGTTTTTTTAAAGAAAATTTTATTTTTCTCTAGTTACAAAAGTAATACATGCATAATGCAGAAAACTGAAATACAGAAGAGCACAAGAAAAAGAAAATAGGCAATCCCACTATCCAGAGATGACCACTTTTTCATTTCATCACTTAGGTATATGTGGGTCCATGTTAACACACATATGTGTGTGTGTGTGTGTGTGTGTGTGTGTGTATACACATGCATATTCTTTTAAAAAAAAGGATATTCTGTGCACATTGCTATGAAAGCCAATGCTTTTCACTAAGCAATAGATCATAAACATTTTCCTGTCAAGAAATATTTTTCTACTGCAATATGATTTGTACTGGCTATGTAGTATTCCATTTGCAGACTTGCTCTTAAGCATCTCTATAAAAGGTACACCTTTAAAACCTCTGCCTTGAGGAAAGAAAACTTGCTCAGAGGTATCTTCCTCCACATTACCCCCTGGTTGCATCTAGCTCCAGTGAGCATAATTGCCCCAGCAGGCTTCTAACAACCATGCATGCCTTGGTCTGAGTTGCTCAAGACTAGAACAGGCCTGAACCTGTCACTGAGAGGAGGGTTAGAGTTGAGTACAAGATGCTCAACTCTATGTCTTGTATTTTACTTTCCACTAAGCCAGACCATGAGATACAGGCACTATTTTCACTGTGCTTTCTAATGGCTTTTCTGACACAGCCACCAGCTCACTAATTTTTAATTAATAATGAATATGCCCAGTGGGATTTTTAAAAATAACAATTACTAACAATGCTCCACTACTGAAACATAGCCAAAATAACTTGCACTTACCTAATGCTGGATTAACATGTTTTAATATCTTTGGGGGGTTTTCCTGGGAGGGGCACAGAGGCTTGGATTTTGTACTTTACTGGAACTTCTGAGCATCCTGGCACACCACACAAGTGGAAGGAAAATTAGGTAAGGAAGTAGAAGACTAGTGTTCTAGTCACAGCCTTGCTACATACTAGGCATGGGACCTCAGGCACATTTTTAGACCTCTGTATCGGTTTAAATGAGAGGCTAAGCCAGATGATTCATAAGGCCACCTCTGGCTCTAATAGGCTTTATTCGAATAAAACATGACCAGTGGCAGAATATATATCTAAATATATTTACATCTATCTTTTATCTACACATCATAGATAGAGAGTGAACACCGCATATCTAAGATACACCCCCAAGCTCAAGATTAGAAAGCGAGCTTTAGAAATTCAAGAGCCCTTTCAGTGTAGCATCAGTTCTACTGATTCTCTGTAGGGCCTCAAGAATATTGTAGAACCTCACTAATCTTCAACCTTCATCATTCACACTGTGAAATTTTACATCTTCTGGGTTACAGCCAGGTTTGTAGAAACTGCCCACTTTCTGCATAAATGTGCTCATCGGAAATGGTTCATGAGTGCCAGAAATGGTAAAATACAACTCTGGCAATTTCATCCTTGTCAGCATCAGTCAACTAATAGGATCACTAAAAGAAGAATCATTTTTGATTATTGAAGTATTTCATTTGCCTTTGCTTTCCCAATGCTTCATTAGCTGGACAATTGAGAGTTATGGGCAGTTCACCCACCCAGTTGCCCTGTCCTTTCCGATAAAATATCCTCAACACAAATGTTCCTAGGAGTGCATGCTATGTTGTTACTGTGGCCTTCTTATCATCCGCTGGTCTTATAATTGTACAGTGAAAATGAAAAGCAATGCAGTTTACTGAAGAGTTTTTAGACTTGCTAAATATATCCTTATTTCTTCTGTGATTTGTATGTTAAAAATCCATTAACTTCTATAGAGTCGCTCCTCCCCATGACTAGAATCGACTATGTAGGATGATATGAACCTCTTTGCTTCTGGAAGGGCAGAATCACATCTGGTTGTCTTTTCTCCATCTTTGTCCATTTCTTCAGGTTTCTTTAAAACTAACTGGAAGAGTCAATAAACACGCCCGCCGATTCCCTGAACGCAGTAGGAAGCAGATCATCATGCCCTTCAGACCTGTTCTTGTTCTGTTTTCCCAAATACTCCCTTACTTGCCTTTGTCAACTGGCATTCTCGACAAGTTCATAACTTCTCAGAGTGTCAACTTTTCCTCTTTTCATTGCCCTTGTTAAAGATAATTTAAAATTAGAAAGGCACATTCCCAGCCATTTCAGAGTCAATGTTAATTTCATTTTCTTTTGCACAGAAGTCTCCTTTCCCTCTAGACATTACCTTCCTTCATTCGCAGCCCCCATTCCCCAGCCCCAATCAGGCATTCTTAATCTCAGTATGCACCACTGCATTCCCCTATTTCACCGTTCTTATCTTTTCCCCCAAATACTTCACCCAGTGAAACACACTTTAGCTTGTGGTTCGCCTTCCTTCACTCCACTTCTGAGAGAAATGTCTGTGTCTGGAGATTGTAAAGTCACCTTCAGAAAAGAGGCATACAGTTGTGTCAATTAATCAGGATAAGACAGAAAAAATTACATCGTGTGCAGCTTTGCTTCTCAGTACATGCATTTATGCTTTGGGGATCAAGAGGATTTCTCCTATATAACCTAAAATTCATATTTATGACTTTTGTTTGGCTATAACTAATTCTCTACCTAGCAGCACAGTAGTTAATAGTCTGTGTTATTTAAAACAGAGATTAGCATACCTCATTATAAATTTAAGTGTTGGTCCCTCATTTTTTCCTCCATTCCATTTCACCTCTATTCTTTGCAACCTGTCTGTTTATCCCTGGTGGCATTCTTTGCTTATAAAATAAGTCAAACGATTTCATATTCTGTAATTTTTATTCCCACATCTAGTTTGACATACAGATTTTAAGCCAGTTTATTTTCCCCCATTAAGCACAGACCCAAATGTCACCATTCTTGTCACGTATACAATTCCATCAAGTTTCAGAGTGTCATTTATACACAATTTTATTTCTTCTTACTTCTTTCACACACGCCTACCACTTACGTATAGCAACTTCACTACATTCATATTTCATAAACTTCATCAGTATTCAGCCAAATCCTCCCCCGAAGTAAGCTAGGTATTTTTAACAGTGCGCTGCCTCTTTCACAGGCTTGAGGATCCTAGACTAAGTGGCACCCTTCCTTGTACCCTGAAGAGTTTCATTTATTATGGTCTGTTGATGGGTCTAGGAACATCCTAATAATTTTTAAAAACTTTAAGACAGTTCATAATCAAAAATCAAATGTCCAATAACATTATCAGAGATGATTTGGGGCTGGGAGATGATAAATCCTCTACACCATAATCATTCCTACTCATTTCCAGCCTCTGATTGAGCTTCGGGAAAAACCACACTGGTACAGCAACTACCTGGGACAGCCTGGAGTCCTTCAGCCCTTTCAAGGGTGTGGGAAACCTGTACTCTCAGCTGTCAGTGGCCACTGCAAAAGGCTTCCCAGCTGGCCACCAGGGCCTCAGTTTGTGGACAAGATAATCACCAGGAAACCACAGCACATTGTCAATGTGCCACAGCGCATAATGTGATAAGACAGTTTGTAATAATGACGTGTCAGTTAAGGCCACAAACATCTGTTAGAGAAAAAAAAATGTTCTTCTATCAACACAAGGGAATTGTTACCTGTAATTCCTTTTAACATTTAGCATGTAAAAACTGGAGCAAAAAGTGAACCTGCCTAAACCATGAGCTATGACATTTATTCCTCATCGTACCCCATTCCCTTCTTCTAAGGATTTCTTTAGATGATCTCCTTGATGTCTTTACTACAAAAGCAAAAAATAAATCAATAATTGAGACATCACCAAAGGACATTAAGACACTCAAGTTGAATTTTTAACACTAGGATATCAAAGGTATCAAAAGATAACCACAGAGCATCATTAAGTTGAGTGGGATGGCCCCGGAAAAACCCACCTGTCAGTGTGGTCCTGGGGATGCTTTCTCTGCTGGTCCAGGTTACAAAGGCCTAAGCTTGGAAAAGGAGTTTCTTTGGGGGGAATCTAAATGTTCTTTATTTATAACCTTGAAAGTCTTCCTTCTAACCTTTGAGTTTCCTAATTTTCCAGATTTATGAACCCTTTATCAAAGATACCGCTTGAACATATCTGAGGAGGAGGCAAAATTAGCAGAGATTTCTATCTACCATTATATAGGGGAGGAGTTACATAATGCTGATACTATAGTACAGAACTTCCTGAATATAAGAGTACAGAACTTCTTGAGTACAAGAGCCTTCCTGGATATTTGAGAATGATTTTACATCCTCTATAATTCTAAAGAAAAAATTATGGCTCTAAACTCGGGTTAAATTTTTCCTATAAAGTAAAAACCTCAATTAACCAGAATCAACTAATTTTAGTGAATTTCTATCTTGTTACTTGTAACTTAGAAAACAAGAGAGGCAAATAACAGAACATTCTAATATTAAAGATTTTAAAAAAGAAAACAAAACAAAACAATTTCCAAGATAGGATCAGGACAGATTTAGTCCAATCTCTTGACACTGTCTCCATTTACAGTTCTATAATGTACAATCAGAATTCATCTCCAGAACAGTGACCCTGTGGCATCTTATGATTCTCGAACTTCCAAGATTCAATTACATCCTCAATGTTCTATCTAGGGTAGGAAAGAGAACTAGCACATTTTAAAAACATATTCAATAATAAAAAGACAAAAAAACTATTTCTGGTTAATCTACTATGAGCCAAAAAAAACCCCAATTCATCAGTAATGCCTTGGTACCCTTATAGAAAAAGCACGGTTTACTGTATATTAACCAATACACGAACAGTGTTTATCTGGAGAGTTTTTTTAAAGTATTAATTTAAAATGATTCAATTTTACTTTTCTTAACATGTAGCTTAATAAGATGGGTGAAAAATGTAACAGCTCATTTCCAAATCAACACTTCCCATTATGTATGAGATAAAAATAAAAATACAAACAAAACATTTAAAAAAAAATGATAGAAGAGAAAAAGAGAGAGTGAGAGGGGGAGAGAGAAAGAAAGAAAGAACCTAAATTCTGAGCAAGGAAGAGAGACTTCATATTCAGAAAGGTATTCCACGTTGTAGGTACTATAGTAGCTTAGAATCTGAAGGTCTTTCAAAGCAGACTCTTTTTGCTCTGGAAGAACTTAACACTAATCTAGATGAATGGGTCAGAAATCTCCTTGGGGCAGCTGATGATGTCTACCTCAAAGTCCCTTCACATTGGCTCATGGAAGACAAAGAGAGGGAGCGGCAGAATATGTCATATGGGGAAAGCTGCATTTTCTATAACAAAAGATTTGTGGCACATGGGACAATCATATTATGACTCTTTCCCCAGATACCTGAAATGAATAACATATTTTGCTTCTACTAACATCGAAGTACCTACATAAGCTAAGAAATACAATTCATCAGGTAGACTGGGAAGATGGAGGAGAAAAGAAGAGCACACTCAAAAAAAGCAGCATATGCTGTAGAGACCATACCACTTGAACAGAATTTCCAGTGACATTCAACTCAGTCTGTCCAACATCATGCCACAACTTCCTAAAGGCAAAAATGGGAAGATATGGAGAAAAAACGTGCATCTTAACTCAGAAGTGACAAGAGTATGGCCCAAGAAGAACCCACGGGCTTGTCTCACTCGAATTCCAAAGGTCAACTCTGGTGGAAAGGAGTTAAGTTTGCTTCCAAAAGAAATTCAGCTGTCACCAAAAATCCTCGGAACATTTTCATCCAGAGGCACAACGATTGCAATAAACATTCTTGCACTTCCGTGCATTCCACTTAAGAGTCTACTGTGGAACCAGGAGTGTGTGTTGTACCTACCCCCCACCCCCACCTCTGCTGCCTGGAAAATACAAGTTTAAGGGTCTCATGGTTAGGGGGCTACACACAGGCTCCGTGTTTCGGTATTGGAAAAAGAAACACTTTCTAAAGCCAAGGGCTCCTCATAATGCCAGTACACTTTGGGAAATTCCAGCAAGCAACTAACATAAAAAGAGTCTGCAATAAATATTTTTAGCCAGTGAGGGTTTGACTTCTGGATTAATAATTCAATTCTTTTTAAGAAATATGAGGGAAACAACAGAAAAGGTTATCATAACTATCATCAAATGCATTTTCTAAAGTTATTCTATTACATTTTTAAAGGGTATAATTATAAATGGTTTTATGAGCAATTTACTGGAAAATTAAAGTCCCTTAGTTTAAAAAATAATTATTCCACTCCTCTGGCAAAGATTTTACCCCAGCCAGCAGCTCTTTCAAACTATTGGGCATCATTTGTTCACTGTGGAAAGCAGGATTCACACAAGAAAAGTTGATTTGAGAATCAATTTCTAGAAAGTACACTGAATTATCACGCAAGAGCACCTACCAGAAAGTGAATCAGTCAAGGCTGAAGGGGGAGTGGAGGCGAAACACTTCCAAAAGCTTGTGTGGTTCTAGAAGTCCTCAGGGCTACAAATAAACTACAGGTCTTGTTAACTGATTTTAAGTCAATTTAAACTGAGCTTCCAAGGGGTTCGATCTCAACCCAACTGAGCTTTTCAGTGTTAATCCCATCTTTTGGTTTCGATTTTTCCCTTAGGATAGCCTGCCCTAAAAGCATTCAACCTTCAGCACTGGTGCTCCAAACCAACTGCGTGGCACACAGCCCTGTGAAGATAACTTTAGTGAAGTAAAATATGTAAGCTTCTGGCATGCATATAATAATGAGATTCTGGAAAAGGGTTTTTTAACAACAGTTATGTCACAATGCTCATGGCTCCCTGAAGTCCCTGAAAGCCTTGTTAAATTAAAGATTCACTGTGGTTTTTTTTCCACTTCATTTTTACTTCCCATGTTGCCTCTTGCCTTTCTTTTATCCCTTTCATTGTGCTGTAAAGATGGGACTGAATGACACCAGCCATTATTAATACCACCTAGAAAACGGAATAGTTTTCATTAAAACTGCTAACATTCCCTGCCTCGTTTTCAGGAGAGGGGGAGATTGTCTTTCAGATTACAAACTCACATGTCAAATTTTAGAAGCTCAGGTGCTAAACTACACAGCCCATTCACACAGGGATTTTCAGGAGTTTGGAATTCAGCAACGGGCTTTAAGGCTACCTAGGTAATATCTCATGAGGTCACCTCAATGTCATGAAAATCCAGAATACAATCTCTGTGGCCTGCAAATGTTAGCTGGCTGGAAGCTAACCCTGCAATCTCTCTGGAAAGCATCTCTCAAATCAGAAAGCTACCTACTTCACCCAATGCCAAGTACACCACTCGACCCTTCTTGAGGTTGAAAATGCTAATTATAAGGTGATGATGTTTGCTTTTCCTTTTGAGAGTATGCCTTTATGTTTTAAGTATTAAAATGGCGTAATCACCTAGTGTGTAGGTTAATTTCTTTCCGATATTGTAATTTATGCAACATTAATACTGGATGCCAGCTCCAATTTTCTTGCTGCTTACACTCTGGGAGCCGACTTGCATATTCTGCCAACTCCATTACATCATCTGAAAACCCAAACATTTCCCATTTTCAAATCACTCTCATCCACCAGGCATACTTACACGTTCTTTTTCTCCCTAGCTCATACACACAAAGATTAGTACCCCTGAGGAGCAGACGCTACAGCTGAGGTTAAAGTCTGCAAATGCACATAATTCCTGGAAGCTATTACTACTGCTGTGTTAGCTAAAGGATGCCTCCATCTCTGACCTTCCTTTTTCCATTCAGACTGTTATATAACCTAGTGCCTGCGTGCAGGATGTGAGTTGAGTGTTTGGGCCTTACCTCCTCTCCCTCCCCCCATTAAATTTCCTGAGGGATGGACAAGGGGTTGGTTCAAATAAAAGTGAGTGGGGGGTGACCTTCTACAGGGTAAGGGGATATGGGTCAGCAGGTCAGCTATGCAAGATGCATTCCCACCCCTCCAGTTGTCCCTCTCCCCTTTCTGCTGAGACTAGGGGGCTGGTGGTACTTACTGAATGCCCCAGTGTTACATAATTTGCAAGAACAGCAAGTTACGGATTTGCTAGTTGGTTCTGCAGCCTGCTACCCAGATCTCCTGCACGAATACCTTCTGGCAAGAATGACACCTGAAGATGCTAATAACACGGCAGCGGCAGCGGGGTGGGGGTGGGGGGTAAAACAGAGGGGAGTGGCAAATCAATCCAGAAATTAGTGTGGCTTCCTATAACGCCCATCCAAAAAAAAAAAAAAAAAAAAAAAAAAGAGCCTCAGAAACACATGAAGGGGATTTTCTCCAGTGTTTATGATTAACCCTGTTACATAACCCGGTCGCATTCCAAATCCACCGTCTCAGGGTCTAAATATACTCTTTGCAGCCAAAAGCTCTCCACACACAAACTCACCGAGCTACCGGCAGGTCCCGGCCCCCGACCCTGATCTCCCTTCCTTTCAACTCCTGGCCCTCGCTGCCCCCCACCCCTCCAGCTCGACCCGCGGTTCTGTGTATTCACTCTTCAAAAATCGCCTTTAATTAAATGTTTTTCTCGTATGTCATCCTGATGGCTTTTACTGTACTCGAATTCCGTGAATGGGAAAGCTCCCGGACAGGGGGTGTGGCTAAGGTGGTGGTGGGGCGGGGGGGGGGGGGGGGGGATACTGTAAAACAGCCAGCACATGATCAGCCATATTCCTGCCTCCAACTATAACATCGAGAGGAAGGGAGCGGCTCCTGGGGCCCCCACTCGCCTCTCCCAGCCCTCCCCAAGCGCCACCAGAAGTCGAGTGTCAAGAGGAGGGGACGCGCTGGGCCACTGCCCAAGCCGGGAATGGAGATCCTCTCGGTCCCCAGCCCTGGGCTGCTCGCGCGAGCCCGCTTCCTCCGGAGTGACAGGCGTGATTTATACATTATTTACAACAGTAATTAAAGCCGTAGCTTCCTCCAGTTCTTTGCAAACTCCAGGCGCATTCAAATAAATAATTCCCACCCCCAAGAAAAACCCCCAAATCGGGTTCCGACACCTTTAAGAAAAAGCTTTCCCGATCACTCCACTTTAACTAGGAAAAGAAAGGAGGGGGTAATGGAGCCCTTCACCCCACCACACACACACTCCAAAATGAAGTGTAAAAATCTCCCGGGGAGGGGGGGGACATCGCTCGCACAATCCAACCAACATTCAACTTGCACTGACCATTCCCAGGTTCCTGCAGAAACGCTTGGAACCTCAGAGAGGGAAGAATTCCCATGGCAGAAATAAGTTTGGGTGCCTTTCGAGCTTTCTCTTTCTGCTTGTTTGCTTTTGTAAGCGCTCACTCCTAATGCGCGTGGAGCGCCCCACAGGACCGCCGCCCTCCGCGCGCTGGCGCGCACACGCCCCCCCGCCAGCTCCGACTCCGGGCTTCGAACCCCGGGACGGCAAACTTGCGCATCTCCCCTCGCCGCACCCGGCAGAAAACTTGGCGAGCACCTCGCGCGCCCGCACCCCACTCACTCCAGCCCTTCTTCCAAACCCCTAGACCACCACCGTGCTCATGAGAAGGTGCCCATGTTGTCCCCAGATCCAGGAGCGCCCCCCCTCCACCCCCAGAGCTTCCCTAGTCGTTCACTCCTCCCGCCCTCCCTTAGCTCTGTCGGGGGTCGAAAACACCTCCTGTTTCGGGCAGCCGGGGCCTAAACTGTCAAGAGGAGACAAGGTAAAGGGGGAAGAGGGTGGCCATATACAGATTTTTTTTCTTTCTTTAAAGGACACTGCCGCTTTAAAAGTTTCTTTCCTGGGCCCCCACTCTCGGGTTCTCCGTATTTTGGGGGAGTGTATTTAATTTCGGCAACGCGGCTTTCCTCCTCTCTTTGCAGAAAAATCAAAGCCAGGGGATGAGCCCGCCGGCTGTCAAGCCTCCTGCCGCCTCCCCCGCCCCCCTCTCCTCCCGCAACCCGAGAACCGGCTGCAAAAGTTTGCAACATTTCTGGGGGGCCGAGGGGGGAGGGGAGAGGGTTGCTCCGGGCTTGGGGCGCCGCCGCAGGCTCGCGCGCGGCCCCAGACCCCGCGCCCCGGGCGCCCGCTCCGGGCCGCCCCCCGCTCCGCACCCCGGCTCCCGCCGCCCCCTCCTCAGCCCCTCTCGCAGCCGCCTACCTCTGCTGGTGCTGGAATAGCTCTGTCTGCGCACCGGGGCGGGCGGCTCGCTCTTGCGGGCGGATTCCTGGTTCAGCGGGGTCTCTCTGGAGCCGGCGGCCGCGTCCGCGCCGCTACTGCCCGGCTCGCTGGCGGCGGGGTCGGGGGCTGCCGGAGCTGACTCCATGTTTTTTCCCAATGTAGAGATCGCTGGAGATGGCGAGCTCCGAGACTCCCTCTATCTTCTGTTTTCAGAGCAACTCTATGGTACCAAAAAAAAAAAAAAAAAAAGGAGAAGGAGACCGGGGAGAGCAGGAGGGAGAGAGCAGGCGGCGGCGGGCGGGCGAGCGAGAGCGCGAGGGAGCGCGCGGAGTGTGTCTGGGTGGACGTGTGTGTGCGCCCGAGAGGGGATAGGAGGCGGGTCTGGCCACAGGCAGCGCTAGCGAGAGCTTCTCCAGCCGGCCCCCACACCCACATTCCCCACCCTCCAGACCCCAGACCGAGAGCCACGGACTGGCTGCCAATTTTGGGAGGTGGGGAAAAGAGGGGAGGAGGTGGGAAGAACCTCCCGTGCCCCAATCCTTCCCTCTCCTCAGCCCAGGGACAGAAATTAAGATCAGCGAGATGATTCTGTGTCTACTTCTGAGACTCTCTCGGGAACAGAGCTCGTCCCCATCAACAGTCAGCCTGGAAAGAGAGAAATCCGATTGTCCACATTGGGGAGTCGCAGGTAGCTCCCCACCAGCCCATCCCAGCCCAGCCCAGCGCAACCCAGGACTGAGGAAAATCTAAAAAGAAATAAACCTGGACTTGACACCACAAGGTGGGCGAAGAATGGGAAGACGGACCCGGCACTTCTGACTTTGGGATGGGACATCCAGTGGATTTCCAATCTTGGTTTGACACAGATGTGTCTGAAGTGGATTTCGTGAGTCTACAATCGCCGTCAACAGCCAGTTTCTGGTGTGGTTTAAAGAGGTTGCTTTCAGCTTCTTTGCTGTTTCCTCTGCGAAGGATCCAGAAACCACTTGGCAGGGCGATTTCTACTGAAGAAAACTTTGGCCTGTTCTATCGATGACTCTAAGCCAGATGCAACTAGTTCATGCGTGACTGCTAATTGTCAATTCCCACTGTTACTTTTGCTATTAAGTGTACAATCTCATCCATAAAATATATACTGGAGAGACATTAATAATGTCTGCATGATAAAATTCAGATAATTAACAGCTAATTAGCCACACCACTGTAGGCATCATTCTACACCCCATCACACAGTAGGTGCCTAATGAAACTCAAAGAAAGTGGAGAATTGTATCAATGTTACCTTGATCCCATACTCCAGTATGAAGGAACAACGCAAACTGGATGAGTGGAAAACATTCAAGTGGTAGCTTGATTTCTCTGCTTCAATACTCAATCCACCATTTCCTTTTGCCTGGGAAACACTGATGAAATCAGCACATTTTTAACACAGCCCACCTTCCTTTGAGAAGGCTCTCATGCAAATTGTCAATATTATGTACCAGAAGGTGGCATAAATATGTATATTTAGGGGGATGGGTGGGGGAGGCAATTGGGGAACATTTTGTTGTTGCTAACTTCCTACTTTGAAAATTGCTTTTTAAAAATAAAAGGAAAAAAACTTAATTAGGTAATAATAGCTTAAGAGGAACCTCCACAAGCCAAACTTCACACATGGTTTGTGTTACTGTTACTGATCTTGGTGTGACTTCAAATACACAGTGCTATTTGCCATGGTCTGTATGTTAATCAGCAAAACCCATGGTCCACTCTTGGGAGTGATGTAAATGAGATGTGAACAGTTCTGATACCTTAATCCAGTCTCTGCAAGGATCCCTGACTTTAGCCTGTCGGCACCTATGAACAATGCCACGATTGTCTCCTCCATCCCAAATCAGATGTGTGCATTTTCCCATATATCAAAGCACAGATTTCCAGAGCAGCCTTCACACCCTTTACAATTGGTCTGTTAATGTTCTTTATATAGTTGATCTAGCTTGTCACACCTGACTTTTCTAAGTAAACAAATATATCAAAGTGCACAGTGTAATAAATAAGTTCCTGTGAGAGAGTATCTCAAAATGTATCCACTGCCACATATTTATTTTAGAATATTTTTAAAAATGCTTTTCACAGTAAATTTCTCCAATAATTCTCTTTTGGATGCAAGTGACTTAGAAAACATGCCTGGCTCCTTTTTAGGTACCAGTAGCAACTTGTTAACATTTTTTTTTGGTTAAGTCTATTCCCCTGGGCCTTCAACTGGTTCCTGAACTGATATCTGTTCATCCTGGAAAGACCTTCCTGAAAATAACCCTAGTGACCTTAGTCAATTAAGATAGACTCCATTACTCCCTTGTGCACTAAATTTCAGCTCCAAAAAGCCATTCCTCCTAACTCTCTCAAATGATTACTGCTTCTGCAATTTAAAACAATTGGGAACCCAAGTGCTTTCCCCAAGGGAAAAATAAAAGTGAGTTAGATACATTCCTTGACTGTCAATCATTGTTGCTTAAGTGTAAATTACCTGGATTGGGGAAGTATTTGAAACCTGAAAAGCACAGTGATTAGGTTTATATTTCTTTCCTTTCCTCGTGCCTCTACCCGGATTACTAATTAAGGTTTCCAATTTGCCAAATATTTGGAAAGATGGGAGCCTCCCTCAGACTCTGCTCACTGACAAAGGCCAACAGTGTTTGTTTAAAAAACGGTTATTTTACTTTGTACTACTCAGTTCTCTGACAGACAATGGCTTAGAAAACCTATGCTTCATAGAAGAGATAAAGCTAAACCCATGTTTTGCAACTCCTCTCTCCCTAAATTCACTGGAACTCTCCCTGCTTCCTTGCAGATCCCAGGCTCCCCTCCTGATGATAATACTACTTTTTTCTTATTCCAAAGTAATTACTGGGAACCTCAGAGTTAGCTTTGACTCCTCTCTCACTCCTGCGCCTAGCTTTCCACATCCTAACATAATTTCAGATGCTTTCAATTCTACCTCTGTACCATCTGCCCCTCCTTTCTGCTGCCACTGCATCAGATCCAGATATTACTACTTGCCTAAACCATTACAGTAACTTTCCAAATAACTGGCCTTTAGTCTTATAACCATTCTAATCCACCCCAGATAGCACTGCCAAGTTAATTATCCCGAACTACAGCTCTCATTTCCCACCATGTCACTCCCCTGCTTACAAGACTTTAATGACTCCCCATTGCCTATCCAATTAACTACTAACTAGTCAACATGGTATTCAAGGCTCTACCTTATCGCTGCACTCCTGCACCAGGGATGGCAAATCAATCTCGTCTCATGAAGGAAGTCCTGAAGTTGGCTGGAAAGGTGTAGGCTGTGATGGATTAATGCTGTCTGCCATTGCGAATTGGGAGTGTGACATCACGCCAGGAGTTTGCCAAACTGCCTTCCAACCTTACATAATCCCTGCAATCCATGTGTAACCTTCAAACCATGCCACATGCTAATTGCTGCGCCTCCTCCCCTTTGTAGTCCAGGATCCAGGGAACAGATGCCTATACCTGTTCTCCTGAAATGTCCTTCCTGTCTTCTCTGTCTATTGAAACCCCACTTTTCTTTCAAGATCTGCTCTAAAAGGCAACTTCTCTGTGGGACCTTCCCTGATTTACCCCAAACCAAATATCTAAACTTACTGCTCTTACTAACCCCCTTAAGGCACTTGGTATATTCTACCTTGTGCTGTGGTTGGTTGAACATCTGCCTTACTTTCCCTGGTGGAAGATGAATTCCTTGAAAACAGGGCACTGGCCTTGCACACAGTAGGCACTCATTAGTGTTAGTAGATTTGTGGAATGGAATTGATGAATTCATCATAAGGTAGCATGTCCACACAGTGATTCCATTACACAAGAATGAATACCTAAGCATTTCAACTTTCAATCACTTGAAATAAGCCTTTCCTTCCTGGATAAAGGATTAGTTGACATGTATGGGCTGTTAAAATTTATATATGCAAAAAAAAAAAGTTGACAGTTATTTTCTTTGCATTTCTTGGAGAGCAAGAGAGGAAAATTATGGAAATACATAGTAGAATTTCCTTAGGAGAGGGGAGCTTTCTACAACATGCCTAAGAACAAAGAAGACTGAAAATTAAAAGCTAGTGCCCAGCCAACAAGTTTCCTTTCTTTCAAATAAGCATCAAGAAGCTGAAGATGGACTATATGCTGAAAATAGAAGAAACTCAGATGAAAATGCAGCACTGCTCAGATGAAAAACCATCTTGCTGCAGTTCATAGTCTGGGCAGCCCCAACCAGGATAGTCCAGGCTAAGAAGGGCCCTCTATTCGAATCAGAGAAGGAATGGTATAAACCTGAGGTCCATATGAATGGGAACAGGAGAGCCAGGCTTGCCAAACACCAGGAAATAAAGAATATTAAAGCACGCAGTGTCTCCCTTGGATGATCCACTCCACTCCTCTTCCCATTCTATACGTGAAGAAACTGAGATGCAGAGAAGTGACCATCCAATTCATGGCATGATGTGATAGTTTCAGATTAATGGATTCAAGACCCAACTCTGCCACATACTAGCAATGTGGTTGAGGGTCAGTCACTATTTCTTTGTAGTTTCTCATCTTGAGATGAGGGTTGTTATGAAGATTATGTGAGATAATCCTTCTAAAATGCTTGCCACTCAAAATACTGCTTTTATTGTTATGCATCTTACAGGATTTAATAAAATACTGTATAAAACTAAAATTCACAATTTCAAAGACAGTAAAAATGTAAAGTGCCTCATTAATAATTGTTTCTGATTACATGTTGAAATGACAAAAGTTTAATTATAAATATAAATATATAATTTAATTATAAATATATATAATTAAAATTAATCTCCTTTAAAATCTCGCTACTAGAAAATGTAAAATTATTACTTGCTTTACAGTATGTATCTATACATTATGCAGTGCTGGTATGGAACATGTCTGGCACATAGTAGGTATTATAATGATTTAATTAGAGTAACTGCTAGGGTTCAGCTGGGGGCACCACTGGGTCAAGAATGAACATCCATCTTGTCATTTTACTAAATCTTAATTGTGCTCCTGCTATTTGCAGGCCATTGAGCTGGGTGCTAAGGAAAAGAGACAAAACTATTGTGTCTTATAGAAAAGGTAGGATGTGCGTGCCAAAACTAAGTGGCATTCAGTGATGAGCCTTAAACTGGCTTAGAGTAAATAGTCACGTGTGGCTAATGGTCATTGTACTGGATTGTGTAGGCTTTTCAAGTTTTGATCTTCTGAACTTCTGAGCCACCCTCACATGAATATTCATTCTAGGTTCTAGATTCTAAAAATATTTGTTTTGCATCTGCTGTGAGAAGATCCTTTAGGGATTTTAAGATGAATTGGGTAGAGCTCTATGAGGAGTTCAGACAAGTCCATCAGCATGGAGCTTGTACTTTAAGACATGAAGTACTGAATGCCACAGGACAGGTTCAGATAAAGTACAAGGACTTCAGAAGAAGGAGCGAATTTTTCCTGTTAGATAAATCAAGGAAAGTTTCTTTGAAGAGGATACATTGTATGGGTTGTTTTTTCTGGAGTCAGGATTAAAGATATGTACTCATTTGGTAAATGGTTGTGGGAAATAGATAAGCTTTTGCAAAGAAAGTTGAGGTCACTGACTCCATTTGTATTCTCCAGGTAGACCTATTCTTAGTGTTGCACACAGATATTTTTCCATTAAGGAAGTACATAAGAATCTTCCCTGTGCAAGGCAATGTCCCAGATAGACTGTAACTCACACATCTATATTTTCACCCTAGAACTATGGTTCTCAAAGTGTGGCTCCCAACCAGCAGCATCACCATTACCTGGGAACTTGTTAGAAATACAATTCTTTGGTCTCACACCGGACTTACTGAGTCAGAAATACTGGGGTGGGGTCCAGCAATCTGTTGTAACAAGTTATACCTGTGATTCTGATGCATGTTCAAGTATGAGAACAACTGTCCTAAATTCAAGACCACCTGATTTATAAAACTGCACGTATATGAATAACTATGAATCCTAAAAGAGGGCTGTTCTTGTGAGAGATAGCATTCATGCCTCTGTGTGCCTAACTTGGCCTATGACTACAGCACAACCACAGATTTCTCAGCACCAAGTAAGGAGCCATAACTAAGTCTATGCCGGTCTCATTACTTTGGTAGTAGTTACATAGAGGTTTTTTCTGTTCTTTCACAAAAACTTAGAGCTCAAATTTAAAGATTAAAAGAAAAAAAGAAAAAGTAAACATAGACCAAAAAAAAAAAAAACCTTTCAAACTAGCCCCGGGCACTGATGATTCAGAATGTCAGTTTTGCCCTCTGTGAAGACAGATATTTAGATTGAGGGCCTGTGTGAAACTGAGTAAGAAATCAGCAGGAAATATTTTCTGCTTAACAGATCAGAAGGGTGACAACCATCATAGCACTGTTCCAAAAAGCCACATCATATTAGATATTATGGGTCATATTTTCCTACATTTCCAGAAGAAATGTAGTTAATTGGCCCCAAAATCTAGTTGGGCATTTCACTAAATATTTTTTTTTCCATTTTAAGTATGTTGGTTACCTATTATACAACAATGCTGAATAACAAACCACCCCAAAATTCAGCAACAAACATTTCATTCTTATTCTTATATCTGTAGGGAAAGCTAGGGCAAGACTCCAGGCAGGTGACTGGATTTAAGTCTGTTCTATGCCTCTCTCATTCTTCTTGGCATAGTGATTGACTGGGCCCTGCTCTGCTCATGGCAAAAGCAAGTGCATAAGAGAGGACGCCCATCAACCAACCACAGTGAAGCCTTTGTTAACATCACGTTAGCCAAAACATGTCACATGCCTAAATCCAAAGTTAAGGGGCAAGGAAGCACCCCCTTGACAGCACAAGGGTATGAACTGAGGAGAGTAAACAACTGAGACCAATAATTCAACCATCAGAGATGGCTTATCTGTAGATCAGGCTTTCTCAAGCTTGGCTATACATTGGAATCACCTAGGGAGTTTTGAAAAGTATTAATGCCCCCAGAGATTCTGTTCTAATTGGTTTTGGGTGCAGCCCTGAGAGTGGTAAAATCTCCCCAGGTGATGCTCACGAGCAGCCAAGTCTGGAACCACTGGTGTCAAAACAAATGCTATTGATAAAAGAATTGAAAATTTTTAACCACTGCTTTGGGGAAGTTCCTTTCCTATTCATTTCAGGAACTCCCAATCTTTTAAGACCATTTACAGTTAAAGCACATTAGTGTGTCAGATGCAATTTCAATTCCCTCTAGTGAGCAGCCTCGGGTCAGATTCATAAAAGGTACCATCAGAGATTTTCTTAGCATTGAATTCTAATGAATTGCTGGTGATTGTTTGTTACTTATCTATGTTAAAGTGAAAACACTGCTGTGGGTGCTAATTGCTAAATGTCTACAATTCTGGAGAAGCCATCCATGGAATCCTGCTGTTATCATTAGAGGTCATGATCTGTCATCTCAAGGCATAGGACACTTGCACTGACGATGAACAGAAGTATTTAGCTTTGCTTTTATTTTCATATTTTCTGTATGTACTTACATTGAAAAAGACAACACCCTCCCCACTCCCAGCCCCACTGCCCATTGCCGTTTTTGGTGCCTTCTGGAATCCAAAGTTCTGTAAATACATAGAAATTATAAAGAATATTGTAACTGTTCTTAAAAAGATCTGTTCAAAGGAAGTTTCCTACCATACAATTTAGAAAAGATATACCTGAGGTTAATGAAAATCAGCAGCCTTAGTCCTTTGTAAACCATACTTATTTCCAGCTGAGTTTTTGCCACATAAGGGTCTCTAATTTTTTTAATCTTGAACTGTCATGTCATTTACTCTATTACTAGTTTATTTCTGTTTTCAGCTTAGGATATTTCTAAACTTCTTTATGACGCTGTGAAAACAAACATATTACATCATCTGACCCTTTTCTGATTTTTTTTCCTATGTGTAAGAAAGATAATACTTCAAGTACTAACCTATATTTTAGGAAATACTTCATATCTTCCAGGGATCTTCTAGATATAATAATCAAGCAAACATCAGTCCATAATTTCCCAATATGTTGTCTGGCTCATAGATGAGCTCATCTCTTGGAAAAAGAAAAAGGTAAATCATTGGTTTGCATATTATTTCTTCCCCTCAATTGATTGCTGGCTGTCGGGATGCTTGAGATTTTGAATTATCAATCAGATTATTAATTTTTGGATGAAATTTTGTAATGCTATGGCTGGTGATCGATTTAGCAGGGAGTACTATGTAGAGCAACAAAAATGTCAGTGTAGAAGAAGAAAAAAAGACACATCCCCCCTGCAGATGAGTCACTGGGAACATATTGGATACATTTATCAGAGTAGGAAAGCACTATAGAGTCAATAACATTTCCGTTTGACACTTCTTTCACATCCAAAAGTTAGATCCACAAATATTTTCTTCCCAGGGATATGTTCTTATAATAAAGAAAATAAAGCCAAATAAAGCCTTGGGTCTACACAGCTGTTACCCTTTGCATTTATTCCAAGATGACATGACCAAAAAGGATGAATCATCATGCATCAACCACAATTTTATTGCAGGAGGCCGAAAACAGAAGCCCTAGAAGTGCTGTCAAAAAAACTATGTGACTTTGGAGAGGTTACTAAACATCTCTGGGCTTCAGTTTTCTCATCTGATGAATTAGATGACTTCCAAGGCACCTCTGTAATTCCATTTAATTGCCTGAACAATACTTGGCACTGCAAAAAGTGTTGGAGGGAGCTGTGTTACGAGATGGATAAAAGCAGATGTGTAATGTGGAAGATGTTATGGGTGGAATGTTCTGTGCTGAGGAATCTCATTAAACAGAGAAATAGCACTGTAGACTCAGAGGAAACTAGAGAGGTAAGTGAGCACTTGGCCAAAGTCACTCACAGAGTTGGTGGCCTCATGAAAGAAAGACCATAAACTCCAAACTCCCCAATTTAATGCCCTTTACTCTGCCCCAAGCTGCTCTGCTGGCCCAAGTTTAGCAGCCCCAAACACTACTGGCAGCTCTTGACAGAAAGGTTACTTTAAAGCACCATTTGTTTTAGTGTGAGCAAAAGAATCTTTAAGGACAGACATAGCCTATAAGATGGGAGACAGTATGATCTCCATGATTGTGGCCCCAAATGTGGTCAACATTTTACCTTCTTGTTGGTCACATTTTAACTATATGATTCTAGAAGGTCAGCATTTAGCTTTAAACTTAATAAATGATCAAGTTAGATTCGAGTTAATTTGGACTTGGCCTATTTGGACAAATAGTGCCACTATTCAATCTTGGGGTGTCCCAGGTATAGTGAAGACTTAGAACCTTTGCCTGGACACTTTCCAGGCTGTGGCCTCAGGGAAAAGTCAAAATTTTGAACCACAGATGTGGAAGTCTTGAACCACACTAGAATAGTTACTTACATTATGACAGTGTTAGGAATTGGGTGGTGGAATCCCTTCATTACAAAGAAACTTAGCCCAGATTATTAAACTGTTTAACCAGCTAATATTCAGTGAATATAAGTTCTTAATCAAGGTCTAATTCCAGTGCTCATGTTCCTTCTATGACATATTTTCTCTCTAATGTAAACAATAATAAAATGAAAAACAAAAATGAAGCTTAAATCTCAGTCTAGGGAAAAGACAGAGACAGAGACAGAGACAGAGACAGAGACAGAGAAAAAGAAAAAGAAAAAGAAAAAGAAAAAGAAAAAAAAAGAAATGAATGGGTTAGTGGAAATATACAAGAATTTAGAAACCTGGGTCCAAATTCCAGGTCGTTCTTCCAATCATCGTCCCATTCTCCTCATCAGCACATATTAGTGTCATATAACTAAGAGCCACTGAACACTCACTCTTCAAGCGCTTTAAACATATTTCCTGCACTTTACACATACTTTCCATACAACAATGCAATGAAGCAGCTACTATTATCATTCTCATGTTATGGTTGAAGAAACTGAAGTACAGGGAGAAGTAACAAGACCAAGGTCATCCATACACACAGACATACACACAATCAAACCTCAGATGCCATCAACCCTCAGTAGTCACTCATTTATTTGTGCAATTATGTGGTCATTCCCTCTATTGATAAACATTTTTAAGGCATTATAAAAGTAAAAGTAATATTAGTTACCATTTATTGTGGACCAGGCATTTTGCTGGGAACTGGTGATAAAGATGTGACAGCCTAGAGTTTCAGTTCAAGGAACTAACTGATTGGAGTGGTATGGATTGCAATATGAGGTATGTATGTGAATTACTGTATTAGTTTTCCCCAGTCATCAGAACTATCATCCATCAGAAAGTTGTTATAGAAAAAAACAAGGGTTTAGAACCTCAGAACATAAGTTCAGATTGCTAGCTCTGTTACTCTTGGCCAATCTTTCTCCATGTGGTACTGTATCGAGTTGTATTCCATTTCAAGGAACAGAAAACCCAATTCAAAATGGCTTAAACATGAAATCTACCTAATGTTGTGGTGCGAGCAAATCTAAGACCCACAGAGCCAATTGAGATGAATTGTGAGTCTTTATTAGCCGGCTGGCGACTGACTCTCTACCATGCAGGGTTAGAAGAGATCAGCCCCAAACTCCCAAAAGAGGCAGTTTATAAAGCCTAGAAGGAGCAAGCAGATTATAGAAGCAGAAGTTGGCCTTTAGCATATCTTTGAGGAGATTACCACACCCTGGTTAACCTAAAACAAGCAAGCAGATTACAGAAGCAGAAGTTGGCTCACTTGAAAATTTTCCACCCTTAACACCTAATACAAGAGGATGGTATGATAGGATGGTCTTACTGGTTGGCGAGCTCTGCCACTCAATGACGTCGACAAGGGCCTTTCCATCACCCTAATCTATATCCTCTGAATGTCAGCTTGAGCCTCATGCTACCTCCCTCATGGTGACAAAATGGCTGCTGCTGCTATAGGTATCCTGTCTATCAGGAGAGGATGGCCATCTTGTCCTTGTGCTCTATTTTTAAAGAGAGAAAAATAGTCCTCAGAAACTCCACAAGAGATTTTCATTCAAGCCTGTTGGCCAGAATGAGTCACAGGCCCAATCCTAAACCAACCACAAAAGGGACCAAGAATACCAGAATTGGTTTAGGCTAATTGAGATTTATTATAAATTCCTGGAAGGTCACCTTCCTTGAGGAATGGATACCCATGTACAAGTGCAGGCCTGTTAGTAAGCCAGCCATTTCTACAACAGAACTGTCCATTCCTCAGTTGAAAATAGGGGAAATAACCATTCCTCCTTTGCAGGGTGGTTGTATTGAAAGCAAAAGCATGTAGCAATATTTTATATACTTTAAGCACTCTGCAGATATAAGATACTAGTATTCCTCTAAGGCAAAGCAGAGGCTCTCAAACCTAGCCAGGATCAGAGTCCCCTGGAGGGCTTGTTAAAACAGATTGCTGGGCCCCAAAGTTTCTGATTCAGTAAGTCTGGGTGGGGTCTGAGAATTTTTCTATCTAACAAGTTCCCAGGTGATGCTGCTGCTGATGGTCTGGGACTACACTCTGAGAATCACTGCTCTAGACTATGCATGTTTTGAGTGCCAGAACCAGGTGTTATCTGTATTTATATCTCTAGCACTTCAGCAACTGGCACATGTAATAGATGGTAATAAGAATAATAGCTAATATTTATTCTGTGCTCAGCATTTTATTAAACCTTTTACATACATTGTTTCACTTAATCCTAACTGTAACACCATAGAGAAGGTACCTTTTATTACTCCTAGTATATAAATGGATAAAATGAGGCAATAGAGGCAGAAGGCCAGTAAACAGTGGAGCCAAGATTTAAACTTAGATCCATCTAAACCAAGATCCTATGTGATTAAAACTTTATCCTGAATATAACAAGTGGTTGCTAATTATTTGTTGAATGAATGAATGGATTTAATATCATAAAAGAAGGAAAACTAACACAGTTAGATGAGATGAAGTGAGAGAGACAAGGCAGGACAAAAGCATGGACCATCTCCTGAGAATGTGGTCCAGGAAAAGCCCTTGATATTTGGGGTCCTGGGCAACATAGCTTGCCCCTTGTAGAGGGATGATCCCAACGGTGGGGGCTCTAATGAGTTGCCCTCCTTCACTAATTTACCTTGGCTTATCTTTCACTGACACAGCAGCACAGCATGAGAGTGTGATGGGAGCAGAAGAGCAAGTAGGGGGCCTTACGCTCCCTATTTTCCACCCTTGGCTGTCCATGCATTGTAGGGAGAATTCTGACAGTGCATCGCATCCCTGGATGTGAAGGAAGCCCTTTTACAGATGCATACTCACTCCCTAAGTCACCAGGGTACCATTTGGTAAATTGCTGCTGCAAAGCAGTGAATGGTACCCTGGTGGCCTTACAGACTGATTGTATCCCTAAAAGTGTTTAATTTATCTCTGGGGGGAATTTACACCATGGGAAAATCTGGTTAAATGTATAAATGAATCTTCTAACCAGCTAAGATTGAAGATATAAAATCATAAAGCCAGAAGGCATTCCTTGAGAGCAACAGGTCCCCCGCCTCCCACCACCCCCCTGGCACACTCGCACTATACAGTCTCAGGCAAGGTAGACATCTTTGCTGATTACAAAAGGAAGGAGATTCTCGGAAGTCATTCCATCTCTGACCTCAGAATACTTCCGCTCATCTAACTTAAATCCCTTTGGCAGTAACTTGGGTCATTTCACCTTCTCTGCCCCAGTGATCCTCTGGAGGACAGAGGATTGGCAGCACCCTCCAAACCAGAACTTTCTTAAGCTCGATGATAATCATGAAGCTTCTAGTGGGTCTAAAGCTTTTGGGGTTAAGCTTCAGCTTCATGATTTGCCTTCTCATTCCTCAATGTAAAATAAAAATGCCAAGAATCACTCTGTTGGAGACTTTCAGGAGTCTCTCAGTCAGGACAGACTCTTACACTGTGGTAGCAATCAACTGCCCAAACTTAATAGCTTATAACAACCAAAATTTGTGCCATCCAGTTTGGCTGACTTGTGAAATGATTCTCTGATTACAATAAATTTGCAGGTCAGAGGTAGGAGGCCTGTTCTTCACAGTTATATTTCAAACACTGCTGGTCACTGAAGCAGTGGAAAGTCATGCACAGACTCTTAATGCTGCCACCTGGAGGTGACACTTGTCACTCTATCCACGTTGCATGGGCCAAAGCAAGTCACGTGGGCTCGCCTAATCCATGGTGGCAGGGAAAAGAAATCCTAACACGTTCCCAGAAGGGAGCATGGTAAATACCTGGTAAATCACTACACTGAGGATCAAACCATAGGAAACATTCCTGTGAGGGAAGGTCTTTAAAAGATACTATTCATCACATATCTGGAAGTACTCGGAGAAAATTTCAACCAAGTTGTGAGTATGAAGAAAATGAATCTACAATTATGTCTTTTGAATGGTATGTGCACTTGTTTTGAAACTATGTCCATTCCAAAAAATTAATATCCCCATCTTCTGTAGTGCTAACACATTCAAGGGCTGACAGAGGGAGAGGGAGATTTAAATCAGATGAGCTACTGCTTGTTATGGGTTTGATCCTGTGCTACCTGCTGAGAGTACAAAATGAATAAGAAATTGTTTCTAAAAAAAAAAAAAAGAGGAAAAATTGTTTCTGCTCTTAAAAAACGAGTTCATAAGAGAGATCATCAAAATAATAAACAGATTCAGTATAATGTGTTATATCGTTAACGATTAAGTGAACAGGCTTCAGAATAAAAAAGACCTGAATTTGCATTCCTGGTTCTAGTTACTCAAGTTTCTTTCTCATAGATTGTCCATAATCATAACAGCCTTCCTGAGAAGGCTTGTGAGAATTAAAGTAGGTAATCCACGTAAAACACTTGCAGTACACAGTAAATGCAATGCTCAAAATAAATACCTTATTGGAATAAAGAGGCAGGTTGTTGAAGGAGCACAGAGGGGGCCTCAGTCCAGGCAGTAGGAATCATCTCCTATGAAGTGGCACCTGCAATGCATTTTTGAAAGGTAAACAGGAGTTTGAAAAGGAAAGAAGGGGGTTATAAAAGACTTCTTAGTAGTATTAAAGATAATAATGGTCCGGGGCCCAAATCATAACCAAGGCAGTTTGGTTAATTGTGTGGCTGTGGGTGACTACCTTCACCTCTCCAAGCCCTGGTTTCCTGACATCTTCCTCATTGGGTTGTTGTAGGTATTATATTAGAGGAGAGTTGTGTGTTTGTTTTTAGTTATAAGTGGTAAGGCTCTTTGCTAGCAAAGGAAGGTAATTGACTTATAGTTCCCATTAAACTTAAGAGGCTTCAGTTTGTGCCAGATGAGAATTAAATAATTAGCAAGGAACGTTCGATTCCAACATCCTCGGCCAACTGCCTATTTCTCCATAAAGATAGGCCCCTGGGGAATGGAGAAGGATGTAACTGCAATTAAATAGGCACATAAACCTTGCAGAGAGCTGTCACCACAGTGCCAAACGTTGTCTGGGACATTTCTAGAGCACTCACCATTCCCCATTCATGATGTGCTCCAAGGAAAAGTGAAACAAAATGGTGGTAAGCACTCCCAGATCTGCCATTCCTAAAAAATAAAAGTCAAATAAAAGAGGTCCTTCTAAAGAATTGTCTATGAAAGGTGATTCTTATACAGAACATAGCTAAGACACATTTTCTTTAAGGTTTCAAAGTCCAAATATCAAAGATGAGATGTGGAATGTATATACTGTTATCAATTTACCTGAAATTCTCAGAATCACTACTATCTTGTGTAGAAATGAAAACATATGCCTCTTACAAACATTTATGGAATATTTACTATGTTCTAGATCCAATGTCAAGTTCTGTGAATATAATGCAAAATAAAATAAATACCCCATCCCCGTGTTTGTATATCATTCAGGACAAAAATCCAATAAAAACAGCAACATTTTACGCAAGCTAGAAGTTAACTCTGTTTTTTTTTCTTCTTTTTTTTTTTTTTTGGTGAAAGTAGAGAAAGAGCAGGCAGTCCAGGACTCAAATGCCAGCTCCACAAAGTCAGGGACACAGGCTACTTCTGTGTCATTGCTCTAGCCACTTTAACATGATGTTATGCAGTCTAATACGGCTGCTTTAACTCTGGTCATCATGCCCACATCTTAGCCAGCAACAAGGAAGTAGGGGCAATAAAGCTTATGCCTCCTACCTTTGAGGGCATTTCACAAAAAAAAACCCAGATATTTCCTAGCTTCAAAGAACCTAGTAATCACATAGACTTTATTCTGGTTGGTCATGTACCTAGCTAAAAATTGGGAGTTCTGTTACTAAAGAGGAAGGCAAGAACTAATATTGAGGGATAATTAATAGCTTTTGCCACAGGATTAAAGAGATCACTTTCTTTTCTCCATTGTCTTATTTATAACTAAATCACTGAAGTAGCACCATTCTACTCCAAGAGGAAGGAAAAGCCCTGGGCACAAGTGTGTTACAGGAAAAATTTGTGTACAGAAAGACTTGATTTTTTTCTGATCTTTCAGATTACTAACAGCTAAAAGTCTTGTATAAAAACCAGAAAAAGAAAATATAAAAATATCAGAGAACTTTTAAAGATGTCCCTCCAGGAGATAATTGTTTAAGCTTTTGAGAAAAAGTAAACTTGGATGCTTACCTTATGCTGTATAAAATATATATATATAAAATTCCATTAATATTAAGAATTCAAATATAAAATAAAGTGAAAGAATTTTACAAGTAAATTTAGGACGTTACATACTTAATCTTTTGGTGGAGAGGGTTATTAATAGAACATATACATATATGTACATACAAATGCACATAAACCATACCATACACAGAGATGGCCTATTAGAAAACATATTAAATATACACACACACACACACACACACACACACACACACACACACATATATAAAATAAAAAGGTAAACATACTCATAATAGAAGAAAATGATGAATGCTCCAAATTTAAAAGTGACAAAGGCATTTCACAGAACAATTATATTTAGTTTATGTGAATTAAAACATAATGCAGTTCAAAACAAACATAAAGGAAGAGAAAAATCACAATAAAAACAATTAGGGTTATTTTGTGTCATTCCACTCAATGAGCCTGAATTCTAGATTACACTTGATGCAAGAGATGTGGTCTTATTTTCCTGTCTCTGTACTCCAGGTACCTTCAAGAGTCATTTGAACTGTATCGGATTAAGTATTATTTCTAAAGTCTAAACATCATATGAAATGCAACTACCTAATATTGGTGAGGTTGGGGACACTGACTTTGTCAATCACAGCTGGTAGGATGGTTGATGGAAGCTTTCTTGATGGTAATTTGGCACTATATGAGCTCCAGAGCTTGGGAGGAATATATTTGAGAACGGTAGCTTGTTCAACAAGCAAGGGGACAGATTGTTGGCTAAGTCTGGGGAAAATTCGTGAAGCATTTCAAGAAGATAGGGTTCCTATTTGGGGATATTTAAACATTTTGGTTATGTGTCTCAGTAGAGAGGTAGGGCCCCAAACCAGTGTTTCTCAAGAAGGGCTTGGGCACCTTGGTGATCGCTGACAGCCTATTAAAGATTCTCCAGGTCTTTTTACAGTTTCAGAAGAAAAGGTTTAAAATAATTATGTTTATATATGTTTGAAATGTAAGGTTAATTATAAGTTTCTAGAAATCAAGTTACATTTTTAATAAGCATTATATTCTTAAATGTTGGTTATGCACTACTAGAATTGTATTAGTTATTTTGTCTTGGCTAAGATCAGATAACCGGTGTAGTTAATTGGTTGACTTTTTTCTTGTCTCTTGTATGTTACCATTTTTGTTTATAAAATTTATTTTTTGTTGTTATTCTATTGTTAAATTCTCAATAAACTGAAAGGTCAATAATTCAGAAGTCACTGACTGAAGTATGTGAGTGGTGATAAAATAACACAATTCAAAATAATCTCTAAAACATGAATAGTGAGCAGCTCCAGTGCTAACAGAAAATGTGAGTCTGTGTGTGTTGAGACATGCATAGTTATAAGTGTGATGATTTTTCACACACAGTCAAAAAAGAAAAAAGGTAATAGAAAGAATTATGATGAATCTGAAAATGAGATTTTATTGAGTCAGCCAGCTGTTCACTCTCAATTCTAAGTGTTTTGTCTGATATGAAACTGTCAAATAATGGTATAAAATCACCACATTAAAAAAAATCTCTATAAACACAATGAGTTCTCTAGTAAATAAAATTAGATTTTCCATAATAAGCACAAAAAATTGTTTTTCAGCACAAAACTGATATATATTGTTGCTAAAGGCAGAGAGCGAAACTACAGAAGTGTCCTTCAAAGTCATTCTTTATAGCATAAAAAGGAACAAGTGTCACTCCTGAAAAGCTTATAAAATGATCCCCAATATAACAAATATTATAAAAAAAAAATATTATAGAAAAAACAAAATATTGGTAAAATTCCTTATCAAATGATACAGATGAACACAGTGTAACAACAATGGCACATAGAATGAAAGAGCAATTAAGGCTCTCAGTGGGAGAAAATGCAGTGATATGCAGCACATGAATCAGGTCTTGGCAAATTATGGTACATGTAGAAGAGAGAGGACTTGAGGAACTTTTGTTTGTTCATCACTGAGAAATCCACAGACATGAATTTAGGTAATGACTTTTTGTGAACTAAGATAAAACTGGAAAAGGTATATTAATAAATACTGATTTATTTACATCAGGCATGTATGCAACAAGACAAGGTATCATCATAATCACACGAAGACACTTTATGTTAACACCAATCCACATTTTTTTTAAAGACCAGTGAACGATGGTCCTTCTGATCTTGATTAAATACTAAAGGAGATATTGACCTTTGTGAATACGAGTAAATCATAGCTACCATGTATATATTTTTCAATTTGCTCTGCTATGCAGCAGGTATAAGAATGTTCTTCTATGGTGATATATGCTTGCTGTGAAAGGCAAAGGTACACACCCAAATTTTTTAAAAACAAGGTGTATAACTTAAACCATCCAAAGCAATCTTGAAAAAGAGGAGTAAAGTTAGAAGACATATTCTATCTGACTTCAAACCTCATCATAAAGCTACAATAATCAAGATAATGTGGTGCAAATAGGTCAGTGGGTCAGAAAACTCAGAAGTAGATCCATTCTTACATTATCAATTGATCTTTTAAAAATCAGTTTTGGTATTGAGATAAAATTCTCATAACATAAAATTCATCATTTTTAAAGTGAAGTGTATGGATTTTTCTGTTTAGTACACTGACAATGTTGAGCAACTATGACTAATACCTAATTCCATAACATATCCATCACTCCAAAACAAAATCTGTACCTGTTAGCACTTACTCCCTCTTCCCTTCTCACTTATCCCCTGGCACCCACTAATCTAGTTTCTGTCTTCATGGATTTGCCTATGTTGTTTATTTCACATAAATGCAATTATACAATATGTGGACTTTAATATATGGTTATTTACAATTTGTGTAATAGCCTACTGGTTTATACATGTTGTAGCATGTATTAGTACTTCTTCATTCCTTTTTCATGGCTGAAAATATTCTACTATATAGATACATCACATTTTGTTAATTCATTTATCTGGTGATGGATATTTGGGTTGTTTCCATTGTTTGGATATGATGAATAGTGGTTCTATAAACACAAGGAGAGAAATTCCTGGGTCATATGGGAACTCTGAGTTTAACCTTTTGAGGAACTGCCAAACTATTTTCCACAGCTGCTATACCATTTTACACTTACAGCAACAACATATGAGTGTTTCAATTTCTCCAAATCGTTGTCAATACTTATTTTCCATTAAAAAATTATTATTATAGCCATCCTAGTAGGTGTGAAGTGGAATCTATAGCTTTGATATGCATTTCCTTACTGGCTAATGATGTTGAACATATTTTTATGTGCCTATTGGCCATTTGTATATCTCTTTTGGAAAAATGAATATTAGAATACTTTGACCATTTTTTAATTGGAGTATTTGTCTTTTTATTGTTGAGTTGTAAAACCTCTTTATATATTCTGAATATTAACCCAGATACATGATCTGCATATTATCTCCTATTATGTAGATTTTTCATTTTCTTGATAGTATCATTTGATGTATAAAAGTTTTAAATTTTGATGAAGTCCAATTTCTCTTTTTTTCCCATTTGGTTGTTTATGCTATTAGTATCATACCTAAAAAAAAACACATTTCTTTGTTATTTTTGGATTGCTAAGTCAATCTCTTGTTATTGGTCTATTCAGGTTTTCCATTTCTTTTTGAATTATGTTTGGTAGTTTGTGTGTTTCTTGGTATTTGTTCATTTCATCTAAGTTGTCTAATTCACTGGCATACAATTGTAGTAATTTCTTTGAATCTTTTTTGTTTATTTATGTCCAGTAGTAAGATCCCCTCTTTTATTCCTGATTTTAGTAAATTCTTTCTTTCTTGTTCAGTCTAGATAATGGTGTGCCAATTTTGTCGTTCTTTTCAAAGAACTAACATTTGGCTTTGTTGACTTTCTGTATGGTTTTACTATTCTCTATTTTGTTTATCTCCACTCTAATATTTATTATTTCATTCCGTTTTCTTGCTTTGACTTTTGTTTGCTCTTCTTTTTATAGTTCCTTAAGTTGGAAAATTGGATTATTGATTTGAAATCTTTCTTATTTTAACATAGGCATTTATAGCTATAAATTCCCCTTTGAGCGCTGTTTCACTGCATCTCATAAGTTTTGGTACACTATGTTTTGTTTTGATTTATCTCAAAGAACTTTTTAATTTTCTTGTATTTTTTTTCTCTGACCCATTGATTATTTAAAACTGTGTTTTTGATTTACACGTATTTGTGAATTCTCCAAAGTATTTTTTAAAATTAATGTATAATTTCATTCCATTGTTTTTGGAGAGCATGTTTTGTATGATTTCAACATTTTAAATTTATTGAGACTCATTTTGTGGCCTAAAATATGGTCTACTTTGGAAAATGTTTTATGTGCACTAGAGAAAAATGTGTATTTTGCTGTAATGTTAGGTGGAATGTTCTATAGAGGTTCAGCTGATTTTTTACAAAGGTATCAAAGCAATCCAATAGAAAAAGCAAAATCTTTTCACAAATGGTGATATAAAACTAGATATTCATATGGAAAAAAATGAATCTCTACCCCTTCCTTACAGTACACAAAAATTAATTCAAGGTAGATAATATACTTAATGTAAAAGCTAAAACCTTAAAACTAATGGTAGAAAATGTACAATAACTTTTTTTTTTTGGTGACTTGGGAATAGGCAGAATTTTCTTAGGTCACAGAACACGATAACTATAAAAGAAAAAAAAATGATCTATTAGCCTTCATTGTAACAAAAAATCTTCTGTTTATCAATAGACACTACTAAGAAAATGAACAGACAAGATGTGGACTAGGAGAAAATATTCATGAACATATGTATCTGACAGAAAATTGGTATTCAGGATATATAAAGAACTTTCACAACCAAATAATAAAAAGGGACAATTTACTTAATAAAAAATAAGTAAAATATCTGAACACATATTCTACATAGGAAGATATACAAATGGCTAAAGAGCACATAAAAATGTGTTCAACATCATCAGGTAAACATAAATTAAAGTCATAATGATAAACCAGTATATACCCTTTAAAATAGCTAAAACTAAAAAGAATGACAATACCAAATGCTGGCAAGGGTGCAAAGCAATAGAAATTTTCATGTATTGATGCCCTGTAAAATTCTTTATTCATTTTGGGAAAATGGTCTGGTAGTTTCAGATAAAAGTAATTCCCAGAAATTCCATTCCTGGGTATTTACCCAAGAAAAATAAAAACATATGTCCACAAAAAGACTTGTATAAGAATGTTCATAGCAGCTTTATTCATAATAGCTCAAACTGATCAGATGTTTATCAATAGGAGAATGGCTAAATAAACTGTGGTATATTCATACAACATTAGAGCATAGCAATGTAAAAGAATGGACTACTGATATACCCAATGGATTGGATGAATCTTCAAAACATTATGCTGCGTGAAAGAAGTTCTTACAAAAAGTAGTCCACAGTGAATACTCTATCATTCCAATTATATGAAACTCTAGAATAGGTAAAATTAATCTACAGTAAAAAAAAAATCAGAATGTGATTGTTTCTGGAAGATTGGGAGTGGGAATTGTCACACAAGGTAATTTCCTGGAGGTGACGGTATTTTTCAGGGGTTTGGGAAACACAGGTGTTTAGATTTGTCAAAACTAATAGAATACTACACTTAAGATATGATGAATTATATTTTTATAAGAAACTATAAAAATTTTCAACTCTACTTAATGATATGCATGCTATAATTTACTTTGAAATGTATCAAAAATGAGGTAAATTGATGAATTGATAGAAGAAGTATGGATAGATGGAAAGAAATATGATAAAGACAGTAAAACATCAAAAGTAAAATCTAATCTAAGTAATATATGAGCATTCACAGCACAATTCTTTCAACTTTTCTGTATGTTTGAAAATTTTCATAATAACATAATAAAAATGTGTCTAATAAAATAAATAAAATCATGGTTCTCATAATTCTCATAAAGACCATTTCTATGATTTTAGGTGTTTAATCATATGGTGCTTCTTTATAATAATTTAAATCTTTTGAATAAGACAAACCTATTATTTCATGATTTTTAATGTCAAGGATAAAGGTTAGGATGTCTTAATGAAGACCAGAGTGTGGTACAAATATCATCATCACAAGAATTTGATGTTTCCTATCACTGACTTTCTACACTTATCAAGAGAATGAGAACCATAAGGACATGCGGAAATACTTTCAAAAATCAAAAGCAGTAAGAGTAAAATTAGGAATCCATTTACTGCCATCTCCCAAATTGAAATATTTAACCTTCTGGCTTTTGAATGTGATATGCTCATTGATTTAGTATCTAACTGAATGATGAAAGTAGTCTTCAGTGGGAAATCTCTTCATAATTTCTATGTCCATATTCAATACAGAACCATTTGTCAGAGCCACCCAAAACTCACTGTCATTCCTGACAACTTGTGACTGTAAATTTGCATTTTTTTAATATAGTGCATATAAAGAATAGAAACTGTCTGGTTACAGAATATGGCCTATGGCTCAAGTTACCTGTCAGATATTGATACAGTCTTACCCAGGTTCTCTAGAAAAGAGTCTATGGAAAAAGATTATCTGTAATGCTTTATTGGGAAGTACAATTCCAGAGAATTAAGAGTGAAGGGAAAAGGAGATTAATTAAGAGAAGAAGAGAGATCAAATACAGGGGAGTGAATTACTGAGATGGCCAAATTCCATAACAAATATAGCTCAATTATTCATTCCTAGAGAGGTATCATCACCGAGGCAATATGAAACTTTTGTGTTTCAGAATAACCCTAGGCAGATGGGGGCCGAGGGGGATGGAAATGAGAGAAAGATTGACAAATTTATGTTCTGGTTCCCTTTTGCCTCTCCTCTTCCAGTGTTCAAAGTCTACTTGAAAGGTGGCAATTCTCCTTTGGCTAAAGTCTCCATGGGCCCACGCTAGTCAGTAGAGCTAGTCTCCATGGGCCCACATTAGTCTTTGTCAGTTGACATCATACACTGGAGTTCCTTAATGGTGGAATTGGTGACAGAAGATAGGCATTTGAATCTTGGGGATGGAATGAGCTATGGCTAGAGCAGCTTTGGCCAGGAGGTAAGGCAAGTGGCCACTGGTACAGATAAGTTGGTGATAGATTGCAAACAATACACACTTAACATAATATGAACTGAAATAAAATGTCATTTATGTTATGGTTTAAAAATGTTCATATTTTATTACAAAATATATGAGAAACCTTTTTAAAAATTAACCTAAAATTGGTTTCCTCTATGTATGAAGAAAAGCCTTTAAATAGTACTTGGTGGCCCAAAACTGGAGAAATTGAGCTATATACCAAAGTCCATGCAGTTTCATATGGAAAAATTCATGTGATATAGTTCATTGTATTCTTTCACAAGCATTTTTCACATTATTGACCCCATGTATACTTAATAATTGTTTCAAAAGGAACAAAGCTAATGATAGTGACCAAGGCATTAAAATAAAGCATTTAATCCTGTATACATGTCATAATAGAATACTTGGTGTTCATTAGTTTCATTCTGATGTCTCTATCACATTTTTATATTTCCTGAGTGCAATTCAGTGCTATTTTTGCCTATCTGATAATTCAAGTCCTTCTTTAATTCTGCAAAATCTCATCTAACATCTCTTTAACACTGCCTTTCTACAGTTCCATCCTTTATTTCTTGAACTTCTGATATATATTATAGCTTCTCCTTCTGTTATCTGTGATTCCTAAGTTCTCATCCATATTTTTTCTTTTATCACCCCATTCTGTAATCTGAATAAATTCCTCAGTATTATCTTTCTAGCCATTAATTCTCTTTTCATCTGTGTCGGTGTGGTGTTTATTCTACCTGTGAGTTCTTCCTTTTGTATTATATCCATTCCCTAAAGTGAAATTTTTTTGGTTGATGAGGTATCTTTTATACCTCAATTTTTTGCATTAGCTTTGACATTTTGCATGTAAGTTCATTTTGTATAGAAGTTTTATTTTCTCTCTGCATTCAGTCTTCTCAACTGACTACTTTTGGGTTGTCTTCATCAGGGACCTCAAACAGAGTCCCTAGTTCAGAAACAGGTCTCATTTTGGGAGCCCCTTAACTCTTGTCCCATGAAACTATACCTTTAATTACCTAGCCATTCAGCAGACTCAGGTAGTAGTTTAAACATTTTTTTTTTTGCCTCAGTTAATTAAGAAAGCCCTACTCTAGAACTTCTCACAAAGTGAGTCTAAATATGATCTGTCACCATGAATAGGTGTGTTTGATCCCTTTCTCTTGGAATGAACCCTGGGCTGCCTTTGTCTGTTTTTATTCTGGAAGTCCAGTAGGACCAAAGTTTCAGCCTTTGGGTATTTCTGATCTACAGATATGTTTACCTAATTTTTCAGTGATAGGTCTTTTAAAATTATCTCAACAGAAATATATTATTAGCCACTCTTATGCATTGGAGTATGAATGTGCAAGTATGTATAGAATGCTGTGATCACACATTTCAATTCTATATTAAGAGATATTAAAAATTGAAATAAAGTGGCATTATTCTGATCTGGAACATATTAGATTATTAGAAATGTAATTTAGTTATCAAATGTTAAATCTTTTAATGATGTAACACTTTTAAAATAAGAAGTGAACTTTGAGAATTAAATCCAGAGGAGGTAATTAGGCATGTGAAAAAATATTGCCTTCTGTGATATTCATCACAGCATTACTTAGAACAAACAAAGAAACAAACTGAATGATCAACAATAGAGGATTAAAACACACACAGGAGGAATTCTCACATAGTTACTAAAAGTGTTTACAAACAGTTCATTTGAATGTATTTATATATTTATTAAAAGGGGATATAGCAAAATATTGAGAGTAGTAACTACAAGATGGTAGAAATATGGGTGACTTAAAATATTTCCTTTTTTAACTGCTCATGTGTTATTTGATTTGTTTTTAACTAACTCAAAAGTTTCTTAAGCTGGACACTTTATTATCTGAGTTTTTACTTTCTTATTTGTAAAATGGGAATAATCACAGTAAATTCCTCAAAAGATGATTGTGATAATTAAATGAGATAATTTATACCCACCAAGTCTGAATTCTTATTGTATCTTAGAAAAGTGACTTAGCTTCTTTAAAGTTCTGTTTCCTAATATGTAAAATGTAAATGATACTAACTACCTCAAAGGATTGTCAAGTGGATGGCATTCTGTAAAGAGATTAGTAGAGCGCCTGGGCTATAGTCGGTTTTTAATTCATGTTAGTCAATACTATTTTTGTCACTGATGCTGTTAATTTTGCTGCTGTTGTTTTGCTGCTTTTAGTTTCTTCAATGCCTTCCTTTTAACAGACGTAACTTATTGGTCCCGAGTCTCATTTTCTCAGGGCTTTGCTTGGGTATTGAACTATTAATTGATGTTAATAATTTAATGTGCCTCTTTTGGTAGTATATTTATAGTATAACAGGAGCATTTAATATCATTAATATGAAAACCTAAGATATTAATGATTAATAGCGTTAATTCTTGGTGAAAGGTATGGGGAGAGAAATTTGGAGCCTGTGAACCTTGAGGCAACCCCATTAAAATGTTTGCTTTGCCTCTGAATTGTTGGGTTAATACTCTGAGATTCTGTGATTTGCACAAATGTATGCAAGTACCAAAAGCTTATATATCTTTTGAGGATAATAAATTAGAAAATAATAATATATTACAACTGAATAACAGAAGCAAACAATAACTATGTGGTATTATACCTCATTACATTATAAAAAATTCTGTTAATTTACACCAGGAACTTTATCTAAAGAAAAACAGGGTTGGCTAGTATGTATTTCATATCATTGGGAGCAAATATTTAAGAAATTTCCATGACATAATTATGAACCCTGAAGATGTGGAATTGTATCTTTAAAATCCTTACTAGTCTTCATTTTTGGATCAAAAAAATTTTTTTAAATATATTTTCAAAAGCATAATAGTGAATAGTTGTGACTTCTAGGTTTGCAGAACAATAGTAGAAACCTGATTATAAATCTTCCTTTCCCCCCAAAATATAAAATCAACAAAGAGAATTAATAAAACTACACAAAAACATATCTTCTGTATTACTAGGCTAAAGAGAACTCTACAACCTTTAGATTACCTGTGAGTATAATAAGGAAATAAATTCCAACAGAGATCTTGCTGCCCAACAATGCTGCGAGTCTGTAGATGCAGACAGTGAGAGAGGAGAGGCTTAAAAGACTGAGTGATAAAAGAACAGAAGAGAGTGGAGAACTGAGAGGAAGCAATGACAAAATCACCCGCAGAAAAAGAAAGTATAACAACAAATGCCAAAATACTGAACATAGATGTAGACTTTGTTGTTCATAGCCCTGGCTGTAAGGAAAGGGTTTAAGAGTATATAGAATCAGAAGTGTCAACCTTGGAGAAGTGTTGCTTCTGGGAGAGAATCAGATAAATATAAAAAAAGTGATATCCCTTGGTGATGATGCAATGAAGAGAAAAAAAGAAATAGAAAAATTAAGGGTCTTAAAGAAATGAAAGAGATATAAAACATGTAATTCTTGCCCACACTTTGCTCTGTAACAAAATCATCATTTAAAGAACTTGCCCCAAAGAGGACAGAACTGACAGCAGAAGTTGCTCGCAAAGTAGGAACTCTCCATGAAATGAGTAGAACTAATCAAAAAGCATAGAATATCTACACAAAGTTAATGGAAAAAGTCAGATAATGGGAATAAAATTCTTCTTCTGATGAAAAGTCTTTTCCCAAAATGAACCATAAAGCTGAAGAAAACTATAACATAGCATTCTAAACATAATTACATATCCTCAAACAAGACTTGAGAATATGAAAAAGAAACAAAATCTCAAATCAGAAATACAAAAGCTAATGACAAGTGGACAAAAAAGAGGAATGAAACATAAGTCAATGAAATTATGAAAAAAAAAAAAGAAGAAAAAGACAAAATCATACTAAAAGTGAAAACAATAAAAAGCATGGAATTAAGGAGATAAACATCCAAAAGAATGAAAATAAGATTAATAAGTAAAAGAGATTAGAGAGAAAGAATGAAACTAAAAAGTAAGACAAAGAAGAAAAAAGAAAGAACTTAGAATAAGATCATTGACTGTTATATAGTTAATAGATGAGAGTTGAGTGATAATATTTAAACTGAGGAAAAGAATAAATAAAGAGGAAATTAAGGACACTATAAAAAGTATTAATACAAATGTAACCATTAAAATAAAAATGTAGGCCTTCTGAAATACTAGAAAAAAATTTTTGAAAAAGCAAACAAGATACTTCAAATAGAGAAATAAACTTTGTAAATACAACATAATATACCCAATAATTACAAATAAGATAATATGATAGCATTGAGACCAAAGATTTCATTCATTTAAATGTAACCTTATTAAAAGAAAAAGGTTTTCCAATTTTCACATAAAGTAAAACCCAAATCTATGCTAGTTAAAATTGTGCCTGACCCTTAATAATTAATTCTGGTATAATAATAAATTCATAGTAGCTAGTGTCAGTTATAGTTTTTATTAGTCATCAATATCTTATTTTCAATTCCAAGTCTAAAATGCTCAGAAAAGTTTTTCCTTAACTCATCTGGCATCAATAACTGACCTGATACGATCTCATTTGACAGCAAAACCTGACCTAAACTGATGAGAGGCTATTTACAGCCTTTATTTCTACAACTTAGAGTGAATACTCATAGATGCCACTACTGAAATATCCATGGGATTGATTATGGGCTGTCGCTTAGAGACACTGCTGGGAGTTTAACATGAAACACAGCAAACTTACCATATAACCTTTCTAAAATCTAATTGATTCTGAATTCCAAAACATAATTGTCCCAAGGGTTCTTGATAATGGATTGTGGAATACTTCTTCTACTACTACTATTATTACTAGTTCTCCTAAGTAATTCTCAAAATAGGGCCAGTTAGGGAGAGGGAGAATAATACATTGCAATATTTTTTAATAGCAAAGAATTGGACATAACTAAAACTTGCAATAGGAAAATGATTAAATAAAATACAATCTTCCAAAGTGATGGTTTTTCTATAGCCATTTGTAATGATTCTATAATAATACAGAAAAAAATTACTTATACGACAATGTTAAACACAAAAATATACAATATAAAAATTCTAACTAGATTAGAATTAAAAATTTTAAGAATTTTAGCAATGCATATAACATGGACTGAGGTAGCGTACAGAAAAACAAAAATAGTCACTCGTAAAAATGGTAATATTTTTGGTACTTATTTTCCTAATTTAAATGGGAAAATTTGTGTGTTATAAAACTGTTTAGGAATTACTCAGGATGACACTGAATTTGAGGTTGCCTAAAAATCAAAAAGAGCATTGCAGTGCTTAAGAATGTGGCAGTCTAAGAACCCTGAACATTTAACTGATATTTACAGTCAAGAATAGAAGAGTTAATTCTATATAAAATCATAAAAGAAACAATTACTGTGTCAGAATCTCTTGGTCTTCCTGGTCAGTCCAACAGTTGCCCCACCAGGCACGTGGACTCACATAATCACTGTGGTCACTGGAAGCCAGCAATAGGCCTTTCCCTAACATTTGCTGGGCCTAGGTCAAGACTTTAAATGGAGGCCCACATATGATATGTCTAAATATTTATAGGGATCAATCCATTGTTTAACAAAGAGTTAAATCAAATATGTTTTGGCAAAAAATGACAGAACTTAAAAATATGTGAAAATTTGAGGGTTTTATATGACTTTAAATTAGAGAATTATTGAAGACAACTAAATTTAATTATTGCAGGTATCTGAGTGATCTACTGATGGGCTTTCAATGCTTGGAAGAATAATAAAATACTATTATACACATTTTATAAATTATTATGTATGACTTTCATAAAATTTTTTTTCTGGCCTTTACACAAAATCATTTAAGTATGTATTATAATCAAAGTTTTGATTTAAATTATGTCCTATGAAAGTAATGATCTAAAGGTTTACAAAAATAAGTGAAATTATATTCAATCATGCATAATGAAATTGATGTTAAAAATGAAAAACTAGCATCTAAACAAATCCTTCAAATGGATCTCTGGAGTGACAGTGTCTATGGACTGTGTACATCATGATATGCATAGACTGGAGACTATGCTGATGCTTGTTCCTCCCAGGCTGTCTGAGGCCCTCCAAAGCCAAGTGATGTGTGCTATAGACTTCCCTCCTTAGTGTACATCAGCTGTCTTTGAAGTGTTTCTCACCATCCCAAGAAAAGCAGGAAATCAGTTTAGCGGAAGGAAATAAACAGATGGACAGAGTCATTTATTTTGAGGGGAACTCTGTGCTGTTTGAATTAAAGTAATGAGCACTTTAAGATGCTGTGAAGCTGTTTTTACATTTCATTTGAGTAATTCAAGATGTAAACAGAGCCCCATGGCAGATGAGCAGAAGCAAACTTCAGCTTCTAAATATTCTAATAAAGAATTGGTGAAGGGAATATCCTCCCTCTTTCAGGAGATAATAAGAATGGTAATTATGATATTATGCTATCAACAGTAGCATCTTTTTATTGATCTTTATTATGTACTGATCAAGGTAAGGCACTTTTATATACATTATCTTTCAGCCTCACCACAACTCTGCAAATTCCTACTGAGTACCAGGACTTGAGAAAATTTGTTAAGGTGACAGAGCTTGTAAATGTGGAGGTGGGATAGAAACACACTTCCCTATGATTCTAAAACTCTTAACTCTTTCTACCATACCACAGACGGAGGAAGTTCTGCTGTTGTCCACTTTTTCACTTTAGCTTTGCTTTTATTTGAATTTAATTGCTTTGTTACTAATGCCCTGTAGCTAAAGTAACAAGCAAAGCAGTGGCCTGCGTTCTGGCTCAGTTTCAGTTTTGGTGAAATTCTGCAGGTTAATCAATGTCTCTGAGCTTGATTTGCTCCATGTTTAAGGGTGGTTAACGCTATCCTACCCACATCAGGTAGTGAATGAACAAAAAATTTTTAGACGGGTCATTAGGACAAAGCATAGCAATTATGTAACAAGCTATTCACATGGTACTAATTTTAGCATAGCATAGTATAGACTAGTATAGTTTAATATTAAATAGACTCATATAGTATAAAGAATAGCAAAGTAACCTCTGTGCAGTGTTCTCTGCTTGCTAACATTAAATTGCTGGGGAGTAAATTATTTTATAATGCATATTTTAAAAACAGATTCCTATATCACATAACAATAATTGGCATTCAATCAATCTACAAGAATTTATTGGGTACTTAATATGCATCAGACTCTAGTAAGAACAGGTTAGAAGGTAAGTGAAGCGGAGATATGAAAAAGTCTTATATTCTCTGAAACCATTTCTAAAGATCTCCTTGGCTTTGGTAATTGTTACTACAGGCTGCCACCACAGGATCTTAGGTACCAGCTACTGCTCTGCTCCATAGACCCAAGAGTTCATTCTTCGGAACCTTGACTGGCACTGGGAAGCAAACTGAGGGGACTGTGTAGCAATGTAATTCCATGAGGGCTGAGATTCTGTCTTATTCACTTCTGTATCCTTTATATAGCATAGTACTTTGGGCAAAGTAGGTGCTCAGTAAATGTTTGCTAAATGAATTAAATAAATAAACACATAATAAAATGTTCTGCAACCATCAAAATAGATTATAGACTAACATTTACTGACATGAGGGTAAATATGCTATGATTGTTAATGAAAAATTATTAAACAGTAAATATACTATCTCCTTGTGGTAAAAGAAATATATTTAAGTACAGAGTAACATATATACTCACATATATCTATAGAAAACTACCTGAGGATAGACAAAATATTGACAGTAATTATCCTTGGGTGGTAAGATTTTAGATATCTTTAAATTTTATTTCATTATCTTTATCTTCTTAATTTAGATAATAACCATGTATGGCTTCTAGTAAAAGTGTCTGCTATTAGAAGAAAAAAAAACCTCTCCCTTATAGATGTCACACATTTCAACAGCTCTGCATGCCTGGAAATGGAAAGTCTCCACCTTTATGGACTGGTGAAAAACTACTACAAATGTCTTCCGAAACTCAGTAATGAGGGGCAAGAGGGAGCCTCTGTTGAGTAGTGAGCAAACAGTACTCAGTCTTTAAGTTTGCTAGTTGGATTTTCACATCTATGTGGGAGTGAGTACGGGGCATTCATAGTTTTAGCTTCTTGCTCAGAGCGGGATTCCAATAACTAATTACTGGGTTTTGAGACTCAAATTATTTTGGCTTTTGATTTACCACTGGCCTCATAAGAGAAGCAAGGTAGCAGACTGATGGAGCACTGGACAAAGATTAGCTAACTGGTTATGAGGACTGAGACACTGGTATAATGAGGGGATGGGAACAGTGATTGCCAAGTTTTTTCTTGTAATAAATGTTTTGGGACTCTCCACTGTGATGTCCCCTTGAAGTCTGACATCTCAAAAAAAAGAAGAAGGAGGAGGAGAAGAAGAAGGGGGAGGAGGATTGTTTTTGAAGATCTGTGACTGTTTTCACCCAAAGTCACTGCCTCTCTAGGAACAGAAAGGTGCTCCTGCCTTGGGGACAGGCATCATGAACTTCTATTCCAAGCTTAGGCAGATGTCCAGGGTTCTCACATCAACATTCTTGACATGAAAAGGTGTTCGACAGAAATTATTATGAGGAAAAAAAGATACAAAGCAAGTTTAACAGAGATTCATTTTTGGAGGTGGGATGATAGAGATATCTAGAGCAAAGGGAGGTTGAAAGTTGATTTTCTGGGACTCAAAGATCTTTACTCTGTTAACAGTAGCTGATGTGGTCTGCTCATGTTGACCTCAGAAATGATGGGGGTAAAATGGGTATCTAACTTCCCAAAAGATTTTTTTTTGACATATATACAACACTTAGCACAGGAGCTGACAACTAGAAATACCCAAAAGCGGTGGCTATGTTCATTATAACTTGCAAATGTGGCTTACACTCTTCTTTTTTCCTACTCACCACATTGACCCTTTCATTCCTGCCTCCTGGGCTGCTGCTCAGACTTTCAACCTTCCCTATTATCTTCTTATATCTAATACCTTCCTCTTCTGTATGTAGTTTCCCTTGTGGGGACAGCGTTTGAAGGCCAGTGGGATCCAAACGGTTAACCCAGAGCAGAAAGTACACAATGTCAATATTTAGAGTGACACTATTTGATCGAAGGTGGTTTTTTCCCTTCTCAGAGTAATTACTTTGTGTTTGGATTCTCGGTTTTCATAAAAGAAACTTGGCTTGCTAGCTATTACATATACCAAATGAACCTAAGCTTGTGTAAATGTTGAATAATGAACTAAAATGAAATTGCTGCTTGTCACAGGCCTTCCACGACCTAGTGTGGTTTGGAGGCAACAGTCCCTTATGTCAGCTTTCATGAAGGGGAATGTCAGAGTTGCCACATAACAAGTCTTGTCACAGCTCCGTTTGGCTGAAAGACAGAGACCTTCCTAGAGATAAGCAGGGGCTAGTCCTTTATGCACTCCCCCTTACTGCAAATACAGACTGACCCAATCTTGGTCCTTGAGTACCAGAAACTCTCATATGGACAGGGTGCTTGGAGTTGCTCTACAACTGATGAGGCACAGCCACTGAATGTTCCCAGCACAGACTAGAAATGGTTATATCTCTCAGAACACATTCAAGGTTATTTTCCAGTATTTAGCAAAGAAGCTTTACAACATGCATGTGGGGCAGGTTTGGTAAAAGCTACTTTAGCCAGTATCAATCAGAAGGCATTTAAAGTCCCCCTATCCTTAAATTTGGTTCTATTCTGTAAGACCCATCTGATATCCATTGCAGATCACTAAAAGAGTAAAAAAACAGTGTCACACAATATTAATCCAAGTGAATATGATGTTAGTCCTTGGGCAAGTAAAGTGGGAGAGGAAGGAGATGATGAGCAGAGGGGCCTTCAAAAGAAATGTCAAGTGAAGAGGTGGGGATAGTTTATTTGGGTGCGGTACAGTGTATACTTAGTCTAATTGGAATCAAGAGAGAGTTTGGTACTAACATGTAGACAGATATTCCTGATTGAATTAATCAAGATTTTTTTTTAGAACAAAGATCTCTGCTCAAAAGATGATTAATGTCTTTCTGACCCCAGTCCTGCCCCTGACTCAGAACCTCAAGGCCCTCTAATCTCTGCCAAAGCCATTTTCTACCATCAACCAAAGCAAAGCAGCTGAATCAGGAATTGAGTTCTAGGTTACTTTAGCTGGCAGAGTTTTTTGTTTGTTGGTTTGGATTGGCTGGTATTTTGGGAGGAGGCAGCATTAACTTGCTAATTGCAATTCTAAATCCTGTGTGCCTGTATATAAATGATGGTCCTCCTTATTGGTCTAACATTTCCCGCCCCCTTCACTTATCTTAATCTCACCCCTCTTTCAAGCCCACCTAAGACCTCTTCTCTTTGTTCTCCCTCAAAAGGCTTTCCTAGTGTACGGAGTTTCCTCAAAAAATTAAGACTAGAATTACCACATGACCCAGCAGTCCCTCTTCTAGGTATCCACCCAAGAATTTGAAAACATTTATCTGTAAAGATATATGCACTCTGATGTCCATCACAGCATTATTCACAGTGAGTGGCCAAGACATGGAAACAACCAGAGTGTCCTTCAATAGATGCCTGGATAAAGAAGCTGTGGTACATAAATACACAATGGAATATTACTCAGCCATAAGAAAAGATGAAATACTGCCATTTGAGAAAACATAGATGGGTCTTGAGATTACCATGCTAAGTGAAATAAGTCAGAAAAATATTGAGAACCATATGATTTCACTCATACGTGGAATATCAAACTGAAAGCAACAAATAAACAAGACAAACAAGCAAAAACTCAGACATGGACAACAGTTTAGTGGTTACCAGAGGGAAAGGGGGAAGGGGAAAGGTAAATAAGGGAAAAGAGGGTCAAATATATGGTGATGGAAGAAAATTAACTTTGGGTGGTAAACACACAACACAATATACATACGACATATTATTGAATGTTACAATTGAAACCTTTATAATTTTATTAACCAATGTTGCCCCAATAAATTTAATAAAAAATAATTTTTTTTAATAAAAATCTTTTCCATACAACCTGAACTCACAGGGATCCCCATTCCCAGCCCCAGCCCCTTCTCCCAAATCCTTGTTCTTAACGATTCTGCCTGTGTTCTCAACTTTTTCTCCAGTAATGGACTTTTTTAAAAAAGTGAAATCTTATACATAAATCCAATTTGGAAAAAAGAAGTAGAGCTCTGAGGCATCCCAGATCCCACATTGAGCTCCCTCTCATCTCCCAAAGAATCTTTGGGACACGTGGGATACATAGTTTGGGAGGAAACTAATCTGTGTCACTTGTATCGATGTCTCAACTTGTTCTTCCTACATGTGTCTATCTTCCTGAGTAAATGAAAGCCCCTTGAAGGAGGCAAAATAGATTATTATGGCTATCACATCATTTGAATCCCAAAATGGGGCTTATGTACTTCTGGGTACAAGAAGGCTGAATATTGGAGGTCAACCATGAAAAACCTAGAATTATGGTAATTTCATACTTTTGTGTATCTTCCCATGATTCATAGCATAGTCTCTTCCACGTAGAAAATGTTTAATGAATTCCGTACATGCTGATTAATTGACTGCTCTGGAGTTAAGTAGATCATTTTAATCTTGTTGGCTGAAATATATTTATTTAAATTGTATAAATTGGCTGCACTCTTTTTATTACAGCATGTTGTCAGTGAATAATGTTTTTAAAATTTAGAAATAGCAGGAATAAGAGCAACCTACATGCAGACACCAAAATAGCTGCCATTCGATTTACAGGTAGTGGTGCTTCTGTAGAACTAAATATGTCACTAGAGATAATGTATTATACACATTTAAACTCTGAGAGGGATTTTTCATTTGGATATTCTCCTTCCTTAAGCATTTAAAAGTTTCTTCCAATACCTTAATGATACATAACTAAATCCAATAAGACAAGTAATTGTAATGAAAACATTGCTGAAAATTCTGATGGAACATGTTTTAGTTACAAATGTAAGGTTCTGTCACATAGAAAATTGTGGTTTTTCCAAAATTTAGGGGAGACAACCAGAATGCTCGTTCAGTAATTCATCTACTTGGTTATTTAACAAATATTTATTGATCAACTTATGAATGCTAGTATCTTGCTGAACATAATAAATGCATACTGTAACATAATAAATGCATTCCTAAAAAACCTCATGTTCTGTAAAATTATGCACTAAAAAATTACAAGCCTTAAAAGTAAAATAAAATTGAAAGAGACCACTCAAAACCCAGACATTTTTGGAACAAGTGCACTAACACAAATAACAAAAAACAATAACTGTAGTATAGTTAAAAAGACATGTGAAATCTCTAAAAGATAAAGACTAGGACACTCAGCCGTAAGAAGAGACGAAATACTGCCATTTGCAACAACATGGATGGACCTTGAGATAATCATGCTAAGTGAAATAAACCAGACAGAAAAAGTTGAAAATCACATGATATCACTTATATGTGGGATGTAAACCTAAAAGCAATGAATGAGCAGCACAAACAAACAGAGACTCATGGACATGGACTATAGGCTAGTGGTTACTAGTGGGGTGGGGGAGGAGGGGTGAGGTAGATAGGGTAAAGGGGGTCAAATACAGGGTTTAGGGGGAAGATGAAGAGGGTAAAGGGGATCAAATATATGGTAGCTGAAGGAAATTGGACTTTGTGTGGTTAGCACACAATAGAATATACAGATGTCAAATGATAATGTACACCTGAAAATTATATAATTGTATTACCAATGTTACTTGAATAAACTTAGTTAAAAATTAAAAAAAAAAAAAAAACTAGAGTGAATATTTATTAAATGGGCTTTTTTTTTTTTAAAGTAGTAGTTACTAGGTAGGAATGTGAGGTGTAAGGTAGGGTGAAGGCTGCTGAGTTATGAAAGTGGGGCTAAGCTACAAGAGGATGGTGCTGCAAACACTTCCAAGAGAGCATGAAGACAGAGCCAAGAGGAAGTGCAAAGTGTATGAGTTTAGGTTTCCCCCAAAATGCACCCTGGGATCAGGATTTTGGTGCAAGCAGTTTATTGGGAAGTGATCCATAGAAGCATAAGAAGAAAGTGGGATAGTGAGACAGAGTAAAGAGGAAAGTCCTTCACTTTATTAAGTGGAATCATTGAGCAGATCTACCACCATAGGCATCTGAGACTCGACCCTATGTGGGACCCTGTCAGGCTGCAGATCACTCTTGGGGCACTAATGCCTTGGCATTTCTTGCCTTATATACATGCCTAACAATCACTCCTGTAGGCCAAAGAACATGCTCCATCGGAGAGAGGTGGAAAGTAACTGACAGGTTCTGGAACTGTCTGCAAGTTACCTGGTAGAAGTGGGTAGGCTGAGAGCATCTGGGCGGTATCTGTTAGTGGGTAAATGGGGACTGTGCACAGTGAGGTGAATGAGTGCTGTGTTAGTACTGTAGTCTTTCGTGGCTTGCTAGTCACTGTGTTAGTTTCATCTGCTGCTGTTTCATGGAACAAAACAGCAAAGTGCTGGAACAGATTGCCTATGAAACAATGAGATTTCCAAATTCTGTAGACATCATATTCCTATTTATGACTTGTGCATGTCATTTGCATCACAGAAACCACATGTCATAGACGAGCAACTATACTGGGGTTACCACCTTTGAATAAAATATTGAACAGTCCCTGACTGCAAGAAACTTGCCATTTAGTGTGAGATATAGGAGGAGTTCACAGTTCAGTGAGGCGAGTGCAACGGCAGAAGATGTTACAAAGTGCTCTACATCCCCAAGGTAGTGCCCCTGTCCACATTTGGGGGATCTGGGAGAAGACATTTAAGCTGAGTCCTAAAGGATGAGCTGCAGAAAGAAGAGTAGGAAAGAGGAAGAGAAGCCTAGGGAAAAGAATGTGTGAGGATATGGAGTGAACTTCTAATATCCATGAAGCCACTGTCCCCCACTCCCATACAGGTCACTAAAGACCCCTGGACTTTAAAGGGTTTAGTTTAAGAAAATGGGGAACATAAGAACTTCAGAAATTTAGGTCCCCAGAGAAACATTTTAAGCCCTAAGGTAGGTGCCCAGACTTATCCCTGCATCATGCAGAGCTTGTAGGGCTGCCGGTGGAGGCTAAATAATAAATATCAGTCCCTTTTGTCCCTGGGATCAGTGTCCTGCCTTGACCTTGCTTATCAGATCAGGTGGGAAGCCGAGGTCCTCCTTACCACATGTGGTCATTGCATTTCCCATGGCATTTTCACAAGAGGCCCGGGCTGCTTCCTTGGCTGTTGTCCAGGTAGGTAATTATCTTGCCTCCTGTTCTAACTCCCTCATGGTTTCAGTTGTAGGAGAGAGCCTCCTTCACTCCCACTTGATTGGCTGCTGGTGCTGAAAGGTTTCATTCTGGAAATCTGTTACCTTCTGCCCTGGAGCTTGGCTTGCTTTCAGGGGCAGGAGAGGATGTTTGAGGACAACTTGGCCAGGTGTATACTTACTAAGAGAAGTGGAGAATTGGGACTAATTTCCTCATAAAATGAGCACCAAATGTAACTTTTTACCGTATGACCTCATTGCTTAAAAATACGAAATTCTGGATTCTTCAGGGAAAAGAAAAAGTTCCCAATTCTAAATTATAAACCTAAAATCTGTATCCCTAGCCTTATCACAAGAGTACTATTTGGAAAATGACCGAATAATTATGATGGGCAAAGTTTTTAAAGATGACAACATGAGGAGAGAATATGTGAGTTGAGATGTACTGGAAAATCTGTCTGTCTGTCTGTCTATCTATCATGTATCATTACTGCACCCATAGGTTTTTATCCCCTTCCATATGCATCAGTAGAGTATAGCTGTCAGCACACAACCTATGGTGATGATGTTTCTGGCAGTTCAGTCAGTCAACCAACAGTTTCAGGGTGCCCACAATTGGAAAGCCAAGTGACGTGGGCAATATGAAGATATATAATGGTAATACCTTCCCTCTGCCCTCTGTTCATGCATAATAGGACCAGCTCTGAAAACAGATCTGGTTTTAAATTCTGACATCACTACCTCTGTGACTCTGAGTAAGTTATTTAATCTTTCTAATCCATAGTTTCTTCATTTATAAAATGGAGATAATAATATTAGTACCTAACTTACAGGGTTATAGATTACATGATATATTGCAGTTAAAGTGCTTAGCACAGTGTCTGGTGCATAATAATAGGCTCAATAAGTATTTGTAATCATTACTGTAATAAAAATCACCAGACACATATACAAAACACACCTGAACTGCTAAATGAAGAAAAGTCTGGTCCTGCTCTCCTGTCCTCCCCCAGCAGCTCTGAGAAGAGCTGGTGCTGTATAGCAAGGAGATGATGGTGAAGAACATCGTCTTCATGTTCAGACACACCTGGGATGGAATCCCAGCCCTGACACTTGTTAGCTCTGTGACCTTATACAAGTTAGATAATCCCTGAGGCATGATTTCCTCCTGGTAAAAATAGGATAGCTGTGGGATAAAATACAATAACTATTTATAAAGTCACATAGAACCTGCCCCATAGAAAGCACCAAATAAATGTTTGTATATTTTATGTTTTTGTATTTTAAGTATCACCGTGAAAATAATTTAAGTTAATATTAGGAATATGAGAAAAAAATCTTTTTCCACTGGAGGGGTCTGATAGTAATAGTCGTTACTATTAGAGATAATGAACACAAAGCATTTGATGATTTGACTATAGGAGTAACCCAAAATGTAGTTACTTTTATATAAATATCAGCCTAAAAAATATGTTATTCAATATTTACCAAAGGTCTAGCTGAAAGAAGTACTGTCCATGAAGGTATGCTATTCACATGGAAGTGGCATTAGGGAATACAGAAGTTATCATTTTCATGAAATTCACAATTAAGTTTGAGCAAGGATGTTGTTGAAATCAATACCACTCCTTCAAATAGTATTTCTATATGAGGACTCAAAGGAGGACAATCCTTTATGCTTCAGTTCCTTAAAAAGTTAGAAATTTTTACATACCTTTAGCAACTTTATTGAAATGTATAGCATGCCTAACTGATATTAACCTTGACTTTCTTACTCTGTTTTCTATTTTCTTTTTATTTTGTTTTCCTCTTCAGTTTATTTTATTTTTTTTGTATTACACATATGAAAGCTGCCTCAAATCCTTTTGGGAATAGGGTTGGAGTAAATTAATAAATAAAATAAAATATTCTTGTAACACCAAACCTTATACTCTGTAGTGTTTGGAATATTGTCCAAATTAAGTCAATCTATGTATGATCAGAAAGGAACCTAAATTTGTAATGTTTCCTCTCTATACTATAGGCACTCACCAGAGCATTTTGATATAAAGAAACTTGTGTTTCCTAAGTACAGTTAATTAATTGACTAAGACTTTTTTTTTAATTATAAAATGAGAAAAATGGTATAACTATAATGATAATATAAATAACTTGAATACCTATAATGTGTCAGATTCTATGCAGAACATCTTACATGCATATTTCACTTAATCCTTTACAATTATCCATCCTATAGTTAAATACCTTTCAGACATGTTTAATCCCATAATAACTTTATGAGGCAGACACTGATCCATTTGACAAATGAAGACACTGAGGATCAGAGAAGTTATCTGCACGTGCTTATAGAACTTATAAGTGACAGATTGGCTGAATCCAGAAGAACTTGCACTATGGCACTCAGAAGCATATTTACATTTTTTTGCTAATTTAGTTTCAGCAAAATGACATCATCTGTCATAATTAATTTCAGCAAAAGGACATTGTCTATTACATGCTCTGAACTTGATTTTAGTTATGAAGTTTTGTTTTAAAACTTTTTAAAAGAAATAAAACTGTAAAGGATTTGTACCTTTTTTAAATCTTTGTATACTTCAATTATCATCATAAAAATAATTTAACTTTAGGGATAGGAGAGAATATTTTTCCATAAAGGAGTCGATACCTATCTGTAATGATACAGATAAGTTTTTATCTCTATCTGCATTTTCTTAAATCTACAAGATTTATAACCTCTGAGAGAAAAAAGAGATCCCACTGAGATGGGCTAGAAAAGATGAGATCTGGAATAGCTTTGAAGGAGATGGATAATTCAGAATGAGAGTGACATCTGGCTGCAACGACCTCTACCCAAATGATTCCAGATGGATTTAGCTCACCTGGACAGCTAAAGGGCAAACTTCATCCCACATGGTTTCAAGTGGAGCTCTTCAAAAGCTGAGTACTTGGTCAAAAAGGGAAAACTTTCCACATAGAGGACCTGTCTTTGGTCATAAAATCAGATTCAGTTAAATTGGAGGTGAGGGAGAAACCTTGTGCTAGAGGATCTCCAGGCTCACAAGAAGAAATTAGAAGAACACATTAAACCCCTACATAAACTAGGCTGTCAGAGCAAGGGCCCTCAATGGGATTTATGTGAGAGAGATGAACCAGTCACAGCTAAAATCAGAACCACATAGCAGAATAAGGAGTTTAGACACCAAGTAGGAGATTGGTATAAAATAGATGGCGTTTTAATAACAAGGTGGAGATGACTAGAAGAAGGCAAAGCTTATTGGGCTGAAAAGAACATTGGGTGGGCTTACTTGAATAGAGCTTTAAAAAGTGAAGTATGAAGGAGTTGAATAACCGTTCTTTACTCTCTAGGTAATGGGAATTCTGACATCCCCATAAAGAAGTAACTTATGGGCACTGATCAACTCAGACTAGTTATAGCTAAGCCTCAGCTTTCCTGATGGCTTCCCATATTTTGGTCAAAGCTATAAATATAATAAAAAGATCTAAATTTTGCCCCCTTACCATGCTGGCAAAGCCTCCTCCTACAGTACCCCATTGTAACTAAAAACCATATTGAAATTTCACAAGTACATTTTCAACAATGCTGGGCAATAACTCACTCAGGAAGACTCTGCCCAGGGTAGCCACTGTAATCAACTCTCTCACTTTGGGTTTCTATTGTAAAGAACTTGTCTGAAGGTTGCATGCAGAGAATTCAATTTATATTGTCCAAATAAGTGAAACATAAAGTGTACCTCACTAACTCCTGGGGTTGGTAGCAGTCACCATGTTTACCTTCACTCTTTTCTGGTTTCTGAGGGCAAATGAATTAAAATTCACATGTTACAATTAAAAACCATTAACAGCAAATATCAGAGAGAACAAGCAATTAGTTAATGTATTACTTAAGGCTTTACTACACTTCAGCTATCAAGGGCAATCATTCATTCTAAGTAAGATTTTTTTAAACCCATTATTAAAAGCTTACGTGTCTACCAGTAACTAAAAAAATGTTTGGATTTGCTTGAATTCTACTCTAGGGAGCAATGTCCTGACACTGTTTCCTGAACTGGTACCTCAGATTATGACATGGGGTCTAAAGTGAAATCTATATTAACTTGCACACAAATAATACAGTAGCTTATAAATTGTGCTATGGATTCTTTGCTGTACATTGATCCATCCATAATTTCTAAGCATCTGTTCTGTTCAGGGCACTACGCTCAAAGCTGTAGGGTAGTTGAAATGTAGCTATTACCTTCCAGAAATTTTAACTATTCTCCTCTATGGTAGATAACTCATCATTAATAATGACAGTAATTGTAAAAATTACCTATCCATAGATATTTTTTAAAATTTAAGGACTTTAACTTGTAAATTAATCTTTTAAACTTCCCTTTCATATTCAAAGGAATTCTTTGAAATAGGAGATAGCCACATTAGACGAGGGCAAAAAGTTTATCCCAGAGAGATTCAATAATTTATTTGAAGCCACAAAGTTAGTGATGGAACTAGCACTAAGACATGAATTTCCTGACACATAATGAAGTACTCTTTCTACCTACTAACTGAGTTTTTAATTATATCACCCTACTTTCTCTTCTATCCTGTAGAAGTACTCTGCAATGGTAAAGGGATTTATATATAAGGATTCTCCATGCTAGAATAGAAATTTTTGTAAATTATATGCATTTTCTGGCCTTATAGAGTGAATTTAGATGGGAGCATTGAGCTAACCCTGCATGCCAGAGTCTACTCCAAACAAGATAAATTACG
>CM053509.1:40478221-40628782 GCA_028627145.1 Eidolon dupreanum | reverse complement strand
ATGAGGATTGAAGTCAACTTTTTTCAAATTCCTATTAATATTGATATTTTGACCTCTTCTCATGAATCATGAATGTTCTTAATGGCATCTAGAATGAAGAATCCTTTTTGGAAGGTTTTCGATTTACTTTGCCCATATAAATTGAAAGGGCAGCGGTCCCAACCTTTTTGGCACCAAGGACCAGTGCTCCTATGAGAATCTAATGCCTGAAGATCTGAGGTGGAGCTGAGGTGGTGATGCTAGCACTAGAAAACAGCTGCAAATACAGATGAAACTTCATTTGCTTGCTGCCGCTCACCTCCTGCTATGCAGATTAGTTCCTAGCAGGCCATGGACCAGTACCAGTCTGTAGCCCAGGGGTTAGGAAACCTGCATCGGAAGAATCACTATTTATAGCAGCTATAGATTTAGGAAATGCATTTCTTAAATAATAAGGCTTGAAAGTTGAAATTACTCCTGGATTCATGGCTTCAGAATGGATGTTGTGGTAGCAGGCACAAAAAGAACACTAATCTCACTGTACATCTCTATCAGAGCTCTTGGGTGCACTGTCAATGAACAGCAATATTTTGAGAGATATCAATTTCTCTGAGCGGTATGTGTCAATAGTGGGCTTAAAATATTCAGTAAACTATGTTATAAACAGATGTGCTGTCATCCAGGCTTTGTTTTTCCATTTATAGAGCACAGACAAAGTACATTTAGCATAATTCTTAACAGCCCTAGTATTTTTGAAATGATAAATCAGCATTGGCTTCAATTTAAAGTCACCAACTGCATTAGCCCCTAACAAGAGAGTCAGCCTGTCCTTTGAAGCTTGGAAGCCAGGCATTGACCTCTCTCTAGCTATGATAGTCCCAGATGGCATCTTCTCCCAGTCTAAAGCTATTTCATCTACATTGAAAATATGTTGTTTAGTGTAGCCACCTTCATTAATTAACTTAGCTAGATCTTGATAACTTGCTACAGCTTCTACATCAGCACTTGCTACTTTACCTTGTACTTTGATGTTACCAAGACTGCTTCCTTCCTTAAACCTCACAAACCAACTTCGGTTAACTTCAAGCTTTTCTTCTGTAGCTTCCTCACCTCTCTCAGCCTTCACAGAATTGAAGAGAGTTAGGTCTTTAGGCTTTGGCTTAAGGAAATATTGCAGCTGGTTTGATCTATCCAAATCACTAAAACTTTCTCCATATTAGCAATAAGCCTGTTTCATTTTCTTATCATTTGTGTGTTCACCAGAGTAGCAGTTTTAATTTTTAAGAAGTTTTCCTTTGCATTTACAACTAAGTTTAATAATTTCCAGCTTTTAAAGTGAGAGACCTGTAACTATTCCTTTTAAACACTTAGAGACCACTGTAGGCTTATTCATTGGCCTAATTTTAATATTGTTGTGGAATAGGGAGGCCCAAAAAGAGAGGGAGAGATGAGAGGATGGCTGGTCAGTGGGGCAGTCAGAATACACACATTTATCGATTAAGTTTGCCATCTTACGTGGGTGTGGTTTGCGGTGCCTGAAAATGATTAGAATAGTAACATCAAAGATCACTGATCACAGATATTCATAACAAATATAATAATGATGAAAATGTTTGAAATATTGTGAGAATTACCAAAATGTGACACAGAGAAACAAAGCGAAAAAATACTGTTGGAAAAATGTACCAATAGACTTGCTCAACATAGGGTTGCCATAAACCTTCAATTTGGGGAAAAACAAAAAAAACAAAAAAAGATAATCCCCACCAATATCTTTGAAGCACACTAAAGTGAAGCACAATAAAACAAAGTATGCTTGTAGATTCCTGTATTCATCACCTCCATCAAGATACAGAACTATCCCTTTACCCCCAAAATCTCCCTTGTACTACTTTTACAGTCACACCTGCTCATTTTTCCTCACCATCTCTAACCTCTGATAACCACTAATCTGTTCTCCATCTCAAAAATTTTGTCATTTTGAGAATGTTATATAAATGGAATCATACAGAATGTTACATTTTTAGATTAGGCTTTTTTAGTTAGCATAACACCCTTGAGATCCATCGAAGTTGTTGCATGTATTATTAGTTTATTCCCTTTTATTGCTGACCAATATTCCATAAACCTATACATGTTTTTAAAGTTCTAAAAAAATATAGGAATTTTGTTAATAAAAATATTAATTTTTAAAATATTTAAAAAGGATAGAAGCTCTTAGGATTATAGGATTTTAAAGTTCTGTTTTAAAATAGTCTGAGATTTCTAATTTCAGTTATTAGGCCTTAAATACTTTCCAGATTTTGGGGAAAAGAGATCATTTATTTCCTTACCAAAATCATAAATAGAAAGGGCATAATTATCCATTGATGACAGAAATGTCTGTTAAGTGCCAGCTATGCCTTATTGTGCTAGATGCTGGCAAGCATAGGAAGAGGGCTATGATATTGATCTTGTGCTTAGCACAGTGCCTGGCACATAATAGGCCTTCAACTGCTATTAATTGAATGAATAAATCTCACTTTAAATAAAAATTTATAATTTGGTAGCAGAGATAACGTGTAAATACAAATAAGTGTAAGTTAGAAAATCATATATATCATAAAGAAGGTAGAGATGAGTGCACTGGGACAGTTCATAGGAGAAAGATTATCCTCTGAGTTGTAAGGACAAGATAAAACTTCAGCGAATTGGTGACTGTGTTCATTGTTGAAATATGACAAGAATTTAGATAAAAATAAATCAGGGAGAAAAATGCATTCTGGGTACAATAACAATAGTTTACAATTATTTATATCTTCCTGTGTGCTGGGCATTTTGCTAAGCATTTTACATACTTAAACCATGTCATCTTCACAGCGCCTGTGTTATTATTCCCATTACAAACAAGAGGACTTGCCCAATATCATAACTTGTAATAGGCTGAGCTGGTAAAACTAGGCAGTAAAGCTCCAGAACTTTCCCTCTAATGAAGAGTGGGAACAGAAAGAAGCAGAAAGGGAACTAGAAAATTGTGAAATTTTCTCAAGTCTAGAGTACATAACTGAGTCAGGAAGAGAAGCCTAGAAAGATAGTTAGGAACCAGAAGAGCATTGAATGCCATGCTAAATAATTTGTATATATTTTAGAAAGGCTTTGAAGGTTTTGAGTTTCAGGAATTACTTGATTAGAGCTGTTTAGTTTAGGGGTTTTTTGTTTTTTGTTTTTGGTCTTTGTTCAACAGCACTGTATAAAGAAGGCACATGTAGATATTAGATGTGGAAAAATCAGTAATATCAAGACAGATAATAGCAAAGAGAGCACCTGTGTGAATGAAGATGCTAGGGGCAGTTGAGAGATGCTGTGAAGATAGACAATTTAGGATCTGGCACCTGGCTGAAATGAATGAACATGAAAGGGGGAAAAAGAGATGGAAGCACGTAAGGTGTCTTGGAGGTTTCCTGACTGCATACCTGGGCAGATAATGGTGTCTTCAGTAGAAGCTGGAAGAGGAGAAATACATTTCAAGAGGAAATGAGACTTCAGCTTCAGATATTTTGAATGAGGGATTCCAGGAGTACTTCTAGGTTTCACATAAAAACCTAGAAGGACTGAAACCCTGGAAAGCATCTGAAGGGGGTCACACTTTAGCTATGAGAGTGGTTGAACTTACTTTGAGCAAGTTTTTTTTTTAAAAACCCAGTTTCAAAAAATTTCTAATCAATAAAGAGATTTCACATTGAATGAACCAAGCACATCTTTAATTATGAAGCTCAAACACTACTGAATCCAGATTTTCTTCAGTTTTTTTTTGTGAGTGTGTGTCAAGTATTTACATTTAAAAAATGGCACAGACATGTTTGGACTCAAGGCTTAAATGAATGGCTGTGGTAATGTACACTAGGTTGTAGGATAACTCACAACTCTAGTTCATTCTAACCTTGTCTTGATTTCAATTTACAAACAGGAGATTAAACTATTCTTGTTAGTAGTTGTTAACCTTTTAACCCACCAGCTGATGCTTTCCTGAGCAAAGAGTTTTGAAAATTTCAGTATTTTACATTTAGCTTCCTTATCTAGTATTACTTAAGTAAAGTCTTAGATTTGGAGAGAAAGTGACTAGAAATGCAAAAATTGGAGTAATAATAATAATAATAATAATAATAATAATAATAAAATAATAGCACCGATTTCTAAAATGAATAACCAGTTGGGCAACTTTGATGCCTTTTAAAAACTTAATTTGTATCTCTAAAGTTTTGGCAGTTCTTGGAACAGTTTGCTTGAATTAAAATCTACTTTTTATTTTCCTGTTTCAAAACTCAATTTCTTTGTGAAACTTATGAGTTAATTGAGGTATTATATATATATTATATGTTATATATATATTATATATCATATATATATAATATATATATATATATGAACTCCACATCAGTTATCCCCTAAACAGTCAGTAATGTTTTATTTCTTTGCTTCGAACATGCCTCTAAGTATACCCCAGAAGAGAGACTTAACTCCAGATCCATAAATTAGTTTCAAGCAAGCCCTTGAACTAGTATGTGAAAATTCTGAGTGAGGTGAATGAATTTTCCTGGAATCTGGTTTTACAGACCCTCATCACAATCTCAAAGCAGTCTATTAAGACTCAAGAAGCTAAGACTATCTCCTGGGATTCTTCTCAGTTCAGGGATAGTAGAACTGAGGCGTGCTCACTCTTGCCTGATCCTGCAGCATGGCATGTTATATTGGAAAAAGCACAAGGCTAGGATTCATGAGACGTTTATTCTAGTTTCAGCTCTATTCCGAACTTCTGTGAACTTCGAACAAGTCACTTATCCTCATTGGACCTCAGTTTGTTCATCATTCAAATAGAGCAGAATGTCTATCCTATTTGGGTAGACTTAACCAGCTATTAAGTGAAAAAAATAAGGTAGCAAATGTGCTTTGAATGTACAAAGACATCCTACAAAAGAATCCTAATGAGGCTGGGTATTTCTCGGGACCCTTATGTCATATTGGTTCCTTCACATTCTTGCTTCTTTGCAAATTTCCTTTCTTAGGGGCCATTGGTTCCCTCAATTCTGCATTCTCTGCTCTTTTCCCCAAGTTTTTTAGGTGCTGCTTCTTGAAGCAGAGACAAAGGAAAGCAAAAAATGCTGATTAGGCAAGGGGTCACTTTAAAAACTTGCTTCCAAGAGGGAAATAGTAATACTTTGCTTTTGTAGAGTGCTTTACAGTTGTTCAAAGCTTTTCATATTAATGGCCATACTTCATCACAACAGACCCAGGAGACAGTTTTCACCGCATCTATTTTATCTGATCTGGAAACTAAGGCACAGAGAGGTCAGGAGTCCAAGGTCACTCAAATCATCTAGGGTGGTACTAGGGCTGGAACTGAGTCTTCTAACACTAGGTTCCAGGCTTTTGCCACCACTCCCCTGGGTTTCATCTTAGGTGGGAGATACAGAATCAATCATGGTAGTATTATTAGTCATATGGTTAGAAGGTATTGATCAGCAAAGGAATGAAACACCCCCTTTTCTTATACAATGATCCAAGAAAAATTATCTTCAACTGTGCCTGTTTTTTGATGTGGTTCGACCTTGCAGTTAAGTCTTTCTTTTGCCGCTGATTCTGCTCACTCTCCTTAAACTTAATTCATTTGGGCCCCAGTGGGCCCCGCTTGGGCAAAGGCCCATCTGGGAGTGCTCAATACATTCCACTGTCAAACTGAGGAAAAGAGCTACACTTGCAGAACAAGAAAATTTCCAAGAGGACTCTGGCCAGAAGTCAATTTGCAATTTTGAGAGCGGCATTTGATCTGGAGACTGACATAATATGCCTATTGCTTATTACTCACCAATGCTACTGCATATCTTTTTACTCTTGTCCCTAGTCATGAATCCCCTAAACCAGCATACTGCTCAAATTTTCAACCAATCATTAAAGGTGCAAGGATCTGACATAAACGATTGAGCAACTACCATATGCCAAGTGCTCTGGGAAATAAGAAAATGAATGTTTACAGGGACTGCTTCAAACCTCCTAGCCTGTAGGAGGTAGCAATGATATGGGTGCTTCTGGAGAGGGCTGTGCTTTGTGGCCTATGGCTGCAGAGAGGAGAGACTAAGTAGCCAGACTTAAAATATTAGCTCCCATGAAAAGATGCTCCACATATATGTCATTATAAAAATGCAAATTAAGACAACAAAGAAACACCATTAGAAATGCCTACTAGAATGGACAAAATCCAGAACACTGACAACACCAAATTCTGGTGAGGATGTGGAGCAACAGGAACTCTCATTCATTGCTGGTGGGAATGCAAAATGGTACTGCCACTCTGAAGGACATTTGATAGTTTCTTACAAAAAAAATATACACTTCCCATATGGTCCAGCAACCATAGTCTTTGGTATTTATCCCCTAAATTGAACATTTGTGTTTACACAAAAACCTGCACACAGGTGGATGTTTATAGCAGCTTTATTTATAATCACCAAAACTTAGAAGCAACCAAGATGTCCTTCCATTGGTGAATGGTTAAATCAACAATAGTACATTCAGACAATGGAATAATATTCAGCTCTAAAAAGAAAGCCACAAAAAGGCACGAGGGAAATTTAAATGCATATTACTAAGTGAAAGAAGCCCTTCTGAAAAGGCTACATACTGTGTGATTCCAACTATATCACATTCTGGAAAAGACAAAATTATGGAGACAGTAAAAAATTCAGTGATTGCCAGGGGTTAGGGAGAAGGGACAGATGAATAGAAGAGTTTTAGGGCAGTGAAAATATTCTGTGTGATACCATATTTATAGATATATGTCATTATTCATCTGTCTAAGCACATAGAACATACAACATCAAGAGTGATCCCTAATTTAAACTATGAACTTTGGGTGATTATGTATCAATATAGGTTCATTGACTATAACAAATGTCCCCTCTCATGGGGGATACTGATAATGTGGGAGGCTATGCACATGTGGGGGCAAAAGGTATATGGGAAATCTTTGCACTTTCCTCTCAGTTTTGCTGTGAACCTAAAACTGCTATAGAAAATAAGGTCTATTTAAAAAATTTTAGCTCCATGAGAGCAGGGGTCTTATCTGTCTTGCTCACAGCTATAGTCTCAGCTCCTAGCCTAGTGTGAATTCTCAATAAGCAGTTCTTCATTGAATAACTGAAGGAACTCTGCCTGAATTAAAGAGATTTACCAGACAATGTGAGATCTAAGTAAACATGGTGATGAGTAGGGCTTCCCTAGGCAGAGAAGTACAGATACGGTGTGAATATTAGAGGCAAAAAGAATAATTCAATAAAAGCACAAAAGCCTGGAAACAATGAACCATTTGGGGAACTTCAAATAGGCCGCTGTGGCTAGAACAAAGGTTTTTCAAAAGAAAAGTAAAAGGACAAAAACACTGACTAGTGTCATCCTGGTATTAGATATAAAATCATTATTATGACCCCATTTTACAGAGGAAGAATCTGAGGCTCAAAGAAGTTAGGTGATTCATAAAAGGTTATGCATTCATGATATCTACTCTCTTTTGTGTGTGTGTGGGCATTGTGCGAAGTGCTTTTTGTGCATTATCTCATTTAATCCATATAGCAAGTTTATGAAATAGGTACTATTGTTTTTTCTAATTTTATAGATGAAAATAACAAGGCTTAGAGAAGTTAAAAAATTTTCCTGGGCTTCCTGTTCAAGGTGGTAGACTGAGCACACACTATAACCTCTCCTTCCTGATTTAAATACCTAGAAATAAAATATATATGTGTATTTATATTTTTTTTCAAAAAAAGGAAGAAATAATGAAGGAGGGAGAGAAGGAAGGGAGAGAGAGAGAGGACAAAAGAAAGAAAGGAGAAGAATAAAAAGAAGGAAGGAAGGAAGGAAGGAAGGAAGGAAGGAAGGAAGGAAGGAAGGAAGGAAGGAAGGAAGGAAAGAAGGAAGGAAGGAAAAAAAAGAAAATAAAACACAGCAACAAAGGAAAATAATGATAGCCTAGAAGAAATGAGGAGAAATAGCTGAAAGAAAGTAGCAGGATCTAGACTGATAAATAAGAATCCTTTGTTAGAATTCTTTGATCAAGGTTGAGAATATGCTAAGAATGTTCTACCCTGGGAATGGCAGGTGCCCTGAGCAGGGGCCCAGGGATGAAGACAGGCTGGTGAGTGGGAACAGCCAGGTGGCTGACTTTTTGCATATTCCTTCCCCTCTCTTAGCAGGTAGCAGGGGCTACCTCCAGGCTGAAGAAGGACCTGTTGGGGGAACTGAATCTGAAACACATGGGACAGGGCACTCCCATGGCAGGCAGAGAACATCACTCCCTAATTAGCTTCAAAGATTCTATGCCCAGAGGTGTGTTCCCCTGCTTCCTATTCTTCCACTAAAAAAATCCTGAATCCGAGCCTCAGCAGCATGCCTAACCCTCCCCTTGCCTGTGCAGTCTGCATATGGATAGAACCAACAACCTAACAGAAGATCTGAGCACAAAGATGTTCCCCAAATTAAGAATTACCAATAGTGAAGGAAGTCACTTGCCCCCTGTCACCTCTAATTTGTTTAAAATACCTAATAAGGTGCAAAGACTTTGGGGATCCGCCATAGGTCTCCAAGGTAAATTGTCTTCCCACTGTGTCAAACCACCTCCTAAACCTAATTTATGTTTATAGCAATTTTGGATCTGCATTCCCACACTAAAGCAAGCCCCTGAAGTATACACAAAATCCTATACCATTTTTTTTTTTGCTAGGCTATTGGCCCACCAGGCATATAACATGCATTTAGCACAAATTCAATGAGTGTGACTAAGTGTGCAGAGCCTCACCAGGGCTGAGAAAGCAGGTGGTATCTGAAAAAATGGCAGGAGCATGGGATTTGAAGAGGGCTCTCAAAGCTGATGGTGGTGGGCCCAAACGATTGGTCTAAACAATTAATGAGAAGCAGAAGGATACCCTAAAACACCATAGTTTGAGTCTGATGAGGGCAGAAGCTTTGGGTGGGGTCTTGAAGAAACTTAGACTTGTTGGTGGGCAAGGAGAAAGGGCAATGCCAAGGGTTTGGACCAGAGCCTGACGGCTGGAACGTGTAAGGTGGATTGGCAGAGAGAAAGGCAATTGTGTGACTTGGGGTAGCATCTTCCTGGGGGCAGTAGCAAGATAGACAGCCTTTTTTTTCCCAGTTGTGAAAATGAATTGGGTGGTATATACTTTCCAGGGCTGCCATAAAAAATTACCACAAACTGCTGGCTTAAAAACAAAGAGAATCCTTCCTTGCCACTCCCTCGCTTCAGGCGGCTCCCAGCAACCCTTAGTGCTCCTAGTTATAGTTGCATCACCCTACTATCTGCCTTTGTCATCTCATGATTGTCCCTCTGTGTCTTCGGATGACCTTCTTCTATAAGGACACGAGCCACTGGATTTAGGGCCCACGTTACTCCAGGATGACCTCATCCTAACTAATTACATCTGCAAAGACCCTACTTCCAAATAAGGCCACATTCTGAGGTTCTGGGTGACCATGAGTTTTCAGAGGACACTATTTAACCCAGCACCTCTTTTCTGTATATGGGACAATTTACACAGTGGCTACCCAAACCTGCTTCTGGACACGGGCAGATTCTCCTGACTCAAAGACAGTTGCCCCTTAAGGGATGGAAAACCTGCCGTGAGCACAACTCTCCTAAATAATGTCTAACCAACATCCTTTCTCTGAGATCTCTCGGAGATGCCCAACAGGGATCTTTTTCCTCCCCTTATTTGTTATACTTTAATAGTTGTGGGCAAAAGGGAATGTTGCTTTCCTCCCTCAAATACTTTGCTTCTGCAGACAATGCACTGCTTTCCCGTTTCTATTTTAAAGCTGCGCACGCATCTGTAAGACGACGGGAGTGTTATGTAATACCTACCATTTTTGTCAAAACCTCATCTCACCCCATTGCCTGATACAGGAGGAAGCTACTGGTGTGAAATTTGCTGTCTCTCTCTCTCTCTCTCTCTTTTTTTTTTTTTTTTTTTTTTTTTTTTAGGGTGAAGAGTATATTCAGATGGATTTCATACCTCACATTCATAAGTAAGTCCATTTTTTAAAAGATTATAGGTACTGTGCTAATGAAAGATGAAATTCACATCTGTCTCCGGTTATAGCACACCAGCAACGATTGCACAAATAAAGCTGAATACTCTGCCTTTGCCTTTATAGGTATTTTTAAAAGGTGCCCTAGGGGGAAGCATGCAGATTGATCAACAGAAAACATCTTAATGAGAGGAAGATGACCATGAATATTTTCCCTGCTAACAGGTTATGATGCTAAAGTGTTAGTACATTTGGAGCCTGTCATCTGGACTATTTTAGTTTATAAATGAGAGCTGTAACAGCCACAAGGGATTTTGGGAAGGGAAAAATTACTTCAGGGGAAAGATATTTCTTTGTTAGAATCAGGGCTTTGTGAGAGGTGAGCTGGGCCAGTCCAGAGAACACGAAGACTGGGAACCCACTGAGTAGGCATAGGCCAGGCCAGGTGTCAGGGTGTGGGAGCTAGAGCAGGGCTTGGTGGCATGTACGTGGAGATATGAGTCTGTGGTGGCTCTGAATATGGGGATCAGTCTGTGAGAGGAACAGCTGGAGGATGCGAAGTACCATTAGACAAAAGTCCAGCGAGGCCACTCTATTTCAGAGTATCATTCAAACAGAAGGAAGGGGTAGGAAGTTGACCAGAGTCCAGAAAAAGAGGGGGTGATGTCAAGAAAGTCCGGCTTTGGTTATTAGGGTCCAAGTCATGGAAAAACTAAGCGTTCAAGGGAAAGACATACAGTCCAGCTAAGTTCTGTGGACATTCCGGCCTAGGCTGGGAAGAGAGCTAATGAAGGGTGTTGGTAACCGCTTTGCAAATGGAACCATCTATAGCAAGAATTGAGAGATACCTCCTATAGTGGGTTGAATAATTTCCTTTCAAAATTTATGACCACTGGAACCTCAGAATGTAAAATATTTTGTGAATTTATTTGGAAATCATGTCTTTGCAGGTATAGTTAGCTAGGTTAAGACGAGGTCACACAGGACTAGGGTAGGGCTCTAAATCCAATGACTGCTGTCTTTACAAGAAGCAGGTCATGTTAAGAACACAGGGAGGAAGACAATGTGACAATGGGGCGGAGACTAGAGTGATGCAGTCACAAACCAAGGAATACCAAGGATTGCTGGGAGCTACCAGAAGCTAGGGAGAGGAAAGGAGTCTTTCCCAGAGCCCCCAGAGGGAACAGTGCTGCAAGGAATCCCTGAGCACTCGATGCAGCACCATATGCCACCCATTTCCCTTTGGTTCTGGGTCTGTGTGTCCCATACTCATTGGGATTGTGAGCCTCTTGAGAATGAGGCCCGTGGAGGCTTGCTATCTTTTGTTACTTAGCTTGGATATAATTAAAAAGAGAATTAAACTTAAATTTAAGAGCCCTGGACTATGTTTTATTACTTACTACTTACACATGTATCCATTCAGGAAGTATTTATTTATTGAGCATCTAATGTGGATCAGCCCCTGAGCTAGGTGCTGGGGACACAAGGATGATAAGAGTCTCTGTTGTTGAGGGATACTTCAGTCAATCATATTCCCATGAGATAATGCATCAAAGGCAATAACAAAGGATTACAAAAGCCCTGGGGAGGCACAACAAAGCCAGCCAAGGAGAGATGGGGGAGGGCAGATAAAGGTCCTTGGAGGTAATGCCCAAAGGGCCTTGAAGGGTATGTGGGAGTGAGCCAGAAGAATAGCAGAGGAAAATATTTTAGAGAAAAAAGACAGCATGAGCAAGCAAGTGGAGATGACATATGTAGCATTTGCAGAGACCTACAATCAAACTGTGTGGCTAGGATTAAAACATGCAAAGCAGGGAGAAATGAAAATAAGGGTAGAGACATATATGGAGAGCAGATGGTGGAGAGTCTTGAATACATGTTACAGAGTTTGGATTTTATCCATTGGTAACAAGAGCAAGAGCAGCAAGGTCAGATTTGTGGTGTGTGGACTGGAACACTCCTGGAATCAGAGAGAGACAGGAAGAGGAGGTTGCTGTGCTAGTTGGAGTGAGAGAGGGTGCATCTCCAAATCAGGTTAGTGGGAGTAGAAGGGGGGAGTGGTGTGTTTTAAGAAATATGTAGGAGGCCAGCATGGAATTCCAGCCTTGCAAGCTTGCATAAATTGCTTCATTTTTCTGAGCCTTAATTTCCTCATCGGTAGAATGGGGATAATGATATTCCACTTCACAAGGTTGCCAAGGATTAAATTAGGCCGCCTATGTGCAAATGCTTTGCAACTTCTCTAGCAGCCTCCAGGGTGCATCTGTTAGTAGGTTTTCCATTATATCTGTGGGATGACCCACACTGTGTCTCAAAGACAGCTGATGTAGAGAACAAGGTAAATACTAAATAGTTCCACATACACAGATTTAGAAGCTGAAAATCTGATTTGAAAGCCCAGGTTTAGAAGTATTTCTATGCCCTTTTAAAAATATATAATTATGTTCTCTGCTCATATAATTTTATTCATCATAAAAACTGAACATATCACTGTCACTTTCATTGCAGGGTACTGGCAGAACATGCTTTACCTAGCAGATGTGTTCCTGAAAATTTTACTTGTAAATTGATTTTAAAACGAGTCAAACATACTTTACTCACACTGGGGAGATGAGGCATTTCAAAGAACTCTCTGGTTGTGACTCCTTTGGTAAAATTAATAATTATCTTTATCATTCTGGGCATTTAAATATGAACTTCCATGTATCTTAATTGGGTGGCAGTAGTCTCTATATAAGGACACTTATATTATTATAACCAAAAACTGCAGAATGTTATCTGTTCAAATACGCCAGGCAGTCTCTCTCTCAGCCTGTTGCTGTGTGGCTGCACTTCCTAACACCCACCGACTGCAATGCAAGACCTGCCCCCACCAAACATGTCAAGTTAGCAACTACATTAATCTTCTTCATGCTTGACACAGATCCAGTCTCAACCCTTCCATTACTGACATGAGATCAATTCACTTTCACAATGTAATCTTCTATGAGATAATAAATTATAAACTTTCTATTTAGTATCTAGTCAGCATCTAATTGCATTTTGATTTGTTTCTTGATGTGCGGGTGGAGTGCTGAGAATTGGACATGGAAAGTCGGATGAGTCATATTTGCCTAATTATAACTTGTAATTGTAAAACATAACAGCATTAATACGATAAGTGATGCAAATCGATATTAAAAATGTTCAAGCAGGGAAGATTGATGGCAATGTGGATTTATAATAATAATTGCCATTTATGAAGCACCTACTATGTTCCAGGAATTATATTTGTTACTTTATATTTATTATTTTTATATCTCCTCTGACTCTGGCAGATATTACTTTTCATTTTGCAGATGACAAAATGGAGGCCTAGCAATATGAAGTTGCTCTAAGTTACCCAGCTAGAACCTGCTCAAGGTGAAATGTGAACCCTGAATAAATATTATCCCTTGGGTCCTCTTAGTTAGAAGACCTAGTTTGTCGTCCTGAGTGGGACTAACTCATCTTTCTGTCCAGATCCCTTATCTATCACAGAAGGGTTTGTTCTCTTTACCTCTGAAACCCTTTCTGCTTCCTGATGTTTTCAATAAAGTTTCAAGAAGGCCTTGGGCTACTTTTAAACAGCCTGGCATTCCACCTCACCTCCCCAAGTCAATGAAATCCAACTTGAAATCCAAGAATAGCTAAACCTCTACTTCAGTCCCAAGAGCCATTTCATTTACTGAAATACTTACCACACTACCATCCAATTACTATGTAAAACACCTTGGGATACCATTAATACAAAAGGTTATATATTCTAAAACCCAAATGTCATTTTGTATTAGACATTTTCTTAAGGTCTACTTATCTCAGGGTGAATTCTAAGAATGAGTGCTTAATAATTATTTTGCATTTAAACAACCTACTTATGAATTCCAGGGATACACTGTGTCACAGTTCGGCTTCTGCAGGATACAGCAATTATTATAAATGCTGGTGGATTAACTGCTACCTTATTGCAGCCTGACAAAATGACACATCTGTATTAGATCACTGGTAGGTCATCAGGCAAAATCCCTCCTCCTCTTCCATCCCCAGCCCTCACCCCAGAAAATAGGGCAGTTCAAAAAGTTTCTCAATCCAGTGAGAAATAATATGAACCCCACAAGAACCTATGTATGTAGAACCCCAAATATTGGGGCTGGCCACAGACATTTATCATTTGGTGAATTGTGATGCACACACTTCCTTTTTCAAAGGTACTGGAAAGATTTTTAAAAGCCAAGGTATATTTTACATAGACTCATGAATTTGCCTTAAAAGCTAACTCAACCACAGAAATTTGGAGTTTAGATTTATTTAGCTTTATAAAGTTTGTCTTAAAAGAATGGTATACAGTTTTGGAGAAAAGAGGGTTTAGATGAAAGTGTGTTGATTTGTTCCTATATGAACATGTATGTGAATGTATATGTGTCTATGTCTGTGAATGCTGTGTGTGTGTGTGTGTGTGTGTGCGCGCGCGCGTGTGTGTGCACATGGGGCTGGGGTGGCAAGAGAAGTTCAGTTAACCTCTTATGAACTCAAATAGCCAAGCTCCATGCAGCTTTAATAAGTTACCATTCGATGATGAACATTTAACAGTCTCATTAAATCATAATTTAAAAGATTGCTTTTTTTTGCCCCAAACAAATAAAACTCTGTGAAATTCTAATAAGGATCTTTGAAACAGCTGTTTTGAGCTACAGAATGTGTAATGACCTTATAATTGTATTAGATGTGGCATGGAAATGTTTATGTTTCTTTTCTAGTCTGAAATGCGCTAAATAACAGCAGCCAAAGAACAGGGATTCATTATGAATTCCAAGGGTTCCAGGGCCTTCTGGAGATGAGGTGGGGGGTCCTTAGTCAAATTCCAATGTAGATGCTGGCCTGGACCAGATTGAGGCAGGCAAACTGGCTTCCATACAGTTGGAGCCCCTTCTTTGCCTTCTGTGGCACCTTGCCTTCACCTCAAACACCTCAACACCTGTGTGCTTCCTTGGACCTTAGAAAAATCTGCCCTTTTCTCATAGACTCCTCAGTTGCAAGAGGCTCAAAGTTGTCAGGGTCAGCCCTTCTCTCCACTCTCATCACAGTGCTTGGTTTTCCTCTAGCATGGGAGTGCATAATTGCTGTTTGCTCTCCAGGTCTGCTCGCCTAGCTCACCCCTGAGGCCAGGGGGCTGGCCTATGTGAATTCTATCCACTGGCTTCCTGGCTTTCTGTTTCTCACTGGGTTCGGCCAATGGGAGCCCTCAAGCACAGAGGAGAGTGACGTTTGGTAACTATTTCTCTGGCTCCTTCCTTAGGAGATTACCATAGGTTATGTCTGCTTCTCTACCAAAGACTCAGCTACCACCAGATACTACTGTCTGGAGGCCTTGTCCACACAGCCCTTTGCCTGGAGGTTCTGGTAATTGCTGCCTCCTCCTCTCTATTTCCTTGAAGCCTAGAAATGATAACAGATCCTAGCTGTTAATAGCCTTGAGATGCTTCCTACAGGGATGCGTTGGTAAACCGCACTCCAAAAACAAAAACAAAAAGCAAAAGCCTGATTTATGGTGCTGGCTGATTTCCATAACGTAAATGCTCCCATCATGGCCAATTTCAAACTACAAACATGGCATCACTCAAGGAGAATGTGAAGGGCCATGGGACACATAAAGACTGTCACGGGCTACTCTAGAGCTGGCTGTAGTGCACCACTGCTTCTCTGAAGCCTGCCTACACCTTTGTAAACAGCCTCTGAATTCAACTCTGCACTGATTGCCCATTTTGACTGCATCGTCTGTTTTCTCCCAGAACCCTGACTTACAAAGCCTTCTGCTGAAACGGTGGGCCTTGTGTGCTCACACACTTGGAGTGATGGGAAACCATCTCCACAGAAGTAGTTTCTCTTGGGCTAACTCCCACAGTTAGAAGTTCTTCTACAAGTAACAGGAGTACCCTCTCTACTTGGTCCCCTACTTGTACCCAGTCTGTCTTCAAAGTACAGAAACTTGAGCTCATCTCTCTCTCATTAAATTTCTCCTTACAAGTGACTTAGGATGTTGTGAATTCGCACCATCATTGAACCAATGGTGGTGAATCCCATTCTGATCACTGAGGCAGCTGCCCAGGGACCCCTCTCATAGCCACTGCCGCTGTGGGCTCCCTCCCAGAAGACTTCTCCATATCCTCTGGCTCCAGCACTTGCTGTCAGGGTTGGGGGTGGGGGTGAGGCACCTGAGAAGGGTCCCCACTCTGAGTTGTTATTTTCTCTCCCTTCAGGATCAGCTCCTTCTTTTCTGAGTCCCTCCAAATCAAATGAGTGTTTTCAGCTAATCTGCTCCCACCAGATAACCTAACTTGTTCACCAGCTGGAGCTTCATGATCTGGGGTGGCTTGGTCAATAGAGAAAAGAACAAGCTTATGCATTTCCCTTAGGGCTAAGGGAGGCTGGGCTATACTACTGCTATTACCACCACCACTGCTGCTGCCATTCATAACAATCCCCAGCATTTAGGGAGCACTTACTATATGTCAGGGGCTGTCTAAGCATATTAACTTCCCTACAACCTTATATCAATCAGGGTCCTTGCCAGAAAGCAGATGGCATATTTAAAGTATATAAATGTACAGAGTTTATAAAGGGGCTGTTTTGTGAATGTACAATCTGGAGTATAAGAACCAGTGAGGGTGGTGCAGACCCACAGGCTACTGACAACAGGAATTATTTCTACTCATCACAATAATGAAGGGGCAAGGGGAGGGGACAGTGCTCTCAGAATCTAGAGGTGAGTGTGTGGCTGTAGAGGGCCACATCCATTGCCCAAGTTAAGATCCCAGTGAGTGTATGCTGTGCGAAGCTATTGGTAATAAATACCCTGACCCTTGTCTGGAGCCGGGTGATACAGTCCATAAACTTCAGCCTCTTGGGTATGGAACACAGCAGAGAGGGGTGGAAATGGATCTGAGATAGGTGCAGAATACAGAGAATAACCAGTACCAACCCAAGAAGCAAGCAGTAGCATCATCTTTAGTAAACAGCAGCAGCTGGATTTGCACCCAGGGGATTCGGTGGCAGGACTCATGCCACCATGCTATGCTGCTTTCTAAAGACTCTGGATGTAGCAGTATCTCACTTTGCCCCAGGGCTTTTGCTACTACTCTTGTTCTTTTATTTTCATTTTCATCATCCTGCCATAAACGTGTCCTTTATTCTTTTTGTAAGGAAGCTAGCAAAATGGCAATTAGTTTTGTGTGTGGTAAGTCAACAATGTTTTTTATTTCCTTGTTTGACCCTTACAACAACCTTGTGAGGCCTGCTGGACTACTATTATTTGAATGTTTTCAGATGACATTCAGAGAGGTGAATAATTTGGCCTAAATTGCCCAACTTGCAAGGGGTAGTCTTTGCAGAGTAAACAGCTAAGTGAGCAAAGTGATTTCAGGCTCTGGAGTCTGAGTGTTTGGTTCCTATCAGGCCTACTTGACCTTAGGCAAATCACTACCTAAGCCTCCCCTACCTCAGCTTCCATGTTCTCATCTTTAAAATGGGGGTGATACTTATACTGAATCCACTGGACTCTTTGAAGGATGAAATGAGATAACTCATACAAATCAGTCACATAGTACCTGACTCTTGGTAAAAACCCAATAAATGGTATTTTTTTTTTTTAACAAATAATTTTAAATTCAGATTATCTTCACTTTTCTAAGACTAGCACTCTTTTTTTTTTTTAACCAACTTCCAGGGATTATAAATATATTGTAATCATATTACATTCAAAAATTTCTTTTTTTCTGAATGTATATTTTCTTCTCTAGCTTCTATGTTGACTTGCAACCTAGCAAATTCTGGTTATACAATATCATTAGGAAAAGCTCTGGCCAGGAGCAGGTTTTAGGCATGTGCAAATGTGGCCGAAGAAGAGCCTGTATCAGCACTCAGGGGACAAATTTGCCTAGTGTCACTGCCCATGACAGGGGCTCTTGCCTCCCGGGAGCACATCCTCCAACAGTGAACCCTTCTCCATCCTCTGGACAGCTGCTGCCTCCCCCCATCCCCAGCCCAGTGTCCCTGCCAGGGACCGTTACTCACTGCAAGGCCTACGAATAAAGAAATAGGCTTTTTGGGCAGGTCCCTTTCCTTTCTGGGCTGTTTCCTCATCAATAAATAAAGCGGGTAGGTGGCATGAGAATGAATTCCATGATTTCCAAGTGCCCCCGTTGGACCTAAAAACGAGTGGGACTCCTCTGCAGGAAAACTGGCTAAAAGTCTCCCAAGACCAAAGCATCCCTCCACCTTCTTGCCTGTCCCAGCACTCTCTAGCATGTTCTTTGTAGGGCATTGTGTTACCTAAGGAGGATCAGAGAATATAAAAATTCATTAACCAGAGGAACATGTGTTGCTCAATCACTGACTCCAGAGAGAACAAGGCACATATTCGTACAATACAAATAATGATAACAACATATAATATTGCATTTTGCAAAGCAGTGCCTTGTGCATTACCTTTCGTTCTCATGATTAACTCTGAGAAGTAGATGTTATTACGATCCTTACTGTACAGAGATGTTATGTGAGTTGCCTAAGATCACAGAGATAATGGTCTGCAAAGTTAAGACCTGAATTTAGAGCTCAAAAGCCAGGAGATCTCTGAACATAACACACCCCTTTATACGGCTCAGACCAGAGTTCAGTTTTCCTGAGCCATATATCTGTTATATATAAAAATCTGACAGACCTACTTCCCCCATTTTTCAAGACAGGCTAGAGACATGACGAAACAAAAAGTAGACAATTGTGCCTAAAGATAGATGCTGCTGAGGCGGCCTGAAGGCAGGGTGATGTTGGAGCAAGCCAGTTAAATTTCTTTTTAATATTGTTGCCTTGACTTTCAAACCGGCTATAATTATGTCTGCACACTCCCACCCATGGGATCCCATCAGTTCCTCTGAGGTTTTGGGTTGTATCTCATTTTACAGCCGAGTGATTGAAGTTTGTGTCTCTGCAGGCTTTGCTCACCCAGGCACCTCAAGCTGTCAAGTGGTATGTCATCTCCCTGGCAATGAGTCACAGACTAATCAGACCTGAAGTGCTGGGCAGGCTTTCTAAGAGGGACTGTAGTATAGATCAGTGGTCCCCAAACTTTAGCATTCCTCAGAATCATCTGGAAGGTTCATTAAAGCACAGATGCTCCTGAGTTTCTGGTTCAGTAAAGCTAGGGTGGAGCCTGAGAGTTTGCGCTTCTAACAAGTTCCCAGGTGATGCTGCTTGTTCAGGGACTACACTTCGAGAACCAGTAATATGGAAGTGAGATAAGAGAGCTTTCGCATCTCTAAGATTTTGGTGCAATTTAGGCTCCACTTCTTGGGTAAATTACTAGACCTCCAGGAGGTTTGGCTTCCTCACTTTCAAATGATGATAATAGTATCTATTCCACAAAGTGGCTGAAAATGTGAAAAGAGGCTGTCCGTTATAACCCAGATGGCTGTTTCCTTAATCATCAGGCTCCTGTGTCCCTGCAGACATTTCCTAGATGACCCTAACCCCCAATAACAATTCACTTGTGGAAAAGCATAGACAAGTATCTAGAGTCTGGCAAAGATTTTGGAGAGCACACAGAAGAGGAAGTTTACATCACACCTCACAGCCAACACCTTGAAATTCTTCCTCAGTGTTGTTGTGTTCCCAACACCCCTCTTTGGCCTCTTGGCCAAATCCTTTAATCCTTGACTCAGATATCATAAATTTCCCAGTGTCACTGGATGTCTTCCCTCAATTGTTCCCAACTTTAACTTCTCTTGAATTTAGGGAGACAGGCTAATTCAACTCTCTCCTAGCCTTTCTCCTCCCATATGTACACTCAAACTCATCATATTTGTAGACCAAGGGCCTCGAGTCAGGAGCACACTTCTTCCGGAAGGCAGCTCCTGGCCATCTTCTGTCACTTGAGCTTGCTTTTGGCCTCTGAGCCTGCATCATATGCAGCTTATTAGAGCCTCCCCCTCTTTTACCTCCCCCTCATTGGCTGACCCCTAATGAAGAGAATAACATGTCCTCCCTGTCCCTACAAGTTGTGATATGATTGTTCCCTCAAGGGAGTGATAGCTTAAGGAAGAAGCAAAATAAGCAACAACCGGTGGCACCAGGCCTCCTCAGACTCAGGCACAGCTACCCCAACCTTCTCTTAAAGAGCCTGAAAACACTTGCTTCTGAGACCTCTTTGGGGAAGTTTCTCCCTGGATCTGATAGCTCATAGGGAAGGAGTGGTCCTCACCCTCCTTCCTGACACTTGCAGCCCCACTGAGCGTTTATGTGTCAGTAGTAGCTTTGAGAACGAGCCCAAATAAAGTGACATTACAAGATTATAGGGTATTATTGTCTCCGAGGGAGGTTGAACCCAGAACTCAAGGCTTCCCTTATACTATGTCACCCAGGGCCACACCTTGGCCTCTTATTCCCTCAGCCAGAATGATGTCTGGCTTCTCCCTCTAGAGTCTCAGGCTCTATATAAAAAATGAGATTCTCCTGCTTACTAAGACACTTTCCCCCTGCTTAGAATGTAACTCCTCTATTTCTGAAATGAAGCTCTGTTTCCAATGCACTTGATCTTATCCTCAAGGGACTATAATTGTCTCTCTCACACACACACACCCTTTCCTCTCTAATTTAAAATTAATTCACTGAAAGTAAGACCTTAGGAACACATGATCCCTACCCCAGTGGGAATTAGGTATGACCCTCCCTTGTCATGTTTGCCAAGCTTCATTTATCAAACCATATTTGAAATCTCCATGTCTGACAGTTTGTTGATACTGTTTTTTGAATCCCAAAATGAAGGCAAAGGTCTTTTTTTTTTTTTTTACCCCCTCTGAGCCAAAGTCTGGAATTTCCATATTTCTGAGTACCCACATAAGCATACAGCCATAGTGATTGAAGTGGTTCTGACTTTGGGGCCATGTTTCATATCTAAGGTTGGATCTAGTAAGCTTTTCATTAATCTCTTTTGATTATACACCCAAGCATCACTTCGCCTCCCCTGCAGCCGCAGTTAATCATCTTATTCTTCTTGTGGTTAGAAAAGCTTAGGATCTAGATTCAGAAAACTCATGAGTTTAAAACTGATGTGCTTTTCCCCAGTTTGTTTGGAAAGACTATTTTACCACTCTGAGCCTGTGTCTTCTTCAAAAGAGATAAAGTAGGGCTCATGCTAACTTCTGTTTCATAGAGGACTGAGTGAATTAATGTATATACAGTAGTCCTTATACATGGTTTCACTTTCCATGGTTTCGGTTACCTGTGGTCAACTGCAGTATGAAAATATTAAATAAAAAATTCCAGAAATAAAACAATTCATAAGTTCCAAATTGTACACTGTTCTGAGTAGAATGATGCACTCTCATGCCATTCTGCTAAATCCTGCCTGGATGTGAATCATCCCTTTGTCCAGCATATCCACACTGTATAAGCTCCTGCCACCTATCCATTAGTCCCTTAGTAGCTGTTTTGGTTATCAGCTCAACTGTCTCGATATCGCAGAGCTTGTGTTCATATAACCTTTATTATGTTATTTAACAATGGCCCCAAAGTATAAGAGTAGTGATGCTGGCAATTCGGATATGCCAAAGAGATGTCGTAAAGTGCTTCCTTTAAGTGAAAGAGTATGTACGTACAGAAAAAAAACATAGTATATAGAGGGTTTGGTTCTATCTCTGGTTTCAGCCATCCACTGGGGGTCTTGAAATATATCTCCCATGGGTAAGAGAGAGTACTATATGAGGTGTTCCAACATAGGCTCTCTTATTTCTTTTATCCTAAGCAGATACGGAGAGTTTGGACATAATAGATAGAGCAGGACACTCTTGTATCAATTTCATTCCAAGTGACTAGGCTGCCCTTGTTCCATAGAGAAAATCATGTCCAAGTTGTTGTCAGGTTGATCACAGGCCAGTTGGGAGAAGGCTATTTACACGTGTGTCACTTTCTCCAAGACCTGATTACTGTCATTGCCTATTGACTATGTGCTCTGCTGGCTTCTACTACAGCTCCAACCACTCACGTGGGGAGCAGCGGGCAGTTGTGCTATGATGAAAGAGACACTTTCAACACATAGAGGATTGGTTTCTGAGCCCGTTTGTCCATCATCCCAGGCTGACCCTCAAACTGCTCTTTTTACCTTTTTGGGTCCACATGTGTCCCTGGTCAAGGATATCTCCCTGGATATTAACCATGGTTTTTGTGGTCAATTCCTGCCCAAAGCAATTACCCAAGGTTATTCAGAGTCCTGTTTAAAGATATTTATTTTCGTTTGGAATTGTCTGATGCCCTAACTGCATTTTTTAAAAATTTAAGCTTTCTGCTTATCTCATGCAGCTTAAATTGATTTTTATGAATCATTTGGCTTCTCTACTGATTTTCCATTTTCTTTCATTAGTGTTTTGGGGGGAGAGTGATAATGGTGGTTGATTGCTTGTTTTTTCAGTCAACCAAGTCATGGGCTATCTGACTTCACTTTCAGATGAGAGGTCAGGTGCAAACTTCCATTTCATTCAATATATAAATTGGTATGAAAGAGGATCCATGAATGAATTTAATTCCTTCTATTTCAGATTTGAGTGCACTGTTCAACATTCCTGCTGATACCTCAGCCTAAACTTTACACAAGTCGTCCCATAGCTCAGCTGTCTTCCAGAACTGAATTTAGCTTAAATCACTACTATCTACTGCGATTGCCCCAGACAAATCTTTTCAGTCATCTCGCTCTCAAATGGAAAGTGCTTCCTCACTGCTTATTTGATGGAGGGTAATGAGGTGCTGTTTCTACAAGATTACTTACCTGATGAGACAGGAGGACTCTATTGAAAAGACCCAGGCAGGACCCCAGATGGCTCTGGCTGAGCACTTTTGGAGGACTGAGCTAGCATTTTTTGTAGAGAGCTCTTTTTCTCCCTTTTAGCCCCAATGAATTAATGCAGTTCTTTGTCCCCATAAATGTTTTTTTAACTTTTTCTTTCTCCACTGTGCCTACGCAGTGGTTCTCTAACTTCATCATCCATCAGAATTACCTGGAGGTCTAGTTAAAACACAGATTCCTGGGTCCTACCCCCAGAGTTCCTGATTCAATAGGTCTGTGTTAATTTGCATTTCTAACAATTTCCCAGGTAGTGATGATGTTGCAGGTCCAGATACCATACTTTGAGAACCACTGGCCTGGAGTGGATAAGGCCAGCAAGCCATCACGACATAAAACACCCTTACTCATTCAGTCCCTCCTCCCATTCCAACTTTGTCTCCATTGCTATCACATACATTCACTCAGTTTTTCATTCATTCATTCATTCATTCATTCATTCATTTAGTAAATATGTGCCTGATATTAATCCACTATAATTCCTGAAAGGAGTGAAGCAATGATCTACCTTCTTGCCTTTGCTATTGTTGTTGGCTTTTCCGAAATGACGTCCTTTCTCTCCTGCCTTTCCTGTCTGGCTCACCTCCAACTCATCCAAGTTCTATGCCAAGTGCCAACTTCTCTGTGAATCAAGTCCTTCCTCAATGAGAGCCAGCACTCCTATTTTGCCAACATTATACCTTTCACAATTCTCCATCATTGCACTTATTTAATTGTATTTCAATCATTTCTTTACAAGTTTTGCCTCTGCTGGACTGTGACTTCCTGAGGGCACAGACTATACTTCATTTCTCTAACTCCAGAACCTCATACAATGCCTGGTTCATGTTTGCTGATCAGTATATGTTGTAGACTTGATTATCTCATGGCAAGGGCATCTAATTGAATTAATTAACTAGGAGCTTGGGTTTAGGCATGGTTTCCCTTCAACAGATACAAACTATGTAACTTTGGTTGCTTGGTTGGAATCAGTGTGAGTGAAAATGAAGGAAGAGTGTTTAGTTCTGCATGTCTGGTAGCTTCACTTAATTTCATGATCCTAATCCACATCTATAATCATCACATAGAAACTAAGCCAGAGAGTAAAAACATTTTGAATGTCGTAAATGTCAATACTTTTAAACATGTAAATGTTGTTACATTTAAATAGATTTCTTCTACATTAAAATATTTTCACATCCTTTACCTTATTAGATCCTTAAAAATAGTCCTGTGACATACTAAGATGCTCCCATAGATATAACTCATTTCATTTGAAACAATGACTCCATGCAGAGAGCCTCCTGACTATGACCAGGATGTAAATGGCAGTCCAGGACAGGGATGGAGAGCACAGGAGGGGGTTGGGCACTGCTTTGGGTGAGAAAAGAACCTAGCACTGGACTTAGGAAGCACAAAATTTTTGGTCAAGGTCCCACCATGACTGACCATGTAACTATTAGCTTCAAGTTTCTTCATCTGTTAAATGAACTAAATGACCTCTCACGTCTTCCAGTCTTAAAAAAATCCTGTGATAAGATCTTCAGACTAAAATAACAGATTCATTAACAGTTCTTCAATGAATTCTTTAAAGGCAATGTCTCCTTTAGATCAACATTGAGACTTGTCATGGCTTATTCTCCAGTGTCATCAGGCTCTGGAACCCTTTCCAGACACCCTTCTGAGGGAAGGGGCTGCAAAAGTAGAGATTATTTCCTAGGCAGAGTGCTTAGTGAGTGTTTTTATAAATAGATATTGGTACAGAAGTCAGCTTAGATTCATTCCAGACCTTGTCATGCCCACTGATGGGGGTACACTTGAACTTTAGAGTGTTTTCTTCTTTTGTGACCTCCATAGATGGACACAAAGCCCAGATTCTCTCTGGAAGTTTCCCTTAATTCATTTAGTGACTAGCTCAGTGTTTATGATTGCCAAAACTGCTAACTGCTCAGAATTTATACTGCATTTTCTTCTTCTTACTGCAAAGGCAGTATCTTCAAACTGAACCTATTTACCTTCCAAATATGCTCTTCCTTTTGGGATTCTTCAACTCTTTAAACAGAATCCCACTACCTAGACTAGAAATTACCTAGGCTTGAAATTTTTCCTGCAATGTTGCCCAGGAAAAATCCTGTTTGACTCCTACTTCTCTCTACCCCACAAACTCTAAAGGTCTATTTCTTTCTGGAATATTTCTCCTCTTTCTTCCCTGCCTTTGTCACTGTGCCACTATCTTAGCATCAACCTCTATAATTTCTTGCCTGGAGTTTTGTGGTAGCTTCCTAACTGCCCTTACCTTAGCACTCCTCTTATTCCAACCTGTCTGTCAAAAGCAGACCGTGAGATGAGGATTCATGAGCAAGTAATATATAAGAAACTGCTTCTGAAAGAAACTGGTAAGGGAGTGCAGGAAGCAAGACAGGGGAGGAGAAGACACTAAGCAAAGGTGAGCTTTCATACACAGTCTCAGTCCCAGGTAACTTTGGAATGTAAATGCATTTCAGAGTTTGTGCCAACTGGAGGCAAGGGAGCTGGGCTTTCATATCTCCACACTGTCAATCACTGGCTAAGGGCTGCCCCAAGGGATGCCAATTTCCCAGCATTTTCAGCATTCTGCTTGTTTAGTCAAAATGTTCTCTATAGCCCAGAAAGTCATAGGTGTGACCTGTTAGAAGCAAAGCATACAGAAGCTGGGAAGGGGGACACAGAAACAGTGAAAGGGATCTGGGTGGGCCTGGGCACTTGACAGAGCGTTGACAGTGTTCACTATGCTGATTTTCATAATGCCACCAGTTCGACATTGCCATATTACTGCTCAGTCATTGCTCCACTTAGCAACCATTAATGACTCCCTAAACTATAAGCTCTTTAACTACACCAATGTCTCAATAGGTTAGCACCATCCACTTATCCACGCTTGCCTTGTTTTTCTTCACAAATCTAACATTTCTGACAGATTGATTTAGTATTTTACAAACAGGTCAGAGCTTTCCAGCCTCTTCACTCTGGCCCACTCAGTTCCCTCTGCCTAGAATGTGGTCTTTAAACCACATCTGCAAATCCTACTCATCTTTCAAAGACCAGAAAGAATTCTCTGATCATCTCCCTCTGTGGCACTTCTCCAGCACTATGTCTGTCCCTCCATACATGTACTGTGAAAGCCGTTGTCTTATCTCTCCTCTGGGCTAATGGTCAGCAATCAGCATCTCATTTTTGTTTGTATCCTTCCCGCACTCCCTTCAGTGCCCAGTACTTGGAACATAAATGAGGCTACTAATGCTTATTAATGAATGGGCGAGACTCTTCCACATGCCTGAGTCAAACAGAAGAGGGTGGATGAGGAAGTGATCCCTCCACCTCAACTGAGTTCTCAAAGTTCCAGTTCTTTAGATGCAGTTTCTAACCCTTTGGAGGCACTGAATCCCTAGTGAACTTTTCCACGTCCTCTCACGTCATTTTCTTCTGTGAAGGACACGGCAGCGCAATGGTGAAGCTGGGGTGAAAGAGCAAGAAAGCTCCAATTCGCCATGTCCTGAAATGACCCTTTCTTTCAAGGAATTTCTAGAAATAGCTTGAGAAACGACTTAATATATGTAGCATATCTAGCACTCAAGAGTATTTTTATGAACATAATGTGAATTGCTTCCCATTCAGAAATGGCACTGAAATGGCATTTAAAGACCTAAGCTTGAGTACTGCCCCCACCATTTTATAGAGTGAGACATTGAGCAAGTCATTTAATCTTTTTGGGTTTGTTTTCCTCCCAAATTAGTGGTGCAGTGAGATTAGAGCCTTAAGAGTTCTACTATTTTATGGTTTCACTAGGACCTTTCATGTGCCAGCCACCATGCATAGTATCCGAGGTATGAAGACAAATGTCATAGGTTCCTGTGACCACAAAACCCTTGAAGAACTGGCCATCTAGGACCTACTTGAAGTTATTAAGTTTCCTTGGAAGAAAACCTGTTCTAGTGTTGAAATTTCCTTCCTGTGTCTTTTGCCATTTAGTTCTAGTAGGCCCTTTCATTAGGTCTGAATCCTCTTTCCTAGTCTATATGATAAGTCTTTAATCACTGGAGGCTCTCACAAACTTTGAAACTTTAAATTTTCACACAAAATTTTTCCCATTAAGCACGTAGACATAAGAGGATAATAGAAATCTATGTCAAGTGTAGATTCCAGCAGTCTGTTAGGGTCACTCAGTAGCCATTTCTTGGGATCATGTACATTAACCCAACAGCACGTGCAATTCAAATTAGTACCAGATAAAAATGAAAATCCCCTACTCTATGGACCATAGAGCTCCCTCCTGCATGAATGAAACTGACCCGTTAAACCATGAATGCTGCAGGTCTTCTCCCCTACAGACTAAACAAACATAACCATGACCCCATTAACCCACGATTCCCCACTCTCTCACTCTCCTGATTGATTCTGTTCAGATTATCTGAGTCATTACAGTACAGGCTTTGTTAACTTATTAAATGCTTACCCGTGCCAGGAACTGCGAGGGTCCCTACAGGTAGTAAGATACTGATGAAAGTTCTAGTACTTTTGAGGTGATCTAACTAGCTCAAAGTTATTTTTCATGGTCTGGTTGTTTGACCTACACGTTTGGCTTAAGACCTTGTTTGTAGTTTGCTTCATGTTGTATATAAAACTCTTTGGCTTATACCACAGAGAGGCAAAAATATCTTCCCTTTTATTGTTTACCATGACTGTGTTTCTTTTCTGGGTCGGTTACCAGTTACCAGTGTATCATATGTCACTGATTCCCAAGGAGTGAGCCAGTAATTGTCATACATTTGTACAGAAGATTTTATTCTGATTGAATATGCTCTTCTCAGATACTGGCATTTTAGATGGGGAAGGTGCCATGTTCAAGAGGCTCCCTTGTTGAGGGTTAAGAAGAGCTTAGGCTTTGGAGGGAAATCTCTTTGAGAGAGTTTCTTCCCTCCCCAACATCTCTTCCTATAAAGCACAGCCCTGGAGCCTGGAAGCTGTAGACCAGTCTGGAAAGAACATGCTCCAGAATGAACAAGCTCTTAGAATGTAGTCCGTCTCATCACCTGGAGAGTAAGGCCAATGTCCCTGTTACTTGGAGGTCTTACTCTTGGTGAGGGTGACATGGTTCAAGATCTGTGATCCTACTAGATGCGAGGCAATACTGAAAAGCCCCATCTGGAGAGGAAGAATCTATCTTGGGCTTACCAGGAAGCAAACTTCCAGCTTGTGTTTCAGGCCATCAATGAAAGGCATCTTCCTCTGTTTTGCTGTACCATTTCCTCTCCTTGCATGTATCTTTTTCTTTTCTTTTCTTTTCTTTTTTTAAATTTTCACTCAAGATACATAATGAACATGAAATTTTCAATTAAAGAAAAATAGGGAAAGAAAACTTTGAAGGAAGCTCAGGTTAGTTTTGTTTAGATATTCATTTGGGGGGAGGGGAGTTCTCTCCTAGATAATTTATCTTTTATCTAGAGATTTGGTAAAGAGATAATAAAACAATAGCAATTAAAAATAATCCTGTAAGAGAACTTAAGACTGATTCTAAGTAATAACTTGGCCATTTCTCCAAATAAAGGGGGGGTGACAAGGAATTTAGATAGGTCTCATATTAAAATCTGCATTTATAAAGCAGCTGACAATGAATATCACTGATTAACGCATGTAGTTCCTGTACATTCATTTGGCTCAAATTTGACAAGATGACCATCCTAGGGAATGGATACCAGGGACTGTGTTAAGGTGGGAGAGATTTTTATAATGATGGCCTGAGGCTGTTCAGCTAGGGGAAGATTCTGACCATAGTCACGAGGGGGAAGCATCTGGTCTTTTGGATAAAGGAAAACAGATGAAGAAGGAAATAAAGAACCTGGACAGAAACTGGGGCATTTGGTTAGAAAAGCAATGAACAAAGTCATTGCAGGTGTCCAGTACAAAGCTGCTTCTGCAAAGAGTGAGAAGTGCCTGAATCCCATTTTTAAGGTTGTCTTACCATTTCCTTATATGCCAACTCTTTACCATCTGTCTCTTCTCTCATGTGGTTCTTACTTCCAAAATGGTCTTCTCCCTGTCTGTATTTTGCTGAACCTTCAAAGCCCAGGTAAAGTTCTATCCTCTCTGTGAGGATTTCTTCATGTTTCCATTGCTCTCAGATCTAGTCATTCTGTTTGTTAACTCTTTGAGAACTATGTGGCAGAAATGGTAGAGCAGAGGCAATTCTATTTCCTAATAGTTTGCAACACCTAGTTTAGGAGTTTACCTCAGCATATGCTGCTGACAAAGAAAATGTTTTGTGTACTAATTATCTCATATGAATAGCACTTGTCTCATTACATTAAATATCTTTGAGGGAAGCAGCAGTGCTATATAATTTATTTTATCCCAAAATGTGTAGCATAGCACTAGGTTTTCACAATAGCCAACATTTATTGAACATTTGCCATCTGCTGGGCACTATTCTAAGCTCTTTACATGTATTAACCCATTTAATCCTCACAATAACCCTGTGAGGTAGGTACTAGTATTACCTTCATTTTACAAATGAGGAAACTGAGGCTTAGAGAAATTCAGCAAATTGTCTAAGAACACACAGCTAGGAATGAAAGACAGGGTTCAAAGGTAGGCTGCCTACACCCTTGACCACTTACTATAAGTGGTCTGTGTTATGTAATTTATAATTGTTTTCATACTTGTTAATAGATTGATTGACTTTGTCATAAGGAGAAAAAAAATAACACTAAAATAAAGCATCTTTCGTAGAAAATAGGAGTCTATGCTCAACAGTGAGTATTATGACTTGGATTTGATCTGAAAATTGAACAGAAAAATTCTACCCTTGTCAGGCTGCCCTTGAGCTTTTAGAGAAACTACAGTAAGCACAGAGTCTGATCGGGGCTTTCAACTGGGTTCCTCTTCATCTGAAGGTGAAGTGGAAACTGGGCAAGTGTCCAAATGCTTTACCAAACCAGCTAATGCTACTGGCAGCTCCCTAGAAACCATTTAGGGGCTCACAAAGCCCACAGTACACAGGGAAACCTGGGGCGGCTCATTAAAAGAGGAAACAGGAAACAAGCATCAAAGAACTAGCACTCTGGATGATGTGTTCATGTTACATATATGAATCATCTCTGAATAGAAGGGACAAAGACTGTTCTTTTCTTCTAGGCTTGTTATGTCCATCCTGTATCCAAAGTAGTAATGAGGTATTTGTTAAGGCTGTCCTTTGGAAGACTCTCCAGGTCTCCCTAGAAATGCAAGCCAGCAAGCAGAGTTAGTGGGAAGTGCAATGTGCAGTACCTTGCTGTGGACAGGCATGATTTTCTCCCATCATTTATTTGTATGTTTATAAATGAGTAATGAGGTCAATTTGGGACAAGCAGGTTTTGTGCCACAATTTGGACAGATGTTCAGAGCCTCTGGAAAGCACAGCTGCCTGGTCCAAGTGGTGGATCTTGCCAAAAGTACTTAGTGTTCAAAGGAGAATATGTCACCAGGGACTGTTCAGAGGAGCCCACTGATCATCAGGGAATCATCTCATATCAATTCTTTCCAGCCACATTACTCTTGTAGAACCTGTAGCTCTCACTAAATGCAAACGCACAAAATTGAAAGACGATTTTACAATTGACAAATAAATATATAATTTACACAGTTGTCTATCTTTGCTTGTTCATATCCAAAAACATTACATTTGTATTCTCTTAGATTGGTAAAATTGAAATTTAAACCAGTCTTTGTTGAGGTTTCTGAGCTCTGTTCTAAATGAAGATATGGCTTTGTCCTTTTGGTAACAGGCACAGAACTGTGACATGGAATAGGAATGTTTCTTTTCTTTTTTTTTTTTTCTCTCTCTCTTTTTAAGAGTATGTATAGCTCACATGACATTGGACCTGAAACATCTATTAAACTCCTGAGCTGCTACAGTGGAGAGATTTAATGCAGCTACACAGGGTGTGTCATGGCATTAATGTTTCTGTCCAAAGGGTAATAGACATTGTTGGCTAAGATCTTATGTCACTTGTTGCTATTACAAACCATGCTAAAATATATCTTTTTCTACATGGCTCTTTGTGCACACTTGTAATTGCTTTCCTGGGATTTGTGCTAAAAGTAAAAGGGCAGGATTGTAAGGCACATGCATTTTTAATTTTTCTAGATATTTTCCACATATTCTCTAAAGAGGCAGTATTGATTGTACTGTTATAGCAGTTTGTGAGAGCCCCCACTTTTCTTCATCTTTGCTAACATTTGGTGTTGTCAGACCCTTCGATGTTTGCTTGTTTGGTTGGTATGAAGTGGTCTCTAATTGTTTTGTTTTGCATTTCTCTGATTATTAGTGGGGCTAAATGTTACATTTGTTTATTTTTCATTTCAGGTTCCTCTTCTATGGACTTTTTTTGCGGTTATTTTTCCCATTGGGTGGCTTGTCTTAATATTTCTAGAGTTCTTTATAGATTTTGGTTATCAATCTTTTGTTGAGTTATACACACTGCAAGTGCCATCTCCTGGGGTTTGTTTCCTTCATTTTCTTATTGTGTCTGTTGTGCAGCAAAATTTTAGAAATTTTGTGTATTCACATTTTGTGTCTTGTTTATATAATCCTTCTTTACTCCAAGTCATAACGATGCTCTTCTACATTATCTTATAAAAGACTTACAGTTTTGTTTCCCATATTTAAGTCTTTAATCCACCTGGAATTTATTTGTGTTTGCTGTGAGATAGGGATTCAATTTTACCTTTTGGCATTTAGACTGCAACTTGTCTCCACATCTTGTTATTTTAATAGTTCATTTGTTCCCCCTGATTTGTAATGTCATATCTGTTATAGATCAATTTTATACTTTTAATGGCTCTGTTGCTGGACTATTTGTTTTAATAGTCTGTTGTACTGTCTTTGTGCCTATAATGCATCATCTTACTTAGTATACCTTCACAAAGCATCTTGGTATCTGTTAGGACAAGCACCATGGATAATCCCATACTTATTCTTCTTTTCAAAACTGCGTTGGCTACTTAGGGCTTTTTTCTCTTCCACGTGAACTTTAGGATCAGCTTCTCAAGCTCTAAGAATTTCCTTTGTATTTTAATGGATACTTTTTGCAGTTATAGAATATTGTGTGAGAAATGACATATATGTGATATCCCAATTGATGAACATGGTATAACTTTCTTTAATTCAGTCAGTCTTTTATGTGATTCAATAATGTTTTTACATTTTCTCCAGAGCAATAATACACATATTTGTTAATTAGTACTAATTACCTCAGAAATATTTTGCTATCATGAATGGAATTTTTGCCTTCATTTCATTTTGAAATACTTTATTCTTGGTATATATAAAAATATTGATTTTTGAATGATAAAATGATATCCAGTTATCATGCTGAGCTTTCTTATTAATTATGGAAGTTATTGGTAAATTTTGATAGACTGTATATAAACAATCACTATAAATAAACACATTTGTTTTTCTTCTCCAATACTTATCATTTCTTTCTTATCTTATGCAATAGCTAGATACTTAGACATAATGATAAAGGGTATTCTTGTTATGTTTCTTAATTTAATGAAATTGCTTCTAGAGTTTTACAGTAAATATCTGATGTAGATTTTGAATAAATACTTATTTTTAGATGAAGAAAGTTGTCTCTAAAATTTAGTTTATTTCTTGGATAGCATTGAATTTAATCAAATAATTCTTCTATTAAAATGTTCACATGTCTTTTCCCTTTTATTTTTATTTTATTTATTGATCAGTGGGTTATACTGATCAATTTTAAATGCTTACTTGTTCTTTGATTTCTGAGATTAATATATTTGGGTTTGGCATATTATTTTTAAATGCTGCTAAATTAGATGGATTAATATTTCATATAAGATTTCTGCATCTATGTTTGTAATTGATATTGGTCCACAAATTCATTTTCATATTTCTAAAGTTATAATAACCTTATAAAATGAGTTGTAAAACTTACTCATTTTTTTCCAGCTTACTTTCAGATTTTTGTTTTAAATTCAAGTTATAAATGCACACACTTTAAAAAGTAAAATTGTTTCTCTAAGGTTTGCTACCAAAAAAGAAAAAAAGAGTAAAGAAAAGCTTCCCTCCCTCTTAACATGCCCCTCCCCCAATTCTTATTTTTCTGTCCCCAGAAGCAAAAATTTTAGCTAGTTATTTTGATATTTACCTCAAAGTTTCTGAAAACATGCTTGCATTGTAAAAAGTATGATTTCCCACTACAAAGGATGAGGATTTATTTTTCCTTCCTCCGCTCCTATACACAGATATACTCTTTCCATCTCTTCACCCTCCCAATACAGTCATAATATAATTTCAGTTAGATATGACTATATCAGTGTTTTATTATAAGAACTATGTAAGTGATATTCAAACCAAGACAGCTTTTCCTTTTCTAATCTTACTGGTTTTGTCTAAATAACATTTGTATTTTCATTCATTTTGTTTCTTTGCTTAGTTTCTATATTTTATCACTAATTCGATCCCAAACTGAACTCCTCACCAACTGTCTAAATCTCCTTATAGGATATCCAGATGCAATAGATATTCTATCAGTTTTATCCTCTGAAGTAACTGGTATGGGAGATTCTCGACATGCCCAAAGTAGACTGGCTGCTGACTGCACCTTGTAGACAGCTGGCATCCCTTCACCATCATCCTGGGAATTTCCTTTGTTCATTTCATGGATTGGATCTGCTCTTTCCTGCATCCTGTGTTTTCTACTTGCTTTGTGTGAGTAAATATTTAGAGATTTTGCATCACTGAAAATGTCTGTTATACTCTTCTTTGAGTGCTAATTTGGTTTGTTATGGGATTCCAGATTGGAAACAAGATTCCTTTGGAATTTTGAAGGAAAATATTGCTCAATTTTCTTATACTTTCCAATGTCGATTCCGAGAAGTCTGAAGCCATTCTAAGTCCTAATCCTTCCCATGTGACTGTTTTATTTCCCTCCTGGAAGTTTGTATGTTTTTCTCTTTGAGCTAATTATCCTGGAACTTAAGAATGATGTTCTTTGTATGAATCTATTTCTATCTAGGACCTTAGTAAGCTTTTTAAAATGGGAAACTCAGGTTCATTTTTTTTTTCTTATTCTATTGTTTTTTTTGTCCATGCATTTTTTATTTTTTAGTGTTCTTCCTTCCTTGAATTTTTAGGTGTTGGGCTTCTTGGACTGGCTGTCTAATTTTTATTCTCTTTTCTTGTGTTTGACTATTTTTTGAGGAATTTTCTTCACTTATCTTTGAAGACTCCTATCAATTATTTTGTTTCTTCTACTTAATTTTAATTTCCAAGAGGCAGTTCTGGTGGTTGTTCTTTGAATTATACTTTTCACAGTACACTGTTCTTGTTTCATGGTTAAAGTATCTTCTAATCTCTCTCAGCACACTTATGAAAATATTTATAGAGTTTTTCTTGCTGCTTAGTCTCTGTTTCCTTCAAGTTGCTTATTTCTGGGGTTTTTTTTTTTTTGGTCTTCACTTTCCATTTTAGAAACTTTCCCTAGATGTCTTTTACCTTCATTATCACCTTACTTTTATACTTAGATATTTCTTCTTGAGCAGTTCAGATCCCCAATAATTGACCTTTCTAATCTCTGTCTGGATCATACCTGCCTGGCTGCCCCACCATTATTTTGGAAAGACTGAGGTAGGGGTGGGAAACTGGAGCTTCCGGTATTTAAGATGTCCATGTTTTCTTACTTGCCTCACTTTTAGTACTGTTTGCCCATCCTACCACCCTAAACTGTGCTTACTTGCCCCAAACCAGAGACGATATTTTACCCATTTTAGCCTTTTATTGGGGGTAAGGGAGAAAAATGTCAAACATTTGCCTGGGTTGTCAGAAATAGGTAAGGGGATCTGGATATCTAAATGCTCCTTATACTTTCAACTCCAGGTCCTTAATTTTAACCTCTTCATCTCACTTCTTGAAATAAGTGATGGAATCATCTCCTGAGTCTTTTGGGGTTCTATAACATCAGATGGATTCTTGGCAATTTCCTTTGCAAGTATAGAATTAGTTTTCTTTGGGGTTCTATGACATCAGATGGACTCTTGGCAATTTCCTTTGCAAGTTTAGAATTAGTTTTCTCATATCTACTAACTTCTTTAGGCCTTGCCCAAGTGCTTTCCAGCTTCCAGAAATTCCATTGTTCTATGATTATCCCTGTATTTGTTTCCAGATTACTTTTGATATCAATTCCACTTCACTCTGACCATTTTTTTTATTTGGCAGCTCCATAAACTTTATTTTATCACTTTTCAGATATTAATAGTTTTTTCAAAGCTATTTCCAAACTATTTTGTATGTGATATAATTATTTTTTTAATTTCAACTTGATTATAAGGCTCTTAATGTCTTTTCTTTTTTATTTCTCAATGTATCTAATGCACTGCAGATATCTAGGATTTGATGCCTGTAGATAACTATTAAGTCATTTCTAAGTGACACATTCAGTGTATGATCATAAGCCACTCTCCACATATAAACACAGTATTGTGTAGCACTGTATCAACTTTTTTTCTGATGAGTAATATGTTATAACCTGTAGCCAACTGGAGATTTATTAAACAATGATGACAATAAGTGAGAACTGTAGATATCTAGGTAGATAGAAAAGAACATTGTCTTGACTTTCTAAAGGGGCATTTCCCTAAATGTGTTTATTCTATACAATTCCAATGCCATGATATTTATGAAGAGGTGTTCATGAATAAAGGATTCTTGGTTAAATTAATGTGGCAAATACTAGGTTAGGAAAATATAAATAGGCTTCTTTAACATAAGACTTCTTGGAGCCTTTAATATGCTTCCATGCATGGTATAATAATTTCCAGTCTTACTGTCCATGAAATACTTTTGTTTATGGGACACTTTTTCATGTCTCTTAGGGCTTATTCTATATGTAATGAACTTTGGAACCGAGTGTTCTAAGGTTTTTGCTTGTTGTTGTTGTTGTGTTTTTACCTATATTTTAAAAATCTAGTTAGTCCCATGTCAGGAGAACTGTGTGAAATATTAAATGAAATACTTCTTAAACAACAAGAGAAGAAGTAAGGTCCAGCTCCTGTCTTATACCAACATGTTTTCTGAATAAGTGCAGAGCTCTGAATAAATCATGAAGCATTAAATAATAAGTATGTAGTGCTCACTGTGGGGGCCCAGAAGACACAGTGGAAATGGTGCCAGGGAGGGTCCAGCATGCTAGGCTGTTATGGGAGGGTCTAGAAGAAGGTCACATACAAAAAGAGAGTGCATGGGGAGGGAGACTGGGACCATAGGCTTCCTCCCCAAGCAGTTCTCACCACTCATGAGAAGCAAGGTGGTAGCAGCCAAGAAAACTTGAGTTGTGAGCAGCTAGAAAGCAAGGCTGGTCAGGATAAAATGGTTCAGGATGTGCACTGTGATTCAAATAAGGGACTCAAGGTTCAAATATGGGACTATTAGATTCTGGCTGTGGAATTTGCAACAGGTTGACTAGTTTAGAGCAATAGGGCTGAATCAGGTAATAATTAACAACTTTTAAAAAGTATGAAATAGTTATATCCCCACATGATAGAAGAAAAACTCAGATCCTGAAAGCATGAATGAATGACTTGCTGAAGTTACACTATGAGTAAGCTATAAAGCTGCTCAGAGAATACAGCTCCTGGACTCTTAGTTCAACTCCTTGCTACTCCATCACCTTGCTTTTCATCCATGCTTCTTTGGTATCTACAGGGCAATGGAACTCACTCAGATTTCTTAAGCTCTCCATCTGAGAGCTACTCTCTGTTGCCTGTTGAGCTGCCAATGAAAAGGGGTTACAGTCAAGGCCCAGGGTCATCCACCTGAAATCTATGGTGATACAGACATGCTCCCTGAAATTCTGACTCCTAATATCCATCAGCAGAAGGGCTGCCTATTTGGAAAGTCTAAGGTCCCTTATATATGATAGAGACCAGTTTAGGATGCAGCACCAAAACAAACACATGCTCCCTCAGAGCAGTGCAGCCAAACCATGAGAAGTTATAGCACCTGCTGGAAAGTGGATGTACAGGGGTGCTGATGTAGTGAGGCCAGAGGTGATTATCCCTGGCATCACATACAGCTGGGCAATTCTGCTTTAACAGCTCCAGTAGTTGGATAGAAATTAGCTCAAGTGGATTGACATCCCTGCCTTGAGTGCCCCCATCGCTTAGTTATCTGGGCCTTGGAATCTTGTTAAGATGTTGGCCTCTGTGATATGGGTCCCTCAAACATCTTCTGAGACCTTCTGGTGTCCTCCGGGTGTCTTAGTAGCATCTAAACACATCACCAGGAGAGGCCATTCTCCTTCATTGTGTTGGTGCTTCCTGCCCAGGTGCTTCTGTTCTTTCAATCCAAGCACCAAACTCTATCCCCAATCCTTCAAGCAGATCCCTTACTTCACCTCTATGCTTCCAATAAGCACCTTCCATCCTTTAAATAATTATTTTGACAAAGCAGACTTGAAAGAAAAATTCTTGATCACTTTTGGCAAAGCATCTTGAAATATCCTTGCTTGTTTTCAAGGGAGAGAGAGGGTATAGCAGCGTCACTTCATACAGACAGTTGTGCCTGGCTAATGGGGAAGAACTTCCTCTCCCTCTGATTACTTGTTCTTTAAGTTCACACCATTCTCACCACCTCCCCACCATCACACTTTTTAAAAAACAAAATATAGAAGCCATATAGCAACTACAATGCTGAAGAATTTTTAGAAAAAGTACAAAGTAAATACCCTATGTCTCACACCCTAGAATAACTTATTTACAATTTTATATGTTTCCCTTAATTCACATTTCTCATAATACACACACACACACACACACAAACACACACACACATGTATGTATATATATATATACCCATAGTGTAAGAATAATTCTACCTTAGTTTTAATACTCCATTTTAGACTCCTTCTTCGTATATAATCTTTCTCAGTGTTGATGGCTGCTTGATATTCCACAAAGTTGATGGCATAATCACATTATTTCTAGAGGAGTCATTTTTTTCTTTAAATATACATCATTCCACTAACTATCCTTGAGCTAGATGCCTGTAATTGAGGCAGACACTATAGTATCTTATCTTCATGTTGGTTTTTCAAAATGATGAAATGAAAAGGAAAACAAGTGAGTAAGAGGGCAAGCATCAGAGGCCAGGAATTGCAGATCAAAACCTGGGCACTAAGAATACTAGGCCAGATGCATGGAATGAGAGATTAGGGTTAATTAGAGGCTGGAGAAGGGGAACCCTAAAAGCCAGGAAGTTGGCAAGACACGAAATCTTGAGGGTCAAAACAGAGAGGTCTGGATAACTTATATGATCAGGCATCCTTCCAAAGAGGGTGTTTGCAGTCTGTTCTCCCATTCTTCTTGCTGTGTTTGGATACTCATGAAGTTGCCAAGGATGGGGGAGTTTTTAACAGGTGGTACTTGTGATGGAGGTAACCTTGTGCATATTTGCTCTGCCCATGACTAAAGCATGGGTCTAAGAACTGGAATTACAAAGATGTACTCTGGAATAACAAGTTCACACCCTGGCCATGATGTCTCCAGGGACTCTGCCTATTCATGTTCCCTACTGAAATAGGGCGATAAGGAAGCCATAACCAAATTGGACCAGAGGTGGGCACCCGATTCAAAGTCAATCTAAAGCCTGTCCTATAAAAATGAACTGGGCCAATCCAACTTCTCTTTAAGGAATTTTGCCATTTGGAGACTGAGAGGTGGTTGCTAGTTAGAGAAGCCTGATTGTAAAAGAATATCCATGGAGTTAGAGGGACCTGTCAGCTATGATGTAGCAGTGGGATGGTGTTACAAGGAAATTGCCATAAACATGGTGGATGTAAAAACAGATCAGGTATCCTTATAAAAGAGTAATTGATTAGAGAAGAAAAGTTGTTCCCCAAAGATAGCCCAGTTCATGACTTTGCTATTGCTCACTTTTTCCTGGGTTAGCATGCACATGTATCTTTTCATTTAATCTCTTCTTTTTACCTCCTAGAGGCACCTGATTAAGTCTCTATTCCTTCCAACTAACAGAGTACTGTATCAAACATCCTAACAATAAAGTCTCAATAAAGAAGAGATTCTTCAGAGAACCCCCTGTAAGGATGCCTTAAGTCACATCTCTAATGTGTAAAATTTGGCAAGAAAAACCAAAAGGGCTTACTGCTTACCTTTACAGGAAGACAATTAAATCAATTAAAGAGTAAGCTATGATGTGCCTTTTGCCTTTAAGGTCAGGTCTTGACTCACTAGAGCCTTGGCAAAGAATTATAGTCTAGAGGGAGTAAAAAAATCATCCCTGTGGATGATAGACTTCTCAACAGATGGATCGTAAGTCAAGATCCTGATATAAAATGCTTTTTAGCGCACAAAGATACAGGTGAAATATTACCAAGTTAATCACATAGAGAAAGCCACTGGTCACTGTCCTTAAGGAAAAATACCATTGAATGTGAGATAAGATCCTGATTCCAATGAGCAGAACCATAAAACCAATTAGAGCCCCAACGCCAGTGGGATAGAAGAGAATTATAATTAAGGAGGTACCATTTCTATTTACAAAAGTGTTTAAACTAACGACTCGTGTGTGTGTGTGTGTGTGTGTGTGTGAATAGATGTGCACTAAAGAGAAGGGAACTTTATCCCAGGATTGGTATTATTAAATTTGTATTATTAAACTCCCAATTACAATGATAGGTTCCTCAATGTACCCACAATAATCATCATGTAATAGGAAGAGCACAAGGTAGAATAAGCTGCATTCAAACACCAAGTCTGTGAATGTCAGCTGTGGATTTTGAGTCAATGAATTACCTTTCTTTGTCTAGCAAACAAGACTCCTAATCCCTACTCCTTAGGGTGGGCTACTCTCTCCCAATTGGTTTCCCTTTGGGGGCAGAATCAAGCAAGAAGGTCCTGGCTAATTTTCACTTGAAAAGAAGCCCCAATAGCAGATGCCCAGAGTCTGGAGAGCCCTAGAGTCTTAGAGACAATGCCTGTGGTGACTCGTAAATGGTCCACAGATATTCACCACCTTGGTGCTATAGTTTAGAGATGTTCCAAGATACCCAATGTCTTTAGGCAAAGACCACAGCCAGTTGTCATTAGGCATTGTTTAGAAATTGTCATACTAATACTTTTTAATTTCTCTATGGGTCATTTTAACATACATTATTTCATTTCATCCTCATAGCAACCTTGCAAGGAGGAGGTGTGTGATTATTTCTGTTTAACAGATGAAGAAACTGAGGCTCTGAAAGGTGAATAAAATTGTCTGAGGTCAACACACAAGTGGAGAGCTAGGATCTGAACCACTCATTAGATTACAGTGTGCACATGCTTCCCATAATCCCATTGAAATTCTGCCAAGTGGGCTGGTGGCATGGCACTTCTCCATCAGCTAATGCAGGCTGCCTGGACTGCTGTTCTTACAGTTTGTCCTAGTTCAGCGCTTCTAAAACATTAAAATGCATACAAATCACCTGGGGCTCTTGTTAAATGGCAAATGCTGATTCAATAGGTCTGGAGTTGGGCTGCAGATGCAAGTGCCCAGGTAGTGCCACTATTGCTGGTTTGCTGACCACATTTTGAATAGCATGATCCTAGCTGACATCCAGTGCTTCCAAATTATTCACTGGATTATGAATAGGACCTCTTTTCAAAGCTCAGTACCTTCCCTTCTCTCACAGCGCAGTGAGTGGCCAGATCTGTGAAGCAGTCCCAAGCAGTTCTTAATGAAATTAAAACCAGACCGACATCTCTAATACTCTCCAGCTGTTATCCAGTATGTGCCATTAGGATAATTGTGTGGGAGAGCTGAGAATTGAAGCTAAAACAATACTCTAACCAGAGTCTATTTAAAGCTACAAGCTTGATTAGTAAGGTAAGGAAATTTAAGGTGGGATCACAGAGTGTAGGCTGTAGTATTAGCAGCAGCAGCCACAATAGTAGCTGCAGCAGTAGTATTGTTAATTGAATACCTTTTATATTTTAAGTTCTCATACATTTTACGGGTAATTATTACAGCAGTTCAGTAGAAAAGATATTATGAATTTTTAGTTATTCATATTCTGCTTCAACCAATAAAGTAATCTAAAGCAATGTCCAAGAATATCTAATATCAAGACGAGAGAGCACAAGTTTCAATGTGTGTACCAAAATGAAGAATCTGGGTGCAAACAAAGTAGAGCCAGAGGCACTCAATGAGCACACAAGGACTGCCTGCCTGCCAGCAGTTAGCCATACTTAGTTCTCAACTTTCCAGAAGCCAATAAGAAAAGAGAAATCTAGTCAGGTGAACAATTCATAGTGGTTATGTAATTAAAAAACCAAAGCAAAGCTTTCTTCACATCAGATCATGCAAGGAAACCTCCTACGGCCTTTCCTACAAAGTAAATGCTGCGCTGCAATGACTGACTTTCTCAGCAGTTACTCACAATGCGCCCAGTGCTGGCTTTCATGGGGTTATGTTCACAGTAATCCCCTATGAAGGCCAACACAGCAAAACCAAGCATAATTCAGAAATGCGGTCCTTCTGGAACACACATGACCAGGTCCAGCACCTAGCATTTAGCTGCTCTGGTTTGATGCAGAACTAAATCTTAGACAACTTGGAGAAATGAGAGGGTTGTGAGTTTTTCAAGAAACCCTCAGCTTTGGAAGATGCTAAAGAGCCATGAGTTAGAAACTGTTCAAAAAGCAGGGAGCTTTGGTTGAGTGGACGTCCAAATGAGTTAAATAAAAAACTGGGCATAGTTGCTTAAGAAGGACACAATTTGAATAAAAACCATTCCACCCTAACTCTGAGGTGAATAAACTTTATGGAATATTCTGTGCAGAAATAGAATTCTCCTCCAAAAATGCTCTTCTAAATCTAGATAATTTGAATGATTGAAGTCTTACGTTATACTTCATATAACAAAGACGATATAGTGTTAGACTGAACAAATTTTAAGGCCATGGTGACTGATCTTCACCTCGGCTAAAAGAAAATCTCTACAAAATGTCTATAGAATAGTTATAGTTGGGCAATGTTATTTCTTCTAGAGAAGTTATTTGTGAAACATATACCATTCATCCATCTACTCATTCATCTATCTGTTCATCTATTTATTGAGCCAATAGATATTTTTGGATACCTATCATGTACTAAGTATACTCTTGGAAACAAAACACAGGATTACTACCCAAATGGAAGTGGAAGACTAATGTGGGAGACCAAACAATCACATAACCACCTAATCCCACAAAAATTCTTCATGCCCAAGACATTTAGATTCTCCAGTTTTTCTACCATGCAATATAAATTTAATATCTTCTGTCTGTCGGGTATCAAATAGGAGATATGGTGATAATTTACATACAAATAAATACATAATTATAAAAGGTGCCAAGCTCTAGGAAGAAAATAACAGAGTATGTCTGTGAAAGAGAATAAGAGTGGAGGGCTAGGGATGGTACGCAAGATGGTGCTCAAGGAAGATATCTCCAAGGAGGTGATGTTCAAATGAGACCTGCAGAATGAGATACTCTAAATATGGGTGGATTGATGGAAGAGCATTCTAAGTGCAAAACTCCTGATGCTGGAGGGAAGCGTGCTAGTTAGAGAAACAGGCCAAAATGTAACGAAACAGTCCACATCTTATGGGATTTGTATTTACCATGCAGTTATGACAGGAAATGTTAACCAAAATAATTGATTTCAGAGTAATTGATCCATAGCTCTTCCTCTTTGCAATAATTATTCAGCAAGGCCAGTTGGACACTCCTTGTTTAATATAAGAAAATCCTATCATTTATGTGTAAGATGATTCATGACTTTCTTTTCTCTGTAGCAGGACACATGCATTTGCTCAAAATAGATATCAGAGCTCTAAGAAATTCATTAAAAACAAGGGACAGTCCTCAAATTTAGGCAGATTATGTAGCTTCTTGAAGTCTCACAGCCAATTAAGTGGCAGCCCCAGGATTTGAAACATCAGTTTTTCCATAGTCTAGCCCGCTGCTTCTACAGCATGTGAAGTATTTAGAGATAGAGGAGACCTGGGAGTCAACTTTAGGCCAAAGTTCATTTAAGTGAATTGTTGGGACTCTAAATAAGAATGGCAGTAACTCAGATATTGGCACTTTTTGTCCTGCCTTAGAACATGAGACTTAAGAAAAACCCTGTAGGTTCTCTTGACAAGCATGCAACCCTATTCCACCAATTACCGCCTTAGCAAAAATAATGACATTGTGCCATAATACAGGATTCAAATGTCTACTTTCCCTCAAGACTGTAAGGCCCTAGGGCAGAAGGCTTCCTGCCTACTGATTCCCCCCATTTTTTCACCAGGTCAGCCCATTCCCTCTGGCCATCAGTCTAGATTCCAGCATTCCTTCACTAGCACTTGTCTCTAGCAAAAACCTCTGTTCCTCACTCCCTCTATCTTATTCATCAGACAAGACCCCAGCTCTGGGTGTGCTCTACCTTCTCCTCTGAGCTTGTACTCGAGCTGCTACATGTGGATAGAAAAATGCAATGGAGCTAATGATTCACTTCAAATTCATTACCTCCTGCTTCAAATGGGCACTCAGATCTGCCCAGCAGGCCTTCTATTTTTCTCTTGTTGGCTTACTTCCCTATCCCCTGAGAAGACTATTTTATACCTTCTTTTCTCTCCTGAAACTTCCTCCATTTCTTCCTCTATTCTCAGATGATAACTTTTCATTACGTGGACAAAACTGAAAAATCATCTTCACTTCACAAACCTGTAATCTTCACTGGGGCCCATTTTCTTCTTCTTTGCTCTGATTAAAATGTAAAAAACTGCTCTTCAGACTATCAAAGTCCAGTCCCTTCTACATGTACCCTGGACCTCATCCCTTCAAATACCATCCTACTTCATCTATTCCCTCTTTATACATTAACAGGGTTTTTTCTCTCTTATTGGATCAGTCTCACCAATAAACAAATATACTCTATTATCTCCCATATTTATTAAAAACAAAAGTCTCTACTGACCCTACATCTCTTTCCATTTACCACCCCATTTCTTGAGTTCACAGCCCAATTTCTTACAAATTGAGTTCTCTGCACATCGGCTTCACACTAACTCTTACCCTACTTCATTCTGGCTTTTGCCCTCTTCTACCCTGCCAATGATTTCTTCTGGAACAAAGTTTTCAGATGCGGAGGATGCAAAATCAAATGGACAACTTTCAATCTCATTTTATTCAATATCTCAGTAGCAGTCAACTACCCTTTCCTTATATTCTCATTCTCTCATATTCTCTCTCTCTCTCTCTCTCATCTCTCATCTCTCATCTCTCATCTCTCATCTCTCATGACACTCATTCTTCTCCTGCATCCGTTTTCCAAATTAGAATGTCCTAGGATTTCAGTCTTAGCTACTTTTCTCTTTGCCTGAGCAATCTCATCCAGTCCGTTCATTTTTTTAAAGTTGGTTTTAATTTTTATCAATGAAGCCTACGCACAGTGTTAAAAAAATAATATTGTTAAAAGTCTATTGATATTATTCTCTAAACATCAAATACATCAGATAATATGTAAGTTCCATTTCTTTTTCTGGAGCCTCCCACAGCCTTCTGATTCTCTTTATTCAATCCAACCTGGCTCTCTTGCACAGCTTACATTCCATGACTTCCCTTCACCACTCTCCTGTGTCAAGTGAAATCTTTCCTGGATCTTTTTCTCTTTCTTGGTTTACAACTTTCTTTTGCTGAAGGACATCCTTCGATAGCTTTTTAAGAAAGAGTATATCCATTTGAAGTCTTGAAAATAAAGAACATACACTTATTTTAACTTCATTCTTTTGGTTAATTTGGTTAAATCATGACCACTCTGAATTTTGAAGTGGTGCTCCATTTTCTTCAGTTTTGCATCATGAAAAATCCAATGTCGTTATGATTCCTTTTATTTTATGTGTAGTTATTTTCTTTCTATCTGGAAGCTTTTATGATTTTCCTTCTATCATAGAGTTCTAAATTTCACCATGTGATGTGCCATGTAGGTCTTTTTTCATTCATTGTATTGGGCACTCGATGGCTCCATTTAAGCTAGAAAAATGTATCTTTTAATTTGGGGAATTTCTATTGAATCAAATTAGTTGGCTCTTGGGTTTCTTATATTAATCTTCTAATTATCTTATTTTCTTGCTTATTTTTTATCTTTTGTTGTTGTTGTTGTTCTTCTATAATCTATGAGATTGCCACTAATCCATCTTCCAACTTTTATATTGATTTTAAACTTGTCAGATAATCTTCAAAAATTCTTATTATCTGTTCCCTTTTCATAGCATTCTACTCTTGTTTTATGGATATCATACCATCTCTCACCATTCTGAAAATATTATTATTTGAATTTAATGTTTTTTTCCCCACCTTTTTTTGGATTGTGTGTTTTGGTCTTTTCTTCATCTTAGAGATGTTCCTACTATACCTGCTATCCTTATTTACATGTATTCAAAAAAGTTAATAAAAGCTGCTTGCAAGCTCTGTGATCTTGGTGGGGTTTTATCATTTGGTGTATTTTATAGTGATTGCACTAGCCAGACTAGTGTTTTTTCCATTCTCTAAACCTGTCAAGATCTTTTCTATCTCAGGGGCATTAGACATCAGGATCTATCTGGAAGGTATGCTTTAACACTATACCCGCCCTCTACACACACACTTGCCTGAAGCCTTCTTATCCTTTGAATCTTTGCGTATACATCACTGCTTTAGAGGAGCTTTCTCTGACTACTCTAAATAAAATAGCTCTTCATTATTCTCTCCTGTTTTCTTCCTCTATAATATTTATTGCATTTTAATTTATGTAACTGAAGACATATATTATGTAATTGAGTACTTTTCTGTTTGTCCCCTGTTGTCTAACAACAAGCTATGTGTGGGAAAGGACCATTTCTATTTTGTTCAATACCCTAGGCTTAGGGCTTGGCACTGAAACACGGTATGTTCAACAAATTATTTATTTATTAAATCAATGAATAGATGAACAAAGGAATAGAAATTCTAGGTTTTTGGTAAATCTCTGCTATAAGTAGTTCTGTAACCTTAGGCAAGTCACTTTACTTCCCCAAGTTTTGTTTAGCTTCTTCATATTTATAATAACAGTGCTCACTCTATCTGCAGAGGTTTTATGAGGCACAAATGAAATAATTGATATAACAGTGCTTATTAAAGTAAAAAGGTTTATATCAATACAAGGGATTATAAGAGATAGAATGTGACTTACTCTATCTTTTCTTATAGTTTCTTCTTTTCGTATTGCAGCCTCAATTTAACACTCCAGGTATCACATACCTTGCTAGCACCTTCTAAGTGGTGTTGTTATTAAGACTTCTTTTTAACCAAATTAACTAAACTCTTAGATGTGATTCAAATCAGACATGCCTCATTCAGACTCCTGAGCAAATAACACCATAAGAAGATTCCAGTTTCTGGTTATAGTTCAATGAAGGAAATGGGCAATATCAACTCATGTTCTACTTTTAAGCACAAGGAAGGAAGACTAGTAAAAATTCCTGTTCTTGTCCCAAAGCCAGCACCACACAGCGCCTCAAGAAATGAGCATGTGGTCAACATGGAAATGACAATGGCTACCTGTGCTAAGCAGAATGAGGGCCACATCCTAAGCTACCTGGAACCTGTGAATGTGTAATCTTACATGACAAAAGGGGACTCTACAGATGAGATTAAGTTAAGGATCCTAAAATGGAAAGATTATCTTGGATTATTTAGGTGATAATCACCAGGGCCCTGTAAAAGGGAAGCAGGAGGGTCAGAATCAGAAATGTGACAACAGAAGCAGAGACTGAAGTGATGCAACCATGAACCAAAGAATGCAGGTGGCCTTTGGAAGCTGGAAAAGGCAAAGAATGAATTCTACCGTAGAGCCTTTAAAAAGAGCTTGGACCTGCTGACACCTTGATTTTAGCCCTGTAAGACCCATTTCATACGTCTGACCTTCAGAGTATAAAATAATACATTTGTGTGGTTTTAATCCCCTAACTGGTGGTAATTTGTTATAGCAGCAATAGGAAACTGATACACCGTTCATAAACTAAAGGCCAGTCTCTTGTCCAAATGAGATAACTGGTCAAAAATCACACTGGTATAAAAAGGTAATCATTCGGCAGGTTCCCTGCTATGGAGACAGTATTACCTAAGATGACTGGCTGAGGGTATAAGGTGTGAGCACTGCCTCTGGAATCAGAGCTGGGCTTGAGCTTGTGTATGCTTGAGCAAGCTCCAAGTTTCTCTGAGCCCCAGCTCCTCATAGACAAAACTAGGGTATACCTTCACCAGAAAGTTTTTAAAGGGATCAACAGTAATTAACCTGACTAAGTGCCTACAGTCTGCCAGATAGTTGCTATGTACTTATATTATTTTAACCTCAAAACAACCCTCTAAGAAGGGTAATGTTATTAATTCCATTTTATAGGAGAGGAAACCAAGAAACAACTTGCTCCAGTATGTGGTGTAGGACCATGTAAGAGTCTGACTTCAGAGCAACATTTTCCCTAAATAATACATTGTATTTCACTGAAATCCTGCATATACTGACACTGGAAATACAGGTTTATTGGTTTGTGACCATATCAGATGCTAAATAATTACATTGATCACTGTCTCATTCAGAGTCAGCGCTTCCTATAAATGAGGTGGGAGTGCCTAAGATACCGTGGCTTTAGGGGTTCCTTCCTCAAGGTTGCACAAATTCTCCCATTCTTTGCTGCTTTGATTGTGGTATAGGCATTTGCAAATGTGAGGAATTTAGGTTCATATTAATTCAGATTCTGTTTTTTTTTTTTATGGTAGTTTTCTAAAGAAATAAAATATAGGTCAAGACAGTTTTTATGTGGGAGACAAGGTGGAGGGCGACATTATGAAACCTGAGTGCATGAACTATGGCTCAAATGCCACAAATAACAAGGGGGTTCTTAAAGTTTCCTAGTCAGCCAAGAGTTATCTTGATACTATTGAGTGTCTGGCAGGAGATGGGGATAATGATACAGACTATCAAAACTCTTAAGTTGAACTTTACTTATGTGAATTTTGACACGATTTTTTTCTTAAATGATATGAGATTAATCTTATTCACCAGGCCTGATTGCATATATTTTTTCCCTCTATGGCTGAGGACCCTTTCACTCAGTATTTCAAAATGAGTTTCAAATGGCCATTTCAAAATCTTGTTGTAGTTACAGATGAAAAGTCTTGATTCCAAACAAGGAATCAAGAGTCACTGGGAAGACTAGCATATCAGCAGAGAGGCTGGCAATTAAATCTATAATTATCAACATTACAAAATACCTTTCTAAACATAATAGCAAAAGACCTAAACCATAAAAGTAATGACTGCCAAATCTCACTGTGAAAAACAATGACTTAAGGCACCCAAAATGCCCTAAAGACAATTTTAAATGCAAACAACAAGCTAGGATTTTATTTTTGCAAAATTTATGACAAAATGACATTTTACATATTTAATAATAATACAGAACTCTTATAAATCCATAAGAAAAAACCCAATACCCTAACATAAAAAGGGTGTATTAATTAGAGGAATGCTCACAGTTGGAACAGCAAAATCTCAGTGGCTTATTGCAATAGAAACACTCTTTCACTCTCATAAAATCTAACATAAGTAAGTGTCCCTCATTGGTGGGAGGCTTTTCTCCCTGTAAAGATTCAGAGCCTGAGCTTTTCCACTTGTGGCTCCATCATTTTCAACATGTGGCTTCCAAGACGGTTGTGTTCCATTGAACAAATCAACAGAAGAGTTGAAAAATCTAGAGGGTTCATGAATGGGATATTGTTATAGGCCAAGCCTGGAAGCGGTACATGTCATACTCACTCACACTCTGTTGGCTAGAAATAAATCACATGGGAATATTTAAGTGCAAAGAGAGTGAGGGATATTGTATAGCTGTGTGTCTCGGAAGAACAGAAAATGGTGGTGAACAACTACCTAGTCTCCAGCCACAGTCAAATTACATGCTTTATAGGAGCTAAATGTGTGTGTGTGTGTGTGTGTGTGTGTGTATGTGTGTGTGTGTATGGATATACATACACACATGTATACATATATATGGCTATATGTATATATATATATGCTATATATATCTCCATTTATACGTAAACACATTTAACTAGATTAGTCTCAATTTTAGCTATGACCCGAACAACAGTGATGAGATGTGAGAGCACATGAAGGATCTGTAAAGAAGGTGTTCAAAAAATAGTCTTGCAACTCAATCTCTCATGCACCTCAAACGCATAAAAAGAATCTAAAGTTATAGTTGCTAAGAGGATTTATATAGAGAAAAAGAGTTACTGGTGTTCTATGAGGCCCATACCTCTCCCGCTTTTTAAGTCTAGGAAAGAGATTTCAGTGAGAACCTGGAGAACTTAATATAGACTCCTCTGGAGTGTGTCTGACTCATGCCTGAGAAATCTAAAGAGGAGGCACTCGGAGTCAGTAGCTGGCTGAAGTGGACTAGGGGTTGCAGTTTGGGAAGTAATTTCATTCCTGCCATGGTTAAAAGGTTTGTTTCTTTTTGGCCATATCTGAGGGCCACATGCCACAGAGAATTGGTGAACAGTTACCTCAGATCCTGCCCAAGAGGGGCCACCTGGAGGGACATGAGAAACGCAGCAAAGCAAGCTCAAAATGTACTACCAAATCTTAGAGGCTCAGAAAGGTGTTTTAAATGATCAGCCAGAAGATATGCATCCACTTATATCAAGGGAATTACAAGGGAGAAATTCCCAACAACAAGGTGGGGTTGGGGATCCCCAAAGAACCCACAGAAATGCTCTATGAGAGAAATAACGAGCTTAAATACTTGCCAGGACCTGATAGAACCAAGGCCAGCTCATGACAGCATTACTGAAGTAAGAATTCTGTCCTTCCCTCTTCTTCCTCCCCATGCTCCAGCTACTTAGGCTCAGAAACCAAATGGGCAAGTCAGAGGAGAAACAGAAGTACTGAGCAAGGAAAGAAGAAAGACGCCCCCTTACCCACTGCAGGCAGCAGGCCTACATTGGCCAAACTGGAGGGCAGAGAAGGTGGGGGGACTTTGCCTTTAAGTAAAGATTGAAATTTATACTGTTTCTCTGGGCTGGACATTAATTACTGAACCAAACTGCTTTATGACCAAAAGTGACTGAAGGACCTTTCATTATCTGAAGTTATTATCTGACCTGGTTTTCATCTGAGGGGAGGATGAGTGAGTTTTAATGTGCACTGTGAGACTGCTTATGTGACTTTGATGCAATCATTTCAACCACATGCATAAATATTTTTGAAAAGATAATGACAACATGCTAACAAGCAGAATCTCCGGATGGTGGGATTGTGGCCAAATGAGTTTCCTTTTTGTTTGTGCCTATGTGTCTGTGTCTTTCAAAGTTTCCACAGCACACATTCTATTTACCATACAATCAGGATGGTGTACATACTGCACCATATGTAGTAAATCGTACATGATGTGAAATGTAGTAAATTGCACATAATTTTAAGATATTTTGCCACCTCTCTTACAAGGTGATGACTATTTACTTGATCAAAATCACTGAGTTTAAAAGCCATCATTATTAGATTTATGAGCATTAAACTGAACATTAAATTCATTTTAATGGCCATATCAGTATCAGTTCATGTCTTAAAGTGTCATATTTATAGGAATTGAGTGATCATTTCACAGTGCTTCCATCTCATCTACCCTTTTGCCTTTCAAACATTTATCTGCTATTTCTGTATTTCTTGCTTCTGGTCCCTTATTAAAGTTATCTGTCCTAAAAGAGAAAGTATTTGGTGTCTACCTCAAACCCTACATTTGTCAAGAAGTTTTCCATCTCACCTACATAAATCTCTTCCCCTTCCTGAGTCCCACAGTGAATGAATCTGGACCACATAACCGAGCACTTGACTACATAGTGCCTGACTCTTTCCTGGACCTTAGGCTTATTCTTTCAACTAGATGATAAGTTTCTCCAAGCTAGAGAATGCTGGTGGTCCTTCCAAATGCCTTGAGCCCCTAACACCCCATATTAGGTACCAGGACAAACCATTACATCAAATAGATTTAGGTAATGAGACATGCTTTTTTCATCCCTGTTTCTCTTGTGTGATAACCTCTCGAATCTTGAGCCTCTCTGGAAGGCTTTACTAGCCACTTCTGTTGTTTTTCTGGTTTGTACTCTCTTGACTTCTGGTTTCTCTCCTGTTAACACCTGTATCTGGTGGCCTGCACTTGGAGAGGGTTACTGATCCATATGCCAGATGAGGCTCAGGGAAAAAAAAAAGGAAGAATGAAAATAAATATCAGCAAATGCTACAAAGAACATATATTTGTTGTTGGGTCTGGCTGGACATTTAGGGATGATCAGTGGCCTATGAGCTTGTGCTAATTCTATCTCCCAAATAACAAAATATTTGAGGCATTATCTATTACTACAACTACTGCTACTATGGCTACTACTATCCTTAACTACCTATTATTGAGAGACTTATCTTTGTATTTTACTAGGCACTCTATTATCTCAATGCATTCTTACAACATTAACAAAATAAGAATGACTTACCCTCATTTGCAGATGAGGAAACAGGGATATTAAATGACTTCCCCAGGGTCACTCAGCTGCTAAATAGCAGGGACAGGATGTCAGTTCTGGTCTGTTGGCTTCTAATGCCTATATTCTTTCCACTATACCATGATGTTTCTTAAAAAGCAGTTTCCTAAAACATGTCTTAAAAGGTTTTTAAACATCAGTTTCTTAAAAAGTTAAATGTATACTGATATGACTCACCAATTCCACTCCTATCTATCCACAAGAAATGGAGGATTATGTTCACACAAAGACATATATACAAATGTTGACAGCAACTTATTTCTAATATCCCAAACCTGGAAATAACTCAAATGTCAAACATTAGATAAATATAGTCATACCTCAAAAATATTGCATGTTCGGTTCCAGACCACAGCAATAAAACAAGTATGGCAATAAAGTGAGTCGTAATCTTTCTGCTGGTTGAGAGTCTTGCCTTCAACTGGTAAAAACCCCAACATCAGTGAAGCACAAAAAAATGAGGTATGCCTATGGATAGATGAATAGATAAACAAGTAGATTAGACTAGATTCAATGAATAAACAAAATGCGGCATTCTCATATAATCGAATACTACTCAGCAATAAAATAGTAGGCACTACTGATACATGCATCAACATGGATGAACCTCAAAAACATCATCCTGAATGAGGAAGTCAGATACAAAAGACTATGTATTTTATGGTTTCATGTATATGAAATTTCAAGAAAAGGCAATACTGTGGAGACCAAAATCTGTTCAGTGATATCTTAGGGCGGGGGATTCAAGTGAGGATAAACTACAAATAGGAAAGAGGGAATTTTTTAGGGTGATGGTTGCACGGCTGTTTAATTTGCTAAAAATCATCAAACTATAAGTTTACAAAAGGAGAACTGAATTGTATTTTGACTTCAATAAAGCTGTTAAAAAGTGAATATACCCATTTTAAGTGTACAGCTGATATAGACCCTTTTCATTATTCTCAAACTAGTCAGTCTCCTTTTGTCCTCTGCTTTAGGCAAACACTGATAGATTACTTTTGCCTACTCTAGATTTCACATCAATGGAATCATATACAGTCAAGCTTTCTGCATTACAATATTTCGGTCAAGGACAGACCACTCATATGACAGTGGTCCTATAAAATTATATTGGAGCTGAAAAACTATTGCCTAGTGACTTCAAAGCCATCAAAATGTAGCACAACATATTTCTCATACATTGTGGTGATGCTGATGTAAACAAACCTTTGTGCTGCCAGTCATGTAAAAGTATAGCACATAAAATTATATACAATACATATACTTGATAATATAATAAACTATGTTATGCTTTATGTATTTTCTATACTATACTGTTTATCATTACTTAGAGTGTACTCTCTAGACTTACAAAAAGAAGTTTTGTTATAAAACAGTATACCCTGTTATGCTGGCAGCAGCCTCATACATCTCGTAGTTACTGTGCCTCTTGACTGCATCATCTTCCTTGTGCTTGATTTAACTGAAGTTGTTTTGTTCAGCATGGCCCCTAAGCATACAAAATCCACTGCTAATGCTGCCATTAAGAGGCCACACCGAAAGACCTAGAAATGAAATTAAAAGTGATTAAAGACTATGAAAGTGGAAACTCAGTGATGATTACTGCCTGCTAGTTAGCCATATCCTAGTCCACCATGGCTACAACTTTGAAGAACAAATGAAAGAAGCTGTTAAAGGATCTGTTTCACTGAAGGCAATAAGACTAACAAAAACTCAACAAAGGCCTACATCAGACATGGAGAAACTTCTAATGACTGAAGAACAGACACAGAAGCATATATCCCTCTCAGCACCATGACAATCACGACCAAAACAAAATATTTATTTGCGATACTGAAAGAAAAGCCTGCGCCCAACTCTCATGTTAAATTTACTGCTAGCTCTGGGTGGTTTAAACGATTGTTATTCATTTCATAATGTGAAAGTGAGTAGTGAGTCTGCAAGTGCTAATGAGAAGGCAGCTGAAGCATTTTTGGAAACTCTAGACAAGCTGATGTGGAAGAAAATTACTTGCCAGAGCAAATATTCAATATGATGAATATTCTGGAAACAAATGCCTGAAAGGACTTTCATCCATAATGAGGCCAAGTCAATGCCAGGTTTCAAGGTCTTTAAGGACAGGATAAGTCTAGCTTGGGGGCAATGTTGCAGGCGATGAATTAAAACCCTCTGTGATATGGCACAGTGAGAACTCCAGGGCCTTCAAGCATATCAACAGCAAACACTTTTAGCATATCACAGAAGCAATAAGAAGTCATGGATTAACCAGCTCCTCTTCCAAGGTACACTCCTGAATTGCTATGCCAGCAAAATGGAGAAGCACTGTTTGGAGACTAACATACTTTTCAAGATTTTCTCATTGTTGCTAATGCTCCTAGGCATCCTCCTTTTACTGATGATCTTCATCCCAATATCAAAGTGGTATTTCTCCCTCTGAATATCACCTCTTTGATCCAATCGATCAAAGAGTTATAGTAGCTTTTAAGGTTTACTCCCTGAGAAAGACTTTTGCCCAGGATATTGCTGCAACTGAGGAAGACAGTGATGCAATTCAGGAAGGATCACAACACCTATGATGCATCAAGAACCTTCCTTGGGCTTGGGGTGATGTCCCCGAGGAGTGTGTGAGTGGCATCTTGAGGAAGACACTCAAGAAGTTCATCCATGACTTCAAAGGATTTGCCAAGGAAGAAGAGGTTGCAAAAATCTACAAGGTCATGGACAAGGCGCAAACAATTTTAGCCTGGGTTTGGATGAAAATGGCACTGAGGAGCTTCTAGAGATGGTTCCCGAGGAATTGACTAATGAGGAATTGTTGGGACTGAAACAGGAACACATAGCTGGAAAAAAAGCAAAGGAAAACTACAGGAGAAGAAAAAAATTACCCCCACCCCAAGAAAATTCATAGTAAAGTGTTAAGCAGAAGCTTTTGCAAACTTCGGCAAGCACCTTAAAAAGTTTGAAAACATGGACTCTAACACTGAAAGGTTTTCATGAGTAAAGTGGAATTTTCATGGTACATTATTTGCTGTGAGCAAACCATTGATAAAAAAGAAAGAAAGAAAGAAAGAAAGAAAGAAAGAAAGAAAGAAAGAAAGAAAGAAAGAAAGAAAGAAAGAAAGAAAAGAAAAGAAAACAAAACTAAACTAAACAAACCAAGCAAACCACCATGAACATGTTTCTGAAAAGAGTGACACCTCCTCAGAAAAGCCTCAGGCAGGTCCTACTAGAGTTATTTCAGAAGGCATCGTTACCATAGGAAATAGCTCTACATGTATATTGCCCGTGAAGACCTTACAGATAAACAAGATGTGGAGGTGGAATAGGGATACTGATGATCCTGACCCTCTGAGGCTTGGGCTAATGTGTCTGTTTGTGTATTAGTTTTTAACAAAAAAAAAAAAAAATGCTTAAAAATAAATAAATAAATTTTAAAAATAGAGAAAAGCTTATAGAGTAAGGCTATAAAGAAAGAAAATATTTTTGTACAGCTATACAATGTGTTTGTGTTTTAAGCTAAACATACATACAGAGAGTGAAAAAGTTAAAATTTAATAATTTATAAAGAAGTTATAGTAAGATAAGTTTCATTTATTATTGAGAAAAATATTTTTTATAAATTTAGTGTAGCTCAAGTGTACAGTGTTTATAGTCTACGGCAGTGTACAATAATGTCCTAGGCCTTCACATTCACTCACCCCTCACTCACTAACTCACCTGAGGCACCTTCCAGTCATCCCAGCTGCCAATTCCAGCAGCTGGTGGAGTTGTGTCTATTACTACTTCCCTCCCCTCACCTAGTATGAAGATCAGCCCTGGAATAGTTCCTACATTTTAAGATTTGGTGATGGACATCTGGAAGCCACTGAAACTGCATCTACCAAAATACTAAGCCAAAAGCAGTATCACATTTCTGGAGGGATTATGAAGATTAGTGATACCACCAAGGACTTGAAAGATGTAGGCCTGGTGATGCCTACCACATCCCCATTCAACAACACAGAGGATATACCTATCTTGGAGAATAATTGTGGATTATCATAAACTTAATCTGGTGGATAAGATTACCTGTCCTGTAGACATGAGTGAATCTCTTCCCTCAGCCACCTCCATCCATAGGTAATATGGGCTCACAAACAAAGCAGCCATGGTGACACCGATGGAGGTTATGCACGGGCTCAGTAATGGACTTCGTGCGTGAAGTCCAATCTGGCTTCTACCCCTGCAGAGTGCTGAATTTGCCAACAGCCTGCTGAACACTGATCTGGCATCATTCTCCAGGGGTATCATCCAGCTACCTGGTGGCAGCTTGTTTACATTGGAACACTTCCACCATGGAAGGAGTCACTATATTCTCAATGGAATAGAAACTTACTCTGACTATAGATTTGCCTTTCCTACCTGCAATATATCTGCCAAACCCACCACCCATTGACTTGTGAATGCTTTACTCACCATCATAATATTCTACACAGCCTAGTTTCTGATCAAGGAACACATCCTTTGCAAATGCAGTGCAGCAATGGACCTATGCTCATGGTATTACCATGTTCCCCAATCACCCCTAAAGTAGCTGGCCTGATAGAATGGTGGCATGCCTTTTAAAGTTCAGACACAGTGACAGCTGGGGAGCAAAACCTTGCAGGGCTGGGAAAATGTCCTCCAGGAGACAGTATGTACACTAACTCAGCAACCAACATATGGTGCTATTTCTCCCACAGGCAGAATTCATGGGATGGTGATCACGGGTAAAATTGGCAGAGTCTCCTCATACTAGTGGTCCACTGAAAACAGTTTTGCATTCTGTCCCTACAGCTGTGGGGTATGTTGCACTAGAGGTCTTACTTTCCAAAGGAGGACTGTTTCCACCCTGAGACACAGCAATGACTCTCTGAAAGTTGAAGCTGAAACCGCCACCTGGCCCCTTGGGGATCCTTAAGCCAGTGAATCAACAGGCAAAAAAGGGTGTTTACTACCGATGGATTGAGTAAGCCTGACTACCAGGGGGAAATTGGTCTGCTACTGCAAAATCAAGGAAAGGAAGAATATGTCTGGAATGCAAGAAATTCCCTGGAGTCTCTTAATACTCCCCTGTCCTAGATTAAACTAAATGGAAAACTATGACAACCCAGTACAGGCAGGACTCCTTATGGTTAAGGCCCTTTGGGAATGAAGGTTTGGGTCATGCCATCAGGCAAGGAACCCCGACCAGTCAACACTTGCTAAGTACAATGCAACATGGTTGGTGGAGGACAATGGTTATTAATAGCAGCTATGACCACCTGAATTGATGCAGACATGAGGACTGTAGTTTTATTTTTTCTTTATTTTGATGAAACCACTTGTGTATATATAAAGGCTAAAGGCAAAGGCTCTGGCTATCCAGATTTTGAATCCCATCTCTGCTACTTATAGGTTCTGTGAACTGAACTAAGTTAAAAAAAATTTCCTTTCTAGGTTTATCTCTGTAAAATGTGAATAATTATGCTAATCTTCCTCAAGGGAGTTCTGCGACCTTTAAATGGGTTAATGCCTTTAGAGCACTCAGAATAGTGCCTGGCCCAGAGGAAGCACTCAGGGGTAGCTGTCATTGTTAGGGAAGGCTGTAGCATCAGAGAAAACAGATTCCTACAGATCTGGCTGTCTCTCCTTCAGTGTAAACTTTGCCCAAAATCGTCCCAAAAATCTACATGGAAAGGGACAAATTCCCAGGCTTAAATTTCTGCTGGTTTGAACTTTTTTTGAGGGACCCTCCCCAGCAAATGCAACATCCTCGAGCATTTTTGTGAAGACACTCTGAAAATAGCTATATTTGAGAAAGGGACTTAGGGTAGGGTTAAAAATGCTAAAATTTGACCAAGTCTCCAAATGAAAAATACAGCTTTAAGGGAAACCAGAGACATCTCCCTCTTTTTCTTTCGCTCTCAAAATGCATTATGATGAATACTGCCCCAGGGCTGGTGTATGCAAACTTCTACTGTGCTTATGGGGAAAGATTATAATTGAATCCCCTATAATGATAGGCCAAAAAAAAAAAAAAAAAAAAAGATCCAGACAGACAATGCTCAGAGGCTGCAGATAGGCCCAGTTTGGCTTCTAGCCCACAGTGCCTACAATTATTCTGCAGTGATTTTTATTTATCTATTTAGTGCTCCCACTAGGCAGGGAGAGAGAGAAAGAGAGGGCATGATAGAGGGAGAATCTAGTCATAATTCAGCCCTCATGGTTAGGCAGCAAGCTCGAAATTGAAAAAGTTATTCAAATGGATAATGAAATGGAGCTGAGTTTCTAATGTCCTCCTCCATGGGAAAATGGCACAAATTGTGGGACTTTGCAAATGGCTTACATGTTTTTTGTGATGAGATTATTTAAGAGTCAGCTCAGTGATGCTATACAAGAGCATTATCCCAGGGTGAGTGGCAGACCTCTGCACTTGCATCAAAACGCAGAATGAAATCTCTGCATTTGGTCTGGAGATGGTCAATAATAGCCACCAAGTGGAACCAAGGCCCCTTCTGTGCTAATCAGATCTTCACGGTGAGACTGTAAGAATTATCCCTTAAAGCCCTGGATGAAATACATCAAAAATAGTCAAGCAATCAGTGTACATTCCTGGGTGCAGCTGGGTTAAGAGGAAAGGTTGACAATATGATGTACCTGTCAAAAACAGCATGAGACTAATCCCAGTGGCTGATGGAGCTTGGCAACCACCCATATCTTTCCCCTCATCTATTGCGAAGGTCAGCTCCAAAATAGTTCCCTCCACTTTAAGAGTTGGTGATAGATATATGATGATCACTTCTATTACATGCCTTACCTACAATCCACAACAAAACTCTGTGTTTTTTTGTGGTTACAACAATAGCTTTTTTTATAGCCATTTTATAGATCTGAAATAACTAAAGTTCAAGGAAGTAAAGTGATTTGCCCAAGATCACATAGGTTGTAGAGCAGAGGTGTAAACCTGAAGGGCAATAAGTTATCACCATATCAAAACTTAAATCCCTTCCATAATTAGAACATCAACACTCAATTTATAAAATGATACTTCACAACCTAGAGCAGTACTATACAATACTATAAAATAGAACTTTCTGCGATGATGGAGATATTTTATAATCTGTGCTGTCCAATATAGTGGCCACTAGCCATAAGTGGTTAGTGTGATTGAAGAACTGAATCTTAAATTTTGTTTAATTATAGTGAATTTAAATTTAAAAATCACATGTGGCTAGTACTTATCATATTAAGCAATAGAAATCTATTCATTTCTTTCATAGTCAAGAAACTTAGTCCTACTCCAAATAAGTATAGTGGTTTAGGGCATGCAGCTCAAGGTTAAACTGATTATTTCATACAATATCCAGTTGAATGATGTAATGCTAAATAAGGAGTGGAGAGTTTTGAAGAAATTCAACAAAATGGCTTAAAATCTGAGAAAACTGAGGTCTCTATGTTTCATATATATCAATGTTATTGTATTAATATGTAACTGGAAAAAAGAAGAAGAATATAGGAAAAGAAACTGGTTAGGAAATGTAATCATTTTTTTTTTCCTAAGTAGTGTCTTCCTCACGTGGAACGCTAGAGAAATTGTGAAGCTTGACGGCCAAAGGCTTAGTGCTGCTTGCAGAGAAAGGAAGTTAAGCAGGCAGGAGATCCTTACCAGGAAAGTCACAGCAGTGACTGCAGAGGAAATTATGAGACAGAAACTTGAGGCTGAATGGTGGACCTGAGACAAACAGGGTAGGTAGTCAGGTAGCCCAAGAATTTGGATTCCATGTGGAATAGTTGAGAGAAAAGAGTCAAGGGTTTGTCTTTTTGAAGCAGTTAAAGAGAATAGGGTAATAATTCAGGAACCTAATATCTAAGAATTAGAAAGAAAAATTCCAGGTTCTATCAGATGTTCATTGTCAGGATGTAGGGGAAGAAGGACAAGGATCCATGAATGACCACTGTTCCAGGCGAGAGTCCCGAGGACTAGGCTCCAGCTGTTAAAGGATAATCCACCCTCAGGGCTGGAAGCAGAAAAATCAAACGTGTCAGGATGCTTTTGATTTGCAAGAAGAATCCCCAGGTAATGTGTTTTAAAGTGTAAGGACATCAATTACTTCACATGATGAGAAGTCTAGAAGTAGAGTGGGTTCAGAGTTAATTAATTTTATTTCATTTAATTCTCTCAACAATTTTATGATGGTGTGTCATTGGATAGCAATGAAGAAGTTGAGCCTTCGGGAAGTTAAATTACTTGACCAAAGTCACACAGCTGATAAGTGGCAGAGTCAGGGTTGGATCAATAAAGCCTTGAGTACAGAAAGTAACAAAATACTTTATTCTGGTAGCATTTCACTTATATAAAGAATTTTTAGTATCTTATGACAGCATTAGAACAAAGTTATTGTTATAATTTCCATTTACTGAAGATTAGAACTCGTAGTGCAGCGAGACTATGAAGATAGGGTCCAAATCACACAGCAGGTTAAACTAGAAATGAACTCTACAGCTCGAAATACAGTTTCCTCTCAGAACTACAAGGTGTCATTCTATGGTTCCCACTGACAAAAGAACAATAAGCAAACACAAACAACATACGGCATGGTGCCTGCGGAGTCTCCTGGCAGCACCGTGCCCACCCAATGCCCAGTGGCTGTGCTCTCTGATGCCAGACTCATTGTTTTCCCCACATATTCTTAATGGCTGCTGTTTTGTAAAAATGAAGAGACAGGGAGGGGCATGCCATGGATACAAAGCAAAGTGAGGAAGCTGACCCAGCATCTGCAGCCACAGGGGGCGACCACCCAAAGAGAAACTGACCCCCCAGTTCATTCAAGACCGAAGGGAGTCCTGGCCAAAACCTAGGGAGGTAGAATCTCAAATGTTAAGCCATCTGACCTTCTTTCTCTGTGTAAAGTCTCAGACTGGATTAGGCATTAAAAAGTAGCCCATAAACCAGCAAAAAAACAATGAATTCATAAGTCTGCATGAAGGAGTTCAAAACTTATGCAGTCTGTATATAACCACGTGAAAAGGTATTATTTTTGGTTGTACAGAACTTCCACAACTGGAAGGTCTAAAACACATTCAGTAGATAGATCTAAGCTTAGTTTAGTCTATGTGAAGAGCTAACATTTTTCAGAAGATAATTATCCATTTATTATCTTATCTGTTGCCAATGTCACTTAACACTGAGAAACTGATCAGCATAACAGCCTAAAATGTCTAAGACTTTGGAATGGAAATAACTGCCAAATATGGATTAAATTGATAAAAATAATTCCAAACATGATTAGAGTCACTCTGTTGTATATCCTGCACAGCAGGTGGGAAATCCTTGAGAAGAATTAGGGAAAGGTTTAGGGAAAGCAGATTAATGGAGAAAAGATTAAATGTGTTTCAAAAGCAGTACAAAACATATTTTAAATGACAATCCTTCCATGGGCAATGTTAAAAGGTACTTGGGCACATGCAAAATTCAAGCACTTGGTTTAAGTGTAGATCTTGCAGTAAGAAATGGAAATGTGTCCTTGTGGTACAAACTATGCATTTGGAAGTGCCAAATATAAGTGGTTCTCTTTTTGTCTTACATTTAATTACATAAGTAATATAGAAAGAATTCTTACTATAAAAGATTCAAATGGTATGAAAGTATATAAAATGAAATGTAAAGATCCCCCTGGATGCCATTCTCCTCACCAGTCCCCATTTCTCCATAAACATATTCCCTGCTGAGTTAACTAGTGCTTCTGATCCTCTTCTTATTCATCTACCTACACACAATCACAACTGTACATAGATTTTTGATGTTGTTTCCTACATAGACAATAATGTAAATACTGTTTTGTTATGTGCTTTCTTTCACATGTGAATATAACTTAGAGCTATTTTCCTTTCAGATATATATATATATATATATATATATATATATATATATATATATATATATATATATTTCTACCTTATTTTTCAATGGCAAGCATAGTATCTCATAGTATGGATATTTCATAATTTATGTAGCTGGTGTCTTATGGATGATATTTGATGTGTTTACAATGCTTTATTATAACAAAAGTTCCAAAGAAAGCTTGTTTGCCTCTTTTCCAAGAAGTATCAGAGAAGGCATCATTTCTAGGTAGACTCACTTAAAGCTCACTCATGAATATTAGACACCCCAAGGCAGCCTATAATGAGCCAGTAAAGTCAAGTCTGCCCCTTATTAACTGAGGCCAGGTAGCTACTGTCATGGCTCCTCGTCCTGGCTTACTGGCATTTTAATCAGTGGGTTTTAACCAACTTAACGGAGACTAAGATGAGGATGATAATCCAACCCCATGGAGTTTGGGTGAAGATCAAATGAAGCAAAATGGTGTATAATGTAAAATATTGGTCAAGAACATGGGCTTAGGGGTCACAGAGGCCTGGGGTTGAATGACTGCTTCATCACTTACCTACAGGGGAGCCTTGAGAAAGTTTTTAAACTCCTCCAAAGCTCAATTTCCTTATACATAAAATGAGGATAAAATTAACTTTAAGTGTGATTTTGAGAACTAAATAAGATACTGTATCTTAGCATTCAACCTGGCATGTGGGAAATACCCAATAATTCTCTTACTACCAAATGTCAGTTTCCTTCCTGTTTCTTTTCCTTCTTGTTGACTGCAAAGCTTCAAAGGAAGAACACAGCATGATTTCACCAAGAAAATGTGGCAATGTGATTACTAATGCTTATTTCTTTGTAATTTTGTAGTCAATTTAACATACATCATTTGGTTCTCAAAAAAACCCTCATGGTAGCTAGAAAAGCTCACGATTCTTTTCCAGTTCACCACCATAGGGCGACAATTCCTTTTGGGTCTCTCGTGTGTCTGCACATCTTGTGAGCAGTTTTTGGATTGTATTTACGGCTGTTTCTATAGTGAATGTCGACCTCCAGAATAAAGCAGATTTGCTTGTTGTCCAGGGAAATAAAGATCATGTTCCCTTTCAGGGCAAAGGACAGGTCTGCATCAGCCCATTAAAAGATGTGTTTCCTAAGGTTAGAGGTAATCAACTGTGATGAGAACTTACTGTGTGCACAGCATCCATCTGGGCCACTTAGTGCACCCCATGGGATTTGGAGGCAAGGGAAACTGATGCAAACATGAAACTCGTACAGCTGGCTGTGCTGTGGATAAGAAAGTATTCTGTCTCTGATCCAGGAGTCTCATGTCTTCTGCCAGCATCCATAAAGCTGTAGCAGACTAACCTGTTAGCTTCATGTAGGGTAAAATCTTAGACCCTTCTTAGTTTCTCACATCCACATGGTACATGGAAGAGCCATTCATTCACTAGAAAGCAAAGACCTTCTCAACCTTCATCTCCTCCACCTTTTTATACAATGTAACACCAAATCTTGTTATGTAAATATAGGAACTTTGAAAATGCTGTTCCTTTGGCCTAGAATGCTTTTCTCTTACTTGTTTTTGTCTACTTCATTTATACTAGTTCTTCGAACCCTAGCTCACATTTCACTTCCTCAGAAAGTTGATCTTCTCTGATTCCATAACCATGTAAAATCCTTCTGTTATATGTCCAACACCCCTTTTTCATAGCACCTGCCACAGTTGATATTTTACATTTAAGTCACAGTCACATTATTTTATATTTACATTATTTATAAATGTCTAAATTTGCTTCCTCCCATTCTGGACTACAAGCCCCATGCATATTTTTCACTCACTATGGTGTAGTTATTACCAAGCAAATTGTTCAATAAATATAGATTTAATGCTGAATAAATAGATAGGGTAGGAAATGTTATCTTAGTTTTATAGATGAGAAAATTGAGGCTAGGAGATAAGTGAGTTTCTTATGGTCACATAGCTACCAAGGGCAGTCCCAGTTCTGACATTTAGGTTTAATAAAAGTGCAAGTTTCTTTCCATGAATGATGATCCTGTGAATCCAGGACAGACTAGAAAGGTCTGCATAAGGGAAACATATATAAGAAGAGAGTCTAGATGGTAGTTTATTCTAGGAAGGGCATTAGGTTCATGTAAACACTGAATAAAGGAAGCGAAAAAAAAAAAGTGAGAAGGAAGGATGTAGAACCAGATGGTCTATCCAAGTGGAAGGACTTACATGAAAAATGGGCAGTGAACTTGGTAACAAAAGGACTGGGTGGAATAAGGATTGAAAAGTGTACATGAGTGAGGTTAAGAGATTCAGGATCTGACCCTCATACACTGGTCTCTGGGTACCTGTTTTCAGAAGACAGACATCTCCTCAGGGAAGTTATTATATTACTTATAATAAAAATAACAATAGTTGTCATTTACTGGTGTGTGTATCAGACATTATGCTAGATGCTTTACATTATTTTAGTTGGTCCTCCAGACAATCCACTGAGGAAGATGTTAACATTACAACCCTGGCTTGTCCTTTTTCCATTTGTTTCTAACATTCTAATTATTAAGTATGTGAAATTTTTCTCACTTCTTGTGTTTTTCCTCACTTCTACTTCTCTCTTGTCTCCTGGTCCCTACCTTACCATCATTTTCACAGTTTGGTGCACAGAGCCTTATGATACCCACTGTGAAACTCCACCAGGTTGCCTGCTTATCCCCAACCTCATTCCATTAGCTAATTATCACTAAGGTTTAAATGGCTAGTTTATTCTTACCTCTCCCTAAAACCACTGCATTATAATAGAGTATTTGGGGGAAAATATTTAAAGCATTTAAGTAAATGAATCTCTAATAAAATTTCAGGCAGAGATGCAAAATATTTTTGAAGACTATAGGATTTACTAGACATTTGAAATTATAGCCACATCTAGGTCTCTGCTAGTTTAACCTAGTGGAAGATTTATTCCTTCATAGTCATCTAGTTTTCTCCCCACACCCCCACACTGCCAAATTCTGTTAAAATTTTATGACTACACATGGTCCATGGGAAGATATGAACAATTTTCTTCATATATACACAGCAGTTATCTCCACTGTCAATGACATCTCCCTGCACTCATGGGATCCCTAGGAAGTAAGAAAGCTATACTGTCCTCAAGATGTGGTGAGTGGGGGAAGTTATTCTGTTACATTCTTCTACTATGGAATGATTGGGAGTACTTGAGAGAAAGACGGGTAGAGGAGACTCACTTTCTGAATGTGTATTACACTCACAGTCCAAGAACCATTAGAGGTCTTCTGACAGTTAACAATTTATTGAGTTATAGTTCACTAAAGGTGATGTTGAAGTTGGCATGTAACATAAGCTTTTTCCCCCAGCCATAGCTGAACTCTCAGGAGATCCAATAGTTTAGGGAGGTTCTCCAGGACCCATTTCCTTCTCCAGTGGAAATATTTCACTCCAACGTGGACTGAGATTCCGGGCTTCTGACCAGTTGCCTCACCCCTAGATTGTACCTCTTGGCCTAAGTCCTTTGTAATTGACACTTTGGTTGAACTGTCTACTTGGCTTTTGATGTTGGTTTCATTCATGGAGTTGTGTCTTGGACTTTCTTTATTTCTAAAGAAGATTGGTTTCTCTATACCCTCTGCCCAGTACAGGCGTCTGGGATTCTAGTGTTCTGGGCTCCTACTTGTCTGAAAGACTTTTGACAGGACTCTGATAAATGCCCTGTTTTGCCCTCACACTACAATAAGAAGTGTTTAGCCAAGTGATTCCAATGAAAGTTACAATGAGAGTATTGCTTAAGCATTATCATATGGATAATTCTTCCTCAGTCTTTCATCCTAGACAAAAGACAGAATTTATGTCTCAAAGCTTGAGCTGAGTATGGGGGTATTGTGGGGCAGGCCCCTTGAGCTGCTGGCAAAAGCTGAATATCATGTGACAGAGTATCCAACCAAAATCAAAATAAAAAACCAAACTGTTAGGATGACCAACATGAAAGTCTGTAGAGCTGGCCCAAGAGGAATAACCCAGGTACTAGGTAATGGAGTCTGCAGATACCTTATCAGAGAAAGAGGAGACTGGAGACCAACTTTGAGCTGCTGAAGAGACTCTCCAAGCACTTTCTGTATATGGTTGAGAGATTCATGTGGTGTGACTTTTCAACTCTGGATCTTATTGGAAAAGATTTTACTAGGTACTTATTATGAGTGCATCAGGTAGCAATACTGTGTAACAAATCACCTCAGTACTTGGTGGTTTAAAAGAATTTATTTTAAAAGTGTATACATGGGGGTTGAGGGCTTGGAGAATGAGGTGAAGGGTTAAATAAGTACAAATTAGTAGCTGATAGGTGGTCACAGGAACGGGGAGCATGGCAGAGGGAATGTAGTTAGCATTAATGTATTGGCTAGGTGGAAAGCCAGGGGAGAGAAAAAACAATTAGGGAGATCTTTTTATAAACTATATAAATGTTTAACCACTATACTGTATACTTGAAACTAATAAAATAAAATTTTTTAAAATAGTGGATACATAGCATTTATGGTTATAGCTAATGCTTCTGGGACTTGGCTAATAATATAGGCTAGGTTTGTCTGATGATCCTGGCTGGACTCACTCATGCTTCTATGGATTGGCTATGGTAGGGGAGTGGAAAGGGCCTCTATTCTAGGCTAGGGCAGCTTAGTTAGCAAAGTTCTACTCCACACGTCTCTTATCCTCCTCCTGACAAGAGCAATATATATATATATTTGGTACTCGATACTTTTTACCATGGAGCTCATTAGTAAGGCAATTCTTTCACAGCATGAAAAGCATTCTATTACTTAAAACGAAATTTCTCAACACCCTAGCATTAAGTACAGCAATTAGCTATCAAGATGGCCCTTTACAGCATTTTCAGAGAGTTCATTTAAAGTCCTTCTGCCATAGCCAGGCCTTTGGAATCTGTAATGACTAGAGTGGATTTAGAGAAATGCTGGCCTGAATCATCATGCTCAAAGGGATTATTTCTGTAGACAAATGAGCTTTCTCTTATGCAAAGTCAAATGAATGATGTAAATTCACATGATTATACCCCAATATCACTGTTGGAAAGGGGGCTTCCTAGTTCTCAATTACTTAGTAGACATCTTCTGAGAAGTAACAAGATGATCAGTCTCAGCAGCTACCATCTGACCACATCAAGAACAATAAACAATCTCTGCTGACCAGACTCCTGGCCATCTGTAAATTCATCTGAGGGTGAGACTCAGTGCCATCCGTCAGTTATAGTAAGTCTCATGTTTATCTTATCAATTAACCTTGTATTAAACCTGAGACCAGGACAAATCCATTCTCACTTTTGGACATAGAAAAATCATTTATACAATGAAAGTCTATGGGTGACTTGTGACAAAGGCAATCAGAGTAAGAATTGGTGTACGAAGAGCTGAGAGACCTGAGTTCTGGTTCTGGTTTAACTACTAACTAGCAGTGAAGCTTTGAGTGTATTACTTCTACTTTCCGAACCTTATTTTTCTCATCTATCAAGTTAGAGAATAAAAAGCTAGTACTTTAGAACTAGACAGTCCTGATATCTAGTTCCACTTCAACTCAATGTGCTGGGAGTTCTTGGGCATATTACTTAATCTCTCTGAGCCAATTTTTTCTCATCTACTAAATAGATAATAATATCCACTTTTCCATCCCCAGGGGGCTAAGAAGAAGAGTTGGTGCTCAGTGACTTAATTCTCTCCTCCACTTTGATTATTCTTGTAACTGTAGTATTCTGTAATTCCAAAAACTAGACTATTGGAAGATCTGAACAATTCTTTTATTCTATAAGACATTTCCTCCTAACAAGTCACTAGCAATAATACATCACAGTACAGCTCTTTTTAAGATTTATTCCCAAGATACTCCACTCTATCAAATTGACAAAAGACTTACATTCTTGCTGGAGACTTTCCCATAGAAAAGCCTCAAATCAATGGAAAAATAACCTTGGAAATATTTTTAGTCCTTTGATCCATCTATAGATTCTTCATATGCTTACATCTCATGAAACTGTATAAGATCATAACAGATTTCACAGTTGTGAAATTAAAAGCCACATTGACCAACAATGTTTTAGTCAGTCTTATCTACCGATATCTCATCTGAAAAAAAAGCAAGAAAGACCACATTTGGAAAAGAAGTCCAATCATTATTTTCCCCTTAATTATTATATTTCTTGACAATGTTAGGAGAAAGGATTATTCTTGGAGACTAGTTTATATTTAAAAATAAAATATATTTGGGATATACCAAATCTAGAAGGGATTTGGTTTGTCTGACTTTTGTCACTTCTGCTAATCTGGATCCCAGTGATTTGGGGAGCTATGGTAGAGAGGCACAAAAGCAAAAGAAGATACATCTGTCTGATTGGCAGGTACATGAAGCAGTTACTGTCAACATTTTGTAGCTGCCTTTGATTTAACCAGTCCAAAGGAAAGCGTTGATCAGTGGTCTGCAATACATGGTGAAATACAGATATCATTTACAAGGAGATTTTACATCTGTTGTCTCATTTTGATTCTTATATCTATAGAGCACTGATGGTGAGAAAGGAAATGAACATACATTTGATTCTTATAACTTAATACCTGTCATATAGGTATTAATCTTGTTATACTGTTAACAATAGTAATAATGTTAACACTGTTGAAAACTCTACTGCATGCCAGGTACCATGCTAAGAATTTTACTTTCATGAGTCCTATAATGATGTATGTTATCACTCTTATTTAGAGAGGAAGCCTCTCCAAGGTCATTTACCTAAAAAATTTTTAAGCTGATGCTAACACGAAAGACAGAGTCTTCTATTCAAGAAAACACTGAGGTTCGGGAAATCCCTAATATTACACAGGGAGTAAATGCTGAAGATAAGACCCCAAGTCTGTTAATATCAACACCATTGTTCATTTCACTGCACCAAAGCTTGGCTTATTCTACTCTGGTGAGATCAACTGAAATCTTCTGGGAGAAGGAGCAATTGACGTGAGGGGTAAGTATATGGGTAGATAATTATATGGTCAAAATTACTCAGGTTGATTTTTCAGGGTGCTCTTATGCTTTCATTTGGATCATCACTGAGGAATAAATACACCATTTCTCCTATCCCATGAAAAGAGATCTTTAAAGTGATATAAAAAAAGAAGCACATATAAGGTTAAATCACATGAAGTTGCCAATTTCCAACCAATTTTTGACCTACAAAAATGGTAATCTTATATGGTTCAAATCTAAAAATGCAAATACTTGAACACCTACAGTAATTCTACTTGCTGCTAAAATCTCTCTAAACAAGGCAAACAGGTTGTTTTAAAAGATATAAACCTTCAAGGAAGGGAAAACAGGAGAGGCCACAACAGTTAGAAAACTTTGGAAACTGAAAAGCAGGCAGATGAGTGATAACTAGTCTAAAGCTATAAGATGAAGTGAAGAATCTGAGGACCAATCAAAGTTGCATTACTGAATCTTTAAAAATGGCTTAGGAACCATCAGCACCAGAAAGTGAAGAGATGAAAAGGTAAAATCAAAAGGATTGGCAAAGGTACTTTTTTGAAAGAATTCCCCTTCCCCATTCCTCATTCCTGGATGACTATCTCTTCCCTATCTTTGGAGGTTATTCTCTGGAGAGGAAAAAGAAAGTCTTTGGACATGGAGTATACAGGAATAATTGATGGCATTAAATAGCTAATCATACACCCAATACTGAGAACTTCCAATCTTTTTTTGTGCTTCAGCTTTCAGAATACTGGCAGCCAGACTTCTTCCCTCCAGGCAGGGTATTGGAAGAGTATTCCCCAGAGTATATGACAAGCCCAAGGAAAGAGACATAAAAATAATCAAATGAGAGGTTACTCAAGACTCTCCATTTCATACACTCTGGTTCCATTTTAGATTGAAATACTTTCACAGCTGTGTGAAACTTTTACTGACAAGATTTTAGAAGATATGGAGAAAATCAGCAATATATAAAAAGATAACTAATAACATGAAAACACACATATACATGCATACAAAGACATTAATCCACTTCAGAAAAAAACAAAAAGCGAGGAAGAAAGCAAACTCAGTGCTCTACAGTGCAAAGCAGGGAATATTTTTGCGTAGGAATAGTAGAGTAGTAATTGACTATTGATGTACCCAAATATAATGGAGGACAGCAGAGAAGGAGTTAAATCCTCATCTAACATAATAGGAAGTCAGAGACTTAAAATTCACTAATTCAAATAGAGCAACAATGTGTATACTTAAATGCCAGAAGAAAAAACTTAAAGAACAAAATAGTTCCCTCTAAAGAGGGAGATTGGAGAGTATGGAGTGGTGGGGAAGGGAATTATTTAGAAATTGTTCTAACCCTTTCAGAACTTTTTGACTTTTAAACCATGTGCATGTATTACTTTAGTTTTTTATATACATTTATTTATTTAAATTAGTTTCAAGTATACAGTACATTAGTTAGACATCTATAATGTTCATAAAATGATCCTCCAATTACTCCCTCCCTCCCCAGGCCCTCCAGTTAGCCATCATATTAATGCTAACTGCATTCCCTCTCTGTCATGCTCCTGGTGCCCAACAATCAACTTAATAAAATCATTTTTTAAAAATCCAAGCTCAGTGAGCATAATAATATACAAACCCTTTGAAAACAATTTTTCCCCCCAGTTTTGACACAGGCTTTTTTTATTTTTACCAACACTTATAAAATGCATAAAATTTGCAGAGCAATGTGTTAAGTACTGTTTCTAGAGTTGCAAGACTGCGTTGTTTTAAATAAATTCATCTCATGAAGTTCAAAGCTTTGACCTTACAAGATTAGTTGAAAAAGAAGGGTCAGCACTTCACTGTGTGTTAACCAGGGCTATAAACTCAAGAAGCACTTAGGCTAGAGAACATCATACGTGAGACAGCAAATTTTGGTAAAATGAATATTAATTACTAGTAGATAACTTTAAGGAAAAAAATGTTATGCTCTACTAAGTTTTAAATCTTCATTACTTCCTAAAATAATCTTTATGTCTGTAGGACTTTGTTGACATATCATTTCACGTCCTGTGGGTGGGTCTTGGAACATTCTCATTGTGCTTACAAGAACAATAATCTTGGCAAGAAGCTGTACATGTACCAGCTTTATTTCTCTTGGCTCTAGGTGGATGTCCCTCCAAGGGCCCTTGCTGTGGGCCAAATGTGGATGGGTGAAGTGTGACATAATTCTTATTTTTGTATCTGATCACTTAGAAGAGCTTGTCTTTGTCCTTCAGTTTCAATTCTGACGGGTCTTTTTCTGGTGGTCTATCTTTAAGGATTGCTTTTGACAAACACTCTCTTACCATAAATACCAGCCACTTTGATTAAACTCAGCACCCACTCCATTTCTACATTCTTCAATACTGGTCCTGTTGGTCTTGGTTTTCTTTCGTCCGTTTGTCATTCTTTTGCCCAGGTCTCTTGTTCTCTTGCATTTCTTCAAATGTGTGGACATTTTGTGAGATTTCAGTTGGGTGTGCACAGGCTTCTCCAGCTACTACTTTACCCTGATGAAAAAGTCTCCTTGGATGCCTTTGGTACTGTTATCACATTTACAAGTTCAGTGCTGTCCTTTGTTATTCCTACAAGCTCTCATTTGTAGTTTTTGTTTTTTTATTATCTACCAAAGGAGCTAGTATCAGATGATTTCTGCTACTTTTAGGGAGATTCTACCATTATTGGTTCTTGTTGGCTTTCTATTCCTCTTTGGAATTACAATTGAGTTTGTTTCATCAAAGACTCCCTCCTGCTTCCCTCAAATTTACACATTGGTTTGGGGGCTTAGATTCTGAGTTCTAGTTGAATCATGTCTTCATTTGGGTTGTTTGTGGTAGATCTGCTCTATTAAGATTCTGCTGAAGTCTAGAATCAGGAGACGAGAAATGGAAAAACTGGAGTTTTAAACTCAAGAGATGCTGAGGAACAGGGGAAATATGCACAGACCTGGGAAGCCAGTGGGGATATGGAAAAGCTCAGACCACTGAGGTGTCCTGAAAATCCCAGACTCCCAGCAGCCACATTGATGGCACTTAATGCCACCCTTTCCCTAGCAAAGGTCTCAAGTTAGTCTCCTGAAGAACCTTCCCTTCTTGGAAATCTTTAGTGAGGAAAACTAAAATAAATGAGGACAGAATATTTGATTCTTGGAAATCATGTTTTCAGTCAATGTGACCAGAGTGCATGCATTTAATAAAGTAAGGCCAAATCTCTTTTCCTTAAACAGTTTTTATATTCAAAAGAATATTTACATATGTTGCTGATGGCATTTATTCATGCACTCATTAAACATTTATTCAACACCTACTAAGATTTGGGTACTATATGTTGGCCTATGCTTTGGGATTATAATTCAGCAGCACATAGTTAGAGCCATTACTATTTTTACATATTTTGTAGCAGTAATCTGACTCTTGGGAACTTGTCCTAAGGTAAAAATTCAGATAAAAAAAGTAAGTGATATGTAAAACATACTTATAGCATCATTATTTGTAACGGTAAAAATCCTGATGGTAAAAAAGCCCAGTGTTAGGGGAATTAAGAGAATCGTGGCATATTCATTTCTGTAATATTGAGTACACACTGAAGATGACAAAAACAAAGTATAGGAAGTAGAAAAAAGTGTATAAAATGTTAGGTACAAAACTAAGACAAAAATTGTATAAAAATATACTACTATGTAAACACACTTATGATAAGTTATAGAGACTAATGAAAAATGTAAATAGTTAATGTGATTGGGTGGGCAGATTATATCCTTATTTTCCTTCTTGAAATATTATAAAGTTTTCCCAGTAAGAAGTAAAAATAATTAATGACATAGACTAAAAGATATTTTAAGAATCTACTTTCTGTAGTGCACAGTAATATGTACTAAATGTGGAACTCTTCTGTCCTTAATATTAACAGCTTGGTTACATATGGAAACATTTTGAACTAAAATGTCAAGGAAAAAGATATTCTTAGACGTCAGTAGTGATAACCAATATCATTCAATATTCAGGGTCATATAGCTTTGTAGCCTGAGTTAGTTCCCTTACCAACGCAAATTTTCCTGGTTTCTACAATTTTTCACTATCCTAAAAAGCCTTCCTTCTTGGGTTCTTTGAAAACCTTGAACTCCTTGGAGATCACTTGAGGAAATAGAGAATTCAGACCAAACTGAGTTAAAACTTATTTTATGACTGAGTTTCTATGTTATGCTAAATGAATAATTTACCATTTCTAAGTCTCGGTTTCCTCCTTAGTAAAATGGGGATGAAAATAGCCCCTCCCTCTTAGGGCTGTAATGACAAGATATGCAAAGCTTCCAATACAACACTTGATTCCTTCTGGGCAACCCAATAAATATGAGTTTCCTGTTTCAAGGTTGAAAAGCCAAGTGGGGTCGCATGAGCCACACAGTGTGAGGGAGTTGATACAAAGTTTGGTGAAAAGCTGCCTCTTACTCAGCTGGCACTAAATCCTTCCCATTGCAGAGCGTGACCTCAAGCTGCATAATGGTTGTGCCCTGACAGCAAGTTTCTGGCAAGACTGTTTTACTGCTTATTTTTTCATTAGAAAGGCGGTATGTGTTTACTAAAAAAAAAGTTGGAAAGGAGTGAAAAAAGTAAAACAATCCCCCAAAGCCACCCTATCTAAAGAAAACAGCTGTTAAAATTCTGGTGTATTTACTTCCAGGTTTTCCCTATGCATCCATTTTGGCTGAATTTTAAACACAAGTGTAATCATGCTGCACATACAATATTAAACCCTGAATTTTTCACTTAAATGTAGTGGAAAAGCTGTTTTCATGCCATTTCAGTTTTCAGGGCCATCATTTTTAATGGCTGCATAACATTCCGGTTTGGAAAATTACAAGCAACACACATGCTCTCCTTTCTGGTATCAGAAAGGTGTTATAGTCTTCTCATTTCTAGCAAGACTTCTGAGTTTTCCAAGTGGCCCCAGATCACACAGTCAAAGGCATTTGGGAGCAGAAAAATCTTCCTGGAAAGGGTGAAGAAAGAGGGAGTAGAAAAAGGAATAATAGTAAAGGAGAAAGATTGAAAGAGGAGGGAAGGAGAAATAAAGGGAGACAGAGAAGAAACGAGGAAAAAAGAAGAAAGAAAAGGAGAAAGAAGATGACAGAAGAAGAAAAGTAAAGAAAGAGAAACAGAAAGAGGAGGAGGAGGAGAAAGGCAAGAGAAGGAAGAGGCAAATATCTGGTGTTTTCCGATTTAAAAAGGTCTACTCTAGATTCTCGCATGATAGATGCTTTCTATGGAAGATAAAGATTCCCTTGGGTTGTCCTCCCATTGGCAGCTTCCAATACATCACCAGCCTCTGACATTTTTGTTCTCAATTGTTCATACTTAATGTTATGGCCACTGAACCTTGTGGCACTTATTAATTCTTTATTCTGAATCAGAAACACATTTACCTGACATCCTTCTAAAACTCATCATTACTCTACCGAGCTGATTAAAAACTGTGGTGATTGATTCCTGGGGTTTCAAAGGGCTGGGTCCTGAATGAGACCCCTATCTCCGAATTCTTCCAAGAGGGATTTCATTTTGTTCCTCTTTGATTCAGGTCTTTGGCTGGGATCCACTATTTCCTCCTAACATTTTGCTCCTGTCACCAAAACTGAATTTCAAGAAATGTGGTCTATTTGCCATATGCTGGCATTTTTATAGTCCCTGATGGGGCTCTGGGCCCACATGTTACCTCCTGTTTTGAGGAAATATGGTTAATGGAGACCCTGAAAGACTCTATCCTGTGATCAGTTGATCAGCGCTGCTGAAATGAGGAAGCTGAGCCTGGCTTCTCCGAAGTCAGCCCTGGGGACCATCTGCATATTGTGAGTCTGGGACCTGCCATCTCCTACAGGAGGTTCATGAACATTAGAGGCACTGGCAAGGCTTCCAGTAGAGTCTGGAGCTGGATGAGAACAGCTTGCACACATGCCTGCACCTTTCATCATCCCAGGAAGGCTGTACCACAGTGCCTTGGCTGGAAGAATCTCCCACTTAGTAGGTTCACAAGGCCCTTTGTCATTACAGTGGCTCAGGTCCAGCAAGCAGGCAGGAAGGACCTTGCTACCCTTCTCAATGGGACAAGGTGGGGACATGGGTGCTTCTCTGCTAAGGAGGAGGCATGGTCAAAGAATTGGGGGTTGAAATCATAAAAAAGATAATGGAGATTAAAGTACATGATAAATAAAATGTCCTTCACAGGTCAAGGGAGAGAGAGATCCTGCTATCGTGATGGAATGTTCCTTTGGAACCAGGAGTCCTGGGTTCAAATAACACCTCTGTTATTGACATACAACTTGGCTTTGCTCAGTTCCCTCATTCCATACAATGCTGGCTTGCCCTTCTTCACAGATCTTTTGTGAAGATCGCATGAGATAATAGAAGTGAAGCTGGGACATAGTTTAAGAGTTTATTAATTTAATTAATATCTCTATTGTTGTTATGGGCACTATGATCAGAAGCAATGCTTACCCTGGGTGTTACCTTTGGACTCAAAGTTTGTGTCTTCCCAAAATTTACTTGTTAAAACCTAGCCTCCAGTTGCATTGTATTTGGAGGTGGTGTCTTTGGCACATACTTGGGGTTAGATGAGGTCCTGAGGATGGGATTAGTACCTTTATAAGAGAAACCACAGAGCTTGCTCCCTCTGTTTTTCCACCATGTGAGGACACAGGGTATAGGTGGCTATCTATAACCCAGAAAGAGGGCCCTCACCAAGAACTCAACCATGTTAATACCATGATTTCAAGCTTCCAGGCTCCAGAGCTATGAGAAATAATTTTTTTTGTTTAAGTTTCTCCAGTCCTTGGTATTTCATTATGGTAGCCCCAGTAGACTAAGATACGAGTGTTACGCCAGGCAAGATCCCTTTTCTTGCCCCAGAGAGTGAACTTGTTCATATATTTCCCAGGGCAATCACCCAGGGCCTGGACTAGGGTGAGGAGAGTGAGGCACTCACCTCAGTGCAAAATTTAAGATGGTGCCAAATACTTCATCATCAAGCAAATATTTCCATGCATTATTTTTTTAAAAAGATTAAAATTAATGCAAAAAAAAAAGGAATGAACAAAACAAAACACCAAACTTTTAAGTAAAGACAAGATCAGTCGCAATGCTGTGCTAAGCCACATTGCAGCCTGAGGCAACAGGAAAAATTAGTAACACTGATCCTATTTTTATTGAACAAGTTTGATATTTTGCTCATTATGGACTTTTTACATAAATTCTGATTTTTTAAATATTGCATAAAAACTATGATTTATCTTGATCACTGAGTTTTTTGAGTCCCCTGAAATTTTATGCCCAAGGCGAATGCCTTGCTTACCTCCCATAGCCCTGGTCCTGTTACACCCCATGTTACATAATTTCATGCAGTGGTGTACTGGTCCATGACCCTGTCTCTGCTTTCTCCTTGACAAGCCTAATTACTATCTGCTGCCTTATTGTTCAGTTAATCCATATTGTATGTTAATTACTGACAAAGAATTTATTCTCCTCCTAGAAATTAGCAATTGAACAAAAGTGCCCTAAAACTACAATGTCTGAAGCCAAAAGAATGAATGTCTCATGGTGGATTCTTAATCTTATTCAACAAATACTTATTAAATGTCCAGTGGCTGTGTGTCTTGGGCTGGCACTGAGAATAGATAGATGAAAAGACACTGCCCCTGTTCTGAAGAGCTCACAGCCTCGTGAGGAAGCCAGATAATTACAATACAGTGAGAAAAGTGCTCTAAGGGGGTCATGGATAATGGGAGGATGAGAAAAGAGCTCTTAGATCTTGCCTTTGGTATCAGGGAAGTCTTCACAGATGAAGAGATGCTTGAACTCTCAAAAAGTGTTAACTGTATTATTCTAAGTCACATATGATCATTGTAGAAAAATTGGAATAGAGAAAAATATTTTAAAAAGTTAAAATATTTACTCTCACATCCCAGCAATGACTACAGTTAAAACTTAGGTTTGCTTCTTTTCAATTTATATCCATATCTATAGTTACATTTGTATCTATAATGGGTGTAAAATGTAAGCCCACAAATAAGGTGTGTTAAAAATACAGAACTTTAAAAAGTTGCTATAATTGTCTTCTCCTGCTCTGGAGCCCCATTCCAAGTGATGGAGTTAAAAAGAAAAAGAAAAAAGAAAAACTTAGCATTTCCACTTAAGTGACTCTGTGACATAAAACAGTTTCTCCTTTGATAAATGTTCAATCAATTCAAAGTTTAAACTCCCTATCTATACTTTTCTCTCCTTTCAAGCAGACTCCCCCACCCCCTCCTTTCATGGTACCAGGATGTAGGAGGTAGTGCACCTGTCCTCTGGGCCTCCTAGACTCCCATGAAAGGACAAATGTCCTGCTTGGCCACTGGGGATCCTGCTCTGGCGTCCAATGAGTCTGACTGGTCTGGGTGGGCTGATAGCACCACTGCTGGAGGTCAGGAACATTGTCATTGTGCAGGTGGTCACATCCCTGCCCCTTGTTCTGACCTCAAGCCTTTTATGAATTACTGGTCCTGTCAGCCCTGCTGTGTTCCCAGACCTGAGTAGGAAGTGACTTCTTTGACACCACGTTTTATGGCAGGAGATGAGTCTAGGGAGATGGATGCAGATCATATAGGGCCTTATGTGGAAGGAAAGGAATTTGGGTTTTACCTTGAACGTAATGGGAAGCCATTAGAAGTTTTCAGCGGATGATTGATGTGATTATTAATAGATCTCGTTTATTGCTCTGTGAGAATGGATTAGAAGGGATAGAAGTGCAGACAGGGTGTCTGTAGGAAGCTATTGCATAGTCAAGTCCAGAAATGATAATGGGCCTAAACTTAGAGATCAGAGATAAATGTAGTTTGAACATCAGCAAGCTCCTGCATTGCATGTGAGAGGAATGAAAGCTGATGTTTAGGAGGACAAAGGGCAGGTGGATGATTCTATCACTACTGAGAAGAGAAACCTGGGTTGAGAACAAGTTGGGATCAAGACTTCTATTTTGGTCATATTAAGTTCCAGCTGTTCTTGAGATCTCCAAGGGGAGATGCTAAGTGGGAAACTGAACGTGTGAATTCAGAAAATAGATGTGGGGATCATCAGCACATAGTGGGCATTTAAACTTGTGGGAATAAATTCAATCACATGGTGACAAACTGTAGGGAAAGAAGGAGGGGGATCCAGTAGAGGACCCTGAGTAGCCACCACATATAGAGCTTGAGTAGAAGAGGAAGAGATGACAAAGGAGACTGATGAGGAAGAAGCAGCGAGCGAGGGGAGAATCGTGACCCCTAAGCCAAGAGGGGTGTGGGTTCAAGGAGGAGGATGTAGTGGGCTGCAGGAAGCTGCTGAGAGGGTGACTAAGGTTAGGCCCTTCTGGAAAGCACACCCAACCTCCTCTGGCACAGTCACAGCTCCTCTTCTCTGTGCCCTTCCCCCCTCCTCCAACTTTGACCCTCTTACAAACTCATTACATCGAATCACAGTACTTGTTAACATGTCTGCCTCCCTCTCTGGTCTAAAAGTGATCGTAGTTCATTTCATTTCCTCCAGAGGCAGCCCAGTGTCTGGCCTAGTGTGAGTTTCCAAAAAAGGTTAGGAGAGTTCAAAAGATTAATCACCAGCTTGAGTGAGGAGACTGTGTGCAGTGTTTGAAGAGATGCTCAGGAAGGTTACAGTGGGGTCATGACCTTTCTGGCAAGAAATGAGCAAGCAGACACCATCATAATATAGATGTAGACACTGCTGGTGACCACAGATGCTGAGCTGGCTCCTCTGGGCTGGCTCCACTGGAGAATCTCTTCTTTACCGGAGGATGAAACTGATAAGGGGAAAAGGCCACAAAACAGTGTCCATATGAAGTCATCCTTCCTTCCTGGACAGGGAGAAAGGCTATCATCCACCTGGTGATTTTCTCTGCATGGTACACACAGATGAAAGCTTTGTTTTTAAACCAAATTGAGCACATTGACTATTTTCTCGTGGACTTCGCTGATACAGTATGAAACTTTCTCTCAATCACTCTCTGATGTTATCCCAGATGCTCCTTTCGCAACTCAGTAGCCAGTAACTTAAGACCAAACTTTGCTTCCATACTGACCTGGTTATTTCTCTGAGGCACTTAGTTATAGAAGGAAAAGGAAGGGAACCAAAATTCATCGAGTTCAAACCAGTGGAGGTAACTTCACTATCCTCTCTTTTTCTACTTACCATCTACCTGTTTGAATTTTTATATTCATCTTCCAGAGAAGGAAATGAAGGCTCAGAGAATTACTGGCATCACACACTGGTGAGGGGTGGAGCTGGTAGAAAGTTACTGAGTTGGACAGTGATGGTAGCAGGGACTTTCTAGGACAGATGCTAGAATAGTTCTCAGCTCCAGGGGCGGCCTCCTGATTGGGGTGGAGATGGTGGCTTCTCTGGTGGATCAGTTCTACAGTGCTCTGGAAGTCACTGGGGGTCTGGGATCCACCTAGAGTGCACTCCTTCAGCCCTCCCAACGATCTGATGTCAATTTCCTACATGAAATGTCATTCTGTTTGAAATACACAGGGGGTTCTGTTTGCCATTCTCAACCCTAACCAATAGCACTATATCCTACCCAGCCTCCTCACTTACAGACAGCTGGCAGGGGGGCGGGGGGAGGAACAAGCATTTAACAATAAAACAATTCCCCTTTCCTGTGTCTGCCCACCCAACTCCTTTGAGGCATATGACAGCTTTACTCAGATTGGTCCCCTCAAATGGAAAACCATGAAGGGTATGGGACTGGGTAATGTATGCTGATGTAAGGGTCACACAGGAACTCGGAGATGAAGGTGAATAAGACAGCAAGCAATTCTGTGTGGGACATTCTGTACAGGCCTCCAAATTAAATGGAAATGGTGGGGATTAATGAAAGGCTCAGAGCAGGAATTGTGAAATGGCTCCTGGCAGCAGCCTCAATACGCTCTGCTCTCTGTCACCATGCCATTGTCTGGGATTTATGAATTCTGCTTTTACTAGGTTTATTTATTTTGTAAGCTACAATATTCAAAAAGATAAGACAAAGCAGGATTCAAGGTTCTTTGTAGGAGCAGCAGCAGTGGGAAAGGGAACATTGTAGGTGCTAAGACTTACCTAATGAATGAAGGAACGGTTGATAAAGAACTTCCTATGATCTGGCTTATGAACTTCAGGCCCCATCCTCTCTTCTGTTACTGCCCTTTGTAAATCTCCCTCCATTGACACCATCTCCTTGCCGTCTGACTCCTAATAGGAGCCTGCCTCCCTCTCCTTGTTCTCTCTTGACTGGAATGGCTTCCTCCCTTTCTCCCAACCCCCACACAGACTACACATAGCAAAGCTTGGGTCAAATCCTACAATATTCTTTAAACCATTGACTTTTTCAGCTTCAGCCTGACAATGGTCTCACCTTCTCTGAGCTGGCAGCACCTCAGGCTTGTACATCTTCAGTTTCACCCTGCTGCGTCGTCCTGCTGAGTCATGAATCTAAACTGAGTAACACTTGTCTTGCTGATAAAACACCTGGAAGGGAAACCAGCTCACCTGGAGCACTTTTATCTGCCCATAGCTTTACAGGGCTGAACTCCTTTAATTATGCTATAAACTCTCTGAAGGATACAAGAGCTCTTGGAGCTTAAGCAACTTTTTCAAGAACACCTGGTTTGTAAATTGGCCAAGTTTGGAATCAGACTTGGTTTGGACCCAGGTTTGTTTGATTCTCAGGTCTCGGTTTGCCCACCATTTCATATTGCCCCCCCTGACATTAGGATGCTTTTCACAACTAGATGTTTAGCCAGCTTTGGTCAGGAATTAAGTCCTTTCATAATAGAGTCCTGCCTCTGCTTTGAAGTGTCCTGCTCATAATAGTTGCTCAATAAATACTATTTGGCTAATTGGAATTATAAACCAATTACCTAGAGTTGCAAAGTATTTTAACCTTTTAAAAGTATGTTTATATTTGCTAATTTATTCAAGGTAAATGAATTGCCAGAAGTCACAAAATAAGAAATCTTGGCTTCTGATACTTCAGTTCTTCTATTGAAGTACCAGGCACAAATTCTATGATGAGATACTTTCACTTCTGAGACAATTGGGGAAATTTAACTACCAATTATATGTTAGATAATATTAAAGAATTGCATTAGTTTCCTAATTCTGTTGTAATAAATTATCACAAATTCAGTAGCTTAAAACAACACAAATTTATTATCTTAACGTTTCTGGAAATCAGAAGTCTGAAATGGCTCTCACTAGGCTAAAATCAAGGAGTTAGCAGGACTTTGTTTCTTTTGGAGACTCTATGAGAGAATCTGTTTCCTTGTTTTTTTCCAGCTTCTAGAGGCCGCCTGCGTTACCTGGTTCATGGCCCTTCCTCCTTCATCTTCAAAGCTCACTCTGCTTTCCTCCTTGTATCTCCTACTCTGACACTTCTGTCTCCATCTTACAAGTACCCTTGTGATTACATTCGACTCACATGGGTAATTTAGGATACTTTCTTCATCTCAAGAGCTTTAATTCAATCACATCTGCAAAATCCCTTTGACCATGTAAGGTAAAATATTCACAGGTTCCAGGGATTAAGGTATAGACATCTTTGGGGAATCATTATTCAATTTACCACAAAAATTACTGATAATTCTGATAAATATTGATAATTATATTTTTAGATGTCCTCATTGGTTACAGATGCTTACTGAATTATTTGTGAGTGAAATGGCATGATGTCTGATATTTGCTTTAAAAATTCCAGGAAAATAAGCTGTGTAAAGAAGGAAAATGGATGAAGTAAGATTGGCAAAGTGTTTGGTAATTATCTGATAATTATTGAAGCTGGGTGTTAGCTACATGGGAATATGTTCTACTATTTTTTTTTCTATTTTTGTGTATAACTTTCTCTGATCCCATTCCCTTCCCTTCCTCCCCATAGGTTACTGCCATTCGGAATTTGGTGTTTTTCACTCCCTTCCATAATTTTATATTTTTACTACAAATATATGTCTTAAACAATACAGAGAATTGGTTTGTGTATTTTTCCTAAATTTATATAAATAGTATCATATTGCACATTTCAAGAGTTTTTGAGATTTATTCATGTTGATACATGGATAATTGCAGTTTATTCTTTTTTAGGTAACATATTCAACAGTGTGGCTATATCTAAATTTGTCCCTTATGTTGATGTGTATTAAAGTTGTTTTCAATTTTTAGTTACCACAAACAATGCTGTAATAGGCCTTCTTATAAATATCTCCTTGTGCACATGTGTGAAATTCCCTCTAGGTTACTGAATAATGAAACAGTTAGTTTGCCAGGTACATGCATCTTCATCTTTACTAGATCTTGCTAAACATTTAATAACAGGGTGGTGGCAATTTATCCTCTTTAGCAGAATTTGAGATTTCCCATTTATATTCACATTTTTACTCACACTGGATATTTTAAGACTGAAATTTTTGCCAACCAAATAGATGTGAAACAGTATCCCATTGTTTTAATTTTCAAATCCCTAATAACTAGTGGTGAAATTTAACATATTTTCACCTTAGTACCCTTTGGTTAATTTTCATTAAACTATGTCCAATCTAAAATTTATCTCATCTATTAAGTTTTTAATTTTAAAAATATATTTATTTCCAATATTTTTTAAATTTCTGCATTTTATTCAGGCATTCTAAACATTTTTTTTTTTTGGCAGATTATATGATTAATTTCATCCAGAGTGAAGCCATATTTTGATGGTTCACCATTGATCTTATTGACTCTTTCTTAGATTTTTTTTGTTGCTTTTTAACTTTAACTGTGCAGGCCCAGTTTGAATGGTAGATTGAGGGTTCATGTACTCTTCCTTCCTCTTTTCCCCCTGTGCACATCCCCTTCTATCTAGCCTTTCCCAATGGCTCCTTCTTGGATCCCTGGCATGTTAGGACTCCTTTCTCAGGGTGATAATCAGATCCTTGTCGATCCAATTATGGAGACAGGGAGGAGCATGGGTGAGATCTTGCTTATGAACAGTATCTGTGTCATCCTGCCTTCTGTGACTCATAGCTTGTTAAAGGCAAAAAGACCAGCTGGTGGTCAATAGCATTTTAAGAGACTTTTCTCATGAGTAGGACAGCCCTACACCAGCCCCAGGCTTTAAGAAGGAGCTTTTCATTTCCCCTTCTTCACATGGAGCAATTTTAGTCTCAGTCTCTGATTATCACTTTGAATTTCTCTTTGGTTTCTAATTTACAGAAATGTTTAAACAATTTTCTAATCAAACTCTGACTTTTTAATTTCTTGAAATTTCAATTGTATTTGTTATCACTATGTGCCTTGAGTGTGATTTTTGTTAGTTATTATGATTAGAGATACAGGTTAACTTGTTCGGGGGGAGCTTACCTTTTTATATCTAGTGTACTTTCTCATAGGGTTGTTATGCAGGTCAGATGAGATAAGATATTTAAAACACTGAAGTCACAGTTTTGAAGACATGATTCCATTCTGTTCAGCACTAAATGCTTCTAAGTCTGATGCTAATCTGATTCCTGTTCTTTTGTGAGTAACATGCACACACATAGAGACAATATGCACCCCTGTACTCATATTTCTATTTGAAAGTATTAAGATCTTATGTCTACTTTCTTATCTATCAATCCACCCATCCTCCCACTTTACCTATCTATCATCATCCTGTGTTTATTATGTGTTTATATTTCTATACAAAAGTTTTTACCCGTTTTTGATCTTCTTTTTAATCTTAATGTCCTGAAATTGCATAAGTATAAATCTAGGCATGGGCCTCTTTTATTCTTTCTGACATTCAGTGAAGCCTTTCATTCTGAAGACCTGAATCTTTCTAGTACTGGAAAGATTTTCCTGTTATTTCTTTTATTATTCCTCCTCCATTTCTCTGTTCTTTCTTTTGATGGATGTTGGCCTTTCTTGATGATTTTCTGTGTCTCATTCATTTTCCCCTTTTTTATATATTTTTTCTTCTTTGCTCTGTGTTTAGGGAAACTCCTCAATGCTCTCTAGTAGTTCTTTAAATAATTTTTTTTGCAACCATATATTGTATATCTTTCTTCTTTTCATAAATTATTGCTTGTTATTTGACCGTTTCTTTTTTATAGTGGCTTGTTTTTGTTTTACAGGTGAACTATATTCTTAAGTCTCTCTGAGGATACTAATAAGAATTTTTTAAAAGTTTTTATCTCTTTCTAGATTATCTCTGTACCTCCTGGGTGATTTGTTGTGAATGTCACTTCTTTGTGGTTGGACTGCCTCAGCTGTCTGGTGGTCTTTAGTCATTCTTCCCTATTTACAAATGAAGGACTATGGAGAGCATCAGGCCTAAGACAGCACTAAACACAGACTTGTTAGGACCAGCTTCCCCTCTGGACTTCTGTCCTCAATGGGAATTCTGGCCTGCCACCCTCCACCCAGAGCCACTCTGGGGCTCCACACAAAGAACAGCCCCCAGCTTTTGTGCCTTGGATCTCCCTTTTCCCTGGTTCCATCCCCTTTATAGTCTTTCAGATATTTATCAAAATCTCTGCTATAGATATACCTCACCCTTCCCACTGTCAACACTTGAAAAAAATGTATTTCATTCTTTGCTTCCTAAAATCAATGGAATTTAGAAAGTGGGGTAGGTAACAAGTAGCTTAAGAGGCATACTCAATTCACCATTTTGAAGACAGCATCAGTTGAACATTAATAGATGTTTTAAGAAAATCACTCTGGCTGCTATAAGGAGAAGGGTTGAATGGGGACAGAAGTTGAAGCTAAGAATTCAGTTAGATATACCTGTTTCAAGTGTAAGATGATGGGGCTAGGTCAGAACTGAGGTGTGGGGAGGGGAGTGGGAGAGACAGAGAGAAAGAGAGAGAGAGAGGGATAGGGGATATATTTTGAAGGTAGGACTGACAGAGGTCTCCTTTTCCTTCTTCTGAATGTTTTTGGACTTGTATAAGATCCTGAAATCTGAGGGTCTCAGATGATGAAATAGCATGTGGCATGATGAATAGATAGTACTGGGTTGGGACAAAGACAGGCCTGAATCTGAACTACATGAGTGACTTTTACAGACTATCTCATAGCCTCAATGTCTTCATCTATAAAATGGGCCTACTGATACTTACTTCTGTTGGGTAACAAAACTCTCTTGAACTACTTTAGGAAAAAGGGAGTTACTGGAAAAGTATGAGCAGATTAGCACAGAATTGGAAAGCTGTTTGGAACCAACCCCACAGATCCCTCTACTACTCTATGTGGACCAAGTGATTTTCTCACATTGCATTTCCATTTTTGTGCTGCTGCAGTTCTGTTTTATGAATGCCAGTTTCAGGAAGGAGAAAGTCTAACTGGATTAGCTCATAATTATCAGCCCAGCTGAATAAAGTCTTTCACAGCAGGTCACTGGTGGCTGAACACTGATTGAGAGGCCTTCCTCAGGTCAAATGATCACCTTGCCTCACTAAGGGGCCAATTCTGTGCAAAGGACAGAACAGTCCTGCTTTCCTGGCCAGAGGCGGTTCCATGTGTTAAAGTAAAAAGGTAATAACCAGGGAGGCATAAGTACTGTGGCTAACATACCAACTTTATCTATTAGGTTTGATGTGACTAGCAAGTAAAACAAGACATGTAAAACACGTAGGAGGTAACATTTTTAGGTGAACCCCACCTCATTAAAAAAACATCCACATGCATTACACAGAAAGTGTTTAATAATTGTTAGACTCCCCAGCATCTCGTTTGTTATGGGGCATCCTAATTAGCAAAATTTAGCTTAATTATGGAAGTGAAAGAAGATTTTGAAATGCATGTAGGAATAAAGACTGGAGAAATAAAAGAGCACATGAATTTGGGGCAAATTACTTTGTTTCCTTGATTTTGTTTCTTTCTGAGAATCTCTAGTGTAGATTTGGTGAGTTGAATTAATTATGCTTGATATATGCCTTCCTCTCTATTGTTCTTGAAACCCCAAGTCAAAATATGATGTATATTTTCAGGACCATGAATGTTCAGTATCTATTTCTAAATCTGTCTGGTTAAAAATGTATATGAAAACAGAATCAGTAATACTGTCATTTAATTAATAAAAAGAATTCTCAGCTTTTCTACCATATGCATTCTTTTGTTCAGCTGCAAAGTAAGTGCTATTTTCTGTGCTCCTTTGTAACTTTTAATAAGCGTGCTTTCTGTAGAGTGTGGATAATGTTGTGAAAGAGTAGCTAAAACATATTTTCAAAAGAAAAACAAGTCTTAACCAAAAAATGATCTAAAGGAGGGGAAAACAAAGAGAACTGCCATGACACATTCATGTAAATTTAACAATCCTTATGCGCTACTGCTTATTTGACAGAAAGAGGGGGAAGAGAAACAAGCCTCAGTTTTTCTGATTTTGCATTTTGTAACTCAGTTCTTTAGACATCGCCTCATTAATGTGTACACTTTTGCAGGAAATTGGAGGCGTATGGGAAAGAAAATACAGACCAGGAGTTCTGAAGACCTGGAACTGGGCACCAGCACTGCTGTTACCTAGCTGAGGACATTGTGAAAGGCATTTATCCCTCAACCTTAAACTCATTATCTGAGGAATAAAGAGGAGACTTGGACCAGGCCGGGGCTTCTCAAAGGAGGGGAGACCTAACACTGCTGATCTGGGACTTGGAATATTTAATAATGTTGACTCATGATAAAAACATCAATCCCCTTTTAACTTTCAGTATCTTTCTCACATTATATGATAGAGAAAGTTTGGTGCTGATATGTCTTTAATAGGCTCAGAGCTTTTAGCAGGCAGTAGTCTCTTCCTAGAATTTAAATATCACCCCCTACTCCATCAACGGTGTTTGATTTTAAGGTCACCTTGTAATTATGGCAAGTGGCCCTGCTATTCCATTGACAGTAGGAATACAATGCTTTCTTAAAAAATAAATGAAATTTTAAGCTTTAAAAGTATGTCTAAGGAGTACTATTATTTGTACGAGAGGGAAATAGATGTGGCTGGAATGGACAAGTGATAATTGAAAGTGAGACCACTGATCTAGATGATCAAGAACTGTTGTTGCACTCCAGCTGAAGCAGCCTTACCTTTTGTGTCCTCTGATTGCTGTTCTTATTGATAATGCAAACACGTTTACAGAGAACAAGATACCTCTCCTATATCCTCCTCTTATACCAATTCACCTGGCTTTGTGGCCCCCAGAATCTTTATATAATAAACACAGAAACAACTTGTAGTTCATGACACCGAATTGTAAAAAGAAAGTGAGAAAATCGTTCTTTAAGAACGTTAGAAATGCCGCGAACTCCCAGCTAAACATGAGACTGGACGCACATATTCGTTTTGGTGTTCTCTCACCACCTAACTGAAAGGATAGTAAAGAAATAAAACAGTTTTAAGTCTACAAGGACAAGGAAAATAGGAAAGGAGACAACAGAGGACCGGGGTGCTCAAAAGCATTTTGAAAGGAAGACACTTGTGAGTGTGGGATAATTGGAACATAACTGCCTTCACAGGGAGGTACCAGTGAAAAACCTGCTGGTTCATGCTTTAGGGCCTTAGAAAATCTCAGGAATTAGAGACACCGTGTTCCTCTGGAGACAGAAGAGAGGCTGCAAACAGGATAACTGTTAGAAATTCTGCCTAAACCAGAGTTTCTCAACCTTGGCCCTACTGACACTTGGAGCAGGAGAATTCTGTTTAGGGGGCTATCCTGCACTGTAGGAGGTTTAGCAGCATCCTTGGCCTCTACTCACTAGATGCCAGTAGCACCCTTTCTCCAGTCCTGACAACCAAAGAAGTCTCCAGACATTGCTTAATATCCCTTGGGGCAAAATTTATCCCAGTTGAGAACAACTAATCTAAAGGATCCCTGGATACAGAAAACAAATTGGTGATTGACAAATGGGAGGGAGGCGGGGGTTGGGTGAAAAAAGTGAAGGGATTAAGAAGTATAAATTGGTAGTTACAAAATAGTCATGGGGATGTGAAGTATAGCATAGGGAATATAGACAATAATATGGTAATAACTATGATAGTGCCAGGTGGGTACTAGACTAATAGGGGGATCACTTTGTAAATTATATAAATGTCTAACTACTATGCTGTGCACCTGAAACAAATATAAAATAATATTGAATATCAACTCTAATTGAAAAATAAAAATTAAAAAAATAATAAAGGATCCCTCATCCCTTCCTGAACTTATGTAGACAGGTCTCTATCAGCCTCCCTCCACTTGCCAAGAAAAAAGGAACCGGGTTTATTCTATGAACACATTGGACCAGAGAAGCTCCAGACCTGGGAATAGGAGACACAGAGAATGAAAGGATGAGGTGCTGTACTGAAAGCCAGGAATTAGGTACATGTTTCCTTCTGTAGAAAGTACAGCATCTCACACTCGGTCAGATTATTTAGTGATGGGACATAGAAAGCTAAAGGCAGTTATTTATTCCAGGAAAGACAAAGATACATGAGGAACTATATGTAATCATAGTATACTACTTGGTTAAGCTACAAACTATATACATACACACATATTATCTATTTACATATACACATACATATACTTAACTCAGTGTTTATAATGATATAGAGATCAAATGTTATTTTTCAATACTGTGATATAATTAGAATAAATGGATGTGTGGAACAGTTTTGTGTATGGCTGGGCATGGTGGTGGTGGTGGTTTGTTAAACGCTCATTTTCCATGGTAAGATGTCAATAGAAATCTATTTTTCACTAAAATAAAAAAAAATCAAGATATAAAGCATATGTACATTATTTAAAAACATGAAAGTAAACTAGAAAAAAAAATTAAAAGAGTTTAAAGCAGTTGTCTCTTAGGAGCAGAACTTGAATGTGAGGCAGACTGGGCAGGGTACTAATGTTTTTCAGGATAAATCTTTTAGCACTCTTTGCCCTTTTGGGCTACATACATGTTTACACTGATGCATATCATTTCTTTTTAAATAAAGACTATAGAATGTTAGTTAGGATACTTAATGATGGGTGACGATAGAAGACAGAATATTTATAAAAGGAAAAGCATGATACATTTTGATATCTACATGGCACAAAGAATAGTTAGAACACAGTGGGCACATATTAACAAAATGAAGACAAATGGAAAATCACAGAAATTACATTTTTAATAAAGAAGGGAATCAGAACTGACATCTGTTTGCCATCTACTAAATGGCAGGCAGAACATTAAGGATTTTACATATATCATCTGATTTAATTCTCATGACAATTCCATGAAGTGCATATTATTAGTCTCATTTTACAGATGAGAAAACTAAGAAGAATAACTGGGAACAGTGAGGTGCCACAGTGCGTGGGTGTGGAGTGAGATGCCAATGTTTCAGTCAGGCTTCTGACATTCATGAGTGGTTTATACTTTGGGCACATGCCTTATCTCCCTGTGCTCTGTGTTCTCTTATGTAAAATGGGCATAGAGATGAAAGAGGATTATTGTTTCATCTCGCAGAAATATTCTGAGAAATTTATGAACGAATATATATAAGGCATTTACAAAAATGCCTACTACATCACAAGTACTATTGTTATAAAAGGCATTCAGCCAATCAAGATTGAAGGAAGACAGTGGGGGGATATTTTTCTGAAACTCAGTTTTCTCATCTTATTTGACTTCTCTGTGCATTTGCGATTACTAACCTCTCACCCAAGGTCACATAACTGTTAATCAGTGAAGGTAGACTTAGAACTCTAGTCTGTCTGTCTTCAAAGCTCCGGCTTTTTTTTTTTTTTTCTCTAGAATCTATTGCTTCCCATTAGCTAATGGGCAAGTGGTAGAAAGCCCAGCTATAAACAGAAAGAAGGAAATGAGAGAGGTGGCCATGAAGGAGTCAAACAATATGATGCTGAGTCAGATAGAGAGGGAAGTGTGATCCATTAGTATAAAAATAAGATGGCAGCACAGGTAGGAGAGGGTAGAAGATTACATTACTGAGAAAGAGATAATACTTGAGCAAGCTCACATAAGTAGGACATTATGATTGGCAGAAATGAATTTAAGTAGGGATGGTCTCAGGAGAAACCCTTTAGTCAGTCTATGACACAGCTTACTTTAACTCTTGGAATGCTGACAGGAAGATCCCAGCTGGACTTGCAGATTTTTTCTACCTTAGGAAGCATGCATTTTCCCTATGCCTCATACACTCTGCTTTTCTGCTACCCACAACTGTAATCAATTTTTTATTTTGTGATTATCTCTTTAATATTCATCTTCCTAACTAGACTGTAAGGTCTGTGAAGGCAGAGACCATGTCTGTCTTGTTCAATTGTACTTAACCCAGTGTCTATTATAGACTGAAGAAAATAATTAAGTGGAGGAGGAAGGATATGCCTTGATATTTAATAAATTTTAATGCTGTCCCCAAAGGCCAGGAGACCATACCAGATATAATGGGAAAAGACTCTTCAAAATAAATTAGCCAATATTTTGGTACAGAAATTAAAATTTTCCAGATGGAATGATCTTAGAGATTATCCATTCATTCATTTAACCAATGTATGTTAAGTGTGTATAATGTGCAGAGCCAAGTACTAGTACCAGGGACATAGAGGAATAAGATATGAATCCTGCCACAAAGGAAGGTGCTCCAAGTCTAAAGAGGAGAAGGCAGAGAAGATCTATGCAGCAGGAGGTGTTGAGAGATGTGGGGCCAAGAGGAAGAAGAAAGAAAAATGAAAGCAACAATACGTTCTTCTGAATGTTCATTAAACATTTTGTAATTGTTCACTTTGTACTAGTTCTGCAAAGCACTCAGGAATCTAGATTTTCCTAATGATTAATGGCAAGGTGGAGCCCCCCAAATCCTTTCTTCCAGTGGGCTTGGGAAGGGGGCAGGAGCTCAGTTATGAAGTGGCTATCACTGAAGGACGCCTGCAAATCTCCGTCTTTTATCTATTCCAAGTGTTTTCAGATTAGGGGTTAAGTACATATGGGCACCAATAGAGAATTGCCAGCTTTAATTCTGCCTCAAAATGGGCATAAAAACAAACACTCCCCAAATAATATCAACTACTCCCATCACCTTTTTTGTTCTGTTTTAGAAATTAAAAAAATAACATTTTAAATATTAAAAATGTAAAAAGGAAGTATTTGGGTAATTGGAGCACATTTCTTTAAACAGAGTGTCTCTTTTTTAGTGCATGCAGGAGAATACCAGGAGCCAGGGAACACAGTAAGTTAGTGCAGAGTTGGGACCAGAACCTCGCAACTCCCAGGCTAGTGCTCCATCTTGCACAACAGCAGTATCTAAAATGTGATGAGCAAAATACAAATAATGCATCCTATGACAGCGGGTTTCTAAGAAAAATGCTGTAGCCAGTCATAGCACAGGTAGAGAGACAAGGAAAAGCAAGTCTTCTCAAATAGAAAACTGGCATAAATAAACCAGCTGAGAGAAAACAGATAGTTTCGAAGGCCATGAGTACCGCTGCCCATAAACAGTATTTAAGTGTTTCCTCTGGCATGTCTTCACTCTGAAGATGAAAGAAGGGCCTCCTTCGAAATGCTGGACACACAAAATGCATAGTAATAAAGAGAATTAACCTTTACATGCCAGGCTTTTCATTCATTATCTTACTCATTTTCTCCTCATAAAATCCCTCAGAAGCTGATGCGGTTGTCATTTCCATTTTAGAAAAGAGAAAACTGGCACGGAAAGGTTAAAGAACTTGCCCCAGTTCACTTAGCTGCTAAGAGTGAAGCCAGGCAGGATTTGAACTCAGGAAGTATAAATCTGTCTTTTGCGCTATATTCTAATATATTATTACATGAAGCACTGTCAGACACATATCATATCCAGAGATATGATTATTGTCAATCTAGAAAAGAATAAAATATCTCTCACCTAATGACAGTAACTACATTTTATCCAAAGCATGGAACAGTTTAGAAAAAATTCTCCACCTTCATTCCTTTATTTAATATTCACTCTAACTTATGAAGGGGGGTAATTACGCCCACGAGGGGCTGAAGCTCAGAGAAATCAACTAACATGCTCAGATCACCCAGTTCTGACACAACCAAACCAGGACCCAAACTTCATGCCTGCTCTCCCGCTCCAGCATGAGCTCTTAGTACTAGATTTGCTTTTTCAGCATTTTTATCCCTCTGACTTTAGAGGCAAACTCTGGTAGGAGGGGTATTGTCCAAATGACATTATCTCTTACTAAAACTCTGCAGTTTGGTGGAAGTTCTAAAGTACATGACAAACTGAATATATCTAGTAAACATTGATTTATCTAGAAAAGCTCACATAAATCTCAATTTCTTCCAGTAATAAATGATAATCATAATAATCTGTCTAGAAAAATGGCCCTGATTAATTTTAAAACCCAAAAATGTTAACAAAGAATCATTCTATTGTATTTAGGATTATTTAAGATTATCATTAAAATTAATAATACCTTGCTCAAATTTGTACAGCTCTTTGGAGTTTACAGAGTACTTTCATGTTCATTATTTTATCTGACTTTTACAAGAAGATGGTCATGTTCAATTATTATTATCCCCATTTAACAGAAAAAATATTGAAATTTAGAGAGATTAAAGCTTACAGTAGCTCAAGAGATAGAACAGGAACTTAATTCAAATCACCTGACTCCTAGGTTAAAGCTCTTTCTACAACCCCCATAGTAGTACCCTTACAGTTTGCTTTTAAAGTAAAAAGTAGACTGAAGAAGGTTCCAGGTGCAGTATATATGTGCCCTTTCTGGCATGTCCCATTGCCTGACTCTTTGGGAAAACCAAGTTTAGGGAAACTATGGCAAGCATCCTTGGGGATTAGATGTTGTCCTTCAGAGCAAGAATTTCTACTCTCATATTTGGAGGCTGACTTCGGAGCCCAAGGCTTCTAGGGAGGACCTGCTCTCTGGAAAAACACTTATAGCAGAGAAGCGTTTGAGAGGCGGAGAGGTGTTTGGAAGTGACTGATAAACAGGAACAGATACAGCTTGGGGAGTGACTCATATACAGATATTAATCAAAAGAAATTTAACACTTGAACAAAGAATAGAATCACCCAGAAATGCTGCAAACTTGATGAACTTCAATACCAACACCTAGCCCAAATTTGGCACTCAGGACAGTCAGCACAGAACATAGTCCTTCTCAGAGCCCCAACTGGTCCTTGCCTCCTAGTCTACAAAATCCAGTGAGGCACATGCAAAATGACTAGTTATTGGTTTTGAAATGTACTACTTTACTGCCTATTTGTTTTTTATTTTTTTAATCTTGTAATATCTTCTCTACTCTTTTATATGAGTATGTCCTGGCCTTTTCACAAACAGTAGTCTTGTTTGCCTTCACATACAGATTGAATTGTCTCCTTAGACTTTCCTTGACCTCTCCTCAGAGACAGAATTTAATGCCCCCACCTTTAGGTTTTAATTCATCAAACTGCATTATAATACTTATGAACTTTCATGGCCACCAATGGACTGGGAACTCATTGAGGCCAAAGTCCAACAAAGTACCTAACCCAAACTTGGCCCCGGAGAGATTTCAGTTGGATGTGGAAATGAAGCGAGTAGCACCAATAAAGAAGTAAAGCTAACTAGGACCCTGAGTGCATGGAGAGTGGCACTATCTATTTAAATGAAGTATTCCAGAAAACTGTTTCTTATGTAGTAGTAAATAATCCATCCTAATTTTACCTGTCCTTGTTTCTGCTCAACAGAGGAAATCAGTGAATATTAAGGATCTGTCCTTGCTGTCAGAAATCAGAGGAGGAAGGAGTAACTTATTCTAATCAATGTGATTACAGTGGGCTTCAAAACTACTTCCCCTCTTCTAGCACTGCTCACACTTGGAAAGACTTGTTTGATGCCTTTCTCCCATATTAGACTTTGTAGGCTGTACCTGGGCAGGGGCATGTCTGCATTGCTGACTGTTGTATGTCTAAGACCTAGCACAGTGCCTGGCACAGAGTAGATTACAGTAGACTTTCGTATAATGAATACATAAATGAATTAATCAATTAAGGACTTCATAGGAAAGGTGGCACAGCTGAGCCTTCAACCATTAACAACAACTGCAGGATTACCATTTACAGTCTATGTGTATTGGCCACTGCACTAAACATGTTAAAACTCATGAAAGGTAAGTAGTAGTACCTATGTTTTACACATGATGAAAACAGCATTCAGAGTAAAGTAACTCCCTTAGACTCATATAACGAATTTTTGGCAGGACCGTCTGTCATTCAAGCCATGCTCTGGCTGATCCAAAAATGCACACATGAAGGGGGAAAGCAGCTCCAGGCTCAGGAAAGATTACGGACAAAATATGGATGTAGAAGTACCTGATGGGTTCAGAAACTGGTTGTAGAGTAGGCCTACCCATTGAGGAAGAGGCTAAATAGAGAAGTTAGGTGGGGCTTACCTCAGAATCCAGAACTGTAGTCTACACCAAATCTATACTAACTCTAAGTTTTCCCTTGAAAGTGAATTTTCTGAATAAATAAACACAGACATATAGAGGAGAAAGTTTCCAACACCTTAAGCTTTCAGTTAGTTAGGTTGCAATTAATCAAATTTTACTATGAAAGAAAATTACTAGCCTGATGCTTACTTATAATTAAATTTTTTTTATTTTGAAATAATTTTATATTTACAGAACAGTTGCAAAAATAGTACAGGGAACTCCCATATACACTTCACCCAGTTTCATAATGTTAATATCTTATATAACTACTGTAAAGTGATTGAAACTAGGAAATTAACACTGGCATGATATTTTAACTAACTCCAGACTTTGTTTGGATTTCACTAGTATTTCCTGTAGGCTTTTTCTTTTTTAGAACCCAGCCCAAGATCCCACTTGCATTTAGTTATCAGTCTTCCTTAGCCTCCCTCAATCTTGTGACAGTTCTTCAAACTTCTCTGTCTTTCACAACCTTAATACTTTTAGAGTGCTGGTCAGTTATTTGTAGACTGTCCCTCAGTTTCAGTTCATTTGATGTTCCATAATGATTAGATTGAGGTCACGTATTTTTGGCAAGATGTACTAAATCTTGCCATGTTAGCACGTGTATCACAGTGCATTATACCAGGGCATACATGATGTCAAAGTTGACCTTGATCATTTGGTAAAGATGGTGCCTGCAAGATTTCACTACTGTAAAGTTACTATTTTTTCCTTATAGTAAATAAAAATCTTGGGAGAGATACTTTTATATAAATATCCTTTTTCTCCTCAAAACTTTGCTCATTAATTTTAGCATCCATTGGTGGATCTTGCTTGAAACAGTAATGGTGTTCTGTCAATTTTATATCTTGCACATTCGTTTTACAATGATTAATTGTAATTCTTTTGTAAGGAATAAATTTCCCTTCTCCCCTACGCATTTGTTTTTTTCAATTATTTATGTCAGCATAGACTCATGAATATTTATTTTTTTGTTTTATGGACTATAACCCAATACTATCATTATATTTTGTTGTTCAAATTTTTATGGTTTTGGCCATTGAAAACTCTATTTCCTTTTGGCATGCCTCATCTTGTTTTTGAGCACTTCTGGCTTTGTGGCACCACAGATACTCCGGACTCATCTTGCATTTTCCCCAGCCCTGGAATCAATCACTTCTCTGAGGAGCCCAGGCTCCTTTTACTGGAGAACAGTATTTAGAAACCAAGATCTGGGCAGTAGGTGTGCTTGTTGCTACTAGAGTGCCATATCTTCTAGGCCTTCTTACTGGACAGAGTTTGGAAATACACCTATGCATATAAGCCCATGTGTACACACACACACACACACCTATAATTATTTCTATGTCTACCATTTTGTATATATATAACAAAATCATGAGTTCATACTAATACATTTGATTCCAATCCAATACCACAGGGTTCATACTAGCCTTCCCTCTTTTCTAAATAGTTGCTTACTGTGGGGACAATTTTCTACCTCTCAAAGAACTAAACACAGTAGCACATCAGAATTCAGAAATTCTGCTATGCTTACTGAGCCGAGAAGAAATATCATCTAAGGAAGACAAGGGTGAAGGTATCTATCCCTTTAAATTTTCATTGGCCAGTTTTGTCACCCATAACTAACACAAAGAGACACTAGCTGGCACCTGTGGCCACTTTAAAGGCATGCAAAAGTAAAATATTTAACAACCTCTTGAAACTTGGAAGATCCCTTCCTCGGCCTTCCTTTATATCACCTTCCTATAGCACCTTGAATTCACTGTCATACTATTCAGGGGAAAGAGAGATGAAGAATTTCTGTTTGTTATCAGAGAAGGCGTCTTGTCTAAAGCCAGAAAAAATGAGACCTTTGCAGACTCTTAGTTTAATTTTGTCTAACTTAGCCTCACTGAATTATAAGCAGTCATTCACAGAAGAACTAAAGCACTTTTCCAAAAGCACTTACGGCTGTGCTTCTAGAAAAAGCCAGCCTGTTTGGAAAACACACTAGGCACAAAGGAGAGGGAATATGAAGAGAAAGTAAAGTGTTTTAGTATAATGCATGAGAAAAAGAAGACATCAGTAAATTCCTCAAGGCACAATTTCAACAAGATATGCATTAAATAAGAGCCTGTTATAGCCCAGTCTTACTGAGGACATAGAGAAACAGAATACTACTTTTACTACAAAGTTGAATACATGAATTTCAGGGGGAGTTACTTCTGTATTTAAAATAAGACCAAAGGAACAATTTATTTAATTAATTTTCGCTGAATCCCTAATATGTGTTACACATCATAATGGTAACCAGCATTTAATGGATTTATGATTAGAGGCCTAGGTTATTTTCCTGTCACAAACATCATGAAAGTGACTCAACTAGGTAATCTTCATGGTTTAGCTCTAGGAGTTCCTGATTCTTCTGAGACAGTGTGGTCCAGTGGAATGGGAAGATGCTTTAGAAACCCAACCCTGCTAAATGGCAAGGCTTGAACAAATCATGTGAATTTTATTTTGAATTAAATTTTGTTAATTTTGAAAGGGAAGTAATAATACCTTTTTCTACAGCTTTGTTGTGAATTATGTGACATAAAGTAGGTACATTTCTAGTAAAAGAAGGGTATTTAGTTTCAGGCTAACTTCATCATGGTGGATGAGACATTCAGTCTGCTGCATCTTAGTTTAGTTGTCTGTAAAATCAGAAAACTAAATTAGACTAGAGTTTTCAAACTTTTCTTTAGCTGGAGAACTTTTTAAAGCCCAAATGATATCTTATGCAGTTCTCTCCAATTAAAATTAGATCAAAGTAGGGTGACTCTAATTGAAGAGGGGTGGCTAGCTTAGAAACCCTTCCTGCTGACATCTCTTCTCATTGTGCTTATCTGCATGGCATTTCTGAGCATAGTTTAAGAAACTGTGAAATAGATAGATTACTATTCTCTATCTAGCCCACAGAATTCCATTATTCCAAGTGCTCATTCTAGGTCTTTGCCCTCTGGGGGACAGAATTAACGATCAGACCTGGTGCAAACAGTGGTAAGTGGTACATAACTTAGTGCAGAGTTGTGGTATACAAGCTACAGTACCATTAAGGCTGGAGAATGAAGACAATAAAGGTTGGATAGTTGTCAAAAAGCTTCCAAGAAAATGTGAACTGCACAAATTATTTTTTGGAATGGGTAGGATTTTGAAGAGGAAGCAAAGTGGACATTATTTGAGAGTGGGGAGAAATAAAATAAGTCAGTCCCTAGAAGTGGGAACAAATATGGTAGGTTTTGGACAAGGGAGAGTATGTAGTCCTCCCCAGGAACTTTATGCTCATCTTGACCAGAATCTCATCCAGCTATTAATGGTTTAGGAGGCCTCAAGTAAACCTCCCTCCCAGGTAGATGTGCTCCTCAGGACTCAGTCTTTTTTGCTTTGTGGTGATGCTATCACTGGGCTTATCTGTATTGAGCACTTGGAACCAGACTGAGGCCACATGATGGGAGGCTTGGAATTTAAGACTATCTAGGTTGAGTGTGGCCACTTTAAGAAGATGTTATGAGTTGAAATACACCCCCTCCTCACACACACATAAAAATATGCTGAAGTTCTAACTCCTGGTACCTAAGAAAGTGACCTTATTTGGAAATAGGGTCATTGCAGATGTAATTAGTTAAGATGATGTCCAACTGGTGTAGGGTGGGTCCCTAGTCCAATGTGACTGATGTCCTTGCAAGAAGATGGCCATGTGAAGACAGATACACACTGGGAGAGCACCATGTGATGGAGAAGGCAGAGGCTAGAGTTATGCAACTGCAAGCCATGGGAAGCCAAAGACTGCCAGCAAAGCACTCAAAGCCAGAAAGAGGCAAGGAAAGATTCAGAGTGAGCATGACCTTGCTGACACCTTGATTTTGGTCTACTAGTCTCCAGAACTGTGAGATAATACATTTCTGTTTGTTTTTTTTTAAACCACCCAGTTTGTGGTACTTTGTTATGGCAGCCCTAGGAACTGAATACATAAGGGCAGAGATTATAGGGATTCTGACTGGCATTGAGAAAGAGGCAGCTGAAGTACAGCAGGCATGCCTAGGTAAGCATGACATAGCAAGCGCCATGCTTCTGAAGGTTAGAGTCTGAGATGTGCAAGACAGGAGGCACCCTGAGTGAAGGAGCTTGGATGTAAAGTACTGAGAGACTTGGTAAACATGAAGGCAGCAGAAATGAAAGAATAAAGGCAGGAAAACTGTCAGGGCACTCTAATAAACTGGATAGGGATGGGCAAGAGGACTAACTCAAAAAGACTTAGTTTCTTGCTTGAACAGTCTCCTAGCTGTGTGACTTTGGATAAACCATTTAGTCTCTCTGCTTCTCTTGATTTATCCATCAGTGGAGCCCAAGATGATGAACCTGGGCAACTGAGAAATTGAGAGTACTGTAGACGTATACTTGATCCAACATTCTGATCCAATTTTGACTTTATTCCTCTTACTCTGAAGTTTGGTTGGATAAAATATATTTTAATAATAGTAATATAATAATAACAATAATAGTACACTATTAAAAGCTGAAGACCTAGAGCTAAACTGATCATTTCAGGTTCTGTTTAAACTAGCATTCTTTATTTTCTGATTTAGTAGGATAAAAGATCCCTTTCATATTTGGTTGAAAATTGGTGAAAGCAACAGCTCTGATACCCTGATCAGCTTGTTATCAAACAAGATTCAAGATATCTAGCCACTTATACATCTTTGTTTTCTTAAACAAGCCCATATCCTTAAAAGCCCCACAACAGGGGAGACATTTATGAGATAGTGCTGTTTTCCAAGCACCTTTACAGACGCTTAAAAAAAGGACAGTGAACTGTAATGTACGTTATCAATGAAAACTGTTTACCAAGCAGAAGATTGCACTTGGCATGAGCTTTCTGACACATTTATCGCTTCATTCCAAAGCTGGGTGGGAAGGGGCAACCGTCCCCTGACAGTTGATGCTGGGCAAAAAGGATGGAGACAGTGTCAGAAATGTTATGAATCTTCTGCAGGCAGGTATAATAGTGAAAGTGATCACGATTCTTTTTTTCCATCCCCATTCATAAATCTCCGTCAGCACCTGAAGATAACACTGACAATCTATTGTAGTCTTGCAACATAAGGTACCATTGTAGGAGCTTAACATGGATCCCAGGAGTGGTACCTGAAATTGGAAGACTCCCAAGTACAGTATGTACTGATAAGATGCTGGGGAGAGAGAGAGGGAGAGAGGGAGGGAGGGAGGGAGGGGGGGAGCGGGGGGGGGGGGGAGAGAGAGAGAGAGAGAGAGAGAGAGAGAGAGAGAGAGAGAGAGAGTGTGTGTGTGTGTGTGTGTGTGTGTGTGTGTGTGTGTGTGTGTGTGTGTGTGTAGTGGGGAAAAAAGCAAGAAGAGAGTTGTGAGGGGTGGGAAAGGGGAAGGCTGCTAGCCCTAGTCAGTTAATGGTAATCAATTTGTCTCTCTGTCAAATAAAAATACTTGCTTTTCCTATACTCACAGAGAAATGTGAAGAGAAAAAAAAAAGATAAAAGATGTAAAACCACTTTGAAAAGTTGAAAGCACTATGCTAATATAAGGTATTACTATTCATATTATTTTCCTTTTTTGGTGGGAAAATGCTCAAAAGAGAAGGATCCAACTAATTAGCAGTGAATGTGTAGCTTGGAAAAGATATTATGTGGGCGACATCAGGTTAGAGAGAGAAGCTCACATTTAAATTAGCAAAGCTGAAATTCAACATGAGCTCAGTATTCCACATTGCCAAACTGATAGTACGTGCTCAATAAATATTTATTGACTGAGTGATTTTAGCACATGGTGTAACAGAGATTTGTTTCTGTGTCTCCTTCACTATGATAGTTCCTTAAGATGAGAATTACATATACTTAATTTATTGTTGTTTCCTAGTATCAACCACAGTGTCTGTCACAAGGCTGGCATTTAATAAATAGTTATTGAATAAATGAAAAAAATGAATGAATCATTGGCAAATGTCTCCATAATTGTGGAGAGTCCACTGAACTAACTGGTTAAAAATTGAATAATTAGAACCAAAATGAAATGCTAACCAAAATATTAAGGTGTTGACAAATGGATAAGCAAAAATATTAATGGAATAGAATTCAGAGATTAGAATGAAACCCACACTGATGCAGTCAAATAATTTTTGACAAGAGATCAAAGCAATTCAAGGAGGAAAGAAAGTATTTTCAAAAGTGATGCTAGAATCATTGAGTATTCATAGATAAAAGGAGCCTCAACTCCTACCTCAAACCATATACAAAAATTAATTTATGACAGACCACAGATCTAAACATAGAGCTGAAACACAGATCTCAACATAGACCTAAAATTATAAAACTTCTAGAAGTAAACATAGAAGAATAGCTTCACAAACTTAAGAATAGGCAAAGATTTCATTGAGGAGTCATAGAGAACACTAACCATAAGGGAAAATAAAAAATGATAAATTTCATTCCATCAAAATGAAAAACTTCAGACATGATTATGAAAGTCATGTAAACCAGTAAACCTCAGACTGGGAGAATATATTCACAAAACATATACCTGATTTTTCTTCATATACTGTCCAATGTCAGTCAGCTCTTGCCTCTACAGTCAAGCTTCTTGAAAGAATGTTTACTGTTGCCTACTCTTCACATTGTTCTGCAACCCTTTCTCTTGTGATTTATGCCTCCAGTCTGATGTCATCCTTCCTAGGATCACCTTATTGGGAAATCCACAGAACAACTTTCTAGTCTTATTTCAGCTGTTTTCTCTCTGACCTTGGAGAAGAGTGACTATTCCCTCTTGGGCTTGGTGTCTATACCACTTTTCCCTCCCTCCTGTCTGGTTTTCTTCCTCCTCTGGTTATTCCTTTCAGGCTTGTTTTGGGTTCTTCTTCTTCCTGTCTCTTATACTCAGTGTTCCTTGGGACTACATCCTTGGATCTCTACTCTTATCTCCTGGTGATCTCATCCCAGTTCATGAGCTTGATGTACAATTTTTATTACTGTTTTTAGCTCCACACACTCATGAGTTTTGGTTCTCTTGATAGTTATCTGAGTAGACCAAGCATCGATCTACTTACTTGTTCATGAAATTAATATTGACTATTCAGCATGTTCAAAGACCTATGTTGTTTTGTCTTCGTGTATCTTATATATATTATGGTCCCTGGTTTTAATGTGTTTTGCTCTTTCTCTTCTATACTATTAATTCAAAATATCCCTAGAGACTCAGTTTAAGGTCACCTTCTCCTGGAAGTTTTCATGACCCTCATGTTTTATTTTGATATTTCTCAAAATCCCCTGCTATAGCCCACTGGGTTTGTTTCTCACATAGCTCTTCGCACACAGCATTGCGGTCCTCTACCTCCTTGCTTGTTGGATTCCTCAGCTACACTAAAGACTCCTTGGAGGCACTGCTTAGCATTTTAACCCACTGTAACAGAATGAGTTTGCCATAGATGTTTACTGAATTAGGTCAACCTCAGTTTGCATCCTTATTCTCCAACTTATCAGCACAATTGTCTTGGGAAAATTACCTAATCTGGAAAACGTATCTGAATTTTGTTGGTTTAATCCTACCTCATGGGATCATATTTTGAGGGATTAAAAGGTTTGATGGGTGGAAAACTCTAAGCACTGTCCTAGCCTCTAGTGAATGGCCTACAAATGTTAGTTCAAGCAGTTTAACCATAACCCACAATGGTGTAAGCCAACTCCAGCCTTGAGAAGAGATTATGAAGTGTAAGCTGTTATAGAAAGAGGCTGTATTCCTTTAATTGGCACCTCCTGTGTGGGAGAAATGTCTGGAGACATTTGGAAAATCAAGGCTATACAGATTAAACACATATGTTAGATTAAATACAACTGAAGAGTCAAATTGAACATGATGTAATTTAACATGAATACTTTAAGTGATTCCTGCAAGTCATCATCTCAATATGAAGTTTGCTTTCTTCCAGAAACATTTATTCCTTCATTAAATAAACATCTTCTATGTTTAAAGTGCTAATAAAGATGCGATAGATGTGAACACAGGAATGAACCAGAAATGGGTGCTGGTTTGGTAGGAATAACATAGGAAATTTAGTCAAAGAACTTTGGTCCAACTCCTGGCTTTATCATTTACCAGCTACATGATCCTGGGCAAATCTCTTAACCTCTCTGAAACTCCGTTTCCTCAACTGTAAAATGGAGATATTCTTAATAAATGCCTTCCTTAATTTGAATAAGTGAGAAAATGTATGAGAGAATATCATAAACCTTGAAAGTGTTACAGAAATATAACAATTACTATTTATGTCCTTCTCTTAAGAAATGTGGAGTCTAGTAAGGAAGGTAAGACATATCACAAAATGCCAGTGGGTGGGGGAGTATAGAGGAGCCAAAACATGCAAACACCCTTTCTAAAATTTGACTCTGCTCATTGGAGTAAAAGCACTTTATTGGTTTGTATCCTGCTTTTTATTTTGCCTTTGGTCTGTCCCCCTTCCCTCTTTACTGCCCCAGTGTCATGTCTTTGCCTTTGCTCTGGCTAGCCTGCCAAGGAAGCAAACAAACCTCCATACCATGTGGTTATTCCTCCCAGTCCCACTTTTCCAATCTTTCCAATCACAAACCTCTCTGGATCTGACTTCTGAAATCAGCCATTACTAGAATATTGGCCTACATTATGGCCAGAAGAGAGAAAGTGGGGGCTTTGCACTACCAGAGGTTCTTGTTACAGAAATCCAAGACTAAATGTCTGTGACCAGCTTTTTACTCTGCTATATTTCCATCTGTCCTAACAACCTGGGAAAAATGTGAACCAGAAACTCTCAAGAGAATGAACAATCAGAGAAGGCATGCTCAATTCAGCTCTTTGAATGTGATGGGGTTTGTGGATATAATTTTTTAAAGCCTGGAGTGCTTGATTAATGAAACGAGGCTTCTTTTTTCTATCTCTCATTTACAATCTAATTTACAGTGTTCCATTTTTTTTTCTTGCTTAATATTTTATTAAGAGATTACATTTTATTATGAGTTTTTTCAATTAATATGCACTTCTATAATAGATTTTCTGCATTCTTTAAGGTAGTTTTGAATCTTGGGGCCATACTGTCTTTCCCATGTTAGCATAGTTCTGATATTAGAATGAAAGTGGGGATACAAGATTTTACATTAAATGTTGACATTAAAATTTTCATGGGTGTAGCTATTTCAGAAATCGATGTAACCCTGCATGTAAACTTACTAGAACTATATAAATACATTAATCTTAATACTATGTTTAAGCTCTATTTATATTTAAAAACAGGAAACCAAATGCCTCAATAGATGAGAGGCTATCCTGAATTTATCATCTTTCCTCATTTCCATCTGTAGCATGGACTCAGTCTAAAGAGAGAAGTCTGAACAAGGCAAACTCTTACCATTTTTTTCTTTTGAAAATAAGAGGTTTGGTCAAGATTAGACTTTTCTTCAAAGTGTGACCTGTATAGTCCTACAGGTCCAAGCAGGTATCCTGGATGCTACCATGAAAAATAAGGAAAACTCCAAACACTCAGAGTTCTGGTCTTGCCAACATATAGCCAAGGAAGTTCTAATTTTATTTTTTATTATTTTATTTTATTTTATTTTATATTAACATATTGAAGTTCTGCAAATCATTTGAAATGAGTTTTATAAAGAAGAGATTGACTCCGGTTAGCTTGCGATCCATATTTGGGAATTATTAGCTAAACTCATCTGTTTCAAAACACCTAGAAACACAGGACAAAATATAACAAAAAATTTTTTAAAGCTTTGGCTAAGTTTACAACAAAGAAATTACTTAGAAGCCAAAAAATAAAAGGGAATGGGAATTAAGCATGACAGATTCATACTGAATTGTTAGCTGCTCTCAGGGCCTATGACGGTCCTTGTGACTCAGTGTGATTTAATAGCTGCATGTAAGGACATAAGACAAACTTTGGGACTGTGCATGGTATAGAGTTGAAATTAAGACTCCTGTATAGAACCTACAGCTTCAAAAGGAGCCTAACTTCAACAAAAGGGTAAGTAGAAAACAGCCAGTACTAGCAAGAGGAGAAACTTGTTAATCTTGGCATAAGCTCTTGTGAGAAAAAAGACTCTCTTGAGAATTTGTGAACACAGTTACGTGTTCAAGTGGACTTCAGGTTTATTTCTATAATTTCTGAGTGATCTAGGAAGCCTTGAGCCAAAATTATTTTCAATGATCATGGAACAAGTGCCTGGCAGAAATGAAAGCAAATACCTCCTGTAATGAATCATCATCAACATGGACTTTGAAGAGTGCACACAATTATAACTGAAGCAAATAGCAGTCAAGAAACCAAAATATAAAACTCTGAGAATCAAACCAAAATGAATAAGAGTTGAGAAAACCACAAAAAAAGATTTAGGCTCCCATGGACTTCTGGGAGGAATTGTCAGAAATGGAATGCATAATTGATGTTTTAAAGTGTGCAAAGAGGAAATTGAAAATATAATCAAGAAACCACATATTATGAAGAAAAAAACAAGACATCTTGAAAAATACCAAAGCAATAGACATCTAGGAACAAAAAGTTGCATAACTCTTAAAATTAAAGTCTCAATGGAGGAATAAAGTGCAGAATAGACAGAGTTAAAGGGAGAATTAGTGAACTAGAAAATAGCTATAAAGAAGTTACTTCTTATATACTGCATACTGAAGCAATTACTTACTATTGAGAGGAAAAGATGAAAATGTGACAGAATAATTTAAAGAAACATGGAAAATTAAAAGTCTAGAAAACATTTAGCCAAAGTACCAGAAGAGAACACTAGAAAAAGTGAGAGAGGGTAACATTTGAAACATAAGCAATTTTTTCCAGAATTGATAAAAGTTACAGGTTCTCAGATTCAGGAACCACAACGAATATGAAATAAAATAAATCTGTATCTATAAATAAAAGTATAGAATAAGAGATAAAGATACCAAGACCAGTTTTTTAAAAAAGAGTACTTCCAAAGAACTAACAAATGGACTTACATTAGATTCCTTATAGCAACATGGAAATCAAAACATAGTAAAAATTCTGAAGAAAAAGAACTGTCTATAATTATACACCCAGGAAAACTATCTTTCCAAAATGAACATGAAATGAACCCATTTTCAGACAAAATTGGGGTTTGCCAATGACAGATCTAACACTGGAATATCCCCACAACATAACAATTCAAAGACTAATTCAAAGATAGTTGGAAGAGTTATATTGTTGGAGTTTGCCCTCCTTTTTGGTATCTCTCTCACCCCCCTCTAATGTTCACGTCACTCTGCCGGCCCCAAAACTCTATCCTCTGTCACCTCAATTCAGCTAGTCTGTGATGTTCTCTAGCCCTGCCTCTTGTAGATTAGGGAATGCCCTGAGGCAAATAGCCACAAAAATGCACATATTACCATATCTAAGTACTATCTTTCAAGGGTCAACTTTCCTACAGCTTCTATATTTGTTTGCTCTACAGTGTTTTCAAATGTTTTTTAAAAATATTTTGTCTAGATTTTTAAATTGCTATTTGTAGGAGGGATAGTCCAACCATGTTGTTCTACTGTTGTAAAAAGCCATAGTCCAGGAATTTAAATTTGAATCTGTTAGGTTGTTACATTTATTAAATATTTGTGTGGAAATACTGAGGAAGTAGTTAAAACTACAAGTGTAGAGTTTGAGGTAGGGATCTGGGCTGGACATAACTTTGATAGTCATTAGCACATAAAGCCTTTAGCCTGGGAGAGATTCCTCAAGGAATGAGTATAGACAAAGAAAAGAAATAATGCAAATAATGAGATGAGATTCTGCAAAGTTTAGAGAACTTAGAGTTGACAAAAGAGACTGAGATGCAGAAGCAAATGAGATAAAAGATACATGATGAGATTGTGGCATCTTGGAAACCAAGTGGAACAAGTTTTACTAAAAGAAATGATCATCTGTGTCAAATTCTGCTGATATGGCAAGTAAGAGGAGAATTGAAATTGATGATTGAATTTAGCAATATGGAGGTCATTGACGACCTTGGTAAGAGCAGTTTTAGTTGAGAGCTGAGGGTAAGTCTCACTAGAGTGAATCCTAAAAGCAATTGCCTTCTTCACAGGATTATTGTGAGGATTTAAATGACAAATCACAGATTATTTTAATAGATAAAGAGCTCATAAAATTCATAAGGAAATGGAGAGTCGTTGTTTAGCGGGTATAGAGTCTTAGGAATGATGAAAGAGATCTGGAGCTGGATAGTGCTGATGGTGGCATAACAATATGAGAGTACTTAATGCTATTGAATTGTACATTTAAAAATAGTTAAAATAGTTAATTTTATGTTATGTATATTTTGCCACAATTCAAAATAATAAATATATGGCCACTTATTATAAACATGAGCAAAACAAAAACAGAAAAATAAATATGAGTGGCTATTAAACATATAAAAGGAGTTCTAGCTAATTCATAGCTAAATTATATGACTAATTTTGTAAAGTACAAGTTAAAATTAACAAGTGCCATTTTTCACCTATTACATAGGCCATGTTGAAAAAGTTTGATAATATATCGTACTGGTAAAAACATGTAAGAACAGTACTGTCATTCATTATTAGTGGAATGAAAAGGGTACAATATTTTCCAGAGAACAATTTCGTAATATCTACCAAAATTAGAGGCATATATCATTTGATCTATGAATTCCACATGTTTATATACATATATTCATACCTCTGTGTATAATTTATATATAAGATCTAACTGTGATCATGTTAGTTTCCTGGCTCACTACTGCTTTTTGTATCTTTCTGATGGAGTCTAGCAATGTTTGGTATTCTTTTCAGCTGTCCAGCATCCAATCTCTCTCTCCCCATTTTGGAAATTTCCTACCTCATAACCTAGACACTAATCTATCTGTTGCTAGAGAATTTGAAAGTAACAAAGATTTGCTTTACCAGGCTGCCTTGAAACCAGAAACCAGGCTTGCCAGTCAGATACTCTCAACCCAGGGACTGCAAACATCTGTCTTGATGATGCAAGTGGCGGCAATGGCAGCTACATCTGGTATTCAGAGGCAAGAGGAGTAACTGTTCCTTTCAGTGGGAGTGTCCACTCTATGTGTCTCCAAGATGTTGTTATGTTTCTGGGTTCATAACTTGTGTCCATGGTCCAATGTACTGCTATAGAGGACTTCCACTGTATGACAACGGTACAATTTATTTTTCCATTTTGCTGCTTAGGAAAATGGAAAATTACAAGAAGGATGCTACTCCTAATAGTTTTGAAAGCATTTTCTGGTATACATTTTTTTCTCTTGGGCATTATATATTCATATCCTATCCCAGAAAATTAAATCAGAATATTTAAGAATGGGATTATAAAATTTATCGAAATTAGGTTATCCATATAAAGTAAACATCTGACATTATTATCTTTATTATTTGAATCCTAAGTTAATCACTGCCTTTGTAGTAGGGAGGAAACATGTATCCTGTATCCATTTAAGCAAAAGTACTATTCTCTCCTCTTTTGGAAGATCTGAGAGACTTCTAGTGTGGACCAGTCTTTTTCAGTGCCCTGTACTGGAGACACCTAATGACGCATTCACACTCAAGTGTTACTACACCATTGTGAATTGCTTTCTCTCAGGGTAGGAGGCATTTGGAAAGGACATAAGTAATATTTTAGCACAAAAGGAGAAGATCCTAGTAGTTGAATTTTTGGACTCATCATTTGGATAGTTGATCAGAGGGTCCCTTTTCTCTCTCTCCCCTCCCTCTTCTCACTCCCTCTCCCTCCCACTTCATAAATGATGCCATCTATGCAGCTGCCTCCTACAGATCAAGCATGCATTCCCTGAGAGCATTCTGAAAAAACTGATACTTTGGGCTCATTTGCATTTCTAATGGAAGAGGGGCAAGATGTTCCCTGAGCTGAATCCTAGTACAAGTTGGGCTTGGGAAAGTGCTTCAGGCAAGAGTATTTTTTCAATTCCGCAATGGGAAAAAAACCTAAAATGTACTTAGCCAAACACTCTGAGCCCTGAGGCACTCAAAGCAAAATGTAATCCATATGTTTCTGATTCATTTCACTCACCTCAAAGGCTCTTCAGAATGGTTTTTCACTGCTAAGAGGTCTTCGAACTGCAACTTTTCTCTTTCTCCAAAATAAGGAGGACTCATCCACTGAACCCATTTCCCCAAAGACAGTAACATTCAGGCTCAGCATTCAGAACTCCTGAATGCTACTGAATATATCCTGCATCTTTAAAAATCTGTCCTTTTTGTTAAAAAGAAGTACCATAGCAACTTAATAAAACATTGCAAAAATGAAAGAAAGGATTATGCTAAGGAATAGTTTTGTTTTAAAGACCCAGATGGTCTTACAGTTAGAAAGGAGCTGAATCTATACTTTAATTTTTTTTATCATTTTATATGATGTTGATCCCACTTAATATTTCTCCTCTAATATGCAATTAATTTTTATTTTCCCTTCCTCTTTTTTCCTTCCTTGCTGTGACACAAAAATTTGAAAATTATACAACCCAAGCAGATAATATTTTGGTCCATTGTTAGGACACATTACAAATGATCTATTCACCTGTTTTCTCCCCTAACTGGAAAATGTACTCTTCGTACACATAAAGAGTAAAGTGTAAAAGCATGTATAGTACAGAGCAGATCCCCAAAACATTCTGGCTGAACTGTCCAGAGAATAAAAAGAAACATCAAAGGGGTCAGGAAGGCTCAGGATGGGACATGAATTTAAACGGGAATCTGGCAAATATATTTAGAGGATCCAAACTCTGTGAGTGAGAGTACTGAGTACTAATCCCAAAAGAGAAACTGCTTGCTTTCTGGCCCATTTTTTATAATCTGCTATTCATATTACATTTTTAAAAAATCTTTACATTTGTCATTTCATTTAATAAAAGATAGCCAGAAGAGAATGTTCAACTGTCTACTCTTACATCCGCATGCACAATCAGTTGGAACATTTTATTCAACTGACTAGTCATTTCATACTATGAGTCAATTTAGTTAAATAACTAGTTAATTCCATCAGCTTGCTGAAGTGTTTTTAAAAACTGAACTGAATTTCAACTGAATGTAAGCCTGTCAAGTTAACCAAACTAGTTATAGCTTAGGTAAAATAATGATTCTAGAGAATACTGTCCTTGAGTTTTTTCAAATTGACAAAATTTATATTACTGGCCTGGATCTTCAAGTTACTCAGGTCTAATAGTTTTCCATTCTATCTAGAGCCATTATGACACGTGGTAAATGAAATGCAATTTTCCCCAGTAGCTTATAAAAAAAAAAGGCTAAAAATAACTTTTACTTCACCTGCAAAACTTTGCTACCCACATTTTCCCTTACGAAGAGGGAACAAGTCAATAAAGAATGGGATAAAAAAAACCATGGAGAAGAAAAAGTTGAAAAGAAAGCTTGCAGATTGTCTTTTAAATTGAAGCCCAAACCCTGCTCTGGAGTAGCCCATTTCCAGCGTCAGTAGTTTATGGGAAAGTACACTTGGAAGGAAGGAAAGTATCTTCTTATGCAGATTTCATATTCTACCTCAAAAGAGTATGTGGAGCTCATTAATATTTCCAATGAAGTGAAACAAGTACTGTTTAGAGACATACTCTTATTTGTATTACAGTCTCTTATTACATAAAATAAATATTCTGTTTAAAACTAGTTGACTATTACAAGGTTATATAGAAATGTTTCATAATATTCCTGAAAAATTATTACATTTATGAAAACAGGTTTGTAGGTTGGTAGATTTCAGTTTAGTGAAATGATACTCTTTTCACTAGATGTTAATTTAATGAATGGCCAATTATAGGGTCTGACTAAATTTAACACCACTTTCTTTGTATAGTGCCCAATCCTTCTCTATTTCACTTCCTTCTCAATACATTTTAACTTACAGAAAAATGTTTCAGTGCCTCACTGAGGAATTCCAGGTCGTGGTGTACCTTCTGGCCCTGTCACCTACCATCAAACCATACCCCAGCCACGTGGTGGGTTCTCTGTTCTAAATAAAACCCATCAGTCCCTGCATTTCTCACCCTGGCCCTATACTGCAGTTCTTCTCCATCTGTCCTTTCCTTCCCTCCCCTTTACTCATCTTATCCATCTTCCCCTTCACAAGGATGGAAGCTTTTTCTTATCCTTTGGGTTCACAAACTTCTCCCTTCTATGAAATGTTGTAGCCCTTGTTGCTTGTGCCCTCTCATCTGGTATTGACGTTCTACTGATTTTTGCTAGTATGATCTCATCCATCCCCCTCCAACTAGACTACAAGTTCACTAGGAGAAGAATCAGTGGCATATGTTTTAGATAAATACATGGTAACACACACCAGTATTTATTATCCTTATCAATATATCCTTATCAATAATGCTGAAGTATTATTAATGATACCTTACATTTTGATAGTGAAATACTGTTGGTAGAACCATTTAAAAATGAGTTCTACTCACTGTCACATCACTTTTTGAAAAGTTATGACAAAATTATCTCCTTTTCCTGGAGGAGGAAGCAGAGGCTTGAAAAATTGTCATTTACCCAACTTTATATAGTAAGTGTTGAATCAGGATTTGAAGTCTGACCTTTTTTGGGGGGTGGCGGGGCTGGAGAAGCTTAAAGGAAGTAAAAATTCATTTTGACTCCAAGATAAATTTGATAAAAAGAAGCTATTTAAAACCTACTAAATGAAGATGTACACATCTTCCTAGTTGAAAACTATCTGTCACTAAGCATGCGCTCACTATTACGAAAGCACTTACACATATAAAGACATTTAATCCTTCTAAAGTTCCTCAAGAATGGATATTATTTCTCCCTTTTTATAGGTGAAGCTCACACATTTTAAGTAATTTGCCTGAAGTCACACTACAGAAAGCAGTAGCCCAGAGTCTCTAACTTTAGATAGCCCGATTCCAAAGCACATGCTCTATTACATCACACTGCTTTCCAGAACCCTAGAACAAAAGGAAAGGCAAAAAATCTTATAGTCAATTGTGCATAAAATCTACTCAGATACCTCTACAATGAAAAGTAGGTCCATACTCTATCTCATTTAAAGATTCACTGATTGTATTTTTGTTTGTCATCTCTTACTCATTAATTCTAATGGACTTATATACTACCTATCCTCTAAAAAGAGTATTAAGTCTTCTGTGTCAGCTATAACGAAGTATAAAGCAGATTGTGATAAGTTAAAAATGCATATCATAAACCCTAGAGCAACCAATCAACTAAAAATAGAAAAGGAGGTATATATAGTGGAAACAACATGGAATTGCTAAACAACTGAATTAGTCCAAGAGAAGGTAGAAAAAGCAAAAAGGAACACAGAACATATGGGAAAATAGGAAAAGACTAGCAAGATAGTAGATTTAAACCTAAATATAATAATTTTATTAAATGTCAATACTCTAAATACTCTATATGAAAGACAGAGATTGCCACACAGCTTAAAAGACCAATTAAATGTGGTCTAAAGAAATCCATTTTAAATATAAAGACATAGTTTAATAATAAAAACTGGAAAAAGGATATGAGGTTATTCTTTATATTTTTCTTATTTTTGCTAGCTTCATTTTCCATTCTCTGAGTCTGCTTTGTTTTTTAAATCATACGGATTTATGGGGTAGCACAGGACTCAAAATATTATTCAGGCCCTCTGTCTACTTATTAACCAATCTACCATTCAACAAACCTAAGGAAAAAATCCTTCAGCTGTCCAGTGTGGAACCACATAAACAGGTATTGATTTTTCTTCTAGGAAAACAAGGAAAGAAATACTTATATAGATATATTTCTTTTTTAATTAAAAAATGTTTTTGAATAATAGAAATGTCTTATATGCATTGGAGAAAAGTTTGAATATCTTCATAAGAGCAATGAAGAAATTAAAATGACCCAATATGCCATCCATAAAGAACCACTTAACTATATTTCAAATATTTTTCCATTACCAAAATTGAGCATATATAATTTACAAAAATTGGATCAAATTTATTTCACTTTGAAATACATTATATCTTTTCATGTCAACATATTATAAAACTCTAATGACCATTATACCATTATATGAGATGCTATAATTTATCACAATAATAATTATAGCCAACGTATGTACCAGGCGCTATGCTAAGAGTTTTGCATTATTCATTTGATTACCCTTCATCACTGTGTTACTGTCTGAGTAACATTATTAATTGCCATGACAACATTCTTTTGTATTGCCAACAGACCAAGTCATATTTAATAGTAAACACTAAATCCTTCTATGGCATTGGTTTGGCATTATGCTGCTCCTCCTACCCTCTAAAATGCTGTACCTTTCTATTCCTATTTCACATGCCCATCCAATACAACATTTCACCTGTTGAATGTATCTATGACAGTATGTCCCTCAATTACAATAAAAATAGAATTTTATACACTGATCAAATTTGGAAACATTTGTAAATACTTTGAGCACTTCAGCACTGTATTATAGAACCTCTTAATCCTCTAATTTGTGTCACTAAATTGTATCTAAATTTTTTGCTATTTTGAGCGATGCTGTGATAAATATCCTTGCGGACATTTAAGTAAATAGTATCAAGATCATGCTGTGACTTCCCTGATGTCCAGATGTTCTCATTCATTCTCAAAACCTGAACTATGCACCAAGATATTAACCTGGTACTGAATATGAGAATGAGTCTTACTCAGTGGTGTGCTAGAGCTGATTTGTGTCAGCTTGGAAGAGCTGACTGTTCTCCTTTCAACTCAGCATTCAATTACATCACACTGAAATCAGCCATGGGCGAGGCAAATGCCATTAATCAGGGAGATCTTTTCCCCTGCAGGGCCTGTGGTTATATATTTACCAGCACATCCCCAGCCTTATTGATGAGTTAATACAGGTATCTTGCATGCAGCACCACACGGTGACTCAGTTGGCATAATTCCTAATCAATATAGTGTTGTCTACCAGCCAAACAGTCTGCAACAGAGCAGTGCTGAATATATAGTGCAGCCCAAGGTCACACAGCCTATTAAATGGTAGAGTTGGAATTCTAACCCTGGGAGTTTTTTTTTTTTTTTTTGGCCTCAAAGGCTCAAGTTCCTCTGCTCCACCTTCCACTTCTGGAGAGGGCAGGTTCTACAGACAGATTGCCTGGCTTTATCGCCTAAGCAGTTACGTGACTGTGGGCAAGTTACCAACCTTCTCTCTCCCTAACCTTCCTCATCTACTAAAAAGGAATAATACCTATTTCATTATGATATTGTAAGGATTAAGTGAAGTAATGAGTCTAAGAAACTCAGCACAATGCCTTGCACATAATAAATGCACAATAAATGTTAATTATTATTAATCTATTTTTTAAAGAATATAATGTTATAAGCCAGTATTATTCTTTATTTAACATTTATCTATCTTTTATTGCACGGTGTTTTTTTAAGGTAAAGAATGTTTGATAGTTCTGTTTTTAAAAAGCCTTAAAATTTAATTGAACACAGAAATCCTTTTTTAATAGCAGATACATATTTCAGTGTGTAAGTTATAGTACCATTACAGAACTATTTACGTGTTCATTTAGTTGATCAAGTCCCCTTAAAAGCACTAAATGAATTCATAGGAGGTTCAGATATCTTGAGAACTGGTTTCCTTTTAAAAAATTATTGTTCCATGACCTGAATACCTTAATTTGGGCTAATCATTAGAAATCTAGTCATTGCTACTTGGACAAACATAATTCCTTTGACTTCTTTTTAGTAGGAGAAATGTGCTTTGGACATAGTGTTCTTATCATTTGAAGAAACATATCTTGATAAACAGAAATATTAGCTTTGAGCAGAGACTCTACCAAATTTCTTGAAAATGAATTTACTATTCTCTCTCAATTCCTCTGTCAATTGATGCTGTGAAAGAAGGTTTAGGGTCATGACTATCTATAAAATAAAGAGCAACAGATTGAATAAGAGTGCCTAGAATATAGTAAGCCCTCAAAACATATTTATTGAATAAATATTAATCAATATGAAGTGAACATTTGTGGTACACACAGACATAACACAACTGATGTATATGATGTATACATATACAAACAGATATAATAACCAATAAAACCATTTCAATATAATCTAAAATACATGCTGTAATAAGATAATCACTATATTTCTCATATTTCATAGGAACAATGTTTACATTGATAGATTTTTAAAAAGGGGTTGGTCCTTTTCTTGAAGTTATCTGGCAACCCTGACACTGAATTTAGATGAAGGGGATACTGGCCTGAGAGGTCCTTCGTGGGAAGACGGAATTGCTTCATGGCAATCAATGGTACCCCTTTTTTGCAGTCAAACCTGGTGGCAAAAAGCTAGTTCCTTAAGCCATGAATATTTCACTCCTCTGATACCCCAGGCTGTGATGAGAAATTCTGAAAACAAATCCAACCTATATAATTTCTTCAGTATTAATTTTTGGTTTGTTTTCTAGAGTCTGGATTTCAATGGCACTTCCTCTGATACTTTAGTGAAACTTTAAAACAGTTTCCAGTTTTCTTTGATTTTGATGACTGAAGCCAGTTTCTCCCAGTGCAAATACAACTTGCCTATCAGCTTTGCCCAAGGCTGAAAATGTCAACCACCTGAAGGTTCTAGCCAGATTTCCAAAGGCCAGGGACTAACCAGAAAAAGGCTCTCTCTTTCTCCCAAATTTCCCTCAAAGACTTTTTACAGTCTGATTTTCCACAGGGTTCAAACGATGACAAATGGTATGAAGTCTAAGCTGAAGTCCTATAAAATATAACTAGTATCTAGTCTGACCTGGCCCAGCCTGACTGAGACCTCCAATAGCTCAATAACAAACATGCAGGGCTGTCCTGCTCCTCACTCTCCTGCCTCCTGTTTATCTGGGTCAGATGAGCTAGTGAAGAAAAGAAGCTAGAGGTTGTCCAGCTAATTCAGTCGAGAAACAAGAGAGAGAAATTTTATGTGTCAAGAAACGTAGGTTCTAGCCCTCCCTCTGCATCACTGGTTAAATGAAGTAGCTGTTTACTTCCCTTGTTTGGGCCTCAGTCCCCTGGGCTACCTGAAAAAATAGTGAACCACATGGTCTGTAAGGCTTTGGAAACCAGATCTTTTAATGTTTAGGAAAAAAATCCTACAATTTATAGAGTGTTTACTGTGCACTGGGAATTATACTAACTTCCTCATACACATATTTTATTGTCTTTACAGTAGCCTGTCCTACTAATATTATCCCTAATTTATAGATGAGAAAATGGAAGGTTAGAGATGTTAGGGAACTTAGCCAAGTTCATAAATAGATGGCATAGCTAGAAATCAGCCCTAAGCCAACCATTTCCAAATCCCACATCCTTACCCACTACCCTGAGCTGTGGTTGACACACACCTTTGATGTCTCTGTAGCACTTAACAGTATCTTAAAGTACAGTTAGACCAAAGTCTCAGGAGACCCTCTGGACACTCCTCAAAGTGTCCCTTTTACAGTTTTCTGTCCTCTCATCCATTGGCATGAACTCAGTTCTATATCGCATTTGATGGCAGATGTCCATGTAACACAAAGAAGCCGCAGGGTCTTATCTGGTCATTTCATTTGTGCAAGCAAGGCTCTATGGAGTCCGAATGTCTGTGACTCATCCATCAGCTCTGGAATCTCTTTCGAAATTTACTGATCTCCTGACAGGAATGGGCAATGGCTTCAGAGAAAATGGAAAGCTCTGAACCTTTGCCAAAATCTCAAATCCAAATGAAGCCCAAGTGCTTATGTTGAGTTTCGGTGATAACTTTGTTCTTCTGGCTCCTGCAAAGTCAAAGATGTTTCTCCTTCCATTCCTACAGGCTTAATGAATGACGAATTAAAGTGAGCTAAACATGCACCTTGCAAGGAGGGGCTGCCGGACTGATTTCTGATTTAATAGCCTAAGGATTTTCTCTGACATGGTTAAGCTTAAGACAGCCCATTTAGAGGAAAAGCAGTTAAAAGGAAATCTGATAAAAATCTTCCATTACTGCTAACACAGAGGTTTTTAGGAGGCTGAGTGGTAAAGTAGGGACAATGTGTGCTTTGGTTTCTAAGGGACCCAGGAATGAATCCCAATTCTTCCACTTAGTAACTGTGTGATCTTAAGCAAGTTATTTAGCTTCTCTGATCCCAGTGTCTTCAACTATAAAACTGGGATAATAATTATTTATCACATAGGTTTGTTGCAAGGATCCAATGAACTAATCACATAAAAACTTCATATATTTTTCATTCCCAAATACCACAAAATTATGCAATTTTAGAGTTAAAAGAGACATACTATTGAATTTACACACCCTATTTTATAGGTTAGTAAGGTAAAGCCTAGGGAATTAAAATCCAAAATCATATAATTAGTTAATAGCATGTTGGTCCATTCTATTTGTGGCCACCTGGACATTTTGCTAAGCCTTCATGTCTTTACACTTATCCATCAATCAGCACAATTTATGGAGTATTCTTTACACGTTCAGCATTGTGTTAAGAATTGTAAAGAAAAAAAAAAGAGTCTCAGGCATTAGGACCCTGCTATGTACGGCATTCTGAGCTTTCAGTTTGGGGAATGATAAATGAAGTGTAAGATATAATACCTGCCATCAAGGAAGTTACCAATTAATTGAGAAAAAATCATAAATTCATATGGAACAAATATAAAACCATGCAAGTTGGCATGTATGAGTGCAAATTGGTATGATTTAGATGTGAATCTAAAAGAAGATAATAAGTAAGCATGGGAGGAGTCAGAAGAGGATTCCTGGAGTTACTTAAAAGATTACATTGTTATGAAGAGATTGGGCAGCTAAAGGCCACCTTTGAGATAAAAGAGTCACTCACTATACCTCAAGCTTTAGTTGCCTTGTCTAAAGATAGAGATGAATTACCTAATACATTATAAGGTTTTGTATTTAACTATGTGCTTAGCTTAGTACCTGGCACATGGTGAGAACTTACTGAATACTCAGCCATACACTGAGTTTCATGCTTGCAAAATTCTGTAAGGTAGTTGCCATTGTTTTATCTATTTTATTGTGAAGAACTTAAATTAAGTGCAATTAAATATGGGCATGTGACTTCATTTTGGTCATTAGTGTTTGAGCAAAAGTGATATGGGTAAATTACTTGCAGAATGAAGTGGTTAAAAAAATGGGTATACTTTTTTTCAGGGTCTTTTTCCCCATTTTCTGGCTTAATGGAGAGTGATTCAAAAGTTAAAAAGAGAGTGGAACCACAGGATAGAAGGAGAATAGGTCCCTGAATGACCACATGGAAATTTGCCCCAAAAGAAATATCTCCGGCTGGACTGGAATATACTGATGTTCTGATGTTCCAGTCCAGTCAGGGATATTGACATCATATTCCCCAGTAGGAAATAAGTTTTCATAGGTCAACTACCAAGATTCCAGGACTTATTTGTTTTAACCTTCAGTGTTACCTAATACATTTACTAAGAGTTTTTCAAAAAGACTAAATTAGAACACATTATAGCAATATCATATAAGTTGAGGAGTAGTTAGAAAGAAGTTTAACTCTTAAATTTTTTTCTTATCTTGGCAAAGATGAAGTTATTAAATCTAGCCTCTGATACATGACACAGATATGCTGTAATTTCCCAGGTAGCCACTAAAGAATAGAAACATAGAACATAAATTCTAAAACAGCAGTGAGAAAAAATTGAATAAAATAATAGTTAATGGAAAAGAAGGTCATATGGGAGGGCCAAATAGAAAGCCCAAAATACAATGGTAAATATAAATATAGTGGCAATTGCATTAAATATAAATGGAGAAATGTTCCAAATAAAAGATAAAAATATCAGAATGGGTTTTAAAAAGCTAACCACATGCTATTTACAAGATAAACATCTACAATGAATAATGGTTAAATAGAATAGTTAAAAGTAAAAGAACGGAAAATGACATTACCAGAAAAATTCTAACCAAAAGTTAGTTGATGTAACTATCTTAATATCAGACCAAATAAACCTAAATTAAAAAGAGAAAAATGCTAAAGATAAAGAGGGAGTTTTCATAACAATAAAGTTCCATTAACCAGGATGTTTCAACAATTTGAAATTTATATGTGCCTACATAAAGTGAAAACAGATAGAACAACCAAAAGAAAGGAAAAAATAGACAATCATTGTAGAATTAACTGATAGTGAAAGCAACAAAAAAAATCAGTAAAGATATAGAAGATTTAAACATGATTAACAGACTTAGTTTAACTGACAAATATAGAATATATGCCCAGCAACAGCATTTTGTACATACTTTAAAGGTAGATAGAATATTAACAGCTTACTCTATATTAATCTATAAAGCAATTCTCAACAAATTTCAAAAAATATCTTGAAAACAAATGAAAATTAAAACACAACTTTTCAAAATGTATGAGATGCAGCAAAAGCAATTCTAAGAGGGAAGTTCATAGGTATATAGGCCTACCTCGAGGAACACGAAAAATTCCAAATAAACAATAACTCTACACCAGAAGAAGAACTAACAAACTCAAAGTAAACAGAAGGAAGAAAATAGTTAAGGACAGAGCATAAATAAACAAAATGGGAAAAAAATAGAAAAGATGAATAAAATCAAGAGCTTGTTCTTTAAAAAGAGAAACAAAATTGACAAACTTTTAGTTAAACTCATCAAAAAAAAAAAAAAGTGAGCCCAAATAAATAAAATCATAAGGAGAAGGAGAAGAAGAAAATTACAGGCCAATATCCTTGATGAACATAAAAATATTCTCAACAAAATATTAGCAAAATGGATTCAACAATACATTAAAAGAATTATATACACCATGACCAAATGGGATTCATCCCAGAGATGCAAGGATGGCTCAACATTTGTAAATCAATAAATGTGATTCATCACATTAACAAAAACAAGGATTAAAACCATAGGATCATCTCAGTCGATGCAGAAAAGGCATCTGACAAAATTCAATACCCTTTTATGATAAAAACTCTCAACAAAGTTGAGTATAGAAAGAACACATCTCAACATAATAAATGCTATATATGGCAAACACACAGCTAATGCCACACCCAATGGTAAAATCTGAAAGCTTTTTCTCTAAGATCAGGAACAAGAAAAGGATGCCCATTATCACAGTTTCTACTCAACATAATACTGGAAGTCTTAGCCACAGCAATTAGACAAGACAGAGAAATAAAAGGTATCCAAATTGTAAAGGAAGAAGTCAAACTCATTATTTCCCATAGTGTGTTACTATATATAGAAAACCCTAAAGACTCCACCAAAAAACTATCAGAACTAATATTTCTATACACAAATAATAAAAGATCAGAAGGAAAGTTAAGAAAACAATTCCATTTATAACTGCATCAAAAAACATAAAATACCTAGGAATAAATTTAACCAAAGAGGTGAAAGACCTGTACTCTGAAAACTATAGGGCAGTAAAGAAAGAAACTGAAGAAGATACAAATACATGGAAGGATATACCATGCTCATAGATTGGAAGGATTAATATTGCTAAAATGTCCTTACTACCTAAAGCAATATACAGATTCAATGCAATCTCTATTAAAATACCAATGACATTCTTCTCAGAACTATGACAAATTATCCTAAAATTTATATGGAACCACAAAAGACCTCAAATAGCCAAAGAAATCCTGAGAGAGAACAAAGTGATCATGCTCCCTTATATCAAACTGTACTACAAAGCTACAATAATCTAATAGTATGGTACTGGCATAAAGACAAATATATGGATGAAGGGAGCAGAATAGAAAGCACAGAAATAAAACCACACCTATATGGTCAATTAATCTACAACAAAAGAGGTATTGATATACAATGGGGTAAAGACAGTCTTTGATAAGTGGTGTTGGGAAAACTGGACAGACACATGTAAAAAAATGAAATTGAACCACTTTCTTACATCATATACAAAAATAAACTAAAAATAGATTAAAGACTTGAAGACATGAAATCATAAAAATCCTAGAAGAAAACAAAGGAAGTAAACTTTTTGACATTGCTCTTAGCAATATATTTTTGGATATGTCTCCGCAGGCAAGACAACAAAAGACAAAAGAAATGAAACTACATCAGACTAAAAGTTTTTGCACAGTGAAGGAAACCATTAACAAAACAAAAATAATCTACTGAATGGGAGTAGATATTTGTCAGTGACATATTCAATAAGGGCTTAATATCCAAAATATATAAGGAAGTCATACAACTTAACAACAACAACAAAAATAATCTGAATTAAAAATGGGCAGAGGACCTGAATAGACATTTCTCCAAAGAGGACATACAGATGGCTAAGAATTATGACAAGATGCTCAACATCATTAATTATCAGAGAAATGCAAATTTAAATCGCAATGATAGATCATCTCACACATGTCAGAATGGCTACCATCAATAAATCAACGAATAAATGCTGGCAAGGATATAAAGAATAGGGAACCCTTCTACACTGTTGGTGGGTTTGTAAATTGGTGCAGCCACTGTGGAAAACAGTATAGAGATTCCTCAAAAAATTGAAAGTAGAGCTGCCATCCGATCTACTAATTCCAATTCTGGGTATTTATCCAGAGAAAACAAAAACACTAATTTGAAAAGATATATGCACCCCTATGTTCACTGAAGCAAAAATGAAGACAGAAATGAGTAAAACTGAGAAAGAACAAAGAGAATACCAACAAAATTAAAAGTTTACTCTTTAAAAAATTAATAGTTTTAAATTGTTTTCAACTGGTGAAATTGATCAAAATTTTAATAAAAAAAAGAGAAGGTACAAATAACCTTTATCTGGAATGAAATGGAGAACATAAAAATTGATAGATAGGAGACATTATAAAAATTTGGATAAAATAGCCAAATTTCTAGAAAAACATAACGTTAAAACTGACTCAAAATAAGCCATAACTAAAAGAAAAGCAATAGTCAAAAAATTTCCCACAAAGAAAATTTCCGATTCATATTTTTCCACTGGCAAGTTCTAAAATTACTCAAGGAAAAGATAATTTCAATTTATTTGGTCTCTTCCAAAGAACAAAAAAAAAGGGGGGGAGTTCTCTATCTTTTACTGTGTAGGAATACCAAAAACTTGCTAACTAGCTTGACAAGGACAATTCGAGGAAAGAAAATTGCAGGCAATCTTACTCATAAACACTGATGCAAAAGTCCTAAACAAAATTAACCAACCAAATGAAGAAATTTATAAAAACTAGAATGCATTGTGACCAAGTAAGATTTAGTCCAGAAATGCGAGACTGATTTACATTAGGAAAACAAATTAATGTATTCACCACATTAGCAGATTAAAGAGGAAAATGCTCTTCTCAATAGAGGAAGTGACAACCTTTGATACAATTAAAAATACATTCATGATTTTTTTAAAAAAAGCATTAGCAAATTAGATATATTGGCGAGTTATTGACACAATAATGTGATATAACAAAACACCAGGTCAACTGATGGCTGATCTATACTAGGTTCATCTAGGCTTAATTTTGAGTTTTAGGTTAGGTTCAAGTCTGTCCATATGTTGACTAATAAGCTCTCAGAAATATGTTTTTTTTTTTGTGGTGATAACAGAAACAAAAGAATAAGTAGAAACATAGGATATCTCCTAAGGCCTAGGCATGGAACTGACATAAAGTCATTTCTATTCACATTCTACTGGTCAAACTAGTTGTTACATAGTTAATATCATGTGGGGAAATATATGCCACCTCAAGTAGGAAGAATTGCAATGTCACATGACAAAAGGCATGCACATAGGGAGAGGTGAAAAATTAGGAATAATAATGCAACTTATCACATTAGAAAAAGAAGGAAACTTCCTTTAACTGATAAAGGATGTCTACAAAAATCAACAAAAATCTACAGCAAATAACATATACGATATTTAAACAGTTTCCCTTTGAGACAGGGAGAAAACAAAGATGCCTCCATTACCATTTTCATTAGACATCTATTGGATATCAGAGATCTTTGCTAACCCAGTAAGAAAAGAAAGTAACAATATAGTTATTGGTAAAGAAGAAATAAAACATTTTTTGTTGCAGATTATGTGATTTTATATTTAGAAAATCCAAAAGCATCTACAGATAAATTGAATAAGAGAGTATGGTAAGTCTGTTGGATTAAAAAAAAATCAATATACAGAAATTATATACTAGTAACAAATAAATTTTAAAAGATACAATTCATGCCTTTATTGAATGGTATTAAAAAAGAATATCTAAATAAAGAAGGATATGATCTTTATAGATTGGAACACTTAATATAGCAAAGATATTAATTCTTCCCCAAATTGATCTATATATTCAATACATTCCAACTGAACTCCAAACAGGATTTTGTGTTGAAAATGATACCAAAACATGTATGCCTGGGAATTCTATTCTAGCTATATGAAGGGAAGGAATCCTGGGGACTCAGAGGAGTAGCTGATTTTCCTAAGCGATAGACAGAAAGGCAAGGTAAATGGTGCCTTTGAATAGCTCTATCAATTCATATGGAAAGGGGGCAGTAGGCTCTTAGTGGTCAAAGTGAGAAAAAGAAGGCAGGAGGTTGAGAATAAATTTCCAGAGACATTTGACAACAAACTGGCATGAAAATTATGAGTCATCGCAGCTGGAGTCTGAACCAACATTTAAGTTAAGAAAGACAATATTTATACTCAGGGCTAGGTTTTATGCAAAAGGTTGAGGTATTTGATTTTAAAAGATGTTTTCTATAAAATATACATCAATGAACAGTATAGGAGTAGCACTATATATCTTCTTACTTAAATTTGGTTGTTTTAATTACGAGTTGTACTTTTGTTAGGAAAGACAAAGATGCTTCTATCTCCAAGTCAATGGTTTCCAACCTTGGTTCCATTAGAAATAAGTAGGGAGCTTTAAAAAATCCTGACGCCCAGGTTACACCAGCCCAAATCAGAACCCCCCAGAATGGGACCCAAGCATCAGTGCTTTTTTAAGTTTCCCAGGTGATTCAAATGTATACTCAATGTTAAGAACCTCTACTGAAGTAAATGCAAGCCTTCGGTATCAGTGGATTACTAACAATATCAATTTTTAAAGCCTTCCCTAGACCAATTAAACCAGAACCTCTGGGACATAGCCTAGGCAATGCGATTTTTTTTCAAAGCTCCTCCGATGATTCTAACATCTTCATGACAGAATGAAAACCTTCTCTTGAGATTAGCCACCAAACTCAGCAACGCCAGTGCCTACTGGTGATTTTCTATAACAGAGCACTCAATTCTTAAGCGTTTGGATAGCTCTTTGAGTGGTAAACTAAGTCCAACTAAGAAAAACATATTCAACATTTGTTAAATATCTATTGAAAACAAAATATATAGTACTTGTCTTCAGGTGAGAAAAAAAAATCCCAAACAAATATAAACTCTAGATTCTGGTAAATTGTGGGTGGTCCCGATATTACCAACCCCTGTATAACAGACTCTAATATTATGAAGAACAACTTATTAAGATACAATGCATGTATATATTTTTTTTCTCCAAACCCTGAAATACAGCCCAGTCATATGAACCATATAGCACCTCTCCCATTCTCACAGTTTGGAAAAAGAGGAGAGGGTAAGGTGGTGATAATAGAAGGCAACATCACACCAAATATTATAATAGCCCTGCCAGCCCTGTCGTACCTGAGAAGTGCAGTTCACACTCACAAGAGCAGTGTAGCAAGTTACACAACTCTGGCACCTCCTTGGCAGGCATGTAACTCCTAAATGACTTAGCAAAATCTGGGGCTTATAAGGCCAGAGCACTCATTTACACCTGAAAACATTGATAGGAATCATCTGTGGACCCTGTAGACATGATTCTGTGTGGTCTTTCTCCATGTGCCCCTTTGCCAGCTCGAAGGACAAGTCCAACCCCCAACAATACATGTACAAGGGACCCTAAATAACAAACTCCATGCTCTAAAATGTTTCATTGTGTTTCTAGTTTACAAGGTTCTTTTACAGATATTTCTGGCATGATAGATACAGTCTTTCTCTATTTCGTTTTTACAAATGAGAATGCAGATATCCCGAGAGATGAGACAGTGACACAGGTTGACATTACTAGTAAGGACAGTGTTGGGATGTAAACTAGAAACTTTTCCATAACAATCCATGTTTTCTCCTCTACTATAATAGAAATACCTGACATCACTATGGTGCCTTGTGACATGCAAAGCACATTCCCAATAATTTTATTAAAGGAAATGACACAAGTGAAATAACAGCACCACATCTGACACATAATAGGCACTCAATGCATAGACTTGCTTCTTGTTTTATGCATATATTGTTTATTACTCTCCTTCCCTCAAAGGATCTGAGTAGATCATAACCTTTATTAACCTCTGAGTCTAATAAAATAGTTAGGATTGGCCAACAAATTTGGTCCCCCTACATAATCTCTTTCAATAAAATGGTTTGAAGTTCAGAACATGGGATTGGGCAGCCTATGATGACCTGGAACTTCATCGGCCAAAGGGAGAGTAAAGTAAACTATACATATCGGAAAGGGCCATGGCCTCTAATCTGAAAGGAAAAGTTGAATCCCCAAACCTCAACTCCAGAACAAGTTTTCACAGTGGTGTTCATCCTTATTAGAACAGATTTCCTTTTTATTGCTAGGAATTAATGTTTAGGTTGACTGCTGTGATGTGATTTGACCAGAGACCTAGGGATAGTTACATCCTTTCCCAATAATCACTCTTTCCCATTCTCTCCATTCCTACCCCGTAGCCTGAGTGTTATACGCACAAGGTACAATAACAAAAAGGGAGCAAAGATACCTGTTTATTAACAGCTGTACAAGGACCCAACCCCAAACTAAAACACTGATAAAAATCCTTGTTGCAGCATGTGGCTTTGACTTGAGACTAAAATGGACAAACCACCACCACTCTCCCATCACCATGTCTATGCCCCAGACCAAACCTATGAGGCCAGTGTGCTTTATGTGAGGCTATGAATCAGGAGATGGCCAGGGTGGGTTCATTCGCCCATCTGGCTATATGGAAACACAGAAAACAAAGAGAGACAAGACCTTTGGGGTCCTGTCTCAACAATTCTGAGGTATGGAGGAAGATGAGGTGCAAGAGCAGAGAAGAGGAGAACAGCAGGCTTTGCCTTTCAAGGCACAGTTATCATGTTTGCTGGGAAAATAAGGGTGGGTGAATGCTCTGTACTATGACGAGCCCATCTACTCTCTGCCCCTGTAGGGAAAGCGAGGTCTAGGAGAGGGTGGACTGAAGTGAGGCTGCCTGGGAAAATGTAGAAGTATCCTCATTCTACAACAGACTCGAGATCAATTTTTCTCCCCTTCTTTCTTTCCTTTTCTTTTGCTTCTTTCTTTTGCTAGAAAATAATATCAGGTCTATAGATGTCTGGAAAAAATTTAAGACTAAAATTACCTTTAAAGTAAATAGAATGTGTTGGGTACCCTGTAATCATATAGCCCATATTCTTACAAATTATTGACAACGTAGTCTATTTACAAAAAAAAAAAAAAAAAGTACTACTTCTTATTTTCCGTTGTCTGTTGTAGCAAGAACTTCTCTTGGGGTTTCTGGATTTCCACATAAGAATGGCTATTCTCTTTACTTCACATGTCCCAAGCTCAAGGGACACTTTTACCAATTTGAAAAGTAAGGTTTGTCCTTGTGCCTTGGCTTCTCCTTACAATGGACTTCTCCTCACTGACTCCAGGCAAGCAGGTAGGAACTCTGGGGCCTCCTGTGACTCCTTTACTTTTAAGATTTGTTCCTGTAACTTTCTGTCAGTCATGTACCCCTTGTTTTAGCTCCTAAGTAACTGTCAGATTGGTCCCCTCCTCTTCAACCCTATCCCCAAATCAACAGCTTCCTCTTAACCTATTTCTGGTCATTTCCCTTTCTAATCCACATGGCCTTCTTCAGATTTAAGATTTCATTCTGACCATGTTCCTCTCCTGGTAAATATCCTTTGGAGGTCAACCATTGCCCATGAGTGAAATTACTAGCTCCTGAACATAGAACTTAATATTTTCTATGACCTGCTTCCCTTTCAACATTCAGACCTCACTTCCTCTCATTTCTTCCTTTGAATTTTATTCTCCAGTAACATTACTCTTCTGGATGTTGCCAGCCCATCTGCACATACAACATTCTTTCATCCCTGTTTATCTGCTCAATATGTCTCCTTACCTGTATAATGCCTTATCTCCCTTTTCATTTGGTCAACTCTCATTTTTCCCTTCAAGACTCAGCTCAGGTGCTATCTTCTCCAGGAAGTACTCTAACTACCCCATTCACTTTCTGCTGCTGTTTCCATATAACATTGTCCATACTTCTGCCATAACTTCTGTAAGACATTAACCATAGCTCTGTCATAACATGTACTATATAATGTTGAAATTTTGTCTTTGTCACTAGGCTATAGAGTTCAGGAGCTATTCTCAGTATCCTCAGCCTTTAGACCTTTGAAGTAAGAGATCCTCCATACTGCGTGACCTGCATCCCTTGGAAGGCCTAGAAATAGGTTTGGAAACTAGCAGGGGAGCCAACCACTTGCTTAAATGGTATAATCTGCAGGCAAAATGGCAGAGAAAGGCCACCTCTCATGCCAAATTCATAGGTTAGCAGAAGCTACCTGGACTCTCCCTACTGAGGGTTGTGAGTTTCTGCAGATACTGTGACAAACAATATGACTGATAATGCCTATGTTCAGGACAAATGTCCTACAACTGCTGTTTTGGATATAAAGGAAAAGAAACTAACATTCATAATCATCTACATGATCTAACAATATACATAAAGCACTGTGGTTATTTTGCTTTGCTTTTATTTTTGTTAATACTAACCAGAATTCTTGTTATAATCCCTATGTTCTTAATAACACACTAGTTTTCAGAGACACTTTATAACTTGTGGAAATCATTATTAAGGTAGTGGAATGATAAATTAAGGGTAGTGGACCTGGAATCCTGACCCTGCTCTGCCTAACTTAAAGATCCTGGCCCCATTCAGCATATTAGGCTCTATCTTCCTCTCTGTTGGAGCTATTGTTATCCAAGGTCAAATCTACTTTTGGCCACAAATGATGGAGGCACAGTCCCTGATGACATGATGCTGTAAGTTAGCCCCCTCAAAGGCCCTTGGCTGTACTGGAGTTTGTCCAGGCTCCTGTCTCTCATTGCTCAGTATATAAACACTTGAATTCTTTATCTGGATCCCCTGGTTATGTCTCCTTGCCACCCACTGACTGGCTTCCCATGGCCTGGCTAAGGCCAGGCCCTGGCTGGGCACTATGGAGCTGTTTTTGTCCCCACTCCTGGATCAGGAAAGGATCGTGATCCCCTCATACTCCTTCCCCACAGGAAAGAATACTGGTCTCTCCCTAGTTTCCCACACAAAATAGAGACCAATGGTAACTTCAAGTGAGAAGTGAACAAAAGATAAGAAAATAGATGTACTGAAAACAGAGCAATATCACAGCTACTGAGACATTTCATACTTGTCTTCCAGGAGAGGGGCAGATCACCCCCAATGCACAAACAGTTCTAGGCCTTAGAATCTCACCCTGAGACTCTCCTTCTAGGATGAGACATAGTGGAAAACTCCACACTCTTTGGAGAAAACTCTACTCTTGTCTCCACTCCCAGGACATGGCCTTGCGCTCAAACCCTGATCATTGAGTCCCAAGTCTGATATCAGGGCATTTCCCAAAGCTTGAGTTTTGTGTTAGCACAGTCATCTTTTCACACAATTACAATCATATTTGCCCCTAAAAAGAGCTATATCTTAGTGGGCAATGAGTCTCCTCACTGAAGCTTAACTTTTGATCCATTTAATAAATGTTGAAATAGCACTTACTACATATCTACTATTCCAAGTTTGGTAATGATAGGAAGATGACTCTATCACAGTGATAGGAAGGAAGAAAGTCAAATGAGGGAAGGAGAAAGGAAGGAAGAATGGAAGGAGAAAAGGAATGAAGGAAATAAATGGTAAAGGTGATTAATGGGAGGTTAGGAGTATGTGACATGCCATGGCCAAGGCTGACTGGGAAGGTCTTGATGAAGGAAGTAGGTCTATCTGTGGATAACAGCAAGATGGAGAACACAAGTGGAAGGTCCATAAGGACAGAGAGCCCTGTCCTCCTGCCAATTCAATTGAGGCTGCCCATTCCTGCTTCTGTCTAAGGCTACCTGATAGTCCCGGCCACAATCAGCACCCACTGTCAACACCTAGCTACCTGCCCTCATGCAGAACACCAAGCAAGCTGAGGCAAAGCCAGCTAAATTGACCCAATTCTCTGTGTTTTCTAAGGCCTGGTTGCCTCAAGAGATGAGAAAGATATTAAAAAGGTGAGGAGAAAAGCAGACAATACTGGGATAGACCACCTGGTCATGAACACAGAAAGAAGAATTTTATTAAGAATTATATTCTTCTAATAATGGGGGGATATCTCTCCTTTGATGTTCAGACATGTTTTAAGACTGGTCTTTAGACAACCAAGAGCAAAATGATCAATTGCAATTAATTGCTTATTGTATATTTCTCTCTATGCTTTTGTGTGTCACGTTTGTCTACTTGTCTCTTCTGTTCTATTTTCAGACAAAAGGTTTAAGCAAAAAACTTTCCAAATACATTCATGAATATTTTAGCATGTATTTTGTGTGCACATTTAATATTCTCTCCAGGGCACACAGAGCAAGGAAGCGATAAGAGAAAGATAGACCTCTGTTTGGTGCCGGCTGCCCAACACCTGCCATTCTCACAAGGAAGGAGCAGATTCCCCAAACTGACAGAAGAGCTTTGGCAAGGCCAAAACAGAACATATAGCTTTTCTGTTTGAAGGCAGAAGGTGGTGGGAGTATAGGGGGCGAGGTAAGGAAGGAAAGAAACAAGGGGGCATCTACTGTGTCTTGAAAGACGTAAACGGTTCTGCTCACATTCATTCACTCACTGGTTCATTCCAAATTGTGAATACTTGCTATGATCCTGATTTTGTACTAGTTTTATGGATACAAAGTTGACTAAAGCATGGTCACTGATGCAAGGAGCTCACAGTAAAGAGGGATGCTAGCACAGAAACCAGGAAGCATGACACAGTGTTGCAAAAGCTATAGGAGAAGTGCCAAGTGTAAATGAAAAGCAACCAGGTGTGGTATCAGGAAGAGATGTTGAGGACAGACTTCCTGAGTGAGGCTACACCTTGAAGGATGAGCTAGCTTTAAGAGAGAAGACATCCATCCAGGAAACCATACACACAAAGGACCTAATGCATGAGTGGCTGAAGCAAAGTCTGTGGCCGCTGTGACTGGTTTTGCATTGCTGTAGTGAGAGGAGAGGAAGGGGCAAGAAAGAAGTCTGGACAGGTAGAGCTCCATCACAAAGTGCCTGCTGTACAATGCTAAGGAATGTGAACTTTACCGGCAGGCACGGATTTAGAGCTATTAAAGGATTTAGAACCTGTGTGGCTTTAAATTTTAAAAAGATTACCTTGATAAAGATTCAGAGGATACATTAGAAGGGAGAGATGAGATTGTTGTAATGGTACAAGAGAGAGATGAGTGTCTGGATGGAGGCAGTGAACAGGAAGAGGCTAAAGGGATGGAGAGGAAGAGATGGGACCGAGAGTCACTTAGGAATTAAGGACAGGAAAATAACCAGTGCAATGGGGTGTATGGGGGAGACTAGCCCTTTCTCTCACAAGCACCTGTAGACGAGAGAGCACAGTGATTAAGAGCCAGATGACCTGGGTTCAGAATCCTGCTTCTGCGATACATCAACTCTGACTTTAAGCAAGTTACTTAACTTTTCAGTGCCTCCATTTCCACTTTCATAAAAGAGAAGAGGGTAATGATAAATTACTTTAATACCAATATTAGTAAATACTGTAAAACACTTAGAACAGCACTCAGATAGGTGCTATATAAGTGTGTTCAATAAAATCGTCTACTAGAACCCTTGACCTAGAGGAAGCGAGACAATGGAGATGAGGTGGGGTGGGCCGGTCTCCCAGGTGGGGTGAAGGGTGGCCCGGACTATAACAATTCGGTCCAAATGTGGTCCAAGGATCACTATTGTCTGAGAACTCTTTGTTACATGTTTGTGTCAAGTGAAGGAATAAATTGAGAGTATGTATTTATCTACTTTTATACCAATTTGACTTTGTTGCTATACTCAAGACATGTGACTTTTTAAATTTTTTACAACCAGGAGGATTGAAAATTTTTAAGCAAAATGGTGTTCATTAGAGATGGTCTGAGAAGCACTGGTTGAGAACAGTGGTTCTCAAAATTTATTTCTTATTCAAATCACCTTGGGGAGCTTATAGAACCCATGATGCCCAGGCTGACCCCCCACACCAATTACAGAAGGATCTCTTGGAAAGGAACTTCAACCTTTGGTATTTTTAAAGTTCCTAAGTGATTCTAATGCGTAACTACATTTGAGAACTACTGGTCTAGGCCAGGGCTTTTCAAATTTTGATGTTTGAAAACCAATCACTTGGGATCTTGTTAAAATATAGATTCTGATTCATTAGGTCTAGAATGGGGCTCCAAAGTCTGCATTTCTCACAAGCACCAAGGTAAGGCTGATGCTGTTGGCCTATAGACCATACTTTAAATAAGATTTATAAGAAATATATCTAATCATACTGTGGCCATTCATATAACAGTGCAGAGTTTAAACTGTAAACCAAACCTGAAAGGTAGACCATGCAGGGGAAGAAATTAAAGCTCAGAACAGTTGCAAACCAATAAGTTGTTACACAAGGACCTGAGCTCAGGTCTCTTAATACTCAAAAATCACCATTTCCCTACTACATTGTACTATATTCATAAATGCTACAATTTCTGGTTTTAGTTTTGTGTTCCCATCTGCTGTTTCCTCTCTTACCCACCACTCCCACTCCCACCCCAGTCACAGGTTTTCTAATAAAGTAACATTTGGAAAATCATAATATTTTCTTCTCTAAATTAAGGAGAAAAAGAAATTTGCCATATGTAGGCCTAACCCTAAGTGAACCTGTATGCACACCTCCACTTTCCAATCAGATTCTCTGAGATTTTCCTTCTAGGAGTACAGAACAACCAAAGAGGAATCAAGAAGAAAAATCGGATAAATTAATCCAAAAGGACAGCATTTTTTAGGCTTAATGTGCTTCCTCTTCAAGGAGTATTTGCCCCCTAAATGTTGCCAGTTTAAAAGAAAAATCTCAAATGCTGACATCTCAGATATAGTTCAGGCCATAGAGGTCAATCTTACGCAAGCCCATTTTTGACACCCCTAATCATTCAACTATGTGTAAAACCCAAAACCTGTGTCTGGAACAAGGAAGAATCCCAGATATGATCATCACAGAATGTTGTACAATACCGCTACTTTCAAAATCCTTTGTTGTCTTCTGATTCTACATGCCACTCCTACCTAGCAGAACAGCCAATCCTTTGTCTCTATGTCCAGAGCATTTTGTATATGTAGTTACACTGCATTAAAGTGAGGTGCATATGTGGGACTTCTTAGCAAACCACATGTCCTTTCAGCGATAAGAACCTTATTTCAGCCTTACGTTTTTAGTTGCTGGACATGTAGCAAGTACTCAATCACATTTTGTTGAGCAATTGAACAAGTTTCTTTCTTACACATAACATGACTTAAAAAGGGATGGTCCAATTAACTAAAGAATAAGGGCTGGCATGAAAATTAGGTGTGACATGAAGGCCTTCAAAGGGAATATCAGGCTCTGGTCACATCAGGGGCAAACTGAAGAGTGGGGCTGTGGAGTGGGCTTTGAAGAAGACGATTTGGCATAAGCAAGGCAAGATGGTGAGACGCTGACGTCCACAGGTGTCCTGGATTGGATCTGCAGTTTTCAGAGGTTGTTCAGCATGTAGCTGTTGTGACCCAATGACCGCAAAGGAGATGGTGAGTCCCAAAAGATCAGTGGGAGAAGGGATGAAGCAGTGCCTCCAACTTCCACCCCAAAAGCATACACCAGAAAATGTTGGTGGGGGAGCTTCAGAGGTGACTGAGCTGGAATAAGAAAGACCTTCTGTGTCTTGAACCACTGTGAACAAGTTGAAGGACATATCTATGTCTGGGAACTTGGCTGCATGGGTTTGGGGAATTGCCAGCTTCCCAATCTAGCTGCTGTCTTAATGGTGTTATATAGTGTCTTATGTTAATTAAATGTCTACTGTAGTCCTGTGCCAGGAAGCCCAGAAAAATCCGGTCTGTGGAGAAAAGAGAATGAATGTGTTCACTGCAGTGGCCATTCCCAGATGTCCACAGACTAAAGTAGAAGAGTCATAAAAACCTTCAACTGGGCCCTTGACAGAAATGATTGCAAGCAGAGAAACCTTGCACAATGCAAACAACTGTTGCAGAGGGGTAAAATACTGTAACGGGGGCTCCTGCTAAAAAGAGGTAAAAATAGGATTAGTTTTCTACCTCCTGATGTCCTCACTTCTCATTACATCTCACTGTCTTGCTTTCCATAGAAACTGACCATATTGATAAATTAAAATAAGAGCATATGATAGGAAAAGTGGAGGCTGGTGCCACATAGCGGAAGTAAAAATGTTGGACATATTAATAATGAAGGCATAGTTTGGGTTTACTTCCTTTTAAGCCTTGAGATACACGAGTCATAGCTCACTTGTAAGGAATCTATACTGTGGGCCAGGCCCTATGCCAAGTCTTTTACAAATGTGTCTCCACAAAACAATGCTTTGAGTTAGATTCGATTACTGAGAGGAAACAGAAATAAAAAGATGTTCGGTAACCTTTGAAGGTTAAGCACATAATAAGCAGCAGAGTTGGAACTTACGGCAGCTGTGCGCGTAGTGACAGCCATGTGCTTACCTCTTACACTTACTGCCTCCCGGTCTGTAGGCGTGTCTCTCCCCCAGACTCTGTAGCATGAAAAGTAGAGGGTAGGTAAAAGGGCTATCTCTTTCAGCAAGTCCCATTCTCTCACTCTTCCTCATTCTTCTGCTTCTCCTCTTCCTCCCCACCTCCTGCATGTCTTCAGGCTCAATGTCTGCTCAGGGCTAGAGAGAGGAATGTAATCAGCAGCTTCTTCAAGCATCTTTTCAAAGCTCAGCAGCCCAGAGTTGTGGCCTTGTCCAAACTGTCAGAGCCATCTGCCTGCAGTTCGTGTGGCAGAAAGACCATCTGTCAGCCTCTGACCCATGCCTTCTCTCTCAGAGACTACTCAGGCGGGCTCCAGGCTTGCTGAGAGGCCCCTGAGGTCCCTGCCTCCACAGTCCATCTTCCCAAAACTGACTGACAACTCCCACACAGCTAGAAGAGGGGGTGCAGAGGGTGACTTAAACTGAGAAACTACACTCTCTATGGGAAAACGCACACAGACACATACAGAGCCATAATCTCTATTTCCTCTTTTGGATCATTTTCTCCTAAGAAAGTAATTCTTTACTCTAAGTTTTGATTTAACACAAATACCCATTAGATGCTGCAGGTAATATACACCAAGAATGGGTATCATCCTAACGCTTCCTCATCAAGTTAAGTCATATAAATAAAAAAAGTCAATATTATAGAATTATCCAAAAGTACTGTTCACAGTTTCTTACTTTTATCCAAGTTTGCTGGGTGTTCTCAATCCCAGCTGCACAACAGAATTATGTGGTATACTTTAAAAATAATATCAATGCTTGGGGTCTACCCCAGACAATTTAACTTGAATCTATAAAATAGGAACTGACTGGAAGGGAGGGAGGTAGAGGGTAGAGGGCATGGCTCATTTATTTTGGGTTGTCAATAAAGGTTCCACTGAACATGTGGCCTTTGAGCTGAGATATGAATAATGAGAAGCAGCAAAACATTCCTTGCAGGCTGAGGGCAAATGTTTGGATTTTACTCTTAATCTACTAGGACCATAGGAGTGCTTTGAGTAATGGAAAAAAATAGAATCTGATTTTATTGTTAAAAAAGATCATATATACAACAGAATATTGCTCAGCCATTAAAAAAAATGAAATCCTACCATTTGCAATATCATGGATGGACCTAGAGGTTATTATGCTGAGTGAAATAAGTCAAATAGAGAAAGATAAATACCACATGATTTCACTTATATGTGGAATCTAAGGAACAAAAAGAACAAACTAATCAAAAACAGACTCACAAATATAGTGGACAGTTTGGTGACAGAGGGGAGGGGAGTTGGGGGGCTGGGAGAACGGGGTGAAGGGTTAAAGAAATACAAATTAGTAGTTGATAGTTGGGCACAGGGATGGGGAGCACAGCAGAGGGAATGCAGTTAGCATTAATATGATGGCTAAGTAGAGGGCCAGGGGAGGAAGGGAGCAATTGGGGGAATCGTTTTATGATCGATATAGATGTCTAACCAATGTACTGTATACTTGAAACTAATTTAAATACATAAATTTATTTTTTTTAAAATATCAATTTTAGCTGAAGGAAAATGGATTTAGGGGTGGTGACAGAGCGGAAGCAGAGAGATGGGCTGGAGATCATTGCAATATATCATCAGGGTGGAGATGAGGGTGAGTTTGGATGTGCATGTTGCCTTGTGATGCCTGGACCTTGGGGTGGCCATTTGTGAACATGGTTGATAAGTATGCGAACAAATATCCAATATGCTATGAGGAATGGAAGAGAAAAAGCCTGGATCCCCAGTGGCATGGCTGAGCAGCTGAACCAACATCAACAGATGCTCACCCCTGGACTGCTTATCTGAGAGAAACAAACCCCTATTGTGAAAGCAACTCCAGTCAGATTTTGTTACTAGTAGCCAACACATTGTCAACTGATATAACCACTATCTTGTGTCAGGCACTGGTATTAGGGGGAATTAAAAATGAAAATTATTGTATTCCTGCTTTGCCCCCAAGTTTGAGCTGGTTTGTAGAGCTAAGAAATTCACATTCAAAGTTGAAGAAGACAAAAATATTCCAGTGCTTTGACTGAAGCCTGAACTAGCTCCTCTCATTTGGATAGGTCCTAGTAACAAGGGCTTCAGGCTGAATTGGATGAAGTTTGATTCTCACAAATCTGGCAACCAAAGGCTTACAGAAACAAGCTGGTAGAAGTAAACCAACAGGGAGAAAATTACAGTTCAAAGTGCTAGCAGAGGCCTGGAAAGCATCTGGTCTAACTACACTGCAGGAGTCTATTCAAAGAGGAGGCTCTTTTGGTTCAGAGCCAAGTACTGAGAAACCAAGCTAGGACAATGGGTAAGGGGCAGAGGAGAGTCCAACCAGGAGGCAATGTTACTCTTCTCCTCATCTCTTTAAAGTTTAATGCTTTCCCATTAATTCACAAAGAGTGCATGCAATGGGATGAGAAAGGAAGAGTGAAGGGCATCATAGCCGGGGCTAGAAAGGGAGGGTATTCACAGGCAACGAGGCCAAGCTCCCAAGCAAACTCTGATCCTATAACTATGTTCAGTAGTCCCTCACTCGCAGCTTGAGGCTGAGAGAGATAGAGGAAGGAGAGTCTCTGAATGGGAGATAGATGCCTGTCATCCCAACTGAAACACTAAACATATTTTACCTTAGAAAAAATATTTTATCAGTAAATATATGATACAGTACTCATTCCTAGTGCATTTGAATTTAATAGATCATTAGGGTTAGGACTCACCTAGAATTTCAATATCTTTCTGGGCCACTGTGGTTCAAGTCCCCAAAACTGGGTCATAAGGTAATCTTTTTATGAGGCTTCTTTTTGTGTGAGTTGAGGCTTGCCTATACTATCTTGGATATCATAATACATGACATATATATTCAAATACACACATTTTGGATCATTAGGTGCTGGTGACATTTTCGATGTTTAATTTTTTAGACATTTCATTTCTCTTAAATTGACAAAAAAATAGTTTTTAAATTGAAGGAAATTTTTTTTTTAGGTTAAGTATCATTTCTGTATGAAAATATCTTTCTCCCAGGAAAAACAAAACAAAACTTTTACTATTTAAAAAATAGATTTTGTTTAAAATAAACTTCTAGAACGTTCATAGAGCACTATGTACATAGAAAGAGACAATTTCTTTTTTTGGGGGGGTTCTACTAAGGTTTAAGTTATAATGGTTTAGGTATTTTCACTTTTGATTTCCTAGTGTTATCAAATAGAAGAAATAATGTTTATAATATTTTTTCCAATTGAGTAAGGGAAAACATTTTGGATATTACATGATATTTTATGAAAAATATTAAGACACCTTTGTCTGAGATTTAAGTTTGACACTTTGTAGTAGTATTTAATACCACTGACGTGAACAGCCTAATGAGTTATATTCAACTTCAATTTAACTTTCCTCTGTGTATGTTACAAAAAATATTAATGTTTTTATTAAAGTTAATGGATTTTGACAAATTGCAATGCAACCACTGTGGTGTTGGAAAGACAAACATGTGAGATAAAAGGGAATGTCCAAAAGCTCTGATGTGCAAGTGTTGTTACTACGGTCAAAAATAAGACAAGAGAGGACAGAAATGGTGGTCCACAGCCAAAGACCGTGATAAGGGTAGAAAAAGAGGGCTCTGTTACTTCCAGGCAAGATTACTGGGAGGTGCTGATACACTCCAGGGCTCCCAGTGGGGTCAAGACTGTGGCTAGGTGTCACCTCAACCCACACCTTTGCCTAGTTGCTTCCTCGGTGCTCCTCTGATCTCCCCACCACCACTTCCTTATAACTTTCAACTGAGAGCAATCCCCTTAATAAATCACTTTGATAAGAAACCACGACTCTGACTCTACTTCTAGGGAGCCCAACCCAAGAAAATGAATGAATCTCAATGTCAAGTTCCCTGACTAGATTATTCCTAAGAGAAAACAGTCCATATCATTTCTATACGATAGCACAACACAGCCATATCTTTTAAAGTCTGCCACAAAAGCATTTTCGGCCAGGTGGATGTGGACTGAAATGAGGGTTGTAGATTTAAGAAACTTAATAATATTTTCCAGCATTCCCAAATCATTCTGATTTTCTCTCTGCTTTACCAGTTTCACAAAGATAGTATGTCACTTATAGTAGAATCTGACCTCTAAATTCTCTTCCATTTCTTAAATATTATGATTAAAACATTCTGTTATACACTATCTTTAAACTTCAGAAATTGAAGAGGCCATTTTATGTATCCCTTTTGCTTCAGATGAGAGAGAAGAGAGTTAGAAAAGAGAAATGACTAGTCCAACCCAAAATTTCCTGGGCTCTTTGAGCTCTAGATTCAGTCACCAAAGGAAAATAAAGGTTCCATAAAGTGATAGGGGCTTATCTTCTCCTTCATACAGATGGGACATAGTAGAAACCCTGCTTTTATATCTAATAACATAATGACAGAGCCAGGCTCAGAAGCTACATCTTGATTCCCAGGCAGAGCTCACTTCTGAGAATGGCTATTCCATAGACATAAGAGGTATGCCAAATTGTCAAAGATCTCATTTTGAATGATCAAAAATACATATGTTTTTAAAGTTGGTTGGAACATTAATCATCTAATTCACTTTCATTATTATTTCACAGATAAGAAATTACTTAGTCATAGCACACAATCTTTGGTAGAGATCAAAACAAGGAACTACTTCTCTAAACTCCTGTGTTTTAATTACATTAGGCTCTATCTTCATGAAATTTTTTTAGTATATGGTATTCTAAAAGTCTTCCTAACCCATAATATTTTTAGTCAAATTAAGCTATTTTTTAAAAGTCTAGAATGTGTTTGATATTTCCTTCATTTTAAGAGCAAAGTCCTTTGGGAAAAGTACTTACATTGTCTATATATCCAATTAGGAAAACAAAACAAGTAAGAACAAGAGCTACAATTTCCTTATTGACATGCAGACAATTTTCAGAAGGAAGATTTCTAGATTACAAATTACCTATACTCATTTATCACTTCATGTTAATTCCAATTTATGTTGGAATTATGAGATGTCCTATATTCCAAGGATGGAAAGCAAGTCAGACACCTGCAGCAAAGTAAACCTCAGGGTCACCAGACAGACCTTGGAGAAGCATAGAAACTTTGGGTTCTCAACAATCCTGCAAAACAAGATGGCCCTCACAATGGAACCAACACAAGGGAAGACTGAGGTCCAAAAGCCAGCAATTAGTCATGACAAGGACAGAGGGAAAGACTTCAAACAAGCTTCACTAATAAGCCATGCTTAATAATAACAACCAAACAAAGTCAAGCATCTCAGGTTTTAAAAGCTGCTTCGGGAAACCTCTGAGTTGATCTATGTCTATGAGACTAAGCCAAAACACTAATAATGGTGCGTAAAAGTGTTCTGTCTAGAAGAATTGACTCTTGTCTATTATAGCAAAAGTGCAGGTGGGAGAGCAGAGGAAGGTTGGATGGTAAATCATAAGATTTAAACACATGGTGACAAGACCAGGCGCCCAGGGATAGACAGATTACTAAGAAATTTATGATATGGTAATTTCAATTCAGAGTCATGGCACTAATTTATTTTTAAGTTCCAATGCACCCTGGACATCTCATAGTCAAGATATAAATATTTAGAACATTTAACATCCATTAAAGGAATGTAAAACACGAATCTAAATGAAAAAAATAGAATTTTTTCATCCTTTATGTTTTTTCTTCCTATCATATCTTTAGATTCTAAGATCTCCAAGGACTTTTCAGGAAATAATAGAATTTAACATCAGAAATTCAGCAGGATAACTGATTTGCTGGTCTTGGTTGTGGCCAGGTCTTAAGCCGATTCCAAGAATTTCATAACTTGAATTTGATAATTGGAATAAGACCTGAGACCTAAAAACAGACAAAGAGTACCTTATAGGTAGAGATCCTTCTGAGATTATCTTCTGGTTTCATCTTCACAATAGACTAAAGGACAACTGGGCTCCAGAAGTGAAAGATGCCATCCTTTCTATACTGTCAGGACACATAGGGAGGCTTCAGAGTAAAAGCCAACTTTAGTCTCTCCCTCACCTCCCTACCTTCAGTTCCTGTCCATCTTACTTTGGAACTACTTCAAACATTTGACCCTTCTTCTCTTTCCACTATCTTTCTCCCTAAGCAGCCAGAGCACTGTTTCTAATATCCAACTCCACTCCCACTATGCCTACATAAAGACATAACGAGTTAATCCTGAAAAACAGTTTGATCATGCCATGCTTAAAGATGCTCGCAGGATAGAGTTCAAATCTATAACATTAAAATGCCTTTCATATGGCCCAAGGGCCAATGCTAACCTACCAACTCTTTTTGTAAATAAAGTTTTATTGGAACACAGCCATGTCCATTCATTTCCATATTGTCTATGACTGTTTTCACACTACAAAGACAGAGTTGGAGAAGTCTCCCCTAAGCCATATTTACTATCTTAACAGAAAAAAAATTTACCAACTCTGTTCTAGGTCTCAATCCACTTTTCAATCTCCTTTTACATCTGTCCCCAAAATAAATTCCCATATTCTAATACCAGATGGATTTTCTTATTAGTCTCCTAACATACCATTGTCTTTTTTAAAAAAATTATTTATTTTAATTAGTTTCAAGTATACAGTGCATTGATTAGGATTTATATAGTTTAAAAACGATCCCCCTAATTGCTCCTTCTCTCCTCTGGTTTGCCATCTAGCCAATATATTAATACTAACTGCATTCCCTATGCTGTGCTCCCCATCCCTGTGACCATCTATCGACTACTAATTCATACTTCTTTAACCCTTCACCCCATTCTTTCAGCCCCCCAAACCCACCCTCTTGTCTGTCCATCACCAAATTGTCCCCTATATTTGCGAGTCTGTTTTTGATTAGTTTGCTTTTTTTGTTCCTTAGATTCTGCAGGTAAGTGAAATCATATGGCATTTATCTTTGTCTGACTTATTTCACTCAGCATAATAACATCTAGGTCCATCCATGTCATTGCAAATAGTAGGATTTTATTTTATTTTTAGTAGCTGAGTAATATTCCATTGTATATATGAACCATAATTTCTTTATCCAATCATCTGTTGATGGGCAAATTGGTTGCTTTCATATCTTGGCTATTATAAATTGTGCTACCAAGAATACTGGGGTATATAGATCTTTACAAATTATTGTTTTGGTTTTCTTTGGATCAATACCCAGAAATGCAATTTCTTGGTCAAAATTATATCAATAGATGCAGAAAAAGCATTTGACAAAATCCAGCATCCATTTATGATAAAAATTCTTAGGAAAGTGGGAATACAGGGAATATACCTCAACATAATAAAGGCCATATATAACAAACCTACACCTAACATAATACTCAATGGGGAAAGGCTAGAAGCATTTTCTTGAAGAACAGGAACAAGACAAGGATGCCCACTTTCACCACTCCTCTTCAACACTGTATTAAATCTTAATAAGATAAGAGAAATAAAAGGCCTCCGAATTGGAAAGGAAGACGTAAAACTCTCATTTTTTGTTGATTACATGATACTATATAGAGAGCCCTAAAGATTCCACCGAAAAACTGTTAGAACTGATCAATGAATTCAGTAAAGTAGCAGGTTACAAAATAAATATCCAGAATATCCAGAAATCAGTGGCATTTTTATACACTAAAGATGAAATTTCAGAAAGAGAAATTAAGAAAACAATCCCATTTACAATTGCATCAAAAACTATAAAATACCTGGAAATCAAATTAATCAAGGAGGTAAAAGACCTGTTCTCAGAAAATTATAAGTCAATGAAAAAAGAAATTGAAGAAGATATAAATAAATGGAAGCATATACTGTGCTCATGGGTAGGAAGAATCAACATCATTAAAATGGCCATACTACCCAAAGCAATCTATAGATTCAATGCAATCCCTATCAAAATATCAATGGCATTTTTCAGAGAGCTAGAACAAATAATCCTATAATTTATATGGAACCATACCATTGTCTTTTAAGGTTGCTTACTTATGAACACATTGTGTATGCTGGTAAAACTGGTAAACTTTCTTTAAGATGCAACCAAAACATTATCATTTCTTTGAAGTCTTCTCTAACTCCCATAGGTAGATTGACCTCTTCCTCCTCTATGCTGTCTTAACACTTTATACATGCTTCTGTTACAGCATTTATCATATACTGCAATTACCTCACTTATCAGGATCCCTTATTAGCCTGTGAGCTCTCTGTGGACAGTTATCTGCATTTTATCTTCCAAATATCTTGCAGAGTGCCTGAGTTATCTAAGTATTCAATATGTGTTTGATGAATGAATGAATGAATGAATGATTGTAGATCATGCATATAAATTTGGAATACTGGTCATGCTGTGTTCAATTAAATTTTATTAATTTAATTAGCTTAATAATTTCACAGAAAAGTGCTTCATTCACAGGGGAAGGTTAAGAGATAGTGTCCAAAATAATTTGTAATTTATCCCTACCATAAAAAATAAAAACAGAGAAAGCAAAGGTGAGTAGTTAATTTATATCTTAATAACAGTGTATTCTTATCAATGAGATACTGAGAAAAAAATACAGGTGTTTATAAAAGAGAATATTTCTATTTAATTGCTTCTCTTTTTCTATTCTAATGGAAGAAAGAACAATCGCCAGAGCTGAGTTTTAATTAAGGCTATACACTGGTATCATTTTCTTTCTTCTTAATAAAAATTCTCTATACCAAGTAGGAATTTATTAACTAGAATCTTGAATTCCACTTTTTGAACAACATACATAAATTTCTCCTCAGTGTTTTTGTAAATCTCTGTATTGACAAATTGTCACATTTAATATTGGATCAATCTTAGCCCAGAGGTACTTTTGAGCACCCATGTTTCAGAGTCAGAGTTAGTAAAGAGATGCTGGAAAAGGCAGAATTAAACTCATGACACTACCTAGCCTGTTTTTCTCTCACGTTTTACTATTTCTCCATAATTCCAAAAACCAAACCAAACACATTTCTGAAAGATCAAAGTAATTATTTTTCATTTAAAAGACTAAAACATTGGAATAGAATGTTTAATTAATACTACTGAGATTGACCGATTTCTTTTGTACCTACGGTACAGGGAAACAATTTGTTTTTATCTGTTAAAGAGCACTAGCCCTATAGTTTCTCGAAAAGCTAAAATATGTAGAAAAGATGGAAGCAAATTATTAGAAGTTTCCACAGAACCTTCCACTGAACCACAGGATGGCCTGGAAAAGGCTCTCAATGCTAAAGTTTGAGCACACAATGGTTGCTCCCACTTGGGCCATAGGGCAGATCACAGCTTCCTTGCCTTGTGCAGTGTGGAGCATCCCTCCGATAACTGTTGCTGCACTGGCAGGGTAGGAGGTTGATGAGCCAGATGCTATTCCACCCACGTCTCTAGCCCAATTCCTATGATCGCAGAAATTTTATGAGGCCCGGCACGGTTGGAAACCAACTTCATATTCTAGGGTTGTTGGGAAAGAACTGACTTCGAATTAGAAGACCTGACCTTGAGCCACATTTTTAAAATCATTTCTGAGCTTTCATATTGTCATCTGAAAAATGGAAAGGATAATAATACACCAATTGTAAGGATGAATTAGTTAGGTAAAGGTGAATAATGAATCTACAAAGCTAGATGGAAAAGGCTTTTCTAAACACGAAAACAAAGGAAAAACCAAAGAAGAAAAAATCAGTGAGTCCTCCTCTGATGGTTTAGAAAGAAAATTCTCAATCAGAATTGGGTGCTATGTAAAATAAGTCAGACAGAATATGTTGAGGACCATATAATTTCATTGATATGTGGGATATAAAACTGAAAGAAACAAATGAACAAGACAAACAAAAATTCATAGACACTGGCAACAGTTTAGTGGTTACCAGAGGGAAAGGGATGGGGGGAGGCAGATAAGGGTAAAGGGAGTCAAATATATGGTGATGGAGGAAAATTTAACTTTGGGTGGTGAACACACAATGCTATATACATGTGATGTATTACTGAATTGTACACTTGAAATCTGTATAATTTTATTAACCAATGTCACCCCAATAAATTTAATTTAAAAAAATTTGGTGAGTTGTGTAGGATTATGGCCTTAAAAGTAGTTATCTTTTCTCTTTTCTATGTTTGAACAGGGATTTGATGTTTTCTCAACACAAATTGGCCTTAAAAGTCCCAATGTTTGCATATTGATTTTCCTGTTGTCTCAATTACTTTTGAATGTCTCTACTGCATACTTTATTTGCTCCATGTATAGTGCTATGGCTGCACTACATAAGTGCATATCAGGTGTTTTTCTTTTCTAGATACTCAGGAAAGACATGCAAGAACTTAAAATATTATACGGACCCAAAGAGTCTGGAATAGCTAAAATACATGACTATGAATGTGAACGGCTAGATTAACAAAGTTCAAAGACAATGAAAAACTGTGAAAAACATTTATAACATTTATGAAAAATGTTTAATGTTCTTAACATACAACAAAAATTTTCAAAACACTTACTTAGAAAATATTGACATAGTCACAGAAACATTGTCAAAAACAAAAGTATAATTTACAAAGGAAGAAATAAAAACAGCTAATAGAAATATAACAATTTAACTTTACCATTGATCAGAAGATAAATTCAAGCAAAGATATTTTCGGTATATGACAATGATTCTCAAACTCGACTACACATCACAATCCTTTGTGGAGCTCTTAAAGAACACAAATGTCTAGGCTCCATCCATCTCTCAAAACTTCTGATTCAGGAGAGCAGAAGTACAAACAAGAACCTATTCAACAATTTCAAAAATATGGACTCACATTGAGAGCACCTGATCGCCTTACGTTTAAGTGATTTGAATGCTCGGCATTATTACAACTTATTCTATAACTTCCCAATTCTTGACTGCCTCATTTTGATATAAGTGGTGTATTTTATTAGTTGAAGTATCTCTAGAATTTTCCTTTTGTCGCTTTCGTTCATTAGAGATCTGCATTTAGAAATGTATCACAAAACTTCCTTTTTAAAACTGTAGGCTTTTCTCCACTGTTTTCTGCTTTTTTGTTTGTTTTATTTGGTTTGGAATGAAGTCTGAGGTAAACTTGATTTATACGTAACTATTTTACTTCCTTGATGTGTGTGAGTTTTTATTTTCATAATTCAGAAACATTGCTAGGATGTTAAGCCATTGGTAAGCCAAAAATATAAATTTATTTTTTGTTTATTTGTTTAAGTTATTTCAATTTATTGCTTAGCACAGGAACATTCCCTTCTAAGATAACTTTGATTACTATTCCTGTTTCTATTTTGGTTAATTTTAGATTACTTGTAATTCTTTTATTGTAATGCCAGTTTCTGACCTCCTGTTGAACAGCTTCTCACTCACTGAACAGTTTCTCACTCACTGATTTTATCTTGGACTTTCTATATATATTTTGGATGATTTCTTTATTTATATTTGTCTCTACATCACTGATTCAATTTATTTCTGCATTACCAATGCTGTGCTTTGTGGCTTCCAATGAGGATTTTTTAAGCTGATCTTGAAATCTGGATTGCTTTGTAGTCATTTCTTGTTTTGACCAGATTCTGTTGGCACACTTGTTCTCATCTTAGTCATTTTCTGTTATGACAGCCTGTTCCTGTGTCATGTCTTCTTGCACGTGTGTGTGTGTGTGTGTGTGTTTTGAGGAAGCCAGAGAAACACAGTATAAGATTTTAATTTCAGAAAATCATTTGTAAAGATAACCTCTTGCTCCAAATCTTCAGAGAATGTCCATGTTTGACTATCAGTTCATAAGCACAGATATATATTTACACCTAAGGTATGTATGTGTGTCTGTGTCTACATCTGTCTATATCTATATCTACATCCTCACATTATGTTTTCCCCCTCCCCCATTCCTCCCTTCCTTTATTCATCCTTACAGAGAGAAAATGCTCTCTAGGGCTATTGTCTCATCAATGGAAACAGATATTGTCCTCAGAGCTCCTCAGATGTCCCTGCTGCTCACTCAGTACTGGCAGCTCTTGCTTCTCGGTTCATTTTGCTCTGCAGTGCCCTCGCTCAATCTGCCAAGGACAAGCATCTTACAGTGTGGGTATGTTTGGCTGAACCTTGATCTGATAGTTTCTCTTTGACGTGACATGGGGAATCAGACAGTTTGAAACAACATCCACCATTCATAAATCTCTGTCTTTACTCCTAGTCTGTGATATTTTTCCTTAGACAACTAAGAGCTACTACTTTGTGATGTGTTGCAAATGTTGAGTTAGAGTGATGCTATGTAGAAAAACAGCTGATATGGGTAAGGAAGAGCAGGGCTCTGGAAGTCAATGCTTAATTGGGTTGTGCCACCCTATCTTCCTGGGCAGAGCAGTGAGCCCAGACAGTGGTTGTGAGTACAGCATTCTTAGCAAGTACCTGTCTTGCTCTGTGTGGGGATGTGTGGTTTGTGATGCATAGCCCTCCAATGGCCTTCTCAATCCATTTTCATCAGTGACTCAGTTAACATAAATCCCTGACCACAGCAAGTGTAGTTGATAATTCTGTCACTACTTTCTATCATTTAATGTATTTTTTGAGTATTTTAATTGGAAATTGGGAGGAGGCTTACTGGGTACATCCAGTCTACCACTATGGCAACTCAGAAGTTGAGAATACATTTTCAAAATCTCCAACTCATGGTATGCATGTATCAGAGTTTAAAAGTCTATAATGAATAAAGACAGAAAATGGGCTAATTGAAGGTGGTACAAGGGAATTAAAAACCCTAATAATACAAAAATGAAGGCACTTTATTTCATTGTACCCCTGAAGGTAAGTAAGTACAATGTAATTGGGGAATAACTTCCGTTAAAAAATGATAGCAGTGACACTTAAAATTGGGTTAGAAATTTGGAAATATACTACAAAATGATTATGTAAATATAAGATCCTCAGTATATTTATAGAACTATAAGACCCAAGTTAGTATTATTGGTATCTATCTTATCTCTACATACGTAAAATTTTTATAAAAATTATTGTATAGTAGAGCTGTGAAATGAATATGCTAGGGAAAGACATCTGCATCTTAGATATCATCAAGGGAATTAATGTTTGACAGGGAAAATCAAGTACTACACTGTGCTCCATAACCCAAGGCAGTTCTGGTCAATGGGCCTCAATAAAATGTAACCACCACGGAGAAGATTGGAGAAGGATATCTGAAGTGACTAAGGTAACAGAGGGCTGTTTCCTGCTCTAGGACTGGGGAAGACCTGGCAAAAGGAGAGAGTAAGTTTAAACAACACATAGTGATTTCCAGAGGTCCAACAGATATTCTCATTCATTCATTCATTCTCTCCCCACCCCCTACATGCGCACGCACATACACTCACTCAATCAGGTAGGAATTTTTAAAAACTGTATGTTATGCTTTATTAATGGGCTTCCTAGGATATTAAGGGGGAAGCAAAGTTGTTTGTGTCAGACCCAAACCTTTCAAAGTGACTTAAGGAATGACAGCCCGGGGTGCCAGGGACAGAATCTTGAGCTGGCTGAATAGCTGGACCAGTTCTGTTGCATTTTTGATGCTTTTATGACTGAATGGTGCATGATAAGTGTTCTCATCACCTTTTCCTTCTCTTGTTCATTCAAAGATTCATATGAAATTGGCTGTGGAATTCCTACACTCCCTTGCTGTAATGTTCTTGTAAGGTGTTGATTCTCAGCACTGACTTCAATAGAACAGAAGGGAGAAATTAGATAATGGAATACAACAGACATAAATAGAAATAAGTGCATCCTTTTCTGAATTACCTCAAATGAACCTTTAAGGGATCATGTGGCAAAATTTCAATAGCAGATGATTCTGTCCTAAAATTTAAGGACCAATATATCATTACGGAGTCTTTTGCAAGATTCTCATGAGTCCTTAAAAGCATAGTGTGTATTATCAGTTATGTTTGACATTATGATGGATCTTTTTTCCCCTTTGTTTTTACCATAAAAAATATATATAACCCTAATATTTATCAAAGGGTAGATATAGTAGCAAGCACTTTATATTATTTCATTTAATTCCCAAAACAACAGCCCTTCAAGGTTGGGAGTATCCTTATTTTACAGATAAGTAAGGATTATAGAGGCTAGAAATTGCTAAAGGTCACAGAACTATCAATTGATGGGGTCAGGAATTGAATCCAGATCTAATATAACTTTGAAATCCAAGTTGAGTCAGTTCACTACACTTCTAGCTGAATTACAAAGTATTGGTGTTGGTCTGCTCAGGCACAAATAAAGCAGTCTATAGGGAGAGGACTGTCATGTGGCAAATAGGCAAAATTTTGCACTGTGGTTCCTAGGGTGAAACAAGTAGGTAGAATGCTGAGGGTGATGTCAGGTTCAGAATTCAGGGTCCTTCATACTGGGGCAGAGTGTTCAGAAGTGAGCTTGTCAAGCCACAATGCCTCCTGACAACTTGTAGCAGACCAATTGTGTATTGACGTTCTCCTTTCCCTGGCTTCTCCTTTCTATCTGCCCCATGACTCTAAGCTTGCCTGTCTCCTGGACTCAGCTTTTTGTGTTCTCTCCTCCTGTGTGGTTCACCCATAAGCCTGCTTACTCTATGAAAAAAACCCACAGTAACCTCTTCTGCTTCTGCTGGTGTCTGACCTCAGCAAAGACCAGGTTCAGCTCATTACTCCTTCATTTATGCTGACTGTTGGAAGGGAGCCCATTCTGTGGTACGGGAAGAAGTTTGTCCCAGAAATCGGATCATGGTGCACTATGAGAAAGATATTCTAGTTGTCAGGGTTATCCAAAGATGGAACATATTGCCTTCAGTAGTAGCAATAATTTTTGTCACTGGAGAGATTCTAATATAATTGTGTGATGATGTGATAGGGATAGCATCTATATCTAAGTTATGATGCAGTAACAAAGATCTTCCCTCACCCCCAACCTTCAGTGGCTTACAACAACTCAGGCTTATTTGTCACTCAGGTTACATGTTCATCATGGTTGTCATGAATCTCTTTTTTATATTCCTCCCTTGGAGGCCCAGACTGACAAAGAAGCCCTTATTCGGGACACGGCAAGTCTTGTGTCTGAGGAAAAAGAGTCATGACAAACCATGAGTTAGTTGCTTCTAAAAGCCACAACTCAGAAGCGATATTTGTGCACATATTTCATAAATCAAACCAAGTCGTATGGCTGCTCCAGAGTTTAAAAGGGTAGGGATGTACAGTCCTCCCCCAGGGAGGGGCACAACAAGTCCTCTGGCCAAGCTTGGCATCAGTGGGGCAGGGAAGTAAAGGGGCGGTGAATCTTTGGAACAACAGTCTACTCCAGTGCAAGTGCCATGACAGAGGTTATAAAAGTACTGCCTAAGTGACTTTGGCTGGATGATTTGTAAATTTCCTTCTAAACTTGAGATTCTATGATATGCTGGGGTTCCCCAACTTTTGGGTAGGAAGCAGTTACTTTTGAGATGTTGATGCAGATTGATGAAGGCTTGGAGTAATAGGATTTGTAAAGTTCCTGGAATAGGCTGGCAGTAGCTTTTCATTATACCCTTCCATGCAGCCGCTGTACAATTTAGTGCTGTGCTGGCCAGTAGAGGAGGAGTGTGAACCACATTTGTGACTTTAAATGGTCTAAGAGTCACATTATAAGAGGTAAAAAGAAGTAAATGTTCATTTAAATATTTTATTTAACCTAATATATTTAAAATATTTACATTTCAACACAAAAACAATATAAAATTATTAATGAGATTTTGTACCTTCTTTGTTTCATACTAAGACTTTGAAATTTGTATGTATTTTATACTTAGAGCCCATCTCAATTTAAGTGTTCAATAGCTACATGTGGCTGGCTAGTGGCTACTGTATTTGCCAGTGCAAATTTAGTGGAAAATAGTGAAGCTCTAGCATCAGAAAGACCTACATTTGGAGTCTCAGGTTTGGGAGAATCCTGAGCTGCTGCTATGGAGCAGAGATGAAGAGAGGAAGCAAGAATTAAGATTTTCTCTGTATCATTAGACAGGCATGAATAAAGTGGTTAAGATAACAGGCTGGATTCAGCTAGACTGGATTTGAAACCAATGCTACCTACTGGCTCTGTGGTCTTAGTAAATTTCTCAGCTTCTCTTAGTTTCATTTTTCTTATTTGTAAAATGAGGAAAGTTTAACCTCCCTTGAATGATCCATAGAAGAAGTATTGATAACATATATATGTGGCCTAGAATGTAATAAATAATGGTTATTGATGCTAACATTTGTATTATTATTTGTGAAGGAAGAAGAGAGGTAGAGGAGACAAATGTCATTGCCATAATGAGGGGAGAATGTTATTGGCAGTCACGGAACAGCTTAGAGCTTATCATTAGGGAGTAGACACCACTTGCTCAGGTTGAGAATGTTGGTCTACATCGCTTTCCATTACCATTCACTCCACAGATCTCCAAATCATTGTTTTCCTCCAGAATCTTTTTCCTTTCAACTCAATTTCTTCCATCTAGCATACTCTGCTTCTGTAGTTCTAGGTAGAAAGGCTTTGAATTTTACATTCAGAAGGGTTTAGAGAAAAGAATACAGTTCATAAGTGAAAATTAGGTCTTGCATTCTAGAGAAAATTTGACTCGAGATGGTGCCTACAGACCTGACCACAACTTCTAACAGTCTAACTGTTGCTTATAATGGAGTCTCATCTTGAGATAGTGAGTCATTTTGTTTCTGGACAAATCCAGCATGCTGTGCAGGCACAAGAATAAAGAAATCCTTTCCTAAAAGTGCATTTTCAGCATCCTCATCAGGGATCTAGCACAGATCCCAAGAGAACATAAAGAGACAGAATATAACTCAAAATTAACGTACCTTATCTTTGAGGTTGGGAGATGAAGTAAACTGGGGGGTTAAAAATATTACCTAAAGCTCTAGCCAGCCTCTCTTCTTTGACTCTGTCTTAAGAAATTCTTCCCCCAAATCTCCCCGCAAGCCAGCCAGACCTCAAGTTCTTTACAATAGGAGCGTCTTGGGAGTTAGCACACAGTGATTTCAAAACTGTCATCAGCACCTTCTTGGGGATCAAAAAACAAGCAATATGGATTGTACTCTTGGATGCCAAGTTGGAGAAGGCTCATAATACACTAATTTTCCAGGACAATGAGTGTCTCAAAGTTGATCCTTGATCCTACAGCAATACAGAGCTATGTCCTCTGGCCAGCCAAGAAGTCCTATTTTCTTAGCAACTGGCACCATTAGTCTCAGAAAGGGATAAGCAACAATTGGAATTTCAAATGGCGAATTTCCCAGAAATGTATTCTTCTTTTCTGAGAATAGCACAGATTGGCTAGCTTAAATTAGGTACCTGGGGTGATATCCTGGCACCCAAAATACAGTAAAAATATTGCCTGGGTATTTTATAATAAGAATCATTTATAGTTTCAATCTTCTATATAACTTTAGCATTCAGCATTGAAAACAAATATTTTTTTCTAGCAGTATATCACTAAATATCATCTGTAATTTTTTAGAACCAAATAAGAATGTACACAATTGAGATATATCACAAAAA